>OX595833.1:13973881-15173881 GCA_951392215.1 Epirrita christyi | reverse complement strand
GGGGAAGTAGTACCACCGTACCTATTTCTGCCGCCAAGCAGTAGTGTTCGCATTGCTGTGTTTCGGTTTGAATGGTACGGGTGCCGGTGAAATTACAGGCACACGAGACTTTTCATCTTTATGTCTTAGGGTCGACAGCACAATATGCACGCGAAGTCATATTTGCGCGGGAAACTTATTGTGCGAGCGCTAAGGCGCGTGTGCCCCTGTTCCCCGGGGAAACACTTTGGATGTAGGTAAATAACGCGCGACCTTGAGCGAGTGGCGGTGGCCTGGTTGCGGCTGCAGCGGAACCGCAACGCCCGTGTGGCCTTGCTCTTAACCCGCTTTATTCAAACAGCTTTTCATATAATATTTCATATCCCATATTAACCCTTTTCCCTGGATTAAAACTATCATGTAACTCATCCAAAATCTATCTGTTCTGAAGTGCGATTTTTAAAAGTAAATCCAGTGACTAAACGTCCTAAACAAAAGGATGACAAACACATTGTTAAAGATGAAACGCCAAGACCTACGGATGATGGTGGGCATCTTCACGGGACAGTGTGATCTCAACCACCATCTGCTGAAGACAGGGGCTACGGACAATGGGCTATGTCGTGGCTGTCTTCAGGACGAAGACACAGTGGAGCATGTGATATTGGATTGCACGGCCACAAATGAAGCCAGGAAAAAAACCGGACTCCAGGATTGAGTCCTGTTTGACTTCTTCAATTTTTCACAGAACACAGTTTTTGGAACAGTGCTGCCATCAACCCAGAGTCCTTCTCCGTTATTTTACGATGGGCTGGCTGGGCTAGGGTTAGCAAGGGGACAATGCATAATACATCCCAATGCGGGAAGTCAGTGCAGATCTTGTCTCCCCCATTTTGAATTAGAATTAGATTAAACATCCTGACATCCAGTAAAATTGCCGTTTCTATCTATCGACGGCTAGCAGCGGGTATTTAAGTATTACTGTAACGCCATCTATCCACGTCTAGCAGTACCATTTAGCGCTGACACTTCTTGTCATGATGCCACAGGCAAACCAAGAGTGGCATATATCTATCTCGGTATAATATATTAGGTTTCATCAATGGGAACCACAAAAAACCAAAATGTTCAAAAAGTGCTGAATCAATGTCGTTAAAATTTATATGGGACCACCTATGAAGTATGACCTACCAAACAAATAAAGAATCATCAAAATTAATGCATAATTGACGGAGTAATCGCGTAACATACATACAAAAGCATACAGTCAAATTGAGAACCTCCTCCTTTTTTTAAAGTCGGTTAATAATACTACAAACTTACCATGCAAAAGTTGTGGAGGCAAGGTGTTGTCACCGGAGAGACGGCGACTTCCTGGCATATGATGCAGAGGAACACCGAGCTGACATATTCCACGAACTCCTGGAAATATATCAACTCTATGTGAATTGGATGATAATGGCTAGTCAACGGGTTACTGAGTTTTGGCTGTATGGATAGAGCGAGGGACATGATGGCATTTAAGGGGTTTTAGGGATTTGGAGGGTTTTTGGGGGTTGGCAGAGGTTGAGAGGTTATAGGGATTTGTTTTAAGGGTGTGATCGAAGTTTCATACAATTTTATACAGTAAATTCAAAAGTTCTACTCGGTTGTCTCGTACGGCGCGTACAAATGCGCGATCACCCTTACTCACAATTTCAATGTGCAAACAGGTTTGTTGAGACGTTTATGGTTGTATGCTATAGAATACTTTTTTTTTATTTTCTTTTTTTTATACTACTTGGCAAGCAAACAAGCATACTGATACACGGAGGCTAAAATTCACGTTATGACGAGTCTCGCAACTTCTCGACCTTCATGGTGAGCCCAGTCTGCAACATCTCTTCGGGCTTCAAGATGTTCATCGCGACACGTACAGTGGACTCAATACTCGGGAAGTTGGGGTTAACTACACCTTCGAGCAATACGGAAGGGAGTAGCCATTCGCAGCGTTCCCCTCTGTCAAACTACAAGCCAAAGTAGGCATATGCGTTTAATAAAACTAGTTGTTATTCTGAAGTGTGCAAGGTTTGTTAGTGTGAGTGTCGTCATTACAGTGTCGTATTTGGATGTGTATATGCGGAATTGCGCTTGTGTGTACATTTCCCCCCGCAAAAAATGAAAGAACTATTTGAATGGTAATATATCGCTAAGGCTACTCCCTTCCGGCCCGCGGCAGGAAGTCCGTGTTGCTCGAAGGACTACTTAGACTACATTATGTGACTGACCTTTTTTCCTCGTTTTTCGCAAACATCCAAGCATTCTCCCCACACCTTGCCATTCAAAGTGTCTGCCTCAATAGACCCTCTTTCCTCCTCACTGAGCGTTGTACCACCTGTGGGTCCACTCTCACTCTTGGGCGATTTGGACTTGGGTGACTTTATGAGCATATTCAGGATACTGTTTTTGGGATTGGAAGTTGTTGGACTCTTCGCTGGAGACTTGTTTTTGGAAGCTGTAACATTACAACATTTAAATTTACAGAAATAATGTTATGATATCAATAATTAAGATTTTCTATTAAGAAAGTTTGCAAATGCTATTCTTTCTAATAAAGATAAGAAGAAAGAAGAAGAAGAAGAAGAATAGCCGCAAACTGTATTATGTTCACCAATCCCACTCTCTATCCTTGCGCTCTTCTGAAACACTCTTACTCCAGACACCTGTACACACCTCTTATTATGACAAGTCCTTTACAGTGCAAGCTGTCCGTTTGTAGAATGCACTGCCTGCTGCTATCAGGCGTGCTCTATAGCTTCCAATTTTTAAGTCCATGGTCAAGGAACACTATTTTTCCTGTTGTCGCTGACTATTGCTTGTTTCTTTTTTCATAATTTAATATAGGTATGTAAACATTTGTAAGTATAGTATATAATATGTTTTATATATAAAATAAATTGTATGTATTGTAGGTAAATTGTAGTTGGTAGGTATTTGTTGTTGTTTGTATTATCAGTATGTATATGTAGGTAGGTACACCATAAATGTCCCATTTAATTTTACACAGTCCAGTCCATCCAAAGGTTGTCTGGAAGAAATCGCTACAGAGCGATAAGACCGCCCATTGTATAGCATAGTTAGTTTTAGTTTTAGTTTGTTAAATTGTTTAATTTTTACTATGGTGTGCAATAAGGTATTTTCTATCTATCTTCTATCTATGTTTTTTAAAAAATATACTCTAATTCTAATTCTACAGCTTTTTGATTGAATCAATAGAAGTTTTTCTCAATTACCTTATACATAGACAAAATACACACATAACTACCCCTACACCTAAATAAATAAATAAAATACATAAATAAATTCTGGACATTTCACACAACATTATCTAGCCCCAAGCTAAGCAGAGCTTGTGTTATGGGTACTAGATAACTGATATACTTAATACAATACATTACATAGATAAATATTTTTTTTATACATAGAAAATACCCAGAACACCCGGAACAATTATCTGTAGATCGTACAAATATTTGTTCCGAGGCGGGAATCGAACCCGCAACCTCCTGCGTCGCAGGCGAACCTTCGCCCGCCGCGCCACAGAGGTCGTCAAAACCTAAGAACTAGGTTACATACATATTATTAATTTGGTTGCATTTGATGCGTAGCCGTGGGGTTAGCCCGTATTATATGTCTGACATAATATGTCGTAACATATTATGACGTATGATGGTATGATGGAAAAGGGCCTAATGACCAATGATGAAGGCATCAATGTGGTGTTCAATTCATTAAAAAAAACATTTTAAATTCCACTCACTTCGTCCCTTTCTTTTACGTGCGTCACTGCTCACACCGCTCTTGGCCTTATCGCTCTTCTGTTTCTTAGCAAGCGGAGAGGCTTCCTCATCCATGGAGTCATTGCTCTCTGGAAGCGCCCTTTTCTTGGATTTATGACCTTTGGGGCCTTTGCTGTTTTTCTCTTTTAGGGCCCTCTTTTCAGCCTCTGCTTCTAAGTAGCCGTCTGGATACTGGAATGAAATTAATACGTTTTTTTTCATCATCAGCCGGTATAAGTCCACTGGTGGACATAGACCTCCGTCATGGAATGTGACAACGACCGGTCTAGAGCCACCTGCATCCACTGAATTTTTGCTACCATTAAAATCCTTCTGACTCATAATGACTTCATCACTGTATCCAGAACCTGTTCCATGTTCGTGGTTGCAACTCGAGAAGTATTATCCCAAACTGTAGTCGGTTCTGTGTTTTGGGGGGAGGGAGACGGGGAGGAGGAGGGTGAGGGGAGCGGGGGGTGTGCTTTGTAGAAGTGCTCCAGTATTTAATCCATACCGTACATACATAATCGTACAAAAGCCATCCATACAGTATTATATCGTTGGATTCTACAACTTTTTAGCTTTTGAACACGCCTGCGTTGTACTTTTGCGCGTAAGCAACACAAAGAACATGCATTGTGGCTGGTATTCCGAGAGTAAATTTAAACTAGATATACAATTTACAGTTCAGTACGACTAGTACGGGTTTTGATAGTTTTCGAAAACTATATGAAGTTTCGTTTCCTTCCATACATTTACTGACAGCGTCCTTAGTTTTCTTCTCGTTTTCGCTAGGGACGCTGCAAGTAAATGTATGCACAAGTACTGTTGCAAGGAAGGAAAGGAAACTTCATATAGTTTCGAAAACTATCAAAACCCATACTAAACCCCCTGTCAAATTTTTACGACACCCGTGGCGCGGCGAGCAAAAATAGCCAGCAGTACGCCTAGCACAGGCTGACTCATGTTACCAAGACGCTAGCGAGACAACCGCAAATGGTAACATTGGCCAATGACATCGGGGTAGTTTGAAATCATTCTAATTTGTTTGGTTAATATTTGACATTTACTATCGTCTTACTAGCGACTCGCTATCGTTACTGACGTTAGTTAGCTTGTGCTAGTTGGACTGATGCGAGTGATTTTTGATTCATGCTACGACACTGGGAATCCTAGTGTGGGATCAGGATTATTTTATTTATTTATTTTATTTTATTTTATTCGGAAAACAAACAGTATGTATAACTAGTAAACAACAGATTAAAATACTAATTACCATTAACATGTTTTCGCATATGAGAGTTAAAAAAAAAAACTTGTTTTGCCTTAAATACTTCAATAATAATACAAACGGTAAAAAAGAAAGAAAAGTAACAATATAATATTAGAACTAAATCAGCAGAAAAGTTATTGAACCAACTCAAACCAATGGTGAGAAAGAACGCGCTTGAAGACGGATGGACTATTACTAAAGAGATCTAAATCAGGGAAGTCAACCAGTTTTTTATAGCTATTTGCTGATCTAATGAAGAAGGAATTCTTCCTATAATTTGTGGCACAATGAGGAACGTAAAACGAAAGAAAAGGTATCCAAACGGATCTTGTTGGGACGCGTAGCTGTATCATGGAGAGTGTGACTGTTGGGTGTAATGAAAGTAATTCTATATTATTTAATGTACTTACAATAATATTGAATTGTTTCGCGCCGGGTTCCCACGGAGCCGGCGTCGGATCGTCTCGTCGCAGCAGGTACTTCCAAACTCGGTACCCGGATTTACCTTTCTCGGGGTAGTACTTGACCACTTTGTAGATGCCATCGTATCTGTTCAATTAACTTATATGTTATGTACTTTTCTTGTTTTATTAATCTAATATTACATTTCAGTGTTACCTAAAATGCGTTGGTCGTTTTGTCTATTCTGGTTCTGAGATAAACCTGCTAAGGTGTGTCTACGTACAAACAGACACATGAGTTATACATAAAGGCGTGGCGACGCCAAATGTTGTCACTATCTAACTCATTAAAGTTAAGGTAAGTTAGAAGGTGACAGAATAGTACTCGCGAAACAAAAAGTGAGCAAGTCATGAGAAACAAATATTAGCTGCCTAGTAAATCATTATTTTGAATCGCCAATTGTACACTTTGTGAAAAAAACCTTGACAAATATTTGTCTGAAAGAAAAATACTAAAACTCAATGCCATTTAGGACTAGTTCCTAGACGGACGACCTCTTTGGCGCGATGGGCAAAGGTTCGCCTGCGACGCAGGAGGTTGCGGGATCGATCCCCGCCTCGGAACAAATATTTGTACGATCTGCAAATATTTGTTCAGGTCGTTCTGTGTATTTTTCTATGTATAATAAAAAATATCTATCTATGTAATGTATTGTATTAAGTATATCAGTTATCTAGTACCCATAACACAAGCTCTGCTTAGCTTGGGGCTAGATTATGTTGTGTGAAATGTCTCCAGCATTTATTTATTTAGTTACAAATTTTCCAACAAAAATTGATTTACTTTGTTTTTTTTATATTGTAATAATATAATAAGAATTATTTCAATTGTTAAATTATAATTTAATCATATATTTTTGTTACACATTAAAGGCTGCAGCACACCGGCTGCGAAAGCGCAGACGTCGTCGTTTTTTTTTTTTTTTTTATTTTTTTTTTATGTTATGGCTCGACAAGCTGGCATACGGCCCACCTGATGGTAAGCGGTTACCGTCGCCTATTGACATCTGCAACACCCGAGGCATTGCCAATGCGTTGCCTGCCTTGGAGGACCCTTTTCACATTTTTTTTGAAAAATGTGCGCGTTTTCGTACCATGACGTTGTAATGTATGGATCTACGAGACATAGCACACCGCTTGCGTGACGCGCTCGCAAGCGTGTACACACAAAGTGACGCGCGTGTCTACAATACGTGCTGCATACGCATCCGGTGTGAATTGGCCTTTATACTCACTCATCAAGGAAGAGTTACATGGAGAAAACCTCTCCGTCTATCTACGCCTTAAGAGTGTAGTGCGAGATCCAGCATAATAGATGACTCATCTAAATTTTGATTAGATGTGATTGAAAATAAATCTATCAAGAAATGTCTACAAGATAGCATTAGGTGGTCTGCTCTTGCTGCCGTACTTCCAAGCAGCAAGGGTTCAACTTTTCCTTGGCTACTTTTGAGTAACCCAATTCCATAGTGTTGATACTAGAGTCTGTTCAGGAAGAAACCCGTCGTGGGATTTGAGGGCGCTGCTGTGCCTAATTACCTTTTTGGTTTAGCGGGCAATACAATAGCGCTTCTGTTCCGTTTTGATCCTATTACAACTGTAAATATTTCTTTAGTTTATGATTCAAACCAGGTTCTAATAATGGTTGTAAAATGTAGTTCACAATATGGCCACGACGGCTCTTTTGCTGAACAGACTCTATAGCTTTTTATCCGACTTCACAAAAAGGAGAAGGTTCTCAATTCGGTTGTTTTTTTTTCTTTTTTTTGTGTTTGTTACATCTTATCTCCGTCGTTTATAAACCGATATGAAAAAAATTTTTTTTATTTGTATAGATATATGTACTTCCAGATTAGTCCCATTTTTTCAGAATCCAGTTCTGATGATGGAATCCATGAGGAATTGAGGGAACATACATAAAGCGATTTTGATATTTTCAGCAACAAATAGACCAGCCACAGACAGACCACTATGCAGGGGGTTCCCTTGTCATAGAGTTCGAATGCGGAAAAGGGAGTTCTTTAACATTCCCCCCCATTATACATCAGTCCCTCCCTGTAGCTGGTGCGTATCTGCGATTTAGCACCGGACACGAGGCCCTATTGAACATCTTACCTTATTCCTTCCTTTGGTGCGTATTTGGGGAAATGCTTCATCATTTTATAGGAGCGCACGACACGCACCGGGCGGCCCGCCTTCCAGTCATCACCCGCGTCATCACCCTCATGGTTCACTTCTTTAACGGCACAGTTTCTTGCGAGCGCTCTAAAATATAAGATAAGTAATTAATTTGTCAGAATTACCAAGTTGAAGTGGCAATGGGCAGCCCCCGTATTGTCTATCAAACTGGTAATCGCTTTCTAATACTATTTTAATGTACATTGCGCCTTATGTTTCCAATGTTTCTGCTCTTGGAAAAGAAGCTAAAACACGCAGCGCAATTTACTGCAAAATTGTAATCAAAAGCGATTACCAGTTTGATAGGTTGATAGGATCCCCGGGTCGTATAGCTTGCAGAACAGACATTTGTTGGGAGAAAAGGTCCACGAGTGGCGACCACTGACGGCGACGCAGTGTAGTGTGGCTCTCGTTGGACCAACGATATTGTGCTTTTGTATCGAAAGGACATTTAAGCAGAACGTTCTAAAGGAACATATTAGATAAATGCAATTAAATAGAGATGCCAGCTGTGTGCCACATTTCACTGGCGCTGCCAGTAAAGCCGCGTTCAGTTTTCCGACATTTTGCTCGAACTAGTGTAAGTGCTTTGCCACACTAGACGGAAATTCCGTCGCCGAACTTCCGCGACGGTCAATCCGTTCTATACGGTACAAGCCACACTGAATATTCAGTGGCAGATCATCAGTCGGATGCCTGCGCTTATACGGTGTGGTCGTGAATTCGTGATGGATCCGATAGAAGTGATAGCTATTTATGAGGCATTAGAAGAAGAAAGTATCACTATCCCAATTGTCTGTCTCTTCCCATGCTCGTTTCTTTGCAGTTCTATCCGGCTTTTCTCTAGAGTCCCAAAGGCAAACTCTATTTTGCACTTCGATAATAAATCGTTCAGTGTCAAACATCCTGTGCGTGCGTCGTCACTGCGAGTTATCCGCTGAATGCCGCGCGATGCATACAAATACCTGTAATGCGACGTTGCCGATCTTACGCTGACGGAAGATCGGTGCGCGGACGACCGAGCAGACGCGAGCGATGAGCGGTCCGCTCCGAGCGACGGATCGTCCGCGACGGATCGTCCGCGACGGAACGACCGATCTTCCGCGTAGTGTGCCCGTTATTTGTATTTTATATGCAATAACATGTTTTGGCGTTCCGCCCCGGAAGTTCGGCGACGGACTTTCCGTCTAGTGTGGCAAAGCACTAAGAGCAGCATGAGAGATAAACCCAAATAATCTATCTAATACTTTTAAACGAGCAATATTTGTATATATATTACTATGTCCAGCAGTGGACTTCTATAGGCTGATGATGATGATGATATATATTTTGAGATCTCGAAAACGGCTCTAACGATTTCAATGAAATTTGCTATTGAAATTTGTTATTTTTCGCCTGCACAAACCCGCATAGGGTTCGCCATGTAAGCGATCTAGCTAGTTCTTCCGAGGCCCAAGCATGAACAGCAAACGTTACCGAGACGATATCAAACGTCAAAAATTTACCAATCACCTTACAAAGATTTCAAGCCACCGCGATTTCATTGGTCAATATTTGACTTCGACTATCGTCTCGCTAGCGTCTCGATAACGTTAGTTATTCGTGCTGACCCCACTGGTCTTCCGATTAAAGTTCCGTCACCCAGTACCCCGGTACTGTTTAGTTTAAAATTATGACTAAGCTACGTCGTCAATTGTAAAAAGTGGCTTCACTATCTTCATGCGTGGCATATGAGGTTTGTGTCGATCTATATGGCGTACAGGGCGTAAAAAGACTACTCCCGAAAATTTAAACAGTGCATTCAGACCATGATTCTCAAAATATTTAAGCTTTAAATTGAATCGTTAAAAGAACACCAAAACCTAATTTCCATCATTAAAAACACGTTAATAAATAAAAACGTCAAAAAAAGCAATGAAAACCACATGAGAAATATTTGCCCACGGGTCTATCAGCTGACCGGGAGCGTTGAACTCGCGCGGCCGGAATAAATGCGTACATTGCTGGCTGACAAATACGATACGAAACGAAAAAAAAAGGTTTTCTCCGGTATGAATCACCTCTCAGGCGAAAGCTATTTTATATAGCTATCATGTAGGTAGCTTTACCGGTACCTTCAGTATTCGGGAGCTGTCCTTTTACACGCTGTATATAACATAGATATTATATAGAGGTTATATATATATAACAAAAACCTCTCTGTAGCATAGAGCGGTGTACCGGAGCGCTCAACCTGCGGTCGGTTAACTCACTTGTTTTCCCTAGTGAGCGACTGATCGCAGGATTGCTCTGCCGTGCGCTTGTTGCCTGAGAGGTCTCTGCCGCCGCTGCCCGTGTAAGTGAACTCATAGCCGTAGTCAACGTCGTCCTCGTAGCCACCTGCATAATACATAAAAACTCATTAAGGTAAGCTGTAAAATTGGAATGGAACTTTAAGTAACGGCGCCTTTAATACTGCCTAAGAAAATTTATTAATTGCGAGTTCGATTCCCGCCTCGGAACAAATATTTGTACGATCTGTAGATATTTTGTTCAGGGTGTTCTGGGTATTTTTCTATGCATAATAAAAAATATCTATTTATGTAATGTATTGTATATCTAGTACCCATAACACAAGCTCTGCTCTGCCAGCATTTATTTATTTATTAAAGCAAATCTTAAAAATTTGTTAAATCAAAAATACGATAAGTGCAAAGGTGTTATACAAATAATAGAAAAACGTTTATTTTGTGCAAACAACACATACAAGGCCGAAGACCTTGGCGCAGTGGGCAAGTAGCCGGCTGAGACGCAAGAGGTGCGGGTTCGATTCCCGCTGCGGGACTAACCTAACTACCGAGCCAAATATGTTGAAAAATATATGGAATATTGGACCTTACTCAAATTTTACAGAAAACCCTATATGAAAATCCTAAATCTTCAAATTCCTACGGGAATCGGAAAATACTTGTAATGAGAAAATGTGTCTGATTGTGATATACTTCGCTCCTAACCTGATTGTGCTATACTTTGCTACTAACCTGATTGTGCTATACTTTGCTACTAACCTGATTGTACTATACTTTGCTACTAACCTGATTGTGCTACTTCGCAACTACCCTGATTGTGCTATACTTTGCTACTAACCTGATTGTGCTATACTTTGCTGCTAACCTGATTGTGCTACTTCGCAACTAACCTGATTGTGATATACTTCGCTACTAACATGATTGTACTATACTTTGCTACTAACCTGATTGTGCTATCTTTGCTACTAACCTGATTGTGCTATACTTTGCTACTAACCTGATAGTGCTATACTTTGCTACTGATCTGATAATACTATACTATACTACTAACCTGATAGTACTATGCTGTAGGCGCCCTCAACATCTCGTCCGTGGATACCGGACACGGGTGGCCGGTGCACTCCTGACTCAGAGAGCTGTAACATATAATTACACCATTAACATTTTCAATAAGCATATTTTGTATCAGGCATTAAATGACGCTTTTTCTTACACGAGGATGGAAGCGTCTTTCAAGGTGAGTGTCGAAAGGTTAATTCCCAGTGTTAAAATGAGCCATTTTATGCTCGACATGAAAGATACTTTTTCTACTACTATAGGCTAGTAATATAAATAAACAACAAATAACTACATGAAGTTCTCTAACTCCGAAACTACTGAGCAAAACATTTTGGATAAAATATACGGAATATTGGGCCTTAGGCACTGGTCCCTACTGGTAGTACATTCAGCATTGTTACATTTTTTATAAGGAAGTAAATGTTTGAATTTGTAAGACACTGGTCTCACCGCCGCCGAGTAAGCGACGAGCTATCGGCGATTTTCTCTCCCAAGAAACGAACAAGAGATAATCGCTCCCGTGTAAATGAAAGAGAGAGATTATATTTATAGTTAATCGCTGGCTACTCATTCTACGTACTAACTTCTACTAGTTCATCGCTCGTCGCCGGCGGTGGCATCAGTGCCACCAAATCCAAAATCTAAATTCCCACAGGAAACGGAAAATATTCGTAAATAGACAAATGTGTTGATTGATTTATATGTTTAATTGTTCCTGTGGTTACTATGGTAGCCCCTCTCTATGCGAGTCCGAATGACCGGATTTTTTCTTTTGCATACACCCTCACAGTTTTTTTTTATTTATATTAATTTACTAATTATGTCCAGAAATATATTCCCCGTCTTCTAGTTACACGAAAACGACACCAAACATGATCTAGTTGCTTAATGCATGCAGATATCTCGCTCAGAGAAAGGCGTGGCGGATACAGTTTCCCATACCCACCTGCACGGTGGTTGCTCGTGGCTACCGGGCTTAATCAGTTCAGAAAAAACCAAGCACACCTGTGCCATGGCGGGGTGTCTTTCGTTAAATATTTGCAATGTTCCCTTGACACATCAGCACTAAAAGAACTAACCTGTATCCTAAATCGCCAACACATGCCCACCTCTATGCCCGGAATGGGACCGAAGTGGTTTGGAGGCATCGAGCATGTTTTCGTCTTGCCTGGAAAGCAGAGATTATTAATTAGTTCTTACGAATTCACTAGATGTTTCTCAGCGATGTTTAATAAAAATTGGCTCAGACATTTTTGTGCGAGGGGATTTTTAATTATATAACATAACACCCAACATAATATAAAGTTAACACAAGCCATGCTTCGACCCGTTTCTATTGTTCTTGCTCTGCTTGGCTGCTCCCTGCGCGATGAAGTCTTTTGGGTCGCGTTTGCAAGCTGATTTTACTGACATAGACCTCTTAAATGAAGTTGAACTTGGCTAACCCCGGATGTTCTAAGGTGACCTTGAATTAATTTTGACGATCTTGACTGACTGAACTTACCTACGCAAGCCATGCCTCGCCCCCAATCCCTGTTGCCCTTGGTCTCTCGTTTCTTGGTCTGCTTGGCGGCTCCTGGGGCGATGACGTCATTGGGGTCGCGTTTGCAAATGGGGCAATACCAGTCTTCCTCAGGGAGCTCCGTTATGGGTGGGTCGAGGCATCTCATGTGGTAGCCTTTGTTGCATTCGTCGCAAAGGACTATCTGTAACATAAGATAATCGTGTATTTTGCGCACTGAGAGTCATGCATACACAAACATTAATATTTGACTACCCTTGTGGTGAGAGGAGTGACTTATTCTGTTAAGTTTTTGACGTGACAACGTCTTATAATTCGATAGAGCCGGCTGCACGCACGAAAAAACATGACTCATGCGGCGTTACCTCGCTCTGAGGCGTTCCATGTAAGGCTTGAAGTGCATGCGAGAGCGCGGAACGAGCGACAAAGAAGCACAATCGGCCTTTGCGTTCGGCAGCGTTCGGACGTTGTCACGTTCAACTATCGTCAGTAAACCGACTTTACAGACAACCAATTTTTTCTTCATACTTTTGTCAGAAACATGTTTTTATTTCTCATTTTTTTTGTTAAAAATCATATTTAATTAACCAGCTCATTATGTGAACTGGTAGAGCATTTTGACTGCGTGATGTTTGCACAGCCAACACGCCCTGAAACAGGCCCACATCAAGCTGGTTACCACTCATAATCTTACAAGATTGCTCTCTTAGACGCACCCTGAACACACTCCTTTAAGAGGTACTTAGTACACATCTTTTTTTTACCCCACATGCTTCGCAATCAGGACATTTGAAACTATTTAACGGCTTATGCCCGGAGCGCAGTCTATGAGCGATCACAATAAACCGTCTATTCAACCGCACGTGGGCAAACCATGGTATACGAGGCAGCTCACTTTGCATAGTCCAGTACCAATGCCTTTCTCCCGAAAGGCAGTATAAAAATATTCCTTGTTTGGCAAACCATGGTATACGAGGCGGCTCACTTTGCATAGTTCAGGGCCCTGATTCTACGTTTTGACAAGCAATTGGCACGGACGTCAGGTGTAGTGTAACACGGATTTTTGTATGAAAAATGAGGTTCACAGAGTGTACGGTAGGGGCGCTCATCAGTGTCTCCATACAAAAATCCACACTACACTACACGAGACGTCCGTGCCAATTGCTTGTCAAAACGTAGAATCAGCTCTCAGTACCAATGCCTTTCTCCCGAAAGGCAGTATCAAAGTATTCCTTGTAATTATAGATAGACAGAGATTACACTTTATTGTACACCAGGAATACATAACAGGATTTAGTAAAATTAGCAATACAATGGGCGGCCTTATCGTTGAGAGCGATTTCTTCCAGGCAACCTTTGGATGGACAGTAACAAGCGAAGCAGTAACGAAACAGCGGTGCACAGAGTAAAAATAATAACAATAATGATAGAATTTAAAAAAATACAGTTTTTACATTAAAATCGAATACATAATATACCTACTTTTATAAAATATACTAAGGGCCTTATTCATAATCATTTTTTAAACCTGTTTTAGTTAAAATAGCTTTTGCTCCGTTCTGTCTTATGTAAAATGTCATACGTCAAAACAAGACAAAAGCTATTTTAACTAAAATAGGTTTAAAAAATTATTATGAATAAGGCGGTAATACTATATATCATAGGTAATTGTACCTTTTCAGGGAACTCCTTCCCAGAACACGTATAGCAGCCGCAGTCCTTGCAAGGAGCGTCCTCGTCGTCACGACACGTTAAGCAGTTTAGTACAGATGACCCTGCAAATTGGATATTGTATTTTATTAGGAGCTTGGCTGCAGTCTCAATTTCTTTTCAATATTGGAGAGAAGTGGCCTGTGGTTCAACTAGAGCTTTATCTTCGGGGAAATCAATTTCCGGTATAACACCCAACATTCACATAAATAGTCTTGATCCCACACTAGGATTCCCTGTGTCGTGGGTATCAGTAACTACGAGTACTATGGTACCATAACACCCAGACCCGGAACAAATATTTGCAGATCATACAAACATTTGTCCCGCAGTGAGAATCGAACCCGCAACCTCTTGCATCTCAGCCGGCTACTAGCCCGCCACACCACAGAGGTTGTCAACACACATCTTGCACTCTGTGGTTAAATTATTTTCAAAATAGCCATTCACAATGACTGTAGTTAGTTGGTCACGGTGAATTATCAAGATAGCATAGCAATGCAAAGTAATGTAGTTAATTAATAAACTTATAAAAAGGATATTGCAATTGTTCCATTTGTCGTAATGATTTACATTTTTAACCGACTTCACAAAAAGGAGGAGGTTCTCAATTCGGTTGTATTTTTTTTGTATGTTTGTTACCTCATATCTCCGGCGTTTATGAACCGATTTGGAAAATTCTTTTTTTATTTGAATAGATATACTTCCAGATTTGTCAATTTTTTTCAGAATTCAGTTCTGATGATGGGATCCATGAGGAATTGAGGGAACTCCTCAAATATTGTAGGCATACATATGGTGATTTTGATATTTTCAGCAAGACACCAAGCATTTGCATTCAGAAAGTATCATAATCCTTTCACCAATATGGTTCTTTCATGCATTTTTTTTCATCCAAAATTATTTAGTCGAATACAATGGCGGAAGTCGGATTTTTAACCGACTTCCCAAAAAGGAGGAGGTTCTCAATTCGGTTGTATTTTTTTTTTTTTTTTTGAATGTTTGTTACCGCATATCTCCGGCATTTATGAACCGATTTGGAAAAAAAAATTTTTATTTGAATAGATATACTTCCAGATTGGTCCCATTTTTTTCAGAATCCAGTTCTGATTATGGGATCCATGAGGAATTGAGGGAACTCCTCAAATATTGTAGGCATACATATGGTGATTTTGATATTTTCAGCAAGACACCAAGCATTTGCATTCAGAAAGTATCATAATCCTTTCACCACTATGGTTCTTTCATACATTTTTTTTGATCCAAAATTATTTAGTCGAATACAATGGCGGAAGTCGGATTTTTAAATGAAAAGTTATTCAGAAAACAAAACAAATGTTTAGTTTTTTTTATTTGATTGAGAAATAGTTGTAATGTCCAATTTCAGCGTCTGATTACTCGGAAACTAAAGTGATATTGTTTTTGTGTGTATGAGAGGTTTATACTATAATTTATCGCGTGAATCTGTACTCTTAAAGCACAATTTACATAACTTATTGTCCCACTAAATTAGAAGCAATGCAACAAAGGTGTCAAAAATTAGTACCATAGTGTATGTTACATGCATAGAATCACTATTATTTGTAGTTCTTCAAAGCTCGTTACTGAAAACCTCTGGCAACGCTGTCGCAGCAAACGGCGTTAATTTATGACACCCGGTAGAATGTGCCGGGCATAGACCTCCACCAAAGAGTATGAGGCCTCGCCACCATTTGAGAATTATTCTCCATTCGTTTTTAGTTTACAAGCTTTATTATGGCCTACTTTGCCACTTCAACTTGCTGATTCCGTAAACTATGCTGGTATGTATTTAATGAATAACATTGCAATGCTACTTACTCTTCTCAGTCTGTGTTTTCATCAGATCCTTGTACTCCTCAGTTCTCTCACTTAGCGGCACCACTTCTTCAATTGCAAAGACCTTGTCATGTAAGCCCACTTTAGTGGCATTCTGTGGAATTGCATCAGGGCCAAGGTAGATGGTGCCTATAAGCTCATAGGTGTTTCGAAGTTTCTTTACTATTTCACTTACTTTGAAGTCATACCTGTGATAATGAGAAAGTAATGTGAGGAATCTCCAGCAGTTACCTAATGAAAAATATTTTTTACTTAATACGAAAAACTCACCCAGTCATAAAAATAATTAATTCATCATTAATTGATCTACCTTCCCCAATTAACATTTCAGCATGATGAAATTTTGGATCTTTACTAGGTTTATGCTTATTGTGCAAATTGTAACAGGTTTATTTTTAACAGGGTATCTACGAAACCTTAATTAAGGAGCCTTCCGGACCCATGGCACAACTACTATGCTCAACTGGTTGTGCCATGGGTATATTAAGGAGGTTTAGTATAAATTCAAATTTTAAGGTCCAACACGGTTTCATTACCATCTGTAGACGGTAGATAGCGACAGCTGGACGAGGCTTCCCTATTAAATGCAATGGGGGATTTTCCATAATCAACATGCTTGACAGATAGATTGGCGTTAAGTACTCAGGTAGATGCTGCTGCCTTCAGACCAGAATTACCACGTTCAAGATGAATCATAGAACTGAAGTAGAGAAGGGTGGGACACAAGGCGAGGCTGGGGAGGGGGGTGTACTTATCTCCTTATTTTAAGATGTAAGTAGACATGGCGAGGCGTGGTAATGACACCTGTCATTACAATCCAAGCAGTGAACAATTCGTGGCCGAGGATTGGTTATAGAAATGAAGGACATCTACCCTAGACCTAGGGAATGCAATCCTGAAAACGCGATTTTTGCGGGATCGTTAATGCGGGATTACCTATGCGGGATTTGCGGGACTGAAAAAAACGTGAGATGACCCTGCTTAAATGTGGCGGTACTCGTGGAAAAAACTTAGAATCAGTGTACAATTACATTAGATCGATTCCACCTACAAGTGTTGAGTCAGAGTGTGCATTGTCAGCAGCTGGATATTTATGCAGTACGATATGGTCAAATCTAAATGATGAAACGTTGAATATTTTGTGATTTCTCCGAAAACATTTCCAATAATGTTATGTTATTTAATAATAAATATGTGATGTAACTCCATGCTTTTTATTCAGTTTTATAAACCTATCTACAAAATTGCAAAACTTTATTATTTGTCTCTGGTCCCGTAAATTGTGCGGATCCGTGTGGGACTGAGAACCTCAGTCCCACGGATTGCGGGACTGAGATTTTGATGCGTGATTGCATTCCCTAATAACACCTAACAGTCACATACATAGATAGTAAAAACGCAGGGTGTAAATGGATGTAACAACTAAGGAATGCCTGTCATTTAGTGTTTACTATTTGGTGGATGTTGCTGCATCCTATCCACCTGAGTAATCAACACCTATACTGCAATCACCAATCTGCTAGCCAAGCGTGATGTTTATGACAAATCACCCCATTGCATTCCATCCATCCATAGATGTCTACAGACTACTGAAGATGTATTTTATAAACGTACCAGTATCCTTTTTCACGAGGCTGTTCAGGGTTGTAGTTCACCATGACTTTCTGTCCTATTTTTATATCTTTTACTTCAATAACTGTTCTGGCTCTCGGGCGAATTTCATCGAGCTTGCAGTATATGTTTGACTCATCTTCACTGAAAATAAATAATGTCAATTGGTTATTTGGGTTCTAGTAACGGTAAGAATGAAGTTAACTGAAGAACGGCATTTATTATTTTTTATAAAATTGTTTAAACATTTTGTACATGAAAGAATACTGATTTTCACTATAGATACAGGTTGAATACTTACTCTCCCTGAATTTGCACTTTATAAAGCAAATTCACGTCAGTTTTACTCTCCCCTTTCTTGTTTCTCTCACAATTTTTCCATCTTTTCGGGCTTTTAACTAAATACATTGCTATACTGTTCTTTGGCTTTTCACCGGTCAGTTCTTGCTGCTTATTTTCCGGATCATTCTCTTTGTTTTGTTTATTTGCTTCTTTATTAGAACTCAAATCTTTATCAGAAGGTAGTGCATCAATATCGTGTACTATTCTAACTATTTTGGCTTCAAACCAGGCTCCTTGTTCTCTGTCTTTCATGTCTACGAAGTCACCAATGGTGTATAAAACACTTTCTGAGTCTGAAATATAAAATAAATTCACAAAATAAATTCCAAGACAACGTACAATGTGGATTATGTCGTTCTTGTCCGTATTGTTCTTATAGTGGAGAGTGGGCTAGAATCCCAGGAGTGGGAACATCAAAGGCTGATGATGATGATGATAATTTTTTTTTAATGGCTTCTCAGGTTTTACACAATTTTGCCAATGTCAAGTAGCATAGATAAACAAACAATGTCCAGTCATCAAGTCCTCTGTCAAAGTCATGTTCTAGTAAACCAATGGCAGTTTACTAGAATGTTCCTGGACAATTTCCACCCCTTCGAAAAGACACGCAATACACTTATTTTATTTAAATTCACTACCATGTGCTCTTTATAAGCTACACCGGTTAAAATGCCACCAAAATTACACAATATAACTAAAAAAAACACTAGAAATTGAAATAAAATAAAAAAGGACATCTCCCTTCGAAAGAGCACAGGCACTCATCAAATCCTCGATTAGTCATATCCTACACAATTATGGGACATTTCAGAAGTAATCTCACACTGATTCAAGACTCATGTATAGATTTTTACGTGTTTTATGGAAAATATATGTATATACGACTATAAAGACTTGATTTACGACTTCACGGACACTTGTCAAATCATTGATTTGTCAAATTTTATACTTGTCAAATCTTTATTCGTCAAATTAAAGACACAACAAATCTTTGATCAAATACTGCTCTGATTTTGTAAACAAAGAAATGTCACTGTGTGTATAAGTGTCATGTATGTGTATCATATGTGTATATACACATATGATACGCAACATGTTACTTAAACACACAGTGGCATATCTTGACATTTCTTTGTTTACAAAAATTGTCTAAGATTAAAAATCAGAGATACCTGCTGCTATCTTCCATTGTGATTTTAATCCAACGGGTGATTATGCTAGCTGAAACACTTTTCAGAGGCTTCCTTAACGATACAAACAAATTATTAATAGACCTAATATTCTTTGTAATTTTCATGTAATTAATAATAGCTCTTAGCTGGGCATAAAATAACTCTTTCATAAAAAAAATGGTAGTCAGAAAAGATTGACACATCATGGATGCCAAAGTTATAATCAACTTATCTATCTTTAAATTAATCTATACAAAAAAAATGTACAGAATGAAACATCTCTGGCTAATCACTAAACCCAGTCCATGTTCCCACAGCTGGAATCAAATAGAGCCTAATCTCAATAGAGCAGCGCTCGACCCAATAGCTATAGGGGAATTTTATATTAATTTTTATTTTTATTTTTATGGTTTTATATTTACTATTATTTTTATTTTTATGACTTATTATAAATTTTATGTGATACTTTTATTTATGCTTAATGAAAACAATGTATGTACCTTTTTTCTGGAATTGACAAGTCATAGTACGTAGCACTTAATTTTGTACTTATTATTTAATAATAATCTTGTTAATGTGTTACTACTGTGCCAATAAATGATTCTATTCTATTTCTATTCTATTCAATGTTAGTACCTTGGTATTCTTCTACTTTATTTTCTTTTTTTTTATCAGCCTCACTAGCTTTAGCCTCTGTCGTCTCCTTCTCGGGGCTTGCCTGCACTCGTACCATGAGCTGGATGACATCATTTAGCTTTATGTTGTAGTCGTGGAATGTGTAGCCATTTTCTAACTGAAACAAGACCGAGACAATTAGGACGTGAGGCAAATTACATTGGCAGATGCATGAAGATTGAAAGATACAGTACAGCCAATTTATCGAAGCCTTCCTCAAGTGTCTGTATGTGCGTAACACATACAGAAAGATTCGAAATCATACTGCTTTCATACCAATGCTTGGTCCAGCTATTGTGAACCGATACAGATAAAGTTGACTCTCACACATAGACCTATGTGTAACACCTAGGTCACTATGAATTAAATAAACAAAGGCTAATTATAAGTAATGGTAAGGAGCTGTAACAAGTAAGTACTATTTCTATTCAGCCAACAACGCTGGCACATGACTGCAGTGAATGTTTACTATGAAATATAAAGGAAATATACAACAGAAGCGCAATTGTGCAGACTGTTCTGATCATAAAAGAAAGTAAGTATTTACCAGTTTGCCACCGTAAAACAGACGTTGTAAGTTTGGCTTCACACCGAATTTGTCCTGAAGTATCTGACGAAACTTTTCTATCTTCGTCAATTTGGAGTCAACAACCACTATTGCGTCGGGCTTGCCAAATAGTCGCACGCGCACGTGCATTTTATAGGTTTTACAGAAAATTTCTACGACCACAAACAAAAATTAAGAACTGCCCGCCCGGGACTCCGTAGTCCGTAACTAAACTTAATTTTCTCTTTGGCGCGATTCCACAATCCACTCAACACTTTTTTTTTTTTTTTTTAGTTTTTGTTTAGGCGTTGGATTTAGTGTCCTTATGCCATTCCACACCACTCTTCACGCCAGTGTTGTCACACCTCTGCACTGCAAGTACGTAGGACTCGATTCGCTAAATTTGAGTTATTCTCGAAAAAAATAGTTGTTATCGAATCGAATCGAAGTCACAAGTAAGTAACTCCTACTTTGACGTTCATGAGTAAAATCTTCTCAATTTTGCCTATATCAAGTAAGTATATTATTTAATTCAATATAGGGTAAGGGGATACTTAACCTCAAAATTTTCTGTATTTTTTTTCTCGAAAACTAGAGGTTTCCTGCTCCCCCCTTCACCCCACAGGGGAGGGATCCCCTCCCCTCCCACCCCTCCCCCCCATTAGTCATATACTAAAAGTAGCTAATGGAAAGTCCTTCCTCCAACTCTTCGAAAAAAAAGGTTGTCTTCTTTTTCTTCTTTGATCAAGGCGTAGAGAAAATTTGGTATTTCAGCTACCAGTGTATTTCAACATAGAGATATCACTATTATATCGGGAATGTTTCAGCGTAGGTACCTCACGGTGATGGCTGAATCAGCAATTTGATTTGGAAATGATGGTACCTACACGATATGACGCTGCTTCCGAATACGCATCACGTTGTGATGCTGCTGCCGTTCTTCCTCATCATTCGGAAATAAAATATAAGTCCGAAATCCATTATTAGCAATTATCGTATGCTTATCGGACTTACAGAAAGTGTCGGTAAATTATCTAGCTCGACAGCGTAAATTAGCGATCTCAACTGTCAAAATCACGTTACGTACTTCGTACTTGCAACGTCTCGATTCGATTCGAGAAAAACTGATTTTAGAGAGAATAACTGTCAAATTTATAGAATCGAGTCCTATGTACTTGCAAATTCGTTAACAAGATCGGTAAAAATGCAAACCTTAGTAGCGATCTCGATGTCGTATCGATGCAAAGTACGTAATTGCACAGTTCTGGGAAAATCAGTAGATCCCCCGAAAAATCAGTAGATCTGGCATCACTGCCCACTTCTTTTAATTATGGCTTCTGTGGCTTTAGCTACCACTTCGATTTCGGCAAGATTTGAACGGTAAAACGATGGAGATCTGAGTATGAAAATTTGTTTTATAAGAGGGAGACTCAACCAGAATTATTTAGGTTAACAAAAGGAGATTTGACAACATTTTTGTGTTATCAAGGGCAACACTGCCCACTTCGCCTAATGAATGAAAAAGAATTTGATAATTTTGATCCTTGTCAAGTGTGTGATGTATTCATGGAAGTAATAAGTACTACGTACAATACATATTACTTCCATGGATGTATTTTATTATTCCCTCCCTTTTTGTTTCCTTGAGGCGCAACCGCGAGGCAAGGCAAATGAATCGAGTTTTATTCTGCCAACGTTCCTTTGAATTCAAAACTTAAAACTTGAAACAACAACAGCACTTACAAACAACAACAAATGGGAACAAATTCCGGAGCTTTCCTCGTGGCTTTCACGTTATAAAGGTGACGAGTACGCAGAGTTTGACGAGTAAAACATGTTTTGAAAATCAGTATTCTAATGGTATATTTTGCCTGTGCAAGTTGGTACATATTTCAGTATTTTTTTATGGCGCTTCGTTTGTGTAATTTAATCTGGTCACACTCTACTCTACTCTACTACTCTTCTACCTAAAAGTTTACTGTCTGTGCTTTTTCCTTCATAGTTATTTTCTTTCCTTTATTTAACAATTTTAACACTATGTCGATATTGTCGATCAATTCAGACAATTTAACTAATTAGTAAGGCCTCTAATAACAATAAAAAAAAAATGTGAGCGGTTTATTTTGCTATTTGTATTTGCGCATAGGTTAGCTTAGCTGGAAACTAGTTCGTAGACCAGCCGGCAGATTTGCAGAGGAAACTTATTTTTGGCCTACATCTACATAGTTGGAAAAATGCCTGAAGAAAAAGTGAAAATGCGCAAGCAGCTCGGTCTACTCGAGGGGGTGGCCATCATTCTGGGAATAATATTCGGGAGTGGGATTTTTATATCTCCTAAAGAAGTATTAGAGAAAACTGGGTCTGTGTGGGGTGCTTTAGTTGTTTGGGCCGCCTGCGGAGGCCTGGCCACTCTCGGAGCCTTGTCTTATGCTGAACTGGGTGAGTAGATTTACATAATTAAAATATACTTAGTCTATTTAAAAATAAAAAGTTTTGTTCTTCTAGCAAACTTTTGTTTAATTGACAATAAGTATCTAAATCTCTGTTTCCTCTTTCAATAGCCTGTGCTACTTTTAGGGACAACATT
The DNA here is from genome assembly GCA_951392215.1 of Epirrita christyi. NCBI lineage: Eukaryota > Metazoa > Arthropoda > Insecta > Lepidoptera > Geometridae > Epirrita > Epirrita christyi. The sequence continues at coordinate 15,150,802 of OX595833.1, read as the reverse complement.
GGCACAAAGTGGTGGAGACTACCATTACATAAATGAAGCTTTTGGGCCACTTCTGGCTTTCCTATACCTGTGGGATGCTAATTTGGTGTTTGTGTAAGTATTTGAACTATTCATCATCATCATTAGCTGGTAGACGTCCACTGCTGGACAAGGTTAGGCATCCCCGTTAAATGCATTAGGTGTATTCATTTAGGTTTTGCTGTAAAGTATGGGTAAGGACCACTATTCAATTTTTATTGTAAAAATTACAAAAGTGATTGAGTACTCTTCGGTTCATTCTGCAGGTACAAACCATAGACTCGCAATATCCTTTGTCTATTACCTTGATTTGAGGAAAAAGCGGGAAGATTCAAAATAAAATTGAAACAAAATTTATTTCTCATCTTTCCAAGAAACTGGAATGGAACAAAAAAGCTTGTTACAGTATTTTGCATAAAAGTAGCAGGAGTTCCATTTCTTACGTTGCGTCATCATCATTTGGTGCATTTTAGGGCACCTCAAATTCGGTACTAACGGAACCACTGAAGGATCACTCATGTGTTTGTCTGTCACAGCATATTTTCTCTGACTCTGCTGGACCAAAAAAGTGGACCAAGCAGGTTTTTATAAACTTTTTTTTAATGCGTATCTACTCAGTTCAGTTACTCAGTTTCATTCCCGAGCAGCTTGGTTGTTAATAAACGGGATTCCTAATCAAATAGACCCCAGTAGTGCACCCACATCTGGCTGGCTGGGCTGTGCCACTTTCTCCGGTCTTATGTTATTCTCATCCATTCCCATCCAACTACGTTGACTATGTAATTAAGAGAAAATATAAACAAAATGATTTTCAGGCCGAGCACAAACGCAATCATGGCGCTGACGTTTGCCAGCAACGTTCTGGACCCGATATTCCCCGACTGCCCAATAGACCAGCTATGCAAGAAACTCATTGCTGCTGTCACTATTTGTAAGTATTTTAAAATAATACCACCTCCAAAAGTTAATAGCGCTACATCGTAGAGGGACATAGAGTAACGAGGATCAGTATAGAGCAACTAGGCAATGCATTCATACACTGGCAATTCATTTCAACAGTAGTCGCTGGCAATGGACTAGGTTTTACTGGCAGCAGTTTGTAGTGTTTTTATTATCACAAGTTTAAAACGAAAAAAAAGAAGCCTATTAGACTGATTTGGATTCGAAATTAATTTTATTCCAGTCATCTTTCTTTAGCATGCGATCATTGTAATCCATGGTTCATTGAATCGCTTGCACTGTGCTAACACAATTAAATTTTAGATTATTTAATTAGTAAGATTTCAATAACTTACATGATTTGCAGGATTATTGTGAACATAGTAGAACAGGATTCAGTGAGGATGTAGTACAGCCTGCTGTACTATGCTGTACTACATCATCATTATCACCAGGTCTTGAACCGCTGATGATGATGATGATGACTCGTTGATGAAACAGCGGTGTTGAAGACACGGTGATGTAGTACAGCAGGACCCGGTGACGACAGGTGATGAGAGCTTGACAAGTGACTGCTTAACTTTTTAATTCAAGGTTTCCTGACGTTCATAAACGCGTACGACGTGCGGTTCACGACAAAAATACAGAACGTGTTCATGTTTACGAAGATAGCTGCGCTCGTTATCATCATAATGGGCGGCGTCGTCTGGCTGTGCCAAGGTATGCTCCGAGGTTATTTTATTTAGTGGTGGAGTATAAGGGTTTACTTCCTTCTAAAATATATTATTTACTAGCCGACTACGGTTGATAGAAAGACACGACCGTTATCATTAATATGGTGTGTGTGTGTGTGTGTTTGTTTGTGTGTGTGTGTGTGTGTGTGTGTGTGTGTGTGTGTGTGTGTGTGTGTGTGTGTGTGAAGAAAAGGGCCATCAAAGCGAGCTACTAGACACATGTGTGTGAGTAACAAAATATACGGAGGAGAGAAGCAGAGACAGTAGATGTTCAGTTAGTCAATGTGCATATTATTATGGTATGATTTCGTAGCACGATGCCTACTTTCGCCTTTTGTTGACTTTTTAATATTTACATGTAATCTGTAGCACAATGCCAACACAAACCTAGTACTCAACACCAATACTGTGATCAACAAGCCGCCTGCCAATTGTGATGTTTATGACAAATCACCCGCAATCAATGATGATCATCAATCATCATTGATTGCATATAGTATGGCTTTTATTAACCGCTTTACTTTCCTATGGTATACATACGTCAATGTTGCCGTACCAGTCAAATCCGTTGAGTCCGTCCACTCGCGGCAACTATCGCGCGCGTACAGGGACGGAGCAATGGGGTCCCTAGTATCTCGACTCGCGCGTCCGACGTGCGAGTCGAGAGTCTCGCGTATTGCACGCTACGCGCGACTGTATGGCGACGGAATGCATGAAGCTCTTGTATTTCACAATAGCGAAACTCGAATCGCGCATAAATCGCCTTATCTGGCCAAGCTCTTAGTGTGACTACTTCATTGTTGTGTAACTAAAGGTAACGTAAGGGTCCCGAAGTCAGTATGACTTATACCCTGATTTTTTATCTTAGACAATTTTTGTAAACAAAGAGATGTCAAGATATGCCACTGTGTGTATAAGTGTCATGATTGTGTATCATACGTGATAACATACATGACATTTATACACACAGTGTCATATCTTGACATTTCTTTGTTTACAAAAATTGTCTAAGATAAAAAGTCAGAGTAACGTAGTCATACTGACTTCGGGACCCTTCAATATGCGAAGTCCGACACGTGCTTGGCTGCTTTTTAGTCATAATAAGTCATTGAGGGTCCCGGTTGCCGCTCAAAGGTGCTCGATGACCACCGCGACCACCCCCTGGATCCGCCACTGAGAAGTAAATGCCTGACATTGATGCCCCTTGGGATTGGTTTCAGGGAATGTGGAGCATTTTGAAGATGGCTGGGCTGGCACTAAGACGTCAGTGAGTGACTGGTCCGTTGCTTTCTATTCGGGCATTTTCTCGTATTCAGGATGGTAAGCATTTTTGAAAAACTCCCCAATTCTTAATTGCATCTATTACACTGACAGATTGTAACTATACTATATGTTTACTTCTGTGCTTAGAGAATTTATAGTAGGGAGATGGCAAGCATACGCTTTCCCCTCTGCCGAAGTACATGAACGGTCGTTCGTGTCAGTTTATAAAAACTAGTTTAGCCACGATCGTTCGCCATTCTGCGTTCATACCTGTCGCTATACGGAGCTCCTAAAAATGGTTGGTTGTGCTGTGGTTTCGTGTAGATGGCGGTCGGAAACATCAAATTTAACAAAATATGGAGTTTCTTATCACATTTAAGTAATTGACAACACAATTAAGCCATTAATTTCACCGTAAAATATATTTTCTTACTGCAAACTTACGACAGAAATAACGATACGTAATTTCTTGGTACGGGGACAAGTGATGTGAAAACAACGAACGAATGTATGAACGAAAGAGGCTGCAACGATTTTTATGAAATTAACAGGATAGGAAGTTTTCAGGCCTAATAAACGATCTCAAAGCTGTAAAAAAAAACCTGATTCCAAAGAAAATATCAATACCTACGTCGTTCAATACCAGCCTAAAATATAGGTTAAATGGGCTTGATTAGCTGTTTTTGGGGTTAAAGGGGTTGTAAGGTTATTTTAGAGGTTTGTATTTCCGATTTTTTCCGGTTTTAGGGTTATTTCGTCAATCAAGGAAGGTATGCAAAAGTATACGGATATTCCAATCTCGTTTCGTATGAAAAAAGCAGATCCACGAAAATACATTTTCTTAACAATAAATTGATCCATTTTAAAACCAATAGCTTATATTTTCATTAAAAAAACTACAATATAAAATGTAATATAATTATAATATAATTACCAGCTTATAATTGTTAAATCCATGTATGTGGCACCAAATCATAGACCTTCCTATAATCAATACAAGCCGCCGAGAGGTTTCCCTTGCTCCTGCTGACCTTCTGTCTGATGGCCATGTCAATGAGGAGGAGCTCCTTAATACCACGTGACCCAACCTTACATCCATTCCGAGCAGGAGCCAAAATATTGTTTTTTTAACACTCAACAGTCACATACGTAGTCTTGATCCCACACTAAGATTCCCTGTATCGGAGGTACCCATCAGGAACTACGAGTACCTGGTACCATAACACCCAGACGAACAAATATTTGCAGATCATACATGCCTGATGCGTGTGATTTGGAAACCATATAATTTTATAAGAAACCAACGCACCACGGGTCTAGATATTAGTGTACTGATCAATAGCCAAAATAGAAGCAAACTTTGTTCGCGTGCAAAAGGACGTACGCGTCCTACCGGTGACCTCCTAAATCCTAAAAATCAATTTTTAACTGACCATATTTTTCTGATTGTTTGTTACGCGATTACTTTTCATTAATATGAATCAATTCACCCATTCAAACATAATAAACATACATCCATAGACTAGATCCATAGACAATGAATAATCTTAATTTCATTCAGTCTTTTACACCCCATCACTAGTTTTTGCGCTAGTGTGCAACTAACCAATAGTGTAATTACAGAAATTATTTATTTGTGTGCTTGTTTTATGTTTGTGTGACGGCTTTTATTTCCGTGTGCGTTTATAGAGACGCCTCAACTTTCTGCATGAGTGTGCGTGAGTAAGTAAATGTGTGCTGTACGTGTTTACCTCGCCTCCCGCAAAAAGTGGCAGAAATAATTTAGTACTAGAATTTGAGCATGCCATCTCCCTACATAAATTCTCTAAGACTTCTGTGTATAATGGATATGCTGATCCATACATGCGATGCTCGACGCACCGGCAACGGCCGTGTGGCATATCGTTCAGATTTGTATGTAGAACTACGGAGCGTCACCGCTCCGTCACCGCACACATAATCGTATGGAAAACTTCTAGAATGGTCTCTTGTTCCGTCGCAGTATGCGTCAGCGGCGAAGGGCAAGCGCGGTGAAGTGGGGAGCGGGTACACCGCACTGCGCGGCGTCGCGCTCGTTCATCCACTGCGGTGTGCGTCACGGATTGACAATGGATTTGTTAGAAGATAATTTGATAAAATTAGTCTGCGGCAAAATTAACAGACCACTTCTCCGCAGAGACTATAAACGTTGCGTCGTGACGCTGCTTTGAGCCGCATACCGCAGCGTTGTGCGTTACGATCGCGAGACCAAAGCTTAAAGCAAGCAAGCGTTAAGTGACTTGAGAGGCGATACTACTTAAATCTACACTGAGCTGTGGCATTTTGCTAATTTGTAATAGACATTAGTTAATTTATTTATTTATTGAAAAGACCAACAGCTAACGATATTTAAACAATATATAATTTATATTAAAGTCATCCAGCCAATTACTGGTCTCTCTAAGTTAAACATAAGACGATTCCTACAATTATCCTGTAAGGATATCATTTAAGTAAAGTTAAGTGTAGTTCACTACGTGAATGAAACAGTATATACAGGGCGTCCCACGGCTATGCCACATGGAGGGAAAGTACCTTGAATATTGTAGATGGATTGTGGATGTATTGTAGAACATTTTACTGAAAGAAGACATTATTTGAATTTAAAAAACAATTTAAACTGCATTCATAGATATTTAAATAATTACATGGTTGAACTGGGAATCGAACCCGTTACACGAGAAAAATAATCACCCTGTAGCTTTATCATACCGATCGAAAGGCTTCATCATAAGGATTATTTTTTGCTAAATAACATAGTGTCAGAAATAACAGGAAGACCATGAATTTTAACATTTTGAATACAAAATTAATCAATTTATCAAATGCTCAAAATGAGTCCCTTTCTGTTGAATACAAAGTCGCACTCTTTTGATTATTTCGCTCCCTATTGATTTTTTGATCTTGTTGTGGTGGATATTTAGAATAATACGTCTAACTTCTGCTTGTAGCTCGTAGACACTTTCATACTGGTTCTTGTAAACTAAATTTTTATCATTTTATCATGCATTTAAATTATTAATAGGGAAATGATGCGTACTTCTCAAGTGGGTACATTTACTAGTAATAGCTACTTATGATAATGTCAGTTGTATGTCCTTACGGCAATGTCAGCTTTTCATTTTTCTGAACAAAATTTCACATCAAATGTTAAGCATACGACACAGCACAGTTAAGTATAAACAATACTAAATTTAAGTAAAGTTTATTAGTGCGGATGGTATTATTATAAACCTATACTTTAAATTACAGGAGCTACCTTAACTTCATGACGGAAGAGCTCCGGGATCCATTCGTGAACCTGCCGCGTGCCATATACGTGTCCCTCCCGATGGTGACAGCCATCTACCTGCTCGCCAACGTGTCTTACCTGGCTGTACTTGGACCGATCGGTGTTAGAGCTACTGAGGCTATTGCAGTTGTTAGTACTACACGTGATTTCCTTGTAGTTGAACAAGCGAAGCGAGTTCTCTTGAGCGACTCAACTTGCGTGAATTAAATAAATTAATAAATGCTGGACATTTCACACAATATTCTGTTATCTATCTATTATAGTTATCTAGTTGCTATAACAAACAACATATCTTCTTCTATCATCTTCATCTTATCTAGTTAACATAACATACAAGCTCTGCTTAGCTTGGGGATAGATAATGTTGTGTGAAATGTCCAGCATTTATTTATTTATTTTAAATTTTGTTTAATTATAATGTCGTTTTCAGGACTTTGCCGCTGTGGCATTAGGCTGGCTGCGGTGGGCAATGCCGACGCTTGTAGCCGTCGCTATTTTTGGCGGCCTTAGCGTGCACATAATGGCGTCCTCTCGAATGTGCTTCGCTGGTGCGCGGAACGGCCACATGCCGGAGTTACTAGCACATATCAACACTAAGTGCATGTCCCCGCTGCCCTCTCTGATCTTCTTGGTAAGTTAACCAAATTATAATTAAATAATTAAATTCAAAGGTGATGTCCACTTTTTGTATGGAGGTTAAAATAAATAAATGCTGGACGTTTCACGCAAGATTATCTAGCCCCAAGCTAAGCAGAGCTTGTGTTATGGGTACTAGATAACTGATATACTTAATACAATACATTACATAGATAGTTTTTTTTTATTATACATAGAAAATAACCAGTACACCCTGAACAAATATCTGCAGATCGTACAAATATTTGTTCCGAGGCGGGAATCGAACCCGCAACCTCCTGCGTCGCAGGCGAACCTTCGCCCGCCGCGCCACAGAGGTCGTCAATCTACTGTCTAATGTGTGTGTGTGTGTGTGTCTAACGTTATCGAGATCCAATCAACTTACAAAGATTTCAAAGCACCTTAATGTCATTGGCCAATATTTGACATAGGCGATCGTCTCGATAACGTTATAATATTCGTGCGTCACCCACAGAACACACAGTTACAGTCTACAGTTAGTAGTAGAACTTCTTGAAAGAGTTCGTCCGGGGAAGTACTACCACCGTACCTATTTCTGCCGCCAAGCAGTAGTGTACGCATTGCTGTGTTTCGGTTTGAAGGATACAGGTGCCGGTGAAATTACAGGCACATGATACTTTTCATCTTTATGTCTCAGGGTCGGCAGCGCGCGTGTAATGCCTCTGGTGTTACAGGCGTTCATAGGCTACGGTAACTGCTTTCCATCTGGTGGGCCGTAAGCTTGTCTCCTTGCCAAGTAGCACAAAAAAATGCGTGTCTATGCTTTTACTATGCTTATTTAGTTGATAAATGATGAACTTGCAGATGGTGATGTCGCTGATGATGCTGATCCCCTCCAACCTGACCTCTCTGATCACGTACTGCACCGTGGTGGAGTCGTTCTTCACCACGCTTAGCTGCTCCGCCGTGCTGTGGCTGCGCTATAAGCAACCGCACCTAGCCAGGCCCATCAAGGTATCTCTCCCTCTTAAAGTATAGTGACCCTCAAAGGGGCTCTGTGAGCGATGTCGAAAGAACCAGTATGCTGAAAGGATTTATTGCACCACGCAAAGGCTCGTATAAACGGTATTAGTAGCCGTTTTTTTTTTTGTTTATTTGGTTTTGGAAAATGGCATGGCAAATGAATACGTGGCATACGGGACATCGCATTTTGCCTTTAAGGGGTCGGGGAACGACGAACCGCCCATGCAAACGTAATGCCAAAATCATTTGTAATTTGAGCATATTTCCACCATATTATGCTATTATGCGGATTCGGATAGTATTTATCTAGGTTCCTAGATAGTTTATGTTTCAAAATACTTACCTAAAACGCAATTTAAGCAAATTCCATTTTGTGTATTACAATTTTGTATATTATATTGTCAAGTTACAGAATAACAACAAGATATGAAAAAAATTGTATATTATATTGTCAAGTTACAGAATAACAACAAGATATGAAAAAAACATTAAGTTTTTATTCGTAATTTTTGGTATTACGAAACACGACCTAATTTGATACAAATTCCGAACGGCTCGTACACCCATCGCGCATGCAGTGGGAGAGTCCCCGGTGCCAAAGGGGGTAGCTGATTTTGACACTCGCTTCAAATTGAATTTGCTTGCGTCCTTCGCAGGCCCCTTATCCGGGTCTGCTGCGCCAACATGTTTTGTTAAAAAATTTGGCGCAGCAGACCCGCCTTTAGACATCACGTAGCCGATAGTAATCCCTACAGAGTTACTGCAAACATCTCTTGTTCCTTGCCCCCCCAGGTTCAGACATGGATGCCTGTCGTCTTCGTGGGGGTGTCGTGCGTACTGCTGGTTGTGCCGGTGGTGTCAGAGCCGACGGCGGTGCTCGCAGGCGTGCTGATGACGCTGGTGGGTGTGCCCGTGTACCTGACGCTGGTGCGGGCCCGCCCTGCCGCCGTGGATCAACTCTCTAGTGAGTAATTAATATGTCAGTTATACTACCATTCTACACAATGGTGTTCTCTTCTGAATGAGAGTACCCTGTGTTAATCCAGGGGTCTTACCATTGAATCCAATATGAATTATTGTCCAATGACAATTTAAATCCAATGATAACGCAATGTTGACAATTCACGGTACTCTAAAAAACAATTCTGTTAGCATTGGATTGAAATTGCACTTGTATTGGCCAAGTATTGTGTCAGTACCATGAAGTTAGCTGCTCTATGCTCATAGTACAGGCAAATTAGCAAAAAGTGTGGACCTAAGTCGTGTAGTCGTGGATTCTTATGGAAACTATAGATGACACGAAAAGAACCTTATCCTAGGTTTGCACCGTTTCTGGCGCTTACGAAGGCTTTTAAATATTAGGTACAAACTTAAAAAGGCCGTAAATTTTAAAATAGAAAGAAATTACTTGATGCAAGTTAAATTACGTATAGAGAGACTGTCTTAGTGCATTATGATTTTAATAAAAAACACGTGCCTGTAGAGAACACAGTGTTGAACAAATGCATCTTCCGTAAATAAATACCATTATAAAACTTCCGGCGGATGTAGTACTAATTAAATGAATAAATTTAAGTCAATTTCCAGAACTACATTAATTTGCCCCGAAGTAGAGCGACAATAAAATATGGAAAAGTGCCTTCCGTGAGACGCACCAAGGTGCAAACCTGGTAATGCATTTCGAACATTTTTCTGATAAGTCTATCAATTTGCACAGACTCTACCTTAAATTTCCCGGAGCCGCAATACCCACAAAAAGTTTTTTTTGTAAATGATTTTTTTTTGTATGTTCCGTATGTCGGATTTAAAAAATACTTGGTACAAATGTAGATCATAACGGTTCAAAGTCTATACCAAATTGCACCGACTACTTCTATTTCCCCCATTAAGTTACGGATATTATAAGGTTCTCACCCTATTTCACCCTGTTCCGGAGGGTGAAATTACTGATGCTTATTATTACAGGTGATTTTTAAGCCATACAAAACAATTATAAAAGTTTTCATGACTACATCTAATTAGTTCCACACTTGTGCAAAAAATCACCTGACTGTACTATCAGCAATAGGGATATTTGCGTGTCGAAAACTGGTAAAACAATGTAAAACAATCCAATTTCAATTAGTTCATGTAGTATCCGCACAATATTAAATTAATTTGGCGCTAGGTTGGCATTCAAGGGTACCAAATGACACAATTCCAATATCGATAGAACGGAATTGTTTTCAAGAGTAAGGCAGCAGGGCATATTCCTTCTCTGTGCCATATTTTATCTGAATCGGTGAAGCCATTATTGCGTGATTAAATGTTTAAAATGCGCTAATATGTTTTCTAACCTAGTTAATTCTAAAGATAAGCCATCTGTATTGTCGCTGAAGATCGCTAAGAGCTGTGCAAGCTTCGCATATTTAAGAAGGCTGTTATCAGCATAAGCTTTCTTATCGAATACTAGCTGAAACCTGCGACTTCGTCCGCTTTAAAAACACTATACCTTAACACCCGTTGAGCCTCTCCCGCTGTAGGTATGTATTTATTTGATTATTGATGTCTGTATTCTGTATTTATTAAGTGTTTTTAAAATAACACATTTTTCTATCGACCTTTTCGTTTAAATGGTCATGGACCAACACTATATGCGTTATAGCACTCTCCATTAGGCTGCGTTTCCTGCGGTGCATGAATTGACCAATCACTATGCTCGAAATCTCTGCTCCGCTTCAATGGAAACAGCACGAGCGGAGCGGGGCAGAGCTGAACGGATATTCATATAAAATAAGCGAGGTGATGCGGAGCGGAGGACAGCGGGGCGGTGCGTTGCGGAGGGTAGCTATATGCTCTTTCTGAAAGATGGAGACAAACTGAGCTCAAAATTGCGCAATTCCAAAGTTAGCTCTCCTCTCCTTTCTGCTTCAGTGGAAACGCAGCCTAAGGCCCCCCGCGCACTAGGCAGCCATGGCTGCGCAGCCAGGCTGCGGCAGCCAGTCAAACATATGACGTTGTATGGGAGCCCGCGCACTAGGCAGCCTCGGAATCTCGGCTGCGGCAGCCAATGAAACGCGCCTGTTTGCACGGCAGCCAACTGGCTGCGCGCAGCCAGAACGTGTGTAGGCGAATGTATGTGGCTGCGGTCAGTCTCCGCGCACTAGTTGTAGCAGCCAGACGTATTTTGCGTTCCGAACTTAGATAAGATGACTTTCGATACAGAGAAATTTGTTAGACTAGTCGTTGATTGGCTGTTATAACTGGCTGCGCAGCCAGGCTGCCTGGTGCGCGGGGGGCCTAAAGGTAGCGAGTGCGAGCGAGTTAGACATATCCATCCTCGAATTTTTAACTTTTACTTTTTTGAACTTTGGTGGTTTTATAATTCGATGGTGCCAACTGGTGGTGGTTTGACAACCTCCGTGGCGCAGTGGGCGAGTAGCCGGCTGAGACGCAAGAGGTTGCGGGTTCGATTCCGTTTATTTTTCAATGCTGCGGGACAAATGTTTGCATGATCAGCAAATATTTGTTCTGGGTCTGGATGTTGTGGTACCATGGTACTCGTAGTTCCTTATACTCACGACACAGGGAATCCTAGCGTGGGATCAAGACTACGTATGCGACCGTTGGGTGTTATGTTATGTTAACTATATTTTTATTCTTTTACAGCTAAATTCACCCATACCTGCCAAAAGATGTTCCTCTCAGCCGTTGAAGACAAGGAAGAATGAATCTCGACTATGGACTTAATATCCAAACATCTCGACTACTTAAATATAAGTTTAATTTGTTTATGTCTCGCTCTCAATCGCTTCTAGTTTGACATTTTCTCTCTGTAAGTACCTTAGGTTTTATACTGTTTTTAACCGACTTCCCAAAAAAGGAGGAGGTTCTCAAGTCGATTGTTTTTTTTTTTTTTTTTTTATGTTTGTTACGGCATATCTCCGGCGTTTATGAACCGATTTGTTTTTTTATTTCAATAGATATATTTCCAGATTGGTCCCATTTTTTTCAGAATCCAGTTCTGATGATGGAATCCATGAGGAATTGAGGGAACTCCTCAAATATTGTAGCCATACATTTGGCAATTTTGATATTTTCAGCAACAAATCAAGCATTTGCATTCAAAAAGTATCACAATCCTTTCACCACTATGGTTCTTTCATAATTTTTTTTCATCCAAATATTTAGTCGAATACAATGGCGGAAGTCGGTTTTTTAAATGAAAAGTTATCTACCTCAAATCAACTAGAGTAAGCTTTTTATAAACATCTTGTACGATTGGTTCTGTATTCGGATCTGTGAGTTTGATAAGCTGGGTGCATTAAGTGCACTTAAAAAGTATACATAATTTATTTCTTTCTCTATGAATCTACGTTATCTGACTTTAAATATTTATAATAATCCTTCTTTATTATTAGTAAGTGTTATTTATTTAAAATAAAAAAAATACAATGGAAAATACTTATTAACTACTCACTTTTAAAGGACCTTCTCTAGGCCTTTAAAAGAGATACCTTTACCTTTGATCACTTTGTTCTGTGTCCACCCAGCAGACTAATTTGGCCATCATGATGGTCGAACTTTTGGTAGGACAGATTGGAATAAACGATTCATTTCTATCAATAGTACTTTGTGGCAAATTTTAGGTTTTACATTTTGACTGACACAAAGCATTGTGTGATCGAACTGTTGGTAGGACAGTTTGGAATAAACGTTATATTTTGTCTAAACATGGTAGGACAGATTGGAATAAACGTTTTGACCGCTTCTGACCCACCGTACCACCGAGCATACGTGGTACGGTGACGTATAGTGGTACGGTGGGTAATAATTTTTGACTATATATCAAGCCATTAAACCTATTGGATGTTTTGACATCATGTGTTTTACCGCCCTAAATGGTTTTTACACACATTTGGTTTTTTCATAATAGTTTCCTAAAACTATTCTATTTCATAAGTCCCCCCCCCCTTCCACACCTACTCCCCCTTCCGGGATAGATTACATGTTCTGGTCTGGTCCTGAACATGGTGGTAACTGCTAACAGAAACTAGCCTTCAAGATGAATAAAAAAAGCTCTTTTACATATAAACTAGCATTTAATAAGAAAAAAATGAACGAGTTTGCAAGAAAAAAACTATAGGTAAATGAAACTACATCTAACCGTTACAAAATATAAACATTATTGCAATAGACATCTTGAAGCAAGCCGGAACATTGAGTGAACAGCGTATTTCTTACAGCGCATTTAGGAGTCATTCGTTGACAGCCAGCTCTTATCATTTGCCTTAGTAATGGGTGTAGCTTGGAAGAAGCTGCTACAAATGTTCCTTCAGCATCCATGGAGAGCATGTGCGATACCGATGTACGCTTTACATCTTTAACCTCACGCCTATTTACAGCAGCCCGTCTCATCTCTGGTGAATTCAACGGTTCTGAAATCATAAAAGGCGGCCCGATGTCATCAGACATAATTTGGAAGTCGTAAAACACAACCACTTGAGATGCATTGGTTTTGTTATGCTTCGAATCTGTCGTCGCGTTGGGCAAGAACTTGAAGATGCTCTTCAATAATTCAAGTCCGGGTACCAGAGGTCGTTCCATCTTTGCATTAGAGTTGTTCCTTTGTTCCGCATTGTCAGTGGAAGAGTTCAAGACTTCAGATAGGGTGGTAGTTTCGATAACAGATTTATTGCCATTAGAAAGCTCTCGCTTGGATCTGTTGGTTTGGATCAAGACGTCCGGCTTCGGTTCAGAGAAAGAGAGAGTTTTGTTGAGAAACGAGCGAGTTCCGTCCAGAAAACGGTTCATCATCCCGAATATCATGTCGAACATGGCTTTGTTCTCTTCCTTGTCTATATTGTTCAGAGCGTTTGCGTAAGCCTCTGGGTCTATACCATCGTTGTGTTGTTTGAGAATTGCCGACTTCTTCTTGCTGATGAGGCTGTCTTCGTCCACGCTGTGAAGGGCCAGATCTATGCCGATACCTCCGTTCTCCCAGACAGAAAATAATCGACAGTAAAACGGCAAGTAAGATGTCACCATGGATCTCCACTTGAACCGCATCGGTGTCCCTGCCATGTACTTGCTTAGAGGCATTACAGTTACGTTAACGTTATGGTATCTTTTTTGGAATTCGAGCAATGCTTGCTGATTGTTTTCGTCCATTGTGTAGCTGTACGAGCCGTGTGGGTAGTAGGGGATGATGCTGTTAGCTCTCGTTCCACGTGCGGTGTAAGGTTCGTCAATAAGGAACAATATGTTGAAGTTTAGGTTGGGGTACTGACCTGCCATGTTGGCGAAGTACTCGGAGTATGTTAGGAAGGGTACCTGCATAATAATAGGTAAGTAATTTTGTTAGTGGTAGAACTTTTTGTGAAAGAGTTCGCCCGGGGAAGTACTACCACCGTACCTATTTCTGCCGCCATTCGTCCAAGGTTTGAAGGGTACGGGTGCCGGTGAAATTACAGGCACATGAGAGTTTTCATCTTTATGTCTCAAGGTCAGCAGCGCGCGTGTGATGCCGTTGGTGTTGCAGGCGTCCATATAGGCTACGGTATATGCTTTCCATCAGGTGGGCCGTATGATTGTTTGCTTGCCAAGTAGAATAAAAAAAAAGAAGGTATCATATAAACAGTACAGTCTAAATTTACATAGGTAAGTAGGTACTTGTGTAACCATGGTCATGGCTTGGAAATCAAAGACAACAATATAATGACTTGACTCACTAGGTAGTAGGTACCTAACTATTCTATGAATTAGTACCTAGGTACTTCTACCACCAAGTAGATAACCTTCAGAGAAACGTAGGTATATCCGAGCGTATTGTATTCGCCTATTCTTGTAGGGTTGTCACGCGCAAGGAAATAAATTGAATTGAAACTACATACCAAGTAGGTAAATGTTTTACTAATTATAAATTAAAGTAGGTATGATTTCGTCGGTACCTACTTTTTACGAAAACTCGTAGGTATCTGCGATCACTCTGCCCTCGCTTACTGTGCAGCTATTAAATTTGTGGCGTTGCACAACGTTAATCCTCCCAGTCCCCATTGGGGGGACTAACCTAACCTAACAGGTGGGGGACAACGGGAACGAGCAAACCATGATTCAAGTTGTTGAAGCAGGTTATGGTGAAAAAGTGTACTGAGCAACAACTGTGGGGTAAGCACGAAAATCTAAATCGTTAGACATCGACTGTCGTCTCGACACATATAGTCGATGTCTTCATATAGGTATTTCCATACAATTTACTTCTCTGTGTAAGGCTGCGTTTCTACCAGAGATGAGTGAGGATGCGTAGCGAGGGATGTGTTTTTAAGAACCAATAGAATCACTTCATTTACCTAGCCTCGCTCAGCGCAGCTCTGGTGGAAACGGCTTAGCGAGCGAGGTTTTTATACGTAAGTACAAAACAAGCGAGGTGCGTGCGAGGAATGTGTCGAGAAATGTGTTGCGAGATATGTGCGCGAGGGATGGACGCGAGAGAAAAGAGAGAAACTACTAGCTGTCAGTCTGAAAGGAGCCCGCTGCACATCCTCGCACCGCTCATCTACGTGACGTGCAGAATTATTATGTATTACTGTGGCAGGTACCTGGGCTCCTCGCTGAACCAGATGGTGGTAGAACACGTTGCTGGCGGGTTTGGACGTGTTGCACTTTACGAAGACGAACTGCTGTCGTCGGTACGCGCCCATGCCCAGCGCGTAAAATATCAGGAACGATATCCCGATGAGTATCATCGTCATCCAACACTCTGACATAAATTCTGGAACATAGAATGGGTAAACTATAAGATCCTCAATTTCAGAACGGCTTGGGGTTAAGAGTTTAAGAGGAGGTTACTACTAGGTTAGGTACTAGATATTAATGTGCTGATCATGTGGAGTTTGATGAAATATAAGCCAAAATAGAAGCAAACTTTGTTCGCGTACTAAAGGGCGTATACGTGACCTTACGAATTACGGGTGGTAGAGGGACAATATGATATTTATGTGTAATAATAGAAAAATAGACTAAGCAGACATAAATAGTGTAAGTACATTCATAAACGATTTGTCAGAAAAATAATATCGTCAAAACCATGTCAAAACAAAAAATATATAAAACCGCCGTTTGATAGACATAGCTACTAACCAGGCCATCGAGAGAACCACGTTCTCTTCGTAGAGTACTGCATCCCGCAACCGGGAGTGAGCACCGTCTGTGTTGGAGGATTGTCTCCTCCACCATAGACCTTCAGCAGAGGGTATCGTTCCTCCGGCTTCGTTTCGGGACCATGGTCCCCCATTGTGGTGGTTTTTGGATCTATGACATTATTATACCATTGAGTAAGTACTATTCCAAAATACAGGCTTGATGGAAACAGTAGATATTCTGTTTTAGATACAAACTGCTTGAATTTCGGTTTGATAAACAGATTCTACCTCAGTTATATCTAGGTTGCCTAAGTACCTACTAGCTTTTGTATGTTCTGTTTACATAATGTAAACTTACCTACTGTGTCTCAGTACCTATATAAAAAAGTACTCTGTAGTCCTACTTCTGTAATTTTCACAAATTATTTTGTATTGCAGACATTTTTATGAATTTTGACATTATTCGAAGTTCAAAAGAATCTCTGATTTTTTTTGTGTAAAATTATGCACCTCCTTTAAACTTTTTACCATGAAATAAGTTTCAATACTTATCTGTGGCAACCACAAACCGGAAGACGCAGTAGAGGAATGCCCTCCACTCGATGAACTAAAGACATTATAAACGTCGTAGGAATTTGGTGGATGGAGACGGCTCAGGACCGTGCGCCGTGGCATTCTAAAGGGTAAGCCTATGTCCAGCAGTGGACATCTAAATAACCTAACTTTCCCTTCGCCCCCTCACTTTTCTCTTCAGCCCCCAACTCCGCTCACATACCTCCCCTTTCACTTTGCTGTAACCTTCTTCCATTTCACTTAATTTCTCAAACTCGCCTCACTTTCCCCTCACACTCCTAACTTTTCCTCTCCCTCCCTTATCACTCCCTCCCCTCTCTTCTACCTCCTCTCCCCCCTGACCGCCACTGGCCCAACCAAGTAAATAGTCATATTTTTTTGTAAATCACGCATATCAGTCGACTAAAAAAACACTTTCACTAGATAGCCGAACCGAAAACATGTCGTTGTAGGCAACAGTTTGATTTCCTGTGTCGTGGGTATCAGGAACTACGAGTACCATGGTACCACAAAACCCAGACCCGGAACAAATATTTACAAATCATGCATACATTTGTCCCGCAGCGGGAATCGAACCCGCAACTCTCGCATCTCAGCTTTCTACTCGCCTGCCGCGCTAAGTATACAGGCTCAGTGTTTTCGAGGGCCTCTGAGGAAGCCTGTTTTAACTGAAAAACTGTTTTACTAGGGAGGGAGATGTTGACTGTCTTACTGCAACATAAATATTACGTAATATTTCTACCTTTCTTTTCAATCCTATCTTATCAAAATCTAGATGGGTGCAGCCGTCTCACACACATATTTTAGGGCACGTAAGTTTAATAGCAGGTGAGTATGTTCGAAACGTATAAATCCAACTCTTTGATCAGTGGTTTTTTTTAATAATATTTACCTACACACCTCTGTTTTTTTTTACATCAAATTTTCACGAATTTGGTATGCTGTTGGAAAAGCTCTTTGGAAGCGTCTTCATCGTTAATATAGGCTATGTGAGTGACGTCACATTAAATTGTATAAGGCGTGCCCTCTAGACGACATGAGCGCTCAAGCGCCAAGGGTCACTACAGATGCCCTTGTAAATATTCAATTGTTTTTTGCAATTGGGTTGGGTATTGTTTTGAACGACCGAAGCGAGTTCTTACAGAGCTCAATTATCAAATTAAGACATGTCAAGTCTTTCAGCCATAGACTCCAGGGTCTGATGATGACCAGCACAGGATGAACAGGATCTGGGGTACTTGAAGCAGAATCTTCAAGTTAAGACGACATATTTATGCCGTCTTTATCCTCCAGCCTTTTTTTTGTGAAAGAGATCTAGGGTCAAAGATTATGTGCCATAGGCTTAGATAATTTATATTCTCTAAGGCCATAGGTGTTCCACTTTTCCAATTTTAATGCAACACCGAAAATAGTTCGGTGTCTTAAGTTTTTATAAAATTTACTTGGAACATTAGGTTGGTACATAGTACCTACTGATCCTACTGGCATTGCCTAACTACAACAGCTTGCTAACAACTTTTGTAACGATCAATCAATTTTTGTGTGCAAATTGCCAATTTGTACCTAGTAACAAACACATAACCTAGTGGCAATTTGCACAGTCCCACCAAACATGGGGCGCGCTCTCTTATTGCTGATAACGGTACAATGGCTAGAACAGGTAAGGTTTTTAAAATTGAATTTAGGTCCCCTATAGGCCCCTATAGGGTTCCTATATAGGGTCTAGTCAGGTTACTGATGTAGGTACCAAAAACTACTAGTATGGATTTACAGAGTATTTCTTTGAATTGGGTCAGTGAGGGGAAATCGACATTACCTAGATTGGCTTGTCAAATAATAGGTAAAACACAATCTACGTCTAAAATATAAAATATTTGAAAAAGAAAATTAGTCTAGTAAGTACCTAATAAGTCCTAGAGAACACAACCTGCTTTCGTCTTTTACAAAGACCGGTTTAGGGAGGTTTAGGTACATACTTACTTAATAATTTGAGTCTAGAATAAAAAAAAATTATAAATAAATAAACTATCGATGATTGTTATTATTAACTATATAATATAACATATATGTGTGTATATAGGTACAACGTATAAAATAAATGAATTAATTCAAACTATTTTGTTTTTATTCTTGTAGGTCGATACATGGTTTCTAGGTGCCAGCCAACTGTCTATGATGGCAAAGTGCAGATTGCCTAGCTAACATGCACCGAAACCACAGTCAAAAGTGTAATTTATTGGGGATTACCGTTACTTAATTTTACAGCAAGGTACGTTAGCAAAAAAACACTTTTTATAGCCTACACTATCGATTCCTGCAATAAAACAAGAAACGGTTTTTATTTCGAAGCGATAGGGTTTAGATTTCCGAGGCGTTTTTGCTATATCAGAATCAGTGACACGAGTCCTTGCAGCATTTTTTCATATCTCTTACCTACCGCTTAGGAATTCCCCTTACTGACCCATTTAAATGAAATAGGTACCTTAGATAGCGAAGAACGGGTATTCAGCTAGTACACCATAATATAATTATATAGACTGCTAAAATCTTGAAGTAATAGTCGGGTAATAAGAGTCTTGTCTTGACGGTCAGACATACGGACAACAGAGATAGTCCAGTCAGTGAGGGGGTTTGACCCTGACAATAATTCCTCTGTCGCTGAAACTTTGCAGTGTGATAAAGTAAAGTTCATAAATTACGGTTGACAAGTTATCCATGATTTTTTTTATTTTTAAATGTTGTATTTCTACCTAAACATGAAAATCACTAATAACTTTTGGTGGAAAATTGCTCTGTCCAAAATTCCTTCGGTATATGTTAGTATACATTAATAAGTATACATATGTAACGGTATCCAGGAATATTTCGATTTCAGTGAGACAGAAATTTAAGAATATCTGTTTTTTTATCACAACTTTTTCAGGAAAATTGCTCCGTCAGTTTTAATTTTTTTGTACTTGTAAGGTTGTTTAAACTAATCGCCTTGCAGAGTTATCTAAAAGATTTGCCTTTTCGTTCATAGTTTTATGGATTTTTGGAAATAACTTACGGCGGAAAATTGCTCCGTCCATTTTTATTCATTTGTTAGTTACAGTATACTTTATTATAATAGAATTTTAAGTTATCCAATAAAATTTCGCCAAAACACATAAACACATAAACTTTTAAATATCAACATTTCATACTTAGACAATTTTCGTACCGCGCAGAGTTCTGTGGGCTCAGCACGAACAATTAATGTTACCGAGACGCAATCGAGACGATCTCAAACGTCAAATATTGGCCAAAGACACAGGAGTGACTTGAAATTTTCAATATTTGTGAGTAGATATTTGAAGTTTACTATCGTGTCTTCGTAACTTTAGATGTTCGTGTTTGGGCCTCTGATAATACAGCGGGGCACCGCACCACGCATGCGCTCCGCGCAAGGTCTGCCAGATATACCGCTTTTCCTTTTTTGACACAGCTTTTTTGCTTAGGGATCCGCATTCCGTTTTTGGTTATCGAGGTTCTGTTTTTTTTTGGATGATACTATGAGCAACTTTTTTATCACTTTTACACCGAAAAAAAACGCCTAAAAGTAGCTGTCCTTAAACTTATCTCCAAAATAACGTAAAAAAGTTGTGGAAAAAATAAGAATATTGAGAACACGATGAAGAATTAAACGAAAGTTATCGCGAGTGTCTGTTAAAACAATCAAAACTATAACGCTATTGAAAATTCTCCCAGGGACACTCAACTCGTTTTTGAATAAAAAAATAAAATAAATTACTTACTGAAAATATATCAAAATCATGGAAAACTACCACATTCAAAACCGTCAGTCAGCACACCCACTCGAGTACTTACGACTCGCACTTGGCAAGCTTATTTTGTATGTAGTCGTACTTTTTTTAAATCTCGTTAGAAATCAATTGAAACATACTGGCCACCTAGAAGTCGTCATAAAAACAGCCAACGCATCGAAGAAGAAATGATCCACGTTACAAAATTTGACAGTTTAGGTAAGACCACAAAATATAGAAATAGACAGAAGGTCCGCTCCCACCGTCCTTGAAAATAATTACCTAAACTTGCCTGACTCACTAAGGTTGCTACTGTATTCATTCAGAATTTTGAAAAGGAGTAGATTATTAGGAGTTGGAACAAGTTACAAACAATCTCGTTTGGAAAGGTGAAGAACGTTTTCATTTGGTTGTATTTAAACAACCAAATACACTGCAAGCGTAATAATACCGCTACTCATTTTGTTAACAAGTGACAAATGCCTGCACTCGCTATTATAGTCGCGACTGAGCTCTGCTCGAGATTGCGTGAGAATACATGTAAACGTAAAGTCAATGTGTCCTTACCAGAAATGGCGCTATGTTCTGAGTGGACCCTCTGTAGCTGTTTGTTCACGACGACTCTGTCTCTCATTTTTTTTCGTCTGAGAAACTTTACGATTTTGCTTCGGCTTTCAACTTCTATGTGATGACGTTAGGTTCAATTTAGCTCTAACTTTTTTCATACAAATATTAAACTTACAAGCACTTAGAAGCCGAAAGAAACATTATTTATTATTATTTCGTTCTTGAGATATCGTGAGAGTCAGCAAGTAGGTGAGTGATATTTGCCTTATATATATATTGATTCTCATTGATCAAAACTATTGTCTCAAGAAGTAGTAAAAGTAGCTCCCGGCGGCTGTGCGCGTAATGTTGATAGTCTAAAATGCGTATGCGACGCCGAAATTTTATTGGATACTTTAAAATGCTGTTGTATTTAAGTGTACTTTAACTAATAAATGAATAAAAAAGGACGGAGCAATTTTCCGCCGAAAGTTATTTCCAAAAAACCATAAAGCTATGAACGAAAAGGCAAATCTTTTAGATAACTCTGCAAGGCGATTCGTTTAAACAACCTTACGCGTACAAAAAAATAAAAACTGACTGAGCAATTTTCCTGAAAAAGTTGTGATAAAAAAACAGATATTCTTTAATTTCTGCCTCACCGAAATCGAAATATTCCTGGATACCATTACATATCTATACTTATTAATGTATACTAACATACACCGAAGAAATTTCAGACTGAGCAATTTTCCAACGAATGTTATAAGTGATTTCCATGTTTAGGTAGGAATACCTAATTTAAAAATAAAAAAATTCCTAGATAACCTGTCAACCGTAATCTATAAACCTTACTTTATCACACAGCAAAGTTTCAGCGACAGAGGAATTATTGTTAGGGTGTGCATACAAAGAATTGCCTCGTTCATCGGACTAAGAGCTGATTCTAAGTTTTGACAAGCAATTGGCACGGACGTCTGGTGTTGTGTAACACGGATTTTTGTATGAAAAATGAGGTTCACAGAGTGTACGCTAGGGGCGCTCATCGGTGTCTCCATACAAAAATCCACACTACACTACACGAGACGTCCGTGTCAATTGTGTGCAAAATAGTTAGAATCTCTCTGAGTGATCATAATAATGGTTCCGTTCGCAAACATTATAGTTCGTGATCGCAGTTTGGTTTTAAGTACTCAGGTGGATGAGGCTTTTACTACATCCACGGGAGAAGGAGGTGGTCTATTCTTAGGCCCGACACTAAATTAAAACATGTAATTTATGTTTTTCAAAGTCTGGCAAAGTGCGCTACCATATCCTGACTTGGATGTAACCCAACTGTCAGGCTTGATCATTTTAGCAACCTAAATTCTGCTACACCTTGCTTTTATGGCTTAGACTTGGTATTGTAGGTATGGTGCAGTCACGGGCACTACAACAACATGTCAGCTCAAGAGTTCACGACGCAGCGCGACGAGATCTTGCCGGCGATGCCTGACGAAAACTTACAACAGTCCACCGTCATAGCTGGTCTCATGCCCGACTCCTTTGGCGAGATGTTCAACTTCCTAGATGGAGACAGCTTCGGCATCGGTGAGTGTTTTACTCGCTTTAGTCTCTTATATTTAGAGTGGAACCTTAAACGGAGAATTCCCAACGATTGATATTATACAGGGCGTAAAAAGACTACTCCCGAAAACTGAAACAGTGCATTCAGACCATGATTCTGAAAATACAAAAAAAATGCTCACTTTTAGGCCGCTTTTTTCGTGTTTTCTTTATAAATATCCATAAAATATGGTTAAAGGAACACAAAACCTAATTTCCATAATTAAAAACACGTTAATAAATAAAAACGTCAAAAAAAAGCAATGAAAACCACATGAGAAATATTGGCCCCACGGGTCTATCAGCTGACCGGGAGCGTTGAACTCGCGCGGCCGGAATAAATGCGTATATTGCTGGCTGACAAATACGATACGAAACGAAAAAAAAGGTTTTCTCCAGTATGAATCACCTATCAGGCGAAAGCTATTTTATATAGCTATGATATAGGTAGCATTACCGGTACCTTCAGTATTCGGGAGCCGTCCTTTGACCCGCTGTATATATGATAATTATTTAATATTTTCCAGGACCAATGCATGAGTTCGTTTACGGCTGGCAGGCGATAGTGAACACTATGAGTATGAAGAACAACGTCGAGGTTCGAAAGCGCGCTGGCTTACAACGCTTCGCCCTGGCTGGCATCAACGGAATCACCCTCATCTCACACATCGGAGTGACGGAGATCATGATCAACGGAACCAGGAGCTACTGCTTCGGGGGGGTCTCTAGGCCACCGGGCAGGCGGAGCGTCATTTGTAAGGTAATTATGCATTTTGGCAGTAGTTCACTTTTATAGCCTTTGCTAAATATACCTCTAACTATAGATATACACTCGAGAGCAATGAATCCGGGTCACTTAAAGAATGTTAAAAATCTCGGAAACTAAAAATGATAGATTAATGCAATAAATTGTATTTAATAGACAATGTAATACTCCTTAAATGAAGGTAAAAAAAATATGAGTCACCATACATTTTATTAACACAAAATTACATAAAGAAAAAAACTGCTGATCTCTCCTTAAAACAAAAATAGGAAACATGAAATTTTTGAACTTTATTACGATTTTCTTGAATTTTAATACTTCGTATTGCCTCCTCGTGCTTCCATTACTGCGTTTACGCGGTTTGGCATGCTGTACACCAAGTTCCTTATACGATTTTGGGGAATATTCTCCCATTCCTCTGTGAGAGCAATTTTGAGCTCACGAAGCGTGATTGGGGGAGGGTTTCGTTGTTTTACGCATCTGCCTAGCTCGTCCCAAGCATGCTCGATCGGGTTGATATCCGGGCTGCGCGCTGGCCACTCCATACGAGTAATGTTCATCTCTTGAAGGTAGTCATTCACAATCCTACCTGTATGAGGTCGGGCATTGTCATGCATAAATATAGCATCCTCACCTAAATTGACCATAAATGGACCAACGTGATCATTGAGGATTTCTTCCACATATCTTACGCTAGTTAAAGAGCCGTTTTCTATGATCACCAGCTCTGTGCGACTTTCAGAAGAAATTCCGGCCCACACAAGTACAGACCCACCACCGTAGGCTACTTTTTCTTCGATGCATGCTTGCTTGAATCTTTCCCCTGGTCTTCGATACACTCTGTGTCTTCCATCGTGCTTGTAGAGCATAAATTTTGATTCGTCGGAGAACATAACTTTTGACCAATCTTCAATACTCCAATTTACGTGGCTCTGGGCATATCTTAGTCTTGAAATACGATGCCCACGCTCCAGTTTAGGGCCGTTTGCAGGTCTAAGGGGTTTTAAGTTAGATTCAGCAAGCCGACGTCTTACTGTCCATGCACTTGGGTTACTTCCTCCGAGGCGTCGAAACTGATTTGTGAGTTCAGTTCCTGTGAGAAAGCGATTTCGAAGCATGGTGTTCACCAAGTATCGGTCTTCTCGTGCTGTGGTACACCTGGTTCTGCCCGTTCCTGGTCTGCGTAGGTTAGAACCAGTTTCTTCGTAACGTCGGAGAACTCTTTGTACTGTTGACAGCGACACACCGACAGTCCTGGCTGTATCGCGCTGACTCCGGCCGGTTTCCAGCATTGTAAGTATTCTGGTGCATTCTTCAGGCGTAAGCGACATAATTCCAGCTTGAATAATGAATATAGAGCACTATCAACATGGTTTATGTACCCACATAAATGACATTACAAACAAAAGCAAAACCAAATGCTGTAATTTCGTAGTTCCATCTTCGAAAGTGGCCCTTTTTCAAATTTGATTTTTTTATGATATAACTTTACAATAACTAAGAAGTTTTAATACCTTCATTTAAGGAGTATTACATTGTCTATTAAATACAATTTATTGCATTAACCTAGCATTTTTAGTTTCCGAGATTTTTAGGATTCTTTAAGTGACCCGGATTCATTGCTCTCGAGTGTATATACCTATATACATAACACCTAAAAATCACATACGTACTCTTGATCCCTCACTAGTTTTCACTGTGTCGTGGGTATCAGGAACTACGAGTACCATAACACCCAGACCCGGAACAAATATTTGCAGATCATACAAATATTTGTCCAGCATCAGGAATCGAACCCGCAACCTCTTGCATCCTCTTGATATTCGACTACTGTACCTCTAAAATGGGATGGTAATCTTTGTAGGAAAAAGTGTCGGAAACTCGAAAAGAGCTTTGACTGTTTCGAAATAATTTACGGATCGGAATCCTTAGGATACTTAGTCTTGCACTTGTCCATTTTTACTTTGTATGTACTTGTATTATTCTTTCAGTGAGTATATAAAGTTTTTCTCTAAATAAAAGTTACAGATAGAGGCAGATAGTAGGTACTTAGATTATGATTATAGGTGCAAAAGTTTGGATGTTTGTATCTCACAAAATCACGCCGTAACGGATGAACCGATTTTGATAAAATTTGGTAGATATAGATTATGACGAAGACTATTTTTGATCCGAGAACCACTCGCTCGCGGTTCCATTGCTTTATAAACTTGAGTAAAATATTAATATCAAATTGCATATTTTTTCGTAGCGCTTCGTAGCATCTCGTAGCGTTCCGTAGACAGACAAAATAATTGTGTGACACATTCGTAGTTTTCTTTACCCATTGCCTTTCTTATATGTGCGTTGCCAATTAGCGGTTGCAGTTGGTATACTGACACAAATGCACGCCCTCACCAATGACAATCACTTCAAATAAGTCTCGGTCCGGCAGCGGCCGCGAGCGGTCGCATTTGGCTTGAGCTCCCGAAATTCGGTGAGTTCCACCAAACCGGTAGTTTTGTGAGTTTTGTGAGTTTGGTGAGTTTGGGATGTGAGTTTTGTGACTTCGGCAAGTTATGTTAGTTTTGTGACTTCGGCAAGTTATGTGAGTTTTCTGACTTCGGCAAGTTATGTGAGTTGTGTGAGCTCGGTTAGTCGGGCAAGTTTTGTGAGTTTTGTGAGTTTGGTGAATCGGTGCCGTTTTATCGCGGTTTCTGTGTCGTGTGTGTTTTTTGTGCAATCTCGTCACTCACCGATGCTCTCCACCATATCCTGCTGGCTGCTCCTTGGATCACAGAGGAGGGGCTCGAGCTCGTCTCGACCAGCGCACTTCTCAAACAACCAAATGGCGAAACAAAGCTAAGTGAACTTCACATTAACCTCAATCTTAACCTTCACCCCTTGTATCACTGCTTCTTTTTACGTGTTATAGCCATTCAGCCAAACCATCAGTTTGGTTAATGAGTCCGGTGACTGCCACTCAGGTCGCGGCAAGTTTTGTGAGTTCGGTATATTTGTGAGCCAGGTGAGTTTGGAATGTGAGTTTGGTTAGTTTGGAGTGTGAGTTTGGTGAGTTTGGGATGTGAGTTTGGTGACTTCCACTTAAATTGCGGCAAGTTGTGTGATTTATGTTAGCTCGGTCAGCCGGGCAAGTTTTGTGAGTTTTGTGAGCTCAGTGAATCGGGCAAGTTTAGCTATTTCAAACGTTTTAAGCTCTTACAATTTACCAAACAAAAGTGCAAAAGTGTCAACTACATCAACTAATCAACAGCTTTACTGCCATCCCAACTCCTTACATCAGATCACTGTACTTTAATTTAATTTTCGCTTTACTAATAGTTAAAGAAAAAAAAATAACTACTCCTACTATCATGCTTTAATGGAAAATAATTATACTCGGTGTGGGCAAAGTTTAATATTTACAATTTTACTAGGAATTTATTCTACTATCCTTCAAGCTTACGAATATATTGAAGCCCCTTTCACAATCTCTGATAGAATCTATGGATCGTAATTTTTTATAGCATCAGGATTCCACGGCTTACATGTTATAACTGGAACTCTATTTTTATTTGTATGTTTTGTTTGACACTTTATAAATCATTTCTCTAATAACCATCACTTTTGATTTGAAGCTGCAGCATGATATTTACATTTTGTTTATGTGGTACGGTTATTTCTTTATATTTCAATTTACTTATGAGGTAATTAATTATTTATATAGTATATTTAGTATATTTGACTTCCAAATCCAACCATTTTCTATCACTACCATATTCTTCACACCAGAAATTTTAATCTCCCATGTAGTTTGATAAAAAACTACTACTGAACCTCAATCAGCCGGAACAATCTCCGGCAACCCCACCAACTCTCTAAACATTATCTTTAACAAAATGTAAACACCGCAATTCCAACCATTTTTTTTATCACAACCATATTCTTTACATCAGAAATTCTAATCTCCCATGTAGTTTGATATAAAACTACTACGGAACCTCAGTCAGCCGGAGCAGTCTCCGGCAGCTCAACCATATTAGTCCACCAGGGTCATCTAATCTTTTTACTTTCTCAAACAACTACATCACCTACCAACCTCTAAACAACTACCATCTGCTTGGGAGGCTTTGGTGTATCTAAATAGCGCCGGGTCTCTCACAACACATCTATGATGACCCAAGTGGAGGGGTTTTAGTCGGTAGGCTACTGTGTGTGGAATCCGACATAACCGCGGTATTCCTTCCGCGGTATCAACGAGGATTTCACCTCCTCTACACAAAAAAAAAAAATAAAAACACTTCAAATATGACATTTATAAGTAATTTTAATAATGACATGCCGTGTATTGACATTTTTAATTTAATTAAGTACCTGTGTTGATTTTTATTTTGATCAAATGGTTGGGTATGTCTAGCAGTGGACTTCCACAGGCTGGTGTTGATGATGACATATTTAAATAATTGTAAATATTCTCACTAACCATAGAATAGGCAGGCAGGTGTATTTTACTAACCCAGTGATCCTTGTTGATTGAATAATAAATGACATAATAATAATAATAATAACAAATATTTTCAGGGTGCCATGTACCAAGAAGGCAGGTTTTCCTGTAAAGTGCCCTACCTGAGGTTCCCGACCGTGCTCGGCTATCGGTACTGCATCGACAAATATGCAGCGGTTAATTCGCTCGATGGGACACACAGAAGTTAGTACCTAATCTTATTAATAGCCTTAAAACATAAATACTAGCAGCCGTACTTATAAAAACAGCTTAAGGCGGAGATAAATGCCAACGAGAGGTTTTCTCCATGTAACTCTTCTTTGATGAGTAAATATAAATATACAAAACAGCTAAATACGAAAAAAAAACAAAAACAAAAAACGTTCACAATTGTGCATTATATAATTTAAAAGGTCTTTTAAAATCAAAATAAAGTTAGTTTAGTGTTTTTGAAATTAAATAAAGAGAGTTGGAGGAAAAAGGAGATTAAAAAAAACTATTCAAAAGTCATTATAAATCAGCGAGGAAACAAAAGCTCATGCGCCAAAAGCTCGTGCCCTTCAGTGAAGTGGCCTACGCTCGCCACTTCACTGAAGGGCACGAGCTTTTGACACAACAAGGGCACGAGCGAGACACCGACTTCCAATGAACAATTAATAGTTGAGTGGGTGAGTGAGAGTAGCATAACTCGCACATCCCGCGAGTCTTTCTGCGAGATAACAAGAATTTCGAATAGGTATTTCAAAAATTTCAATAATTCACAGATTTTTTGAAATAATTTAAATCAAGGTATGATTTAAATTATTTCAAAAAATCTGTGTAAATAATCAACAGTAAGCATCAAAAATTTCATAGATCCAAAAAGTCGTAAAAAAATGTCTAGAAGTTTCAAAAATTTAAAATATTTCATGTAGCAATGTTCAACATTAAACAGCCGAACAGTAAGTCGTGACTTTCTGTTTGGCGTTCGGCGAGGGAACATGGCTGCGGAGTTGTTGCAGTATTGTGCCTTTGTTGTTCTAGCGCGCAGTGAGTCAACTGTTTCCTGAGGAGTTTTCGTTGGAGAAGAGCGGAATTGTTGCTATAATATTTGTTCGTCTATTTAATGTTGTAGAATGGATTTCCGCAAAGTCAATTAATTGTAGCAAGCTTTTCAAAAAGACCTTCGAATAAAATGGTAAATATCTGAGAAAACCGCTGCTGGCAATGTGTTACATTCATCGACTTGAACCGTTCGGTATGAATAGGTTGGATTTCCACCATAAAAGGATGGTACATCGAGCTTCTGTTTGCTTCATTACGAAATGGGGATACCGGAATAAAGTCATAAAATATTCCATCCTTTGTAACATGGTGCAATTTTGCAGGGACCTTCTGCGCAAGAGGCGAATCAGTCCCTAAGTTTCATTACGACTACATCTGCGAGCGACGAGATATTAAGATAAAGAGGATCAACTTGACAGATCCTAATGAGCGTTTCAACATACGGAACCCTGTAGTGAGGCGTGCCGAGTACTACAGGGCACCCTACGACATCCTAAAAGCGTGTCCGGACTGGTAAGATACACGCCGCATCTCTGCAGAAAGTAAAAAAGGATCAACTTGGCAGATCATACCTAATGCACGATTCAACATACGGAACCCTAGTGAGTCGAGGGGAGCACGTGGCCCGGTAGGCATGAACCCTATGCAAATAATAAAGCAATAATGCCCTATGCAAGAAGCTTTCGTAATACTGAGCCGTAAGGACAAAAAGTCTCATATGCCTGTAATTTTGACGACCTCTGTGGCGCGGCGGGCGAAGGTTCGCCTGCGACGTAGGAGGTTGCGGGTTCGATTCCCGCCTCGGAACAAATATTTGTACGATCTGCATATAATTGTTCAGGGTGTTCTAGGTATTTTCTATGTATAATAAAAAAATATATATCTATGTAATGTATTGTATTAAGTATTCAGGTATCTAGTACCCATAACATAAGCTCTGCTTAGCTTGGGGCTAGATAATGTTGTGTGAAATTTCCAGCATTATTATTATTATAATTTGACCGGCATACACAACTGAGCACAGCTATCAGCTACCAGATCACTACTACTTTGCGATAGAAATAGGTATAGTGGTAGTACTTCCCCGGACGAATTATTTCACTAGGAGTTCTACCACTACTTGTTGGTGGATAGAATTCATCCATTATAGGAACCTAGTATAAAGAAACATGTTCAAAATTGCTTAAAATACATAGATCTGACAACCGCATAATGTGGCCTCGCCGGCGCGGATGGCGAGTAGGCGTCTGAGATGCACACGGTGCAGGTTCGATTCCTACCGCAGGACAAGCTTGCATTATCTGCAAATATTAGTTTCGGGTCTGTGTGTTGTGATAGGTACCATGGTACTCGCATGAGTATAGTCCCTGATACCAACGACATAGGGAATCCTATATAGTATGGAAGCAGGAATATGTTTGTGACTATTGGGTGTTATGTAGATATATGTTATGTTAGGTACCTACATGTCGGTCAAGGTTATGCTCTCATCATCATCATCATCATAATATCACCTCTGTGCCGCGGCGGACAAGTAGCCGGCTGAGATGCAAGAGGTTGTGGGTTCCATTCCTGCTGCGGGACAAATGTTTGTATAATCTGCAAATATTTGTTCCGGGTCTGGGTGT
Organism: Epirrita christyi; assembly: GCA_951392215.1. NCBI lineage: Eukaryota > Metazoa > Arthropoda > Insecta > Lepidoptera > Geometridae > Epirrita > Epirrita christyi. The sequence goes on along the minus strand of OX595833.1, from coordinate 15,120,347 downwards.
TATGGTACCATGGTACTCATAGTTCCTGATACCCATGACACAGGGAGTCCTAGTGTGGGATCAGGACTACGTAGTGGCTGTTGAGTGTTATGTTAATATCATCAGCCGGTAGACATCAACTGCTGGAAGAGGCCTCCCCCACCACCGTAGAATACAATGAGGTGATTTGCCATAATCACCCACGCTTGGCAGGCGGATTAAACGAACGGGTGTTAAACGAGGCTTCCCCCATAAGCTCTAGCAAAAACGATAAGTTCTTATGTTCCATCACAGGTACGGCTGCAACCTTCGCATCTCGCCAGATATGCTGCACCAAGACCTACCTAATGCGCTGATGGACGCCAACGAGACGGCCTTTGTGGGTCACGGAGGGAAATACTGGCTGGCTTTGTATTATACCCAGGTAAATATTTGTAGAGAGAGCTATGCTCAGAGTACTGGAGTCACCATTAAGAAGTCCAGGCTTGAACACAATCGAGCATGCTTGGGTTGAGTTTGGAAGATAAGTCGAGAGCCGAAGTCCACCCCCTCTCACGCTACATGGCCAAACAGCTTCTATAAGCCAAACTGGCCCTAATTGAAGAATGGGGAAATATTTCTCAGCATCGACTGAGAAACCTCGGCTTCAGCATGCCAAAACTGTAAGCTGTACTTGAAGCCAACGGGGGCAATACCAGATATTAAATGGAATAGGTACTTGCACATTTATTCAGCTTTAAAAGGTCATTACTTATCAGTTTTGGTTTTGTAGTCGAAAAAGTTAGTTTTTTGTTTATTAATTTTTTATTTGATAAATGTGAAAGATTTTTTTTATAAAAGTTATTGTATTTTATGACTTAAAAATATATTTTAATATGATTTATATTTAAATCAAAGACTATTTAATACGATGCATAATTTTTAATATCTATGCATAATTTTTCCAGCTGTCCACGTACGCGATTTACTTCCAAGCGCACGGAGAGTATCCCTGGCAGTCCAACAGACCTATCGTGTCCATCGACAAAGGTTAGGTAACCACCAAACTCGAGTTTCATACAATTTGAATCATCCTCAGAATCAGAATCATTTATTCCAGTTACATACATAAAGTACACTTGGGAAAGTCGAATTTACTAAATTATTACAGTTTCAACACCAAGACGTGTTTATTATAGGTGTTATGTTATTAACCTCCTAATTCTGAAATTAAGAATGCTATGAGGCTATAAGTGCCACAAATAAAGGACAACTTTCCTCCGTAATCTGGATTATTCCGTATTATATTTTTTCGTAATCCGTCATCCGGATTATGAAAAATCCGTAACCCAAGGACCGTTTACGAACTTCAAGCTTGTGTCAAGTGCCAAGTAAAAGTGGTGGAGGGGCGTAGTTACCCATCAATCCCATCATTGCCATCATTCGGCTACTTTGTATCAATATGTGAATATTGCACAGAAAACCCATAAAAACTCAGGTAAGAATATGAGATGGGATACAAGAAGGGCTGCTACCAGAACCGTTATACATGCTATTATAATGAAATAATAGTAATAATGTTATATATATATATATTACCGTAGGGCACGCTTGTGGCGAGCGTTCGGTGAGTGGCGACACCGCGTAGCCCCATTACTCCCTGGGGTCACAGAGACCCCTGACCTGGGTGGAGGCGCAAGAGCGAAACCTATGCTCCAAGGGTGGAAGTGTTAAAGGCATAAAGCCGGGAGTAGCGCTTTGTGAAACTGCAGCACACCTCTCAACACCCTTTAGCCGTCCACGCCAACGTTGCCCCTTACGCTGCCTTCATTGGCGGCAGTCACCACCTGCCTAAATCGTTTTCAATAATTTAGAATTGGCAGGTGCCGTTTCTCATATTATAATAGCCCAATAAACATTCAATTAGCATGTTCTCCTTACAATACAACCAACTTTCATCCATTTCCACAATAGTTTAATCATCTGTCTTCCATCCACAATAACAATAATGTTTTTTATATCCTAATTGTAAGAATTGGGGTTGATAAGGTTTAATGACAACCCCTTACTTTTGGAGTTACTTCGGTGCTCCATTCACAGTTTGATATAAGTAATTATTGTATAAACATCGAGAAAAAACCTATTAGGTAAAAAAAACATTTTTCTCAATTTTTAGGTGGCATCTGGGAACAGCTCTTAAAGGCTAACATAGGACCGGATATGAACCTGCACTACAACTTAAACGGTATCTACAACCGAATCTCCAGCGGCAACGTGTTCCCGGACCTCATGAGGAACGATGGACAGGTATGATTATTAATTAATTAGGAATTAAGTATAATTAGCAACTAATTTCTAATTCTTAATCTGTAATGCGCAATCCGCATTATAATAATTATTTATTAGAAATCCACTGTATTGGACAATTGGACATATTATGCCTCCCAATAGAGCCACAAGTCCAGGACCAACGGTCTTGGCCAGCGTCCATCCACCGACTCCTATGCGGCCAGAACTCAACTCGAGACACTTACTTCTCCTGCTCCTTGTAACGATATATTCACTGCTGAAGGTCGTGACCTTTATTTAGGACTTCGGTCTGCACTGCGTGTCTCCATCAGATATTTACTGACTAGAGTAATTTAAAACAAATATTCATGCACATTCTAGTGTCATTTAAAATGATTATTCGTGCACATTCTTATGGTCGAACGAATATTCATGCTAATTCTAGTGCTATTTAGAGAATAATATTCGTTTACGTCCCAATGACAGAACGATTATTTGTGCACATTCTAGTGTCATTAAAAACGAATCATCCGTGTGTCATTTAAACGTATAAACTCAAGATTTGCTTCCTCATCAGGTACAGCCAGCCAACTTCAGGACAGATACGCGAGACGGAGGTAACGAAGATATTCTTATTGGAAACTCACACAGCAATGTTGGCGAAGGTGAGATCGCGTTTTCTTATCAACCACGTTAAGATTATATCAAATAAAAAAAAAAGAGGGCCTGTAGTTTTCAGTTGCGGTCGCAGCCAAAGTTTTTGGGGGAGTCCATCATAATTTTTTGCAACTTTCTGGATCAAATAGTGGCTACAATTTAAATTTTTCGTAAATTGGATGTTTTAATGAGGTTTGTCAACGCGATTTTGGGGGGTCATGACCCCTACGACCCTCACCCCCTCGGACCGCCACTGGTAGTTTTAGGCCGAAAATATATGGAACCGGTGTTGAGGTCGGCTCTGTTGCATGAACTTGTGCAAGTGGAGCAATCCAGTAGGTGTGGCAAACTTTCTTAATTGGGGGCCAGAAAGTTTAAGAAATTTCAGAGGAGGTCCAGAATTATAGGAAAAATTCATTTTATGTTGAATTTTTAACCGACTTCAAAAAAGAGGAGTAGTTTCTCAATTCGGTTGTATTTTTTTAGCTATTTCTCTGCTAGGCTCTAGCAGAAGGCACCACAGTCACTCTGCATTGGGACTGGTCTGATATTCTCCACTTGTTTAAATTATATTTGCACCGTCACGCGTGTGCTTTGTTTGATTTCCAGTCCGCCCAAGGCTGGTTATTTCCCAGAGGTACGTTTGCATTGAAATGAGACTAGAGCTCTGGCTAAGAAGGTACCATCCACCTCCAGACTCTTTCGACCCAGACGAATGCAGATTGCTTTTTGGGAAATATCTAGTTATATACAACATACATAACTTAGTGTCAGGATGTGCCCGGCCTAAGATCTGCAAAATAAAGTAAATCCCCTTATAACATTGTGTAGCCTTCGTGCAGCAGTGGATGGATCGATGGATGGAACCAATTTTTTTTTTGTTTTCCCAGGTGAAGGTGGAGCTGGTTATCAGATGCTCCATGAGTCCCAGGTCCAGGCAAACTTTGAGCACGGCAAAAATATCTGAGATTGCTGCTGTGTTTTTAAAAGAATTCGCTAATTAAGTATTCCTATTTATCTTATCTTAAATCTAAATAAATACCTTGAATTTTTTACAAGTTTTTATTTGAAGCACTCTGTGGCCCTGAAATAAAGAGCTCGAGAGAGTGGAGCAGATCAAGGACCTGAGGCCTTACCATGAGCTCTTATAGCGATATTTATTTATTTATTTATAATTGAAAAACTATTCATTACAAAATATCGGTTCCGTGATGTCCGCAGCTATATTTTAAAGGCACGGTAGCAGAAGGTCTACAGACTTCTGCAACTAAAGTTATTCAATGATGATGCATGTCAACAACGAGCCAATATTTTGTACTGAATAGTTTTTGAACTGAATCGCTATATGAGCTCATGGTAAGGCCTCTTGGATTGACGTTGAACTTTAGTAAATTTGTGCTAACAATATGCCAGCACGCTTATAGGATGCTGGCAGGGTCTAGCCACATAGCAGCCACTTCAATGTTAATGACTGAGGGTAGGTATCGACTATGTGGACCTGATACCTTGGCCTTGGAAGTAGGTATCTAGGTTATTTGGCGTAAACATCCATCTAGGCCTCCGTGTTGCAGCGGGTGAGTAGCCGGCTGAGACGCAAGAGGTGCGGGTTCGATTCCCGCTGCGGGACAACTTAGTAGTGGGGGTCTAGTTAGTAGTAGAACTTCTTGTGAAAGAGTTCGTCCGGGGAAGTACTACCACCGTACCTATTTCTGCCGCCAAGCAGTAGTGCTCGCATTGCTGTGTTTCGGTTTGAAGGGTGCGGGTGCCGTTGAAATTACAGGCACATGAGACTTTTCATCTTTATGTCTCAGGGTCGGCAGCGCGCGTGTGATGCCCCTGGTGTTGCAGGCGTCCATAGGCTACGGTAACTGCTTTCCATCAGGTGGGCCGTATGCTTGTTTGCTTGCCAAGTAGTAAAACAAATTTTTGCATGATCTGCAAATATTTGTTCCGGGTCTGGGTGTTGTGGTACCATGGTACTCGTGGTTACTGATACCCATGATACAGGGATCCTAATGTGGGATCAGGACTATGTATGTGACTGTTGGGTGTTATATGTAAAATAATTTTACAAGGGTGAAGTCAAATGCAGTTGTTACATTCGTTGAAACATTTTTTACACAATTTATTTAAATAATGTTTTACATCAATACCTTAGTAAAACTGACCGTTTTATTAAATCTTAGCCTTTGGGGCTCACTGCACCGGAGTAAAGTGGGTAACAATCTCATTTTGCCTTACTGCTTTAGTGAGGAAGGGTAATCTGTTATATGTTAGTTTGTAAGGCTCATCTCGTGAGGCTTCAATACTAGTATTTTATAATGGTGTAGAGTCATTGCATTCTTACTTATTATAGGGCATATTCTACATTGTAATAAAATAAAGGTATTTACAGCCACAATACTAAAATTGCGTGCTCCTAACCAGATTTTACTGCTAACATTCATCATTAAACAGTCTAATTAGAGGTTGTAAATACCAGTTTATTTTTCCAACTGCGTAAGTTGGTGCTAACTTTTTAAATAACGCTCTGACATAATTGATATAAAATGAGATAAAGCATTGCCAAAATTTAAGTATTTTCTTCACATGTTATAATTGGATAAGTTTAAAAATAAAGAAGTTATACTAAAAAGTTTTATATTTGTTTTTGCCATTTACCAAAAATACCAAAAGTACCCCATTTGGAGTTACCTTTGTTCCGGAAAGGACTGATATTATATCTACAAAAACAACTCCTCCGTGTCAGTAGTTCTACTGAGAAGTACTACTGGTAGTACAAATGACACACCTTTGTATCTCTAGTACAACTACAAAAAATACAAGTACATTCACTCAACTTCAGTCAACTTTTTGAATTTTGATTAAAACGTAAGTTGAACTGGTAGTACAAATGATACAAACAAACTTGTATTCTAGTGTAAAAAAAGAACAGAACACTCGCATCTCTTAAAAAAAATAACAGAAAACTTGTTAATTTATTAAGTGAAAAAACATGGGCGTGCTAACACCATTTTCGTGGTTGTTTACCTTCTATTCTTTTTTTACACTAGAGATCAAGTTTGTATCATTTGTACTACCAGTTCAACTTACGTTTTAATCAGAATTCAAAAAGTTGACTGAAGTCGAGTGAATGTACTTGTATTTTTTGTAGTTGTACTAGAGATACAAAGGTGTGTCATTTGTACTACCAGTTGTACTTCTCAGTAGAACTACTGACACCGAGGCGAACAATAAATAATTCTGCACTTTATTTATTTTCTATTAATATATTATTTATTGTTTTTTGAATTGAAAACTAATTATGCTATATAACCAGTAGCTTAGTTTACAATACCTGCCTGAAAGTGTTTTCTTCTACTTCATAAAGAATCTTCTCAGCTAATTTGAAGACTTCATCAAAGTGCAATCTCTCAGCTCTCTTTGAAGGTTATGGTAAATTTAGTGAAACAGTTGAGATGATGTTCACTCAATAGATGGATGAGTTTAAAGGAAGGATCGATAAGCCTACTTCTCCATCCATGCCAACACTTGCCATGGAGTTCTCATCCTTCAGGAACTTTATTATTGAAGAACTACAAATCCTTTAGAACCAGCTTCAAGTAGTCAGCACTGAGGAGGACAACGTGGAAATTAGTTGCCAGCATGAGCTTGACAAATGCGCACCAGCAGTTGCCAAAATATAAGATGCGTTGCAAACATTGCATTCATTTCTTTCACTTGTTGTACGTAATGCGTATATTGTAATCATGGAGGCAGGACTTTTATGTAAGGGTACATATTATATGTATATTTGAGGGTGGGGAGGGAGGAGGGAAAGGAGATCCCCTCTCCGCATGGGGGAAGTTTAGGAAATGCATAGATTTTTAAATCATTTTTTTTGGTAATTTTTCACTATGGCCTGTGAATAAAGGTTTTTTTGTGTACAAATACCATAAAATAGTCTAAAAAAACCTAACAATCTACCGAGGGCCTGTCTATACTATGGCCTGCGATAAGAAGTTTTCTTGTGGTCTCAAGATTGTTTGTCACAACTAAAATAATTACCTAGACCTGAAACTTCGTGAGATTGCTCAAGATAATTGCATGTTAATAAAAAATAATAATAGAAAAGTCTACAAGTCCCGTATATAAAAGACGAGCCATCATGGATATAGTACCTAAACGTTGTAATTGTAATAGCCTCCACGATAGTTTCCGATGTTCTTAATATTGAACTAAAACTTAAATTTATTTTTCAGATAATTCTGTCGCTACTATGTACATACCACAGACTAAGGAGAGTACTACGTACATAACATACGTTACGTAGGCACATCTTTGTTGTTTTTAATTTTGTGAAAGTGACAACAAACATGGGTGAACAGAAGTGTCATGTTTTTGCCAGTATTTGACAATGACATTCATTCATAGGTCATTCTCAACCTTGGAGCAAGCAACGAATTTTTCTTTAGATATCCACGAGAGCAAAGAACCTTACGTAAAAGTCCACGAACATTATCAATATAATTACTTGCCATTGGCAAAATTGACGAATGTTTTCTTCACAGGCCAATAAATACCTAAAGAAAATTAATACTCAGTACCTACCGTTTCACACGTTTATTTCTTATAACCTTGATTTCCTCCAAGCTTCACACTTAGATGTTAGATTTCTGCTTATTGCTGCCCCATTCTGTTAAATTCAGTTATTTAATTACGTAGCTGTGATATGTAAACAATAGATTACATTGGACATGAAAACGAAAGACATTTTTATAAACATAAACGGAAGAAAAAAAACTTTACGTAAGACAAGTTGGTATGGTCTTAGGACTATAGCTTGCCCAAAATGGCAACAAAACAATAAAAAAAAATATTCCTTGTGCAATTTCTGTCGGGTCGCTCATGAAAATTCCCGTTATTTCGCTTTCGTAATTCATTCATATAACAAAGGTATTTTGTGCTAGAGTGTGACGACCGCGATCGGTGGACCAACACCAGAAAACCGTCCAGCGCTCTGTGACTGACACCGCGCCATCAAGTCATTTTTGTTACATTTTTATCGATTTTAGTCATCGTGAATTGTTTTCATGCTGTTTAGTTATTAGTGAGATTGGGAGACAGTCGCGCGAGCGAGAATTTTCGGATCACAGTACAAGCCAAGGTAAGTAAGGCGGCGGCGCCATCACCCGTGACGCACTGCTGCGGCGGGGACGGCGCTTGTGTGCTGCTGCACTGCCGCCGTCTCCTGCTTCATTATCATGCATACCCATCTATTTATAGAGGGCAGCGAGAGAGTATTATGTTCCTTGGGGCAGTGGTTCCCAGTGTTGTGACAAGTGATGGGTTCACTCTCACTGCTGATGCTCTGGCACTGTCTAATAAGTCAGAACAGGTGGTTTTATCACTATACTCACTCGCCAAATCTTTGTCTAACTGGCGAGCAGCAATACTGTCTTGAAAATGTCAGTGCGATGAACTGACATGGCCTGTTGTTATTGGGAAAGTCCTTGACCGTACATTACCTCAAATTGTTTCCTTATTTGCTCAATGAAAAGGCTGGCTTGTTTGAGACATTCATTACCTACTGGGTATTTAAACTGCTCTCTGGAGATGATATAGTGACATTGAGAGCACTCAATCTTTTGTGCCCAAAATCACTTGACTCATTCTAATTGGCTCAATATTCAAGTTTTTTAACATGTACTGTCTAATTGAAGATCTTCTACTATGCACATTCACTGGAAAAAGTGAAGATGTCTATGTAGCATTTATTAAAATTAAATTTTAGATTCATTGATTCTTGATGACATTGTTTATTATCAAGAAGTAACCTCTTTATCATGACCCTATTTCCTAGCATTCAAACATATAATTCAGCATTTAAATTACACATTGTTTTCAATGCAGTTAGAGATGGCAGTTGCTAACTTTGTATTATAAATGGATATTAATTATGACTTAAATGTTGGTATTTCAAACTAACTTCCTGCTCATTTCCTCGCTCACAGTTGTCCGTTCCGATTATTATGTTTGCTTCTGGTTCTCAGATTAAAATTAGCCTGTGTTCCAGAGGGTGTATCAAAATCATTTCAGCCATTTATTCATGACCAATATGTACTAAACACCCTAACATTCACACAAACCTGCACATTTATTATACCAGTTATTTATGATAGGAACTGGTAAGATTGGTACAGTCATAACAATTTTTGTTGAAATTTCCTTGTTAGCATAAGCTACCTATATTAAAATTCCATAATTGGTCTGCACAATTACTGTTCATATATGAACTTAAAATGGGTTACTAATTCACTAGTCATACATACATAAAGGCACACCATTTTCCCTGAAGGGGCAGAGCCTCAAAGGGCCTTTTTTGACTTTGGATTTCACTTAAATCAATCTAATTCATTCTTTTCAGTAATAATACACTCTTAAATAAGCTTGTCAGCAGCCTATACACCAACAACCGCTCCTTTGTCTGCATTGACACCGATTGTTCTAATGTGTTGAAACAAAAAAGGGAGTGCACCCGGTTTGCATTATTTCACCATTGATCTCCAACATCTATTGAGAACATATTATTCGCAAAACAATGGAAGATTGAGATGGTGGGTTTTCGGTAGGTGGCAAAAGAATATCCAATCTTCGTTACGCAGACAACACAAGTTTGGTGTCCACATTGATGGAAGTTCACTAATATGACTGATCCCAGGGACTTTGACTCTGGGAAGGATTGTGTTGTTGAGTTTGATCTCCGTGTTTTGCGGAGTTCATCGGGGTTGAAGTTGCACATCATGTATTCAGTTTTTGTTCTACTGATTTGTAGACCGTTATCCTCGAGTGAATTTCTCCATTTTTCAGGGTTTTCCTGTACTTCTTGTGTATTGTCTGAAATGATGGCCAGTATCGTCTGTGTATAAAAGGCCGAGTGGGCTTTTGAAGTTTTGCTGTTAGGTAGTTCATGATGACGTTAAACAATAGGGGACTAAGGGCACTACCCTGGTCCTGGAACCCCTACTCCGATGTCAAAGCATTCTGATAGTCCTGCTGCACTTTTAACCTAAGTCTGGACTTAATCTTACATGTCTACAATAAGTCGAATGTAGCATTCGGGGCCATATTATGGGTTTTTTCATCATTTGTATAATTGATAAATGAATAGTTTCCGTGGGTCCTTTCCCTCCTGTGAAGCCAAATTGATTATCTGTTAAAGAAACAATTTTTTAAAGGCGCTCGCTTTGGACTCTTTCCTAGATCTTAAGGTTATGGGATATAAGCTTTATGCATCGGAAATTTCTGTAATCTCCACACATATCTTTTTTTTTATGAAAGGGTACTAGTACACTCTTCCTCCAAGCGCCTGGCATTTCTCCGGTTTTCATGATACTAATAAAGAGCTCAGCAAGCCATGCCTCACCTCTGCTTTCGCCACCTTCCATAGTTCGGCAGGTAAAATATCTGGCCCACACGTTTTATGATTTTTCATTTTGTAAATAGCTTGTTTAACCTCTGCTGTGATAATTTCATTGGTAGGTCCTTGCGTCTTAGATAGATTCTTCCAATTCTGGCTGTAGTGGGTACTCTTCATTCAGTAGCGTTTTGATAGTATTCGTACCATCTTTTACAAATGTCCCTATCAACAGTGAGTAGCGTGTGCCATTCCTATCATTTAAGTATTTTGTAGTTTTAAAACCCTTTGTAATATCTATTTTAAAGATTTAATTGTCTGTTGCTATTTCCTACCGTTTATAAAGGTCTGGCTCTGCTTTATCCTTCTCCATCGCAACAGTTCTTCTTGCTGTCTTTTTGTCTTCTTTATAGTCCTCTCTGTCTTTCTCTGAGTGAGTTTCTTGCCATATTTTGAACAAGCGTTTCTTTTTTTAAAACACGGTATCTTTGGTGTGTGATTGTTCAACCTTTTGGTATCCTTTTCATTATGCAAGGGCTCTCTACTGATTCCTAGCATGTTTTAAGCGGCTGTAGTACAATATTTTATAAATTTTAGCCAATCGAGGGAGTCACCTCGTGGCGGATTTTCACATATATATCCGCTGATAAGCGTGTCTAAAGTCGTTTCCCTTGTCTGAATTAAGTTCATGTCATTAGATTCTTTCTACATTTAATTTCCCCTTCTTGATTGTATGTGTGTCGCAAAAGTAAAGACTCACTTTTAAAGCTGAAATTGCCTTGTTCTTGCCTTTATTAGGTTGAAAGAGTTTTTACAAATATAATCATCAAGTTCTCTCTTGCATATTATATACCTATGGTAAACCATTCAGTTTTTTTGTATACTGAAAGTAACATAGTGTCTGTTTTTTAACAGAGTGAGCCGTGTCTTGGGGTAAAAGCAGCCCGGGCACTACGGTGGCCCCAGACACACCGGCCCCAGCGCCCCAGCCTCCGGGTAAGTTTTGAAAAGCAACACGGGCAGTTGGCCCGCACGGGCTGTTGGCCCGGGACACACCGGGTTAGCACTGAAGCCTTCAGATAGGTTTAAAAAGCAACCCGAGCATCACGTTGGTCCCAATCAGGCCAGTTACCAAATACTAATATGTAATGACAAAAGTTATTATTCTGAGATTAGAACTATAATCGTGAATCTTCTTTTACTCGTTGTGAGACGCGTTGTCACTGACACGGGCAAGCGGTTGGATATTTGAGTGAGATCGACGGAATCCGAATTGTTCATTTATGAATCGACGATCTAATGAGATAAGTACCTACCTACTTATATCAAATTAATGAAAAGTAAATACTTTTTTCATAATATCCATATAGGAAGGTAGTAGCTGCCGTACTTAATTGAAATACCAAAGTACATATATAAAAATAAATTCAAACTGTCCAGTAAGTAAAATAATAAAAAACTCGATGGATACATAACAGGAAGGTTTAAATATGTTATAAAGTGCGTCTGATGTCAAGTACACCGGTCGAATAACGTTAAGCTATATAGCACAGTAGGGGCTGAATGTCTATAGCACCCGTCAGTGACAACGCGGCGTTTAGGCGCAGTCTTAAGGGGTCGGCGAAGGCCGCACTCAAATTAAATTCAAGGCGAGTGCAAAAATCTGCCTGAATATCGCTATCCCTGTTTGGCACCAGGGTCCCTTCCCGTGCATGCGCGATGGGTATATGAGCCTTTAAGAATTTGTAACAAATCGTGTGAAATATCTTTGAATAACAAATTATTTTGGTATTGCGTTTGGATGGGCATTTTATTCTCCGCTGGCCCCTTAACACGTTCAATCAAAGCCATTAAATTGTTGGACGCCGTCTAGCTTTGTTCTCTTCAATCTTATCTCAACCGTGGCAAGAGACGAGTTGCCAGCGGCGGCTGAGACGCAAGAGTTGCGGTTTCGGTTCCCGTAGTTGTAAATTTTTTGCGCGATCTGTAAATATTATTGTGCATCTGAGTGGATGCGTCATAATAAGTATTCAAAGACACGGTACATGTGCAGGAAAGCAACCCCCCCCCCCCCCCCCATTCTAGGCCGCACTGAATCTGTCACTACTTTTATCAACATCGGCCACAAGGCCTTTTTCCTATTTTACCGTTCATCAGTACCAGGACCCGGGATGCGAGTACGTAGGACTCGATTCGATAAAGGACATGTTCCAAACCAGCCTATATCGATGAACACCAGACAGAGAATGGCGAAAAAATCAGTGATTATCGTAAAAATACTCTTACTCTAATTTGAAGCATAATTTACTGCACAAAAATGTTTAAAATTCGTTTTTTTTTACAATGGTAACATATTTTCCTGAGCAGCCATTATAGGCAGGGAATGTCACGTTTATTGCTCTGTGGTTGCTTGCTTTATTCGTTCGTTGGGAGAGGAACGAGCTAGCTTTATTACGATCATCACATCCATATCACATCAGTACAAGTTCTTCAATTCAACATTTCGATTCTACGCGTAAATCGTAAATATTTATTTCCCTTTCTCCAAGACCTTGCAGCCAAGACGTAAACAAAATAAAGTTTTGGTCAAAGTTGTCAACAGCTGTCGAAACATTTTACCACAGATTAAATTGTATCCGCCCCGCCATATTGTTTTGTCTTGTGTTCTCTCCGTGAGAAAGATATTTTAGGAACCTGCATTAAATGAAGCGAAATAATCAAAAAAGGATAATAAGAAAAGGTTTTACATATATTTAGCCACGTTTACACAAGTGTTCATCGACAAGGGCTAGGCTCCATACATCTTGGAACATCACCTTTGCCATTAAAATTCGACAAAACGGGACTATAGAGGTAATAGTTATTTTTATTACTACTTAAACATTTTGAGTATATCACTGAATAGCCTATCTTATCTTTAAACATGAAAGTGGCATGAAACAATTTTCAACTTTAGCAACACTTTTAGCAACTTTGGTTGTATCTTAAGATTATAATATAATATTTGTCATTACAATAATTACATTTTTGTTTTTGAGATGAAAGTCGCTGGGATTTGGGATGCTGATTTTTATCGTCTGACCCCCAACGCATCGCTTTGTTTATAAGGTTGTACAATAATTTGTCTAAGTTAATTATGTTAACTAGTCTTTAAGTATGTACCTACCTTACTGTTTCTTGTCAATAAACATTATTATTATTATTATTAATTGTCCCGTTTTGTCGAATTTGAATGTCAAATTTATCGAATCGAGTCCTACGTACTTGCACTGCAGGAATGAAACGGTGTTAAATGATTGTTTGTTTGCAGGGGTGCTGGAAATGACAGGGACGGACAACATTCGGTTTAGCGGGCATACGCTCGACAAGGCCACCAAGGCCAAGGTCACTCTAGAGAACTTCTACACCAACCTCATCGCACAGCACCTCGAGAGGAAGCAGAGGTTAGCAACATTACTTACTAGTTTCCCGCGCGCGGCAGCTCTCGTGTTATACTGCAATAATAATGTACCCTATGTCACAATCCAGGTCATAATCTATCCGAGTAGACAGTACTACGACGATAGTTATGCGCCTGGGTAATCTTTACAGACAAAGATCTATTATATACATAGATATGTTGTGATTGAGTGAAAAAGCAATAGGTAGTCACGAACGAAAATTGTCGAGGTGCTTAACTTTCGACATAGTGCCTACTGTGCCAAAATGTCATCAAAATCGAATCGTCATCATTCCAATGCTGGCATTTACAATATAGGATTACCTATAGGTCCAGCCCTAATTCATCATCATTATCAGCCGCCTTTAGACGTCCGTTGCTGGACGAGGTCCCATAACATACAATGGGGGGGAATTGCCATAATCACCACGCTTGGCAGGCGATTGGGTGATCGCAGTATCGGTGTTGAGTGCTCAGGTGGAGATTGCGGCCCATCCCCTGATGTGATCCCTTAGTCGTCTTTTACGACATCCACGGGAGTCCTATCCTATAGATCCCTTATTATGCTCGCATAATCGTCTAAAGTTATATCTTTTATACAACAGTAAGCAATTGCTCGCATTGCTTTGTTCTGGTTAAAACTAGCAAATATAACAGGCACATGAGATTGAATACTGGGGGCCAATTCTACTATTTTTAAAGAAAAACCATTCTTAGACCATGCAATTACAATTCAATTAAAATTGTCATTAGAAACGGTAGTCTGCTAAATTAGTGATTGCATCTCCATTGCATTACAATTGTCTCGTTTTAGAATTGTAGGTAGAAAAGCGATCGATGTAGCCATTCCAATCATTTTCGATTCTACCACGTGTAATAAAAATATTAAAAAAATTAAGCATATAATCTCGAGGTTTGAAGTAACTAAAATCTAAAATGTATTTTGTATATATGTTAAAAAATATCTTTACTGCTAAAAAACACATAAAACGCATGTAAAACGTAATTTTAGTAAACTCAAGTGTGCAGACGGTCTTAAACGAAGACAATGCAGACGTCAGTGTAAGTGTCAACACTGTTAGTTATGTCAAAAAAAAGTTATGTTAAAAGTTATAATTTTGAGATAATTCATTAACAATTCAAACACAATTTGTTTAGTAGAATTGGGCCCCTGGATATGCCTTAGGCCGGCATAAAGTATCCGGTGTTAAATTAATGTCATGTGTCCTTAAATCTCTTAAGGTTTATACTGTGACGAACGCAACGCAATACCATTAAAGGTCACGTTCTTGGTGTAAGGTTTAGTTACTCTTGCACTAGGTAGAGGTTACCGCTTAACATCAGAGGCCCAATTCTCTAATTTAAAAAGTTTCTAGTCTCAATATAATCTCGTGTTCGCATGTATACACGAATATTAAGTAATAGAACTTACTATACGTGACAGTGCAACTGACATGAGATTTTATTGAGACTGGAATGTTTTTAAATAAGAGAATTGGGCCTCAGATAAGCCAATTGCAAGTAGGTACTTTTTCAATTTTTATACTAGCAAGTCTTTCAGCAACTGCCCCAAAAAGGTTAACTTATTGATTGAGGATTATTGGTATTTAACTCAGGTTGGAGAAATTAGAGGAGTCACTCAAAGATGACAGTCTGACTGAGAGCCAGAAACAGGAGAAGAGAACGCAACATGCGCAGAAAGAGACGGAGTTCCTCAGACTCAAGCGATCGAGGCTTGGCGTGGAGGACTTCGAACCTCTCAAGGTAAGATCTTACTAGAATTTCACTAACCAATTCTTGTTTTATGGAGCATAACGCGTGTCAAATCAAAAGGTTTCTATAAAAACCGTCAAATTTGTCAGAGTATCTCTTTATTGTTTGTGGTCTAGTAATTAATTGTTGGAATGGAGCATAATTCTCCTTTTTATATACCTGAATATTGCAAAGAAAAAGAAGGATCATGATGTTAGCAGTCTATGTGTACAGTACTACGATTTAAATTAGATGCCTCGGCAAATTTCGTCTAAATCGGAAATACCAACGCCCGATAGTGCTATTTATCTAGATACAATTTTTTTTTTTTTTTAATATTGTTATATTTAAAAACCTATAGTACAGGCAAATTAGCAAAACGTGTGGACCTAAGTCGTGTAGTCATGGATTCTTATGGAAACGTTAGATGACACGAAAAGAAGCTTATCCTAAGTTTGCACCGTTTCTGGCGCATACGGAACCCTTTTAATTATTAGGTACAAACTTAAAAAGGCCGTAAATTTTAAAATAGAAAGAAATTACTTGATGTAAGTTAAATTACGTATAGAGAGACTGTCTTAGTGCATTATGATTTTAATAAAAACCACGTGCATGTAGGGAACACAGTGTTGAACAAATGCATCATCCGTAAAAAAAAAACCAGTATAAAACTTCCGGCGGATGTAGTACTAATTAAATGAATAAGTTTAAGTCAATTTCCAGAACTACATTAATTTTCCCCGAAGTAGAGCGACAATAAAATATGGAAAAGTGCCTTCCGTGAGACGCACCATGGTGCAAACCTGGTAATGTATTTCGAAAATTTTTCTGATAAGTCTATCAATTTGCACCGACTACCTTAATTTCCCCGGAGCCGTAATAACCACAAAAAGTTTTTTTTTGTAAATAATTTTTTTTGTATGTTCCGTATGTCGGATTTAAAAAATACTTGGTGCAAATGTAGATCATAACGGTTCAAAGTCTATGCCAAATTGCACCGACTACTTCTATTTCCCCCATTAAGTTACGGATATTTTTATGGTTTTCACCCTATTTCACCCTGTTCCGGAGGGTGAAATTACTGATGCTTATTATTAGAGGTGATTTTTAAGCCATACAAAACAATTAGAAAAGTTTTCATGACTACATCTAATTAGTTCCACACTTGTGCAAAAAAATCACCTAATTTGACTGTACTACTAGCCCCAAGCTAAGCAGAGCTTGTGTTATGGGTACTAGATAACTGACATACTTAATACAATACATTACATAGATAGATATTTTTTATTATACATAGAAAATACCACCCAGAACACCCTGAACAAATATCTGCAGATCGTAGAAATATTTGTTCCAAGGCGGGAATCGAACCTGCAACCTCCTGCGTCGCAGTTGAACCTTCGTTCGCCGCGTCACATAGGTAGCAGGAAGTCGGTATATGGAGGTGGCTTCAGGCCGTTCGTCGTGGCATTCTATGGGGGAGGCCTAAACCAGCAGTGGACTTGTATAGGCTGATTATGTTGATTTTAGACTTCGCCTTTAAACCCTACTAAAACTATCTTGCTGTGATACCAGGTGATCGGCCGAGGGGCGTTCGGAGAGGTTCGACTTGTGCAGAAAAAGGACACGGGTCACGTATACGCCATGAAAATACTCAGGAAGGCAGATATGCTCGAGAAGGAACAGGTAAACATCGCAAGAGAAGAGAGGCCCAACTCTCGTAATAACATACCATAACACCCAATAGTCACATACGTGGTCTTGATCCCACACTAGAATTCCCTGTGTCGTGTGTATCAGGAACTACGAGTACCATTATGGTACCATAACACCCAGATCCAGAACAAATATTTGCAGATCGTACAAACATTTGTCCCGCAGCGGGAATCGAACCTGCAACCTCTTGCATATCAGTCGGGTACTCGCCCGCCGCGCTACAGCGAAACACAAAAGTTGTCAATCGATTCATCCTTACTGAGGAAGTGTTTATGGATCTAATTCTTAAAAATAATGGTGGCGTGGCGTTAATAAAAAGGGTAACCAAATTAATTTTGTCCCCTTATTATTCTTAGTACCTGGGTGACCGGGCTTTGCTCGGAAAACTAGGAAAAATGATTTTTCCCAGAGATGAAACCTAGTTAGATCGTTATTTTGCCCCCAAAACAGTTACGAGCCGTTTTTACTACTACGTAAGCAAACAAACATACGGCCCACCTGAGGCCCAAGCACGAACATCTAACGTTATCGAGACGCTAGCGTTACTATAGTAAACGTCAAGTATGGACCAATCAACTTACTAAGATTTCAAGTTACCCTGATGTTATTGGCCAATATTTGACATTTGCGATCGTCTCGCTAGCGTCTTGGTAACGTAAATTATTCGTGCTGACCCCACAGATGGAAAGCGGTTACCGTAGCTTATATGGACGCCTGCAACACCAGAGGCATCACACGCGCGTTGTCGACTCTTTAAGAACTTTAAAACGCCCTTTTTGAAGAACCCCATACTGTAGTCACTAGAGAAAACCTCGGCAGGGAGATCATGCCACAGCTTAAGTGATCGCGGGAGGAATTTCATCTGGAACCTTGCGGTGCGCGACCACATAGCTTCCAAGGTATGAGGATGAATCCCCTGCCGACGGCGAGCGGTGCGATGGTAGAAGGAAGCCGCTGGCACCAGATAAAACAATTCTTCAGAACACAACCTATTATACATAATATATATATATACCTATTTACATACAAATATGACTCGTTAATATAGGATTTTTATATATTCTAGGTGGCACACGTAAGAGCCGAGCGCGATATCTTAGTCGAGGCGGACCACCAGTGGGTAGTCAAGATGTACTACAGCTTCCAGGTAACTTTTTTTTATTAACGTAATCGACAGAACATGCTTTTGTTTGCTATTAAAACTGCAATACCTCTTAGGTCACGTCCACCTTGGAACCTTCTTGGCAGCACTGCGTCCGTCATCCTAAGACGTAAAGATGAATAGTCTCATGTGCCTGTAATTTAATTGGCACCCATACCCTTTGGATCGGAACACAGCAATGCGAGCAATACTGCTTGGCTTGAAGTAACCGTATAAATTTTAGAAAATTTACAACTATACACCACGTACTTTACTATTCTCCTGCTGACGTTTTGTTGACCATTTTGAGGTCCTTCCTCATGAGTACCGACCGCGACCACGCTCGAAGGTCGTGAGACGGGAACTGGAGGACCTACCATGATAATTTCAATTCTATTAACCGTACAAAGGCGAATTTTCATTAGTGTGTCTGAATTAGCAAGAAATATTTATTGCCATCGTGTTGTACCAGTTCTTATTACTAAAATCTTTACGGCAGCTTCGACTCCCAGAATCTACCTAAGGCTCCTGGTGCAGTGGTAGTTACCTAAGGCTCCTGGATCAGGGAGAACCAAGCTTCCCTACTAAAAAACAACACTCCACTACCGATGTTGCCATGGTGGAGATTGGCTTGTAGGATCCTCACCGTCACTGCCTGGGTAGCCGTTACAGGTTTCCCCGGCGGTACCTAGGCTTAGACCTAACTAACTTCTGACGTGCTCCCCTCCCTTGGTTAGTTTCGGTTCCGTTCAGCTCGTTCCTCTTCTTGGTATCCTGGCATTGCTCTTGGGCGCAGGCCTTTCTGCTTTCTGGGCCTTCTGACCGCGATGGCATCCTTTGGGGAGACCAGTACTTGCTTGGGTTTCTGCACTTTATGTGCATTTTTTTGAGAACTCGAGTTCTGTGTGAGAGCTGTGGTGTGTACTCCGGCCTAAGAATATACCCCTCCTTCTCCTCCCATGGCTGTCGTAAAAACCGTGGCCTTTAGCACAGCACACCGGCTGCGTAGGCGTAGATGTAGCCGTGCACATTGACGTACCATGACGTTGTAATCGTTCTGACGCATAATGACCAATATAATCTGTTTTTTTCGCATAACGATGCATTTGTAAAATGATACATCAGCATATTAACCAATTCGCAAATTGACACATCAGTATTTTGACGGATTTGAAAAATGACCAACACGTTCTGGATCGCACAATGACGCATCCGTACAACGAAACATCTGTAGCAGTTTTAATGTTTTCAAACCTTTTTTAAACGCAATCAATACCAAAAAGAATCGCAGAAAATGTCCTTCTGATGTGATATTGATTTTGACATAAAACTGTATTTTATTGCGCAGATTGGAAAAAGAACAGTTAAATTGCATAACATTATTGAGAAAAAAAAAAATTACGCGGCTAAAATTAACATAACTTGTTTGCTCCTGGTTTGAGGGTGGTATGGACATGTTCTTGAACCGTTGCATTTTTTTTAATTTCAATGTAAGAAGTAGGTAAATGTTTAATTTTTGTTTAATTGTAATTATAAAATCGAATAAAACAATTCTTGTTATTTTTCCTACCCGCGGATTAGTTATTGAGGGATGGCATTATGCACATTTTGCGTGGGTATATGTCAAAATGCGTATTGCTCATATTGCGTATATGTCAAGATGCGTATTTAAAATTAGTCAAAAAGCGTGTTGGTCATGCGTCAGAAGGGTTGTAATGCATGGAACTGTGAGACATTGCACACCGCTTGCTTGACGTGCACGCAAGTGTGTACATACGAAGTGACGCGCGTGTCTACGTTCCGTGCTGCATACGCAGCTGGTGTGCTGTGGCCTTAAGAGATTACACCAGGGGATGGGCAGCAGCATCCCCCTGAGAACGTAACACCAACAATGCGATCACCAATCCGCTTGCCAAGCGTGGTGATTATGGCAAATCCTTCCATTGCATTCAATGGGGCAGACCTCGCTGCTGATGATAGGGAATTTAACTAGAAAGTTTTTGATAAAAACTTTCGTAAGTGGTATTCATAATTAGATAGATTATAACCGGTTTAACTTACGTAGATTATTTTTGGGCCCCACGGAAGATACGAGAGGCTATAGAAATCGGTCGACATGCCACTTTGAACAGGGACAGGGGTTGGATGCTTCCGCAGACTTGGAAACCTCTACTGGATGCTTTATTTTTGGGCCCCACGGAAGATACGAGAGGCTATAGAAATCGGTCGACATGCTACTTTGGACAGGGACAGGGGTTGGATGCTTCCGCAGACTTGGAAACCTCTACAGGATGCTGCGTCGGCGAAACTTCACGTCTCCATGACCAACGATAGTCCGGATACGATTAGTTCAGTGTGCGTCGCTCTTCAATCGACATATCCAAGTAGCTCGGAGGACGAGGATGAGTCATCCGCGTCGCAACTCCCATCGCCGCCGGCGCTCACCAGCCGGGCCGCAAGAGCTGAGAGACGCAGTGCCCTCCGCGCCGCGCAGCGAGAATAACACTCATACATGATTAAGAGCATCTAAATTGCTTGAAACCTCGGGTCGTATACTCGAAAATAATCTACGTAAGTTAAACCGGTTATAATCTATCTAATTAGAAAGTTTTTAGTGTATAGGAACGTAGATAACGCGCGGGCAAATGCAATGCAATATTCAATACACATTGTTTTTTTTCTGTTACTCAGGACCCCATGAACCTATACCTCATAATGGAGTTCTTACCAGGGGGCGATATGATGACGCTGCTCATGAAGAAGGATACACTGAGCGAAGAGTGTGCGCAGTTCTACGTGGCCGAAACGGCGCTAGCTATAGATAGCATACACAAGCTCGGCTTCATACACAGGTAAGATAAAAATAAGATAGCTCCTATCGTAAGACAGCGTTGTGGACTGTAAGAAGACAGCGATGAGAAGTGAGAAATGAGAATTAATTATGCTTAAATAAACTTTTTATTAAATTGGTTGAATGACGAAAGAATCGAGAAAAAAAAATTGCGTTGCCATTTTCTTAAATCGATAATCTGTACTGATAATATATTTATGTTATTGAGGCTAGTTTCATGCTACGAGCTAACAACATGATTCGATACATAAAGTCAGTTTATCGAGACGACAAATTTATCGACCGACGATCTATACTTGCAGCCAGGCTTGACACCTACGCTACTTTTATTTCATTCCCACGCGGCAAATGTGTGGCTGTATTTCAGTTGCACATAAGAGGCCGTCCATTTATCACGTGATGTTTTTTAGCATTTTTTTCGTTGCCTGGCAAACTGCGAGTCAAGGTCACACTATACGCCGCTTTTCGGTTAAAAAACGCGCGTTTGACGTAAATATATATACACGTAATATGTTACTACAGCCCTCCCTCCCCCTTGTGATATTTCGTGATTTTTGCTAAACCCCCTCCTCCCCCCCCTTTCTAGCCTCACGTGATTAATGGGCGGTCCCTAATAACAGATAGGAAAGGCAACCCCTCGTGTAGGATAGGGAAAGAGGGATGTTGATGGATTAATCGTAGTGACATCGTCCACCAGGGACATAAAGCCGGACAATTTACTGCTGGACGCGCGCGGGCACATCAAACTGAGTGACTTCGGGCTCTGCACGGGCCTCAAGAAGAGCCACCGCACTGACTTCTACAGAGACCTGTCGCGCGCCACACCCTCCGATTTCAGTGAGTACGCTATTTTCATTCATCATCAGCCTTCAGAAGGCCATAGGTCTCCTCCATAGAATGCCAACAAGATGAACGTTCACGGTACTGTAACTGTGCGACAATTATAATAATAAAACAAATATCTGCAGATTGTACAAATATTTGTTCCGAGGCGGGAATCGAACCCGCAAACCTATTTTTTATTTTAATTTGGTGTTTAAATATGATCCATGATGAAGACCAGGTCTGATGATGGAATCGGAAGGTGCCAACGATTTGCAATACCTTGAATAGCCATTGGGCGTATTTGGACTCTTTTAAGTGGTTTTTATGAAATATTTAACGGTGGATTAGAGCCTGATGATGAAGCCAGGATATGTCTAACGGATCTCCTTAACCGATAACAGTAGAATGGTAGTGTTTGGGCTCTTTTAAATTGTTTTTGTGACACGGTTGACAATACGTGACAGCCAGGGTCCGAAGATGAAAGGGGGAGAGGCTTAACGGATCTCTTCGATAGGTAGCAGTAGGAGGGTCGTGTTTGGGCTCTTCTGTGAGACGATTGATAAGTACCTACATAATGTCCGAGTTCAGTCGTAATTATCATCATTACAATCGTCAGCCGGATTAAGTCCAATGCTAAACATAGGGGATTGCTAATAGGAAAAAAAACACAAAAAAGTGTTAAGTACACCCTTTATTTACATTATATACGGTTATGTATCAGTTTTTAACGCGGTCGAAGTCGCAGGTTTCTGCTTGTATAACATATATTATTACCCCTCCATTGCATTGCATGGGAGAGGCCTTGACCAACAGTGGATGTCTAATTGGCTCATGATATAATATAATTCTATTTTATAAGTACCCCTTAATTTCCTAGAACCGAACTATAAACACAAGAAAACACCCGATAATGAGGGGTTATCACGGCCGTTTCAAATCATGCTTTCAGCGTTGAAAATAGATGGCGCTGCTCTGTACGTAGCTGTCAAGTGTCAAAATAAAGTTAAATGTCAACATCAACAACGTAGGTATATTCTCGTTTCGTGGTATTTATTTTTGCCTACTTCTAAAAACACCACGAAATCACTAGCGCACAATCAAGAAACAAACATACAGAATATCATGACTAATAGCCCCAGACTAGTTAGATAATAGCTTAGTACGCGTACACCACAGATAATACATTTGACAATCTTGGCAGCTACAGTTGAGTCAGCGCCATCTATCGAACCAATTTGAACTACTTTTTTTCGAATCTTAAAACACCTCATTGGTATACATTTGATAATGTTTATTTATTTATTGTCCCAACTGTTTTTCACTACAATATCAACACTGCCATGGCCTCCCATATGGCTTTAAATTGCAGTGAATTAGACCCTATATCTTGTCCCTTACCATGTAACCCTCATGTTTGTACCAAAGAACAGCATAACAGTAAAGTGTGAAGTTTTATACAACCTTTCAGTCTCCACAACTTCGTCCGCGATGGACTCGAAGCGACGTGCGGAATCTTGGAAACGCAACCGACGCGCATTGGCGTACTCCACGGTGGGCACGCCAGACTACATCGCGCCCGAGGTGTTCCTTCAGACCGGCTACGGTCCGCAGGCCGACTGGTGGAGCCTCGGCGTCATCATGTGAGTTTCTCACCATCTCTACCTCAATTCCCACTTTATACACCAGCGCCATCTACTGTTAGCCGGCGACTAGCATAGCGAATGTTTTGTTTATTGATAAAACAAGGATAATTCATTTAGAATCGCATTATAAACTAATCTTACTTGTTTGTCTTGTTGATGATCTATTATTGTGGGAACCCAAGTAACACGAAAATGTTATATAATGGACGGATAAAAGAATTCTTATATTCTCTTTATTGAAACTGGACGAAATTTTCTGGTGTCCACTTCCATTATACAGCTTTTGTGTTACTTGGGAAGCACCTGAGTTGTTGTCGAAATTGAGTGGTTGACACCAGACTATCGTAACAGGCTGTAGAGCACAAATCGAAACTGCATTTTGTGGCCAAATATGCCTCGTACAATGCCAAACATAAATATCCACCAAAAATGCAATGACCCACGGTTTTGAGCCTTCTCTACTGCATTGTCTTAATGCGATTTCGTTATTTCCTTTTCGTTTTTACCTGTCAAGCCTGCCTGCCAATAACCTGCCAGCTTTGCTCTCGGCTCCTCTCCTCTCCGCCCCGGTGGGCCCTAAAGCTCTCTGATTTTATCTACTTATGATTAGTGCCTCGCGACTTTGTCGATCACTATTTGTGCAATAGCTTAATTCTCTTAATCAGCATGCTTGTAATATTCTACAATTTATTATCACTCAAAGGAAGTTAAATTAGTTCCCTCTTATCAATGAACGACTGTGTAGTTTCCGGAACTCATCATCCATAGATAGTACATTGTATGTCAACCCTACCTACCCTATCTATTAGTATATACATTATTACTCTTTTTATGTTCTGTGTTATTTTATTACCTGCGATGGAACGTGCATTGCTTAAATTATACCCAGCTCCAAAACGGCTTAACCGATTTAAATGCGTTTTTTTTTGCAAACATTTAGTGTTGGTGTGGTGTTATCGCCACAGATCACTAGGGGCGCTTCAATCGATGATGGAATGTTAATAATTCTGCACAATAGTACACCAGATTCCTCTGCATGGTGAAATAATTGTAATTAATCAAGAATGTATAGTGCTAGATATATATGTGCTAGAGGCCTATGTCCAGCAATGGACTTCTGTAGGCTGATTATTCTTGGATGAAATTTTATTTTTTTCTATGTGCCTTTGCTATTGCTATTATACCTGTAATAAAGTAGATTCATCTTATCTTGTTGCACATTGTTAGGAACAATGGAAGCACAGGCCTGCCGATATAACTAGGCCGCCCAGAAGTTAGCCGCTACGCGTCACTGTGTACTCCTATTAATCTTTAATTCATACTATAATAGCTGCTTGCGACATAATTATTAATTAGAAATAGATTATATTCGGTATGGCATTATTAACTAAGAGTTAATTTACTGCTAAAGTTATTTGATAATGTTGTTGTTTTGCGTTAAACATAAGGTTTAAATGCTTACCCTGCTGCAATTGTGCCTTTTTAAAATCATAATTTATTTATTTATTTTATTTTTATTTATTTAGAACAACAAACAATTACACTCGCATAGTACTAAATATAGGACTAAAATAACACTGTGATTCTATGAGAGTAACCAGCCCCGTTGTCCACAAGTTAGGTATGTTTAAATTATAGGGCAAAAAGAAAGTACACATGCCTTAAGTTTAGTGTGGACAATAGATAAGTATTTTAACTGCCAAAGCTGATTGACCCCTTGACAAAGTAGTGTCCCCCTCACACATTCCGACCACAAATACTTTCTAGTAGTTGTGGTCGGAATGTGTGAGGGGGAGAGAGGACAGCACCCTGCCAAGGCGCCAGCCAGTCAGTCAGTATATTTAGAAATTGATTGCAATGCTATACAAATCTATGCATAAAATTAAAATGACAGAGGATGGAAATTTAAATGTTAGATGACAGAGGATACATGAGTATGTAATCATAATCGTACCCTAGATTCGTTAAATCACACATTTGCAACAAAGAACGTGTAGTTCGTGTGGATCCCTTTGCAGTATTTTACGAATAGTCCTAAAAATAGGACTCCTTCAACTGTTCTCAATAGATATCTTAAAAGGGAACTAAATAATTACGCCAGGGGATGGGTAGCAGCATCCATTTGAGTACTCATCACCAATCCGCCTGCCAATCGTGGTGATTATGGCATTTTCCCCCTTTTTTATGGGGAAGGCCTCATCCAGCAGTTTACGTCTACTGGCTGATGATGAAGAAAAACGATACACCATTATCATTATGAAGTTCATTTTTACAGCTATCGCAATCAAACACAGCCCAGCGTTTTAAAAACTGCACAAATCCAATCAGTCTAATGACCCTTGCGAATTGAGTCATTTGCAATTTGAATGTCACATGGGTTCTATGCATTACGGGATGCTTAGGCAAAGTGTCCATGCGAAAGTTTGCCTGCTGTATAGTATAAAGGCCGAAGCACATCGGATGCGTATGCAGCATGCGAATGCGGGGGCGTCGTCATCCAATCACGACAGAGTAAACACTACACAGAAACAGCGACCCCGCCGGCGGGGTCGAAGACTTTAAGTACCTTCAATACCACACGCCTAAACCGGTACAAGCATGTTCCGGGGCGTTTGCTCCTATCCTCCCAGTCTTTTCAGTACCTTCTGTACCACACGCCTAAACCGTTACAAGCATGTTCCGGGGCGTTTTCCTATTCCTCCCAATCTGGCAACGGCCCAAGCCGAGGTCCGTACCTAAGTGGTGCCCTTGCGCTAGTTGCCCCAACCTAATTTTAACGGTTGAGCGCCTTCCGCGCTCACCAAAAGTCCGGTAACGCAGCATCGGCCGTCTGACTGCATTTTGTCTTTCAGAAAAAAAAAAATGCGTATGCAGCACGCAACGAAGACACGCGCGTCTCTACGTATGTAAACGCCTGCGTGCACGTCATGCTAGCGGTGTGCCATGTCTCATACAGTTCCATACATTACAACGTCATGGTACGTTGCGTAGCCGGTGTGCTGTGGCCTTAAAGATGACACTAGCGATCGACAGACGCTGCACGCCATACCTTTGCCGTACAAGCCGTTGTTAACGTTTGACGCCTTAGCTTGGCTATACAATTATCTTCGTGCACTGGATGCCTTACGAGATTTTTGTTAATAGAGTTATGAGCACCTGGTAATTACGCAGAGAACGCACGCCATTAACCAGATTTGTACCGAGGGTTATGTTCCTTGTGAGTCAGGCCCCTAATCACCCTCCCTGAGGTGTGGTGGCCATAAAAGAGCCAGTGGGTGAAAGGTTCACGTGTCACATTCTTAGAATGTTTGATTCAAGGACATATTTGATTTCTCACGATGTTATTGTTTTCACCTTTTGATCACGTGGTGAAGTGCATAATATAACACTAAAATCACTTTGATGCACGTCATTGAGATTGATTTGAGATCTGAACCCACGATCTTCGGGCTACAAGGTGAGAATCCTGCCGCTGTTATTGGTGGCAGCAACCAGATTTATTTTGAATTTCTCACTGGCTATTCAAAAGAAAGACAATACTTGTACCGTTTATTGTGTCAATGACATACATTTTAACACCAGAAGACCAATTCTCGTAACAAAAAGTAGCCAAAATAATGCTCGAATCGAATAATTTTATTTATTTATGACTGGTGATGAAAAATTTCAAGTAATTATTTTGATAAAGTCTCGGTCAAGTCATGTTCTAGTAAAGCGATGGCAGTTATCATGTTCCGATGTAGTCTCGATGTCACAAATGGTATTCTCCTCAACCGACAATAATACTACACGGGTATGTAAATAGATCGTAATCTGACCGAAACTTGAACGAAACCAAAACGGCTTACAAATAACCATCCAGGTCCTGTAAAAATCATACAATACAAAATGGTCATAATATATTTGTACGTTTCAGGTACGAGATGCTAATCGGCTATCCTCCGTTCTGCTCTGAATCACCCCAAGAAACCTATCGGAAGGTGATGTCATGGCGCGAGTCGCTGACCTTCCCCCCGGAGATTCCCATCAGCGAGGAGGCACGGGATACCATCCTTCGCTTCTGCTCGGAACCTGACCGCAGGTAAACATTGCGTTCTTCCAAGATTTGAGGAATATATCTTCAAGACCCTCTTAAGGACAGAACGGGGTCCTTATGCCTATTTCACCAACTAATGACGGGACTTGAATTTAAATTGATTTTTTACCCAAATACTCATGTGATACTATTAAAAACCAAGTTTTAAACTCATACTCGTGTATTAATAACCCTAGTTATGCACCAGTTTCATATACAACTATTATCATATAACCAACGAAAGCTCTGAAAGAATTCGTGTTCGCCTCTCAACGAAGCAACCTCAGGAAACCTGAAGATACTTCGTTGAGAGGCGAAACACGTGTCATATTCTTTCAAAGTTTTCGTTGGAGAGGAGCGGAATTGTTACTATATAATTGTTCGTCTATTCAATATTGTAGAATGGATTTCCGCAAAGTCACGCTTGTATCAATAAATTATCTAACTGGTAATATAAAGTGTGAATTATTGAATGTTCTGTTTAGATTAACGACCTCTGTGGCGCGGCGGGCGAAGGTTCGCCTGCGACGCAGGTTGCGGGTTCGATCCCCGCCTCGGAATAAATATTTGTACGATATGCACATAATTGTTCCGGGTGTTCTGGGTATTTTCTATGTATAATAAAAAAATATCTATCTATGTAATGTTTGTATTAAGTATATCAGTTATCCCCATAACACAAGCTCTGCTTAGCTTGGGGCTAGATAATGTTGTGTGAAATGTCCAGCATTATTTATTATTTATTTATTTATTAGATTGGGCTCGCAGCGCGGCATAGACGATGTTAAATCGGTCCAGTTCTTCCGCGGCGTTGATTGGTCGCATGTACGCGAGCGACCGGCCGCCATATGCGTAGAAGTGCGATCAATAGACGATACATCCAACTTCGACGACTTCCCCGACGTCAAGCTAGAGATCCGTGAGTCTTATTGTCATAGTGAATCATAGCCATAGTGTAATTATGTTATAGTGAAAGAAAAATAAGAAAGAAAGAGAATTAATTTATTTTCCCCCAAAAACAACACAAAATTAAACAAATGGAACAAACTTCCAAAAAACAAGAAAAAATAATAAACATTAAAAATAAATATGAAGGTGGCATTAATGTGTGTTATGTGGGGTCGTAGAGGTCCCTGTCTCAGCATAAGCTACACCAAACCTGGGGTACGGTGCAGCGCTGGTTTTCAGACAGGGCCTAGGTAATGCCACGAACATCAACCTGATAGCGGTATCATGTAATTAGTCATTCTTTAGCGACGTAGATTGTTGTCAGGTACTACGCTAACGGTTGGATTCAGTACTGTCAGTCGTTTGTATCTCATTTGGTGCCAGATAAAAATATAATCTAGTGTTGGTTCTTTCAATAGATGCCCTGAGATAACCCGAAGGATCTCCACTCGCCAAAAAAGCATTCGCAAGAACTTGAGCAAATAAATTACTTGCAAACAAAAAAATAAATTGTTGAAACAAAAAGTTATAATCAATTAAAAATATTCCATCTCTCCCTTGCAAAGGAACTTCTTATGTGTGGCGTCATAACTCGCTGATGCTGTTTCCCTAATGGTTAATTTGAAACACTTGTATTTGGTTTAATTGAAGTAATTTGACTAATGACTGTGACAAAGTCCAATATATATAATATATAAGTATGTACCTAGTAAGGAGAAATAGTGCAATTTGGGACTTTGTTCATGGTATCACTGGTTCTTTGACTGGTTTACTTATGACATGGAATGGATGTATCTACTCTAGTAACTACCTACTTATGGGAACGAAATTATTTGTGTGTCATAATGTATGACTGAGTATGTTGGACGTGTGAATTATGACCACCAATGTAAAATTACCATATTCAAAACAAATAAAATTATCTTTATCTTTATCTTTAATTATTGTATACTTATTACCGTTTGTCAACATGAATTGACTACCGTAATTCGACGAGCACTGGTTTCTTACCTACTACAGTTCGTTGTATGTTCAAATATCAACATTAATGTAGTTGTTGCATAGTTTCCACTCGTTTTGAAACTAGTTGGAACCGATTTTACATCATACATTGGAACATACACCGTTAGATCTCCACTGTGCACACAAAGTATACCATAGAGCTCATGTTCAATTGGTTATGTTTGCAGCCGCAGCGCCTATAGCGCAGGACGGCGAGGTGGCCTACAAGGACTGGGTGTTCATCAACTACACGTTCAAGCGTTTCGAGGGACTCACGCAGCGCGGCACGCCCACCAAGAAGTGATCCTACAGACTACACGGCGACCGGCGCCGCGCCGCGAGCTCTGTACCAGACAACGGAACCCGAAACCTCACTTAGTTGCATTTCTTGTGAGTAGTCGCAGTACACAAAGGAAGCGGAATGAGCCAATCCGCCTTATTCACTCGCGATGCAGTTGAAACGAAACTTCCTTTTGACGTAGCAGTACAGCAGTTTGCAAAGTAGTTATAAATTAAACTAACGGCCGCACTAATACACCTTACCTAAATTAAGCGTAATGGATACATAACTTTTTTATAACGTTTTTATAATTTAAAATGTTCAAAAAACCACGCAGGTCGGCAGGTAGGTTTGGATTGATTATGAGCGAGAAACAAAATATCGTCGCTGTTGAAGATATTTTTCATCTCGCTATGACGTATGCTGACGAATCATCAAATTCGATAATTAATACTAAGTAAAGGTATGGCCACAAACTGTTCAAACCCCACTGATAATCGTCAATTAGATGCTTTAAGACAGCATTGAGCGACTATGAGAGGCGATACTACTTCGCATTGCTGTGTTTCGGTTTGAAGGGTACGGGTGCTGGTGAAATTACAGGCACATGTGACTTTTCATCTTTACCTCAGGGCCGGCAATGCGCGTGTGATGCCTCTGTTGTTGTACGCGTCTATAGGCTACGGTAACTACTTTACATCAGGTGGGCCGTATGCTTCTTTACATACCTAGAAATCGAAAACGAGGGTCGATATCGAAACAAAAATTCAAGGGCACTAGATAAGCATCAGTTACGCTTAATGTAAGTAAGGTTTATACGTGACTACGATCAACAATCGGGCAACAAACTCATTGCACGTTGCTGCACGCTTTTATCAATTAATCTGAGCTATACCCATGCATCGTTCCCGCAGCACAAGTTGATAAGTCCCAGTTCGGGTAACACGATCATTGTAATCATTGTTCTTACGAGTATTGCTGCAAAACTTAGGCCGAGATAGATATACGTTACTAAGAACGTACTAATGCTTGGCATTGTCCCTGTCACACCTGTAGTATTAGTACGGACTAAGTAACGTCTATTTATCTCGGCCTTAGACTACGGTCTCGCCTCAGAAGACACTTTCGTTTTAGTTTCATCGCGAATTGAGGAAACTTTGCCACTACCTGCAATTGCCCAACAATAAATTAAAACTATATGATGCTTCGGGTGAAGACTTGATTGTGAGGCATTTGTGATCTGGAGGGCAATTACGTAATTCTGTTTCTATCCGAAATGATGCTCTTATCCAATTTACGCATTTTGCTTACAAATATTAATTGCAATAAGTCTGCGTAAATTAGCTAATCGCATAAACGTAATTTCAAATAGAAACAACATTGAAATCAATAGCAACAGAATTACGTAATCGGAACTCTGGACACAATTAAAGAATGCTTTCCGCAATGTATCATACTGTAGTTATAATGTATTGCGGAGCAAATGCATCCGGAGAGTATGTAATATAGTCCCATGTGAATGAATTAATATTGTACAGCGAACAGACAAGGTAATTGCGCTTAATATTATAAAAAACAACATAGCATGTATTATGGATGGTCTTCGCTAAATGGCGAGCTCTATAAAGGAGCATGTGTGTTGATGTCATAAACCATGTGACCATCACTTGTGTGCTGCGCTTATTTCATTATGGCGCTGATTCGCATTGTAAATATAAATTTACACATACAATAATATAAATTCACGTTTTCATCCGACAAGTATTCAATTAAAATATGAGACATAATGCGTGATATGTTTCGTATTATTTAAAGATTTATCCAAGTTATCGTTTGATGTTCAAAGATTTAATCGTATTTTGTATCGATGGAATGCTTACAATGATATTTATGACACAACGTTAGATTTATAAATTCAAAATTGATCGCTGTTAGCAGCTGATTTTCATAACACTAATAACATGTGTTGTGCGCACCGTTTTATTCAAACCCATCAAACCGTTGTATTTATGTGTTGAAAATTCCAAAAGTTGCTGTCAAACGGCGTTATTACATAACATGGCCTAAATCTGAGTTTAAACCAGGACTACCAGTATAGGCTTAAATATCGACCTTAGGTATATACGACTGCAATACAAAAGAAGATGGTTTGTTTTCCAAAAGCAACTTTCGAGCAAGGTAGTCCGAGCTTATGCCAAAAATTACATAACCTCGGACTATCTCTGGTTTTTCTAAAACCAGACAGCCCCCTAGTTTAGCAATGGCCTACAAATTGACAGGTGATTGCTTGTTGGAGGTATGAATTTCGAAATCTCAATTGTGATGTGAAACTTTCATACAGGATCCATCAGTTTGAAATTTTGAAATTTGTGTAGTAGCGCGAGAATTGAATTCAGAAAATAAACCATCTGCTTTCGTATTAAAGTTGTATATGCCTTATGTCAATATTTAAGCCTAGACTAGTAGACATGGACTAAATTCTGATTTAGATCATGTTTTGTAATAAGGTTGAAATAGTTTACTTTCTTGTCACGTGGTTTACGGTGGGCGTCAAAATTGTATCGCGCTGGCTTTTAGTGGCTCTATTATAAGTAGCTGGTTCGATGATAAAAAGTTGCTTAATTTTTGAAACTTTCTGCATAATCAATAGTTTATGAACTTGCTTTTGGCTACCCATCCTTGGGGATTAAAGTTGTGAGACAGTACTATTGCCTTCAATTTCCCTGATATGTGGAAGTTTTTTAAAGTAGTTCCAATACCTAAGGATAGAGTTGACTCGCTATAATTACTAATAGACTACTATTTCAATTCTATCAGTGTTTGCTTAAGTGTTTGAATCAGTTGTTGGTCCTATTGTGCAAGTACACTTCAAACAAATCATAACTCCATACCAAAACAGTTTTGTTCCGGATCATAATAATCTTGATCATCTTTGTTAACCTTTCATCATTTAGGGAAAGTCTTGTAAGACTTGTTGTTGTCTTGGATAAGCCAGAACAGTTTGAGTATATTATACACCGACTTCAGTAAAGTCTTCGACCGTGTGTCACATATAACGACTTGGTTCAAAAGCTATCAAACTATGGTATGGGGGTTTTTTGCTGAACTGGTTATAACCATAAACTCTCTGCAAGCGCCACTTTTATGTTGTGCTTGGTGGTTTTTGCACTGAACAACTTGAAATCAAATCAGGCGTACCGCAAGGTTCGCATTTTGGTCCGATATTGTTTAATATTTTTTATATAATGTCTCATGTTTTTCTAGTTCCTCCCCTATTTTTACACGGACGACCTCTCTAGAATTATTGAAACAGGCACATATGTCATGCTGGTTCGGAGTGATCTCAACAACTTAATCCAATGGTGTTTTAACAATGGCATGTCACTTAATGGCAAAAAGTGTAATCCACCCTAAAATACGTGGATTGGCGCCCTCACCTTGCTTAACGCAATCTAAGAACGGATTCCTTTGGCATCTTTTACGATATCGAACCTTCACCTCTCGTATCTCAGGCGGCTTTTCACCCGCCGAGCCACGTAGGTTGTCAATAAAATAAACCTACTGGATATTCAGTTATTTAAACTTTTGATGAAACTCAGAGACTGCTCTCAGCCCGTCGAAAGAATACTGTATAAAGTTCCCTCTCGTTACACTCGTCGCATGTTACCACAACAAAATGTTCTTTTCATAGAACTATCTTGGGTCCGATACCACGTCTCTGAACTGTTTAATTCCCATATCGAACTTGACATTACCTTCGAGTTTATTACAGATACGATCTAGAACTTGGCGTGTAATGCGAGTCCATTTCACTTGATCATTGTCTACAACAGTTATTAGTGTTGTTCGATCTTCCTTAAGTCCTGTTTCCTTGTAAGCACGCGGTTTTATTTATCTTTTAGTTAGCAAATCTCTATATACTGTGCTGTGTTACCGCACTTTAACATGATCTTATCTTGCAGGCTGTGTTTACTTGTAAGAGGTTATGCCCTGTGGCATAAAAATGTAACATTTTCATTTCATTTATCAACTGTTATCAACAATAATAAATAAATAAACAAAGTCAATGTACCTAGCTTCTAAATATATGACTGTTACCATTTTTAAAACAATTTTTTTACATGCACAATTTTCTTACTCAATTTCTGATGTCATTTCATTGTCATATTTTCGCAATCTTTTCTACCTCAATCATACCTATTGCATAATAAATAACAATTCATAATATTAGCACTTTTTTGGGGCATATATATTATAAAACTGACTTTTGTCAATAGAAAATCAATTACAACAAATTAAATGAAATCCCAAATGTAAAAAAATTATGAACTAGTGGAGTTGTTGCTTGGCAACCTAATGTTCTTTCTCCCTCAGTATTTATGTGCAATAACGTTTAGAAAATTAATATCTCAAATAAAAAAAAAATATGTTCGGTAACCCTCTCTCCACTGCTAGACGAAACCATTGAATTCAATGGGAGAGATTGGCCATAATCACCACGCTTGGCAGGCGGGTTGGTGATCGCAGTTTGGTGCGGATACTGCTGCACTTCCCATTGTGTAATCTTTTCTATTATTAGTATTTATTATTATAATCTGGTCTATTCTTAGGCCGAACACACCACTGCACAGTTATTTGGTACTGCGGAATCGTTGAGTTGGATGCTTAACCTAGGGTTAAAATACTAATCCTGATTGTTGCGATCTCGCCTTAATAATAATAATAATAAAGGGCGGATTTGCAAGAGCGAAACCTCAAAACTTTCCTTTCTCTATACCAAGGTTTAGTGAACAGCAAGTCACCAGCTGCCTAAATCCGTTTTAAATAATTTTGAATTGGCAGGTGCCGCATCTCATCATACTATAGCCCAATAAACATTCAATTAGCATGTCCTTCCTGAAATAGATCCAACTTTCATTCCACAATAGATTAACCATCGGTGTTCAATCTGCCATAACAATATTTTTTTAACCTTATTGTAAAAGGGCCTCTTACTGTTGGCTAATACGGCTCCAATAATGCCTGATAAAGGTCCAGGTTAAGCCTGTGTTTGAAAAAATTACGTAAAATAATAATAATATATTTATTTCAGGCTAAATGGGAAATGTACAATAAATTATAGCAAAACATGCACCAGTGCCAGTTAATAAACAATGAATTAGTTTTTCGTTTAATTAAATACGACTTTAATGAACTTTAAACGGCTTTGTGGTGTGTGCTTGTTAAGTGATAGCCGAAATCACGTCAAATGTTTCAGTCTCATAGTTTCGTGCGGCTTATTTTATGCACTTATTAACGTCCCAACGTAACGTATACATGTGGCATTTTAAAGCCATGTATGCCTGTCTGTATTGTTGAACACGATATACATATTTTGCCGTGTGGCTTGAGCAATAATTTGAGCATATAAGCAATAGGTTCTATATGACAAAATCAAGTAGATATTAGACTTCGGTCTGAGGACTGTGTATTAGCCACAATAATGCGCCTACAATAATGAATATTGAATAATAAAATGGTCGCGCCTTACAATAATTTTTAAATTTGTGCATTTGTTTTATGTCGTGATACAAGATGCAGATCAGTTTAATGACGTTTCGATGCTGTATTATAAATTGGTTGACAATAAAAACATAAAAGATGAATTGAAGAACCTCCTCCTTATTGTAAAGTTCAAATTACAAATTATACGCCCAAGATACATGCAATATCCCAAATTTGTCAATCACTGTAACCTTAAACATCCTAGTTATAACTATTCATAACTAAGCATGCGTTAAGTGTATATATTAACACAACCTCAACCTCTGTAGCGCGGCCGGTGAGTAGCCGGCTGAGATGCAAGAGGTTGGGGGTTTGATTCCCGCTGCGGGACAAATGTTTGAACGATCTGCAAATATCTGTTCCGCTTCTGGGTGTTATGGTACCATGGTACTCATAGTTCCTGATACTCACGACACAGGGAATCCTGGTGTGGGATCAGGACTATGTATCACATACTGTTGGGTGTTATGTTGGGTGTGATGTTATGTTATATATATATTATTTATTTTGTATAAATTGTATATAATTGTAACATCATAAATTGTAAACTTTCGGTCATAGAACTTCAATTGTCGTTTAGAAGAAATGCTGTAATTGTATTGTTTTGAGTGAAGCACTAATGAAATAACAAAGTAAGTGTGAAATACTGTAATTTGAAATAGTGTTGGACATTAGAATTAAATGTATAATGTATGTATGCTTGTGATCCGCTGTGAAAGTGTTACTTAACCCATACTTATGGAAAATGGGACGATAACGCATCTCCGTATCAAGGAGGCGGCCACGGGTTCGATACCCGCCTGTTTGGTAATTTTTGGGACAATATAAATTTTTTGATTGAACAATGGTATTTCTATACCGACTATGCATAATAAGTAGATTTCGTTGTGAATACTCGCCACCCTTTTCGGTCCAAAAAATTATATAAACGCGACTAAATTATCTATACAAATAATTGTCAGAGCAGTATTTGTATACAAAGTATTTAATTGATCTGGACACGGTATCATTGTCCAAAGTATAGTTTATTTATACATCATTTAGTTCCAATTACATAGTCGTACTATTAATATTCATATTGTTTCTAAATAAGCATCGAATCACAAATGCCGATCTTATACCATGCCAAATATTAATTATAATACAAATGTATTCCGTCCAAAATTATGTTACCATTGACATATAAATGTTAACCTTGCTGGTGCATTGCAACCCGTAGTACACAATTCTTATGAACATGAATAAATGAAGTATTTATTTATAAGGCATCGGAAAGGGGGCGAGTACGTTTGATAGTATTTATTTTTGCGCGGTGGTGCCAAACGGTGATTACTTTGTTATTAGCACCAAGTGAGCTCTTAAAATGTTTATTAATGTCTATTTTGTCCAGCATTCTCTGAAGCGTGGTTATTTTATTTAGTGCAATTTGACTTCAGCTAGTGCTGCACAGAGCGACACGATCTTTTATAGAAATACTATGTTCCCTACTCACGGTAAAGGATAAGAGTCAAAATCCCCTTTCGATTTCCCCTTTAAAGGGTTTTTGCTATTTATACTCCCCTAATCTTCTTTAGAGCTGCATGTTTAGGCTGAAGAGGAAATCATTATTTACTTAGTACCCCTGAGACCCTTAGGGTTCTTCACTTTTAAACCCCTTAGAAGCCTAATAAACCGTAACTGGTTTATAAAAGGAGGCCCTATGGTTTCGTATTGGTTTTTAATAGTACATTATGGTACAAGTGTGTAATGTTAGTGATTACCGCTGAGGCCTTAAGAGAGCCGAGGACGGTAATAATTAATACACACGTGTATCATACGACGTTTAGCCACTCACAAAATGGGGAATTTAAAGTTTTCTTTATTACAGAGAAAACAAAAGTTATTTTTAAGTGAAAGTTTTATTTATTAAACACGTTCAAATTGAAATTATCTATTTAAATACGAAGTTGTATGAAATGAGCAAGCAATAGGTACATTAATTTATTTGTTCTATTGTACACGATCTTTTTTGGATCGAAACTTTTTTAAGAACATAGCAACTCAACCAATAAATTAAAAAGAAAAACTCACTTGTGAATAAAAAAGTCACAGTTTGATTACAGGTGTCATTATGTGCCTTATTGCGGTGAAATTAGAGCCACTTTATGAGCAAGTGTGTTGAAAAGTATATTATCCTATATTATTTAAATGTTTATCTAATATTTTATACTTCAGTCTGAACTTGCAGCTCTAAAAGGGATTACGAGTCTAAAAGTCTCAAATTGGAAATCGAAAGGGCATTTTGACACAAACCCTCGGTAAATGTCCACACTCTATTTTTCTCGATTATAATGTAATTTTAATAGATTTAATCGATCGCCTGATAGTGTTGTGTTTTCCCTTAACACGTGGATGAAAATCGTAATCTAGCCGCATTATTACATACATTATATTCTCACTTTGATGATGTGAAAAAATATTGTATATACAAATATTATATTTAGCGTAAGATCTCTAAATAGTAAGTTTTTGCTGTTATTTGGCATTGAAGTTCATTGCTTCAGAGGTACGGTCTGTTTCAGCGAAAATCTTGCCGGTAGCTTAGTAGGTACAATTGATGTATATCCTCTCATGAGCTGTGCGGAATGTTTGAAACGTATTAACATACGTAACACGACGGATATCTCTGTCACAGTAATTTTCTTAATATTTTGCTCTATTTTAAGATACACACATAATTGTCCACACATTTTGTAACGTTATGTATATAAACTGATAAATTCTCTATATGTAATGTTGGTAAGTACGTCGGGTACATCGCCGAACGCTGCGCCTGCGCTGTGTGCTTTATACTAAATTAGGATTATATGTGTTGTATAATTTAACGTTTTATTTAATATATTATTATGTTATGGTTTAATGAGTTGTAGATACTAAAACAATTTTAGCTTAATTATTTTTTTAAATTTCTGTTTTCTAACGAGATAAGTATGTCTTTGTAGAGTCTGTCATTGGGTTTATAGAAATAAACACAGTGGCCCTCGCCCGCTCCATTGAGATGTACGTATACAATCATACCACAAACGCAGTCGCTAACTAATAAAAAAAATGGGGTGGCTTGTAAGGGAAAAAGAGACGTCGCGCGGCGTTTTCCGATTGCTTAGTCATCTCCATACCTTAGTTGGCGACTTTTCATTACGCTAACATTTGTATGGCATTACATTTCTACTAGTTCTGAATGTTCTCTAGTTGGATATTTCTCGTTGGTTTCTTTATTTTTGAATATTTTTCGTCGTTTCAGAACGGACATATCAAATTGCCCTTGAAGGTAGATATTTTGATAGTGTAGAAAACCGAACAGGGGTCTTGGGTGCGTGTGTTTGTGTGGGTATGCTAGAGAGAGTAATCGACAAATAAAATAATAAAAAAAATTTAGGTTTCTTTGAATGTATTATTATCTTTCAGTTGTACAACTGTATAACGCCTACATAAGCATGTATTTGCATTATACAATTTATGCGAGTTTTTCATTGGGGCCAAAAGTTGTCGATGTTTCAAAGAGCATTAGACTCGTCGCAGATCGAACCACCCAAACTTACGAGATCACCGGTAGAGCGCTTACATAGCATGCGGAAGAAGCTTCTAATTTGGCTATTATTTCTTCAAACTCCATGAAATTTTGTACACATGATACTAATATCTAGACCCGTGGTGCGTTAGTTTCTTATAAAATTAAATGGTTACCAAATCATAAATTAAAAAATACGTTTTTTTAACTGATGCACCACGCGTCTAGATAGTGTGTACTGTCTACTGATCATTGTACAAAATTTCTTGGAGTTTGATGAAATAATAGCCAATTAAGAAGCAAACTTCGTTCACATAAAAAAATGCGTAAGCGCCGTCGTATTCAATACATCCGTGTCAATTGCTTGTCAAAACTCAGAATCAGCTCTCTGGTTGCGTCTCTCTTTCGTGTCAGCTGTGTGCAATGCACTCTAGCTATAACGCACGCAATATACGATTGTAAGTCAAACAAACACCAAGTGACGTCCATGCAATTCACAAGGGGCAACCGGTACTTAGACAAAGAATGTTTCTAGATTTATCATGGATTAATAATCCAATCTAATTCTCTCCCGTGTGAAACCACTCGGCACTACCAATAAGCACATTGGACGCCAACCTATGGGAGATTACATGACATTATATGTACAATCAATGTATTATTTTTTACGCATATTGACTAATACGCAAAATGACCTATCACCAATCCGCATAATGATGTATAAGTTACATATAATGATCAAAACTAAAATAAACTAGTCTTAAGAACATTCAAAAAATAATTCAAATAATATTTTTAAATTTAATTGGGATGTTTTTGAAATTCAGCCCTAACGTCACATAAGCGGGTAAACATGTTTAAAAAAAACGAACAAGCAACTTAGTGACCAAATAACTGCGATATTATGCGTATTAGTTAGCTTTTACGTATTGGTCAATATCGTCTGGACACAATACTTGCATTCAAACCTTTGATAGTATACGCACTATACTTTGTCCTCATTGTTACCAGCTATTATGCGAGTGTTTATTTCCAGGTGGGTTGTTTCACCTACGGTTGCCTGCAGTTTACAAATGGCGCTTAACTTATAAGAGAAATCAAATTCGTAACAGCCCATCACGAATCTGCCTTTTAGCATGTGCTCATTGCATTGTAAACTATGTTTTCTAAATGTCGATGGTAAATTAGCAGGCGGTGTGTGCAATTTTACTACCTCTATTCAGTCTTGCATAGTAAAATAAAGTATAGATCATTGCCAGAAACTGTTTGGCGTTGATTTTCAACAAGACATCAACTCGTTTTTTTTCAAGATGAAGTCCATTGCCTAAAATGTCCTTGCAACTTATTCTGTAGATTAAGTAATCGCAGTGATTGTACAGTTGCCGCTTTGACTAAAGTTAAGCCATGTGTTATTGTTATTCAAAATAATAATAGAAAATATTAATAATTTAATTTCTGTATAGCTATAAGTTTTCAAAGTATTTTGTTTATAATAATATGTTTCTTCCATGTGATTAAGAAGTGGCAATATGAATAAAGCATTAAAGCGATACGAAATTAAAGATTATATTTTATTTGTAATGTTGTGTGAAATGTCCAGCATTTTTTATTTTATTTGAACCTTAGTGGTGACTAGGTAGTCGAGGTACGCACTACGTACCTATACTCTGATTTTTAATCTTAGACATTTTTTGTAAACAAAGATACATATATATATATATAAGATACAGTGTATAAGGTGTCATGACACTTATATCAAGATATGCTAAGATATGCTTACACAAGATGTGTAAGCATATCTTGACATTTCTTTGTTTCCAAAAAGTATCTAAGATTAAAGTGTGTTACACACATAGCAGATCCATTAAGATATCTGACATTTTTGCTATACCAAAAGTGTAAAAAATTAAAATTTTGTGATAATTCATTAACAGTTCAAACACAATTTGTTTAGTAGAATTGGGACCCTGTATCTGAGCGCGTATCTGTCCATATAGCTCTCTATACTAAACTCAAGGAGCAACAAACACGTAGCAAAAGCACTTATATTTTACCGTCAAGCATCTGTAGGCACCGACCGCAAAAATGGACAGATTATATCTGTGTACACAAATTGAAATATAACACAGTTTGAAGGTTTCCGCGTGAATGTTTCATTACTCCATAATCGTACTACGTGTGTTATACCTTCAGAAGTTTTTATACGCATATAAAATATTTCCGCGCCTGCTGTGTGTGTGATGCACTTAAAAATCAGGGTATAGTTACTGTAGTTTATCTTTTATTAACTTTTTGAATCATGAATGTTAACAAAGCTTCTATCATAGGTTGTTTGGAATCAAGCACTGGTATATATTTGAATATGCTTTTAATCATTATCATGCAATGTTCGACTACAGACTAAACTACATGCAGTTGATATTTTAATCGGATAGATAAACAGAATGAATTGTTAGCTCGGTTACAATCAAATTACAAGGTTTCAAAGTATTGGCTACTATGGCCTCCTTAAGTACCTATACATTATTGTACCTAAATGCAGAAAACAATTTGTCGTTCAACGTCTTTTACTCTCGGTTCTCTAAAACTAAACATTTGTAGTATATAAAATACACAAACAATACCTAACTTATTTGAAAGATATCTTCAAAACTTATTTTAAGATACACAATCATGACTTAATAAAAAGGCTCTTTAACAAAGCCTACGGCAACACAGCAGATAAACCTGATAGACAGCTTAAATAATAACACAAATTAGATACTAATACAAACTAAGCAATGTTTTGTGCAAACACATAAAGATAATACTAGAAAATTTAATTAATTACCTACATAACTATACTGATCAGACTGTGATAATGATTTAAAATGTCTTACATTTTAAAAAGTACTTACCTACTTAACTTAACCAATAATAATATGTAATTTTATTCTTGGCTTAAATTTTGCATGAATTTAAAAACTACACAGGAACATAAATCATTTGAAAAATAAACATGTCAAGAACAAGAAAC
Organism: Epirrita christyi; assembly: GCA_951392215.1. Classification (NCBI taxonomy): domain Eukaryota; kingdom Metazoa; phylum Arthropoda; class Insecta; order Lepidoptera; family Geometridae; genus Epirrita; species Epirrita christyi. The sequence continues at coordinate 15,078,268 of OX595833.1, read as the reverse complement.
AGTAAAAAAAAGAATAGGAATAAATAAAAGCAGTTGTTACAGCGAAATATAGATATACATTCCGATTGTAATAGAACCAAAATTCAGCTAACATCGTGATACCTACTTCAATAGATATAAACAATACAACATCAACCAGGCGCGGTGGTAGCCAAAGATTTTTTGGGGGTCATCATCAGGGTGTCCCTGACTTTTCCTAACCAGTCATGACCCCTCAGACTCCCCCCCTCGGACCGCCACTGACATCAACAGGCACATGCACATAATTAATGTGTAATTTTAGACAACTTTTGCAAATAAAATACCCAGGCCTTCCTAGGATTTTTTCCACGCTAAATGTGGGTAGGTCCGACACTTAACGATACAGCATATTACCTAACCCTGGCAGAGATCTGCGTTATAGGGTGGCGGTAAACAGTCAGTCCTTAGAGTTAACGGTCTAAGGAGTCACGTTATCTCGTAAGTCAGTCAAAAACGCAGAGGACGACATCGTGGCAATCTTAAATAAAATTATAGTACCTAAGACGAACTTTAGAATCTGTGGGCAAACTGTGAAAACTACTTGTAGAATTGTTAATGAAAAATTTTCAAGGGAAACTTGCAAAGAAAGCCGCTTGGCACAGGTGGCACCTATGGTTGCTCTGAGGATTTAGCCCGGTAGCCACGAGCAGCTACCGTGCAGGTGCAGAGGGGGGTGAAATCGCCGCGCCTCACACTGAGCGTGATATCCGCATACATTAAGTACCTAGGTCCAGTTTAGTGTCGTTTTGTCGGACATTATTGATCAGTAAAATATGGGACCGACAGCTAGGGAACCTGCCATCACCTAACGATGCACAGCAGGCCGCGCCGACCCCCGGCAGCGCCTGTGTGCGAAACCCATGAAGCGCCTCTTATTTTTACGGCTTAAAATGGCTTATGGGAGCTCGTATGGTCTACCGGTGGCAGCCGTTGTTCCTAGCATAGTTTTTATGAGACGCAGATGCAAACAAAAATGCACAGGAAGATGCAAGAACTGTATTTAACGCGGTTCATCTTGCACAGTTCAACTGTGTGACTGCAGCAAAATGCCAATAAAGTACCCATGTTTTGTTCTTGTTGTAGAAAAACAAGTTAACATAGTTGCATTGAGACGAAAGTTTTCTCGATTTATTAGGTACTGTTATGTTTTAATACTTCGTCTATGTTATTAAAGTAATCAACAATGAATACAATGTCAAATTACATTTAAAATAACTAAAACCTGACTGCTGCACGGAGGCTGCTCGAGGCTACCGGGCTAAATCAGCTCTGAAGACCCATGACCCAACCTGTGCCAAGCGGTTTTCTTTGTTGAAGATTTGTTAGGTGGATCGCATTAACATTCCCCACTGTACGAGCTATATGTGCGGCACGCGAAGTATAGGTACATACGGAACGCTAGACTACGGCCTCAAGCGGTTGGGTCGTAAGCGTCGTACGGAGCAGTGGCCGGTGCGGGCAACTCGGGCAGCGCGGCGGCCTCGTTGACCTCCTCATCCGAATTGGGGATGTCGAATATCTCAGAGAACAGCGCCGGAAGCGTGAGACGGGGCCAGTTGGTGCGGCACCAGAGCAGCGCTTGCGGATGTAGCGTGCCGAGAGAGCGCGCCTCGCCCGCCAGAACCACCAGCGCATCAAGGCGCGCCTCGGCCAGCGGCTGGTTCACTGTTGTTTGTGTGACCGCCACGCGCAGCGCGTCGCCGAGCGCACGGTGCAGCGCGGTCACACTCGTGGTCGCGCTGAGCCCGAGCCGCGTCGGCGACACAAGCAGGAGCCCAGTGAAAGCGCCCACCTCCTCATCGTTCATCTGCAGCTGCCACAGCGACCACATATATTGCATTACGCGGGCCGCGAATACGGGCTGCAACAAAAAATAGGAATTGACTAGAGGGAGAGTTGGCGCTCGTACCAGGTGTGAGGGTATCTATGTTTGATGGATGTTTATTCGACGATATCTTTCGAATCAATAATCCAATCGCCATTTGGTAGGTTGTTGATACCAATGCAATTGGCAAGTTCGTATACGAGCTTAATCGGTAAAGGATTCGTTGAGATAGAGGTGAATACCAAAACATCGCGAGTTCTCGGTTCAGCGCAAACTACTGGTTTAAATACTATGAAAAAAAAATAGTTTTGGCTGAACCCGACTGACCTCTTAGTAGGTAGTTACATATGAGCTACAGGCCGGTTGAATATTGGATGTATTCAAATGAGCAACAAAATGATTAGCCCCAGTGGCGTCAATATACCTACCTACCTATTGTCGTGGCCCGCCAGTGATAAAATCCGCTACTTCCCCACTGCTCAACTATCCAGGTCAATGGGATTATTATGTAGTCGTGCACCTTTCTCGATTATTCTGGAAATATCCACAGCAACATGTCCTTTTTTATATTATATTTATAACGCGATGACTGTAATGGGAACAGCAGAAATCGATTTGCCTGTTAAATTGAATCGGACGTACAAATTATACCACGGAGTTTAAACCGGAATAAGTAATACCCACTACTGTCTGAAAAATCGAAGTCGTAAATAATTTCAATGTTTGCATCGTAGTGGGCACCAGACAGTGGGCGCACACAGCTAGGCTATGCTGCTGTACCTACGACTTACCAAAGTAACTAGAGCTGTGAACTATTGGTAAAGCGTATGGGTTATATATGTTGGTATGGCGTATGGATTTGTAATAAATAAAATATTCGACCCTACCGTTACCAGAGCGAGCAGATACATACTTAATTTTTTTTTATAAGTAGTAATGTCATTGGTGGGCATGATACTTATGTACAAACTGCAGGACAAAATGTTTGTATGATCTGCTGATATTTGTTCCGGGTCTGGGTGTTATGGTACCATGTAAAGTTCCTGATACCCAGGACACAGGGAATCCTAGTGTGGGATCAGGACTACGTATTGTGACTGTTGGGTGTTATGTTTATTATGTTATGTCCATCATATTCAGCCGTACAATACATTATAATGACATACAAAAACTGAATTTAAAGTTTAATTTATTTATTATACCTAATAGGTAGGTTTGATTCTTATTACGCAAAACGCAACCCTATCAAAAAAGAAGCAATAAATAAAATCTAATAGAATTTAACATGTCATAAAATTATTGAATAAATTGAAACAATTTTATTTACTAGCCATAATACTCAGCGCATTAGCAAAAGCATTGTCTCTCTTCTATAATTTTAATTTTTACAGTTGAATATACCTAATATACCTACTAGCTGTAGCAGAGATGCAGCAAGGCGATTTCCTGTCAGGAAACACACTTTTTTTTTTATTTGACTGAAAAAGGTTGTAGACCATGGTCTGAACAGCGTACTATGTTCAGTAGGAGCATCAGGACATCCTGATGCTATTCATCATTGATTTGCTATTCATGGATCATCCTATCAGTAGGAGTATTTAGTAGGAGCACGAGGAGGAAGCGGTTTGTTCTAGATAAATGTCATTAAATGTCACCGTGTATATTGATGTTGGGAACTTTTTTGAAAATCTGCAGGTAGACTCACAGTGTAGATGAGACCGAGGTTGCTCTGCGTAACGATGGAACCATCGTCCAGGATCATGTAGTCGGGCGAGACAGCGCGGTGCGCACGAGTGATGTACACCTCGAAGAACCCGAGCTAAGGTGAAAAGGATCTGGTAAATTGCAGCTCCCTCTTAAATTAAATAAATAAAAATAAATAAAAGGACATTTATTTACAAAGGTACTAATAATAAGGTAAGAACATAATCAGGAAGGGCCCTTAAGGTTTATTAGATGACACTATAAGTTTGGTTTGCCAGAAATGCACTGACAAAAACTCCTCAAATAACTACACTACCGTGGTGTGTCCGGCCTTAAGAATAGACCCCTCCATCGCCTCCCGTGGATGCCGTTAAAGCCGACTAAGAGTTTACACCAGGGGATTGGGCAGCAGCATCCATCTGAGTAAATATTGTATAAATTGTGGAGACCTCGTACAGCAGTGGACGTTTAAAGGTTGGTGATGATGATGATGATGAAATTACAACAAATGCCTATACGGAAGGAGCAACCTTTACCGTAGTCTAGAAAAACATTAGAACCCTGTGGATGTTAGAGGATTAGCAGCACGTTGGCGTCTGTCGGTTCTAATAAGCCTTGAGCTGGTCACCCCATTATAAGGTCAGTGATCAAACTACCTAAACCGACTTGAAACGATAAGGGGGCTTTAGTATAATATAGGCTTTATGAACCTTAATGAGGATGAGTTGATCATCCTGTGGTAGGCTGTTGAAGCCGGGCAGCTGCTTTGCAAACTCCACAAGGTGCTGCACGCCGGGAGTGACGCGCTGCGCCGCAGCGTTCCACAGCAAGCAGCGCGCGTCCGTAGTCGAGCTCGCTGCCTCGTCGCCGCTTCCTGCACACACCACCATCAATCATCAGCAGCGACAGATGAATAAAAAGAGCCTCCACCTACCAGCGAGAAGCACTGACCTTTCACGACATTGGTTCTTTCTACCAACACTAGATCACACAAACACATACGGCACCACAAAATGGGTTTATTAGGTACCTAAACAGGAAAAACGGAATCCTTATAGAATCGCTTCGTTGTCCGTCTGTCTGTTAAGACTCTTTTTCTCAGGAACACGTGCAGGTTATAAGTTGAAATTAATATCATACACTCAACTCTGTCCCTTGGAGCTGTGAAATAATCAAGCTTCTAAGTGAACGCAATCAAATAATATTATAAGAGATATGTCGCATATTTTTACACTCGCAAAGGAATCACAACCTAGGGCACTTCCCGTTGACCTAGAATCATGAAATTTGGCAAGAAGCAAGGTCTTATAGCACAAGTAAAGGGAAAAATCACATCACAAACTAATTTTCATGTCAAAACTGTCCATTTTCTCAGAAACGGTCAAAGGTATCCCGTGAAATTTATACTAAATATAAAAACCAGTGATTTTATAGTTCTGTGCAATAATAATATATTGTGTAGGTAGTGTGTAGTGTGTATCAACCTTCTAACTCAATGCATTAAAAAGATTATAATGGTAATTAGTGTGTAATTTTTGTATGGAAATCGTAATAAAATACCTCTAGGGTACTTTCAGTTACCTAACAATTCCCCTTTTCAATTACCCTCTCTGGGAAAGCTACAATAGTCTAAATCGAATGAATGAATGAATTATTTATTTGCTTAGAATGTAGGTACAGTATAAAACATAGATGATAAATATAATAATAGTTTCCAGTACATTCTGCCGTCAAGCGTGCAAAATTTAAGCAGTCCTTACAAGCTAAATATGGAGGCTAAATATATTACATGCGAGTCAGAAACAAAAATGGTCAAATAATTATAAATCGACCAAATAGGTGGCACATACAATAAACACAATGTCAATAAAAACCAATTCATAAAATTCTGAGAGAAAGAAAACCAAAAAATTAATTCATTAAATTATTATTAAATGCTATTTTTATAATTAAAATACTCGTGCATGGAGTAAAAACACTTTGACAAAAGCCAGTTATGTATTTTCCCCCTAAATCTGTTGAGGGGTATATCTTTCAAATCTTCCGGTAGAAAATTAAATATTTGAATCGCCATTACATAGGCGTTTTTCCTAAATAATGCCAACCTGCAATGTGGCAGTTGAAGTTTACTGTCAGTCGTATGCCTTAACTGCGCGGCACGCCGTGAACGATTTTGAGGGAAAAACTCTGGAAACTGTTTGACAAATATAACAGCTAAACAAACCTATTAAGTCTACCACAAATGGATTTAATGTGTAATTTCCAAGCACAGTTTTCATCAATTACCATGCCAAGAAACTTTGCGCTAGTTACGTATCGGTTAGAATGCGCGATTATGCACACCGAACGAAAAGAGGTTCTCCGTTTTTCTTATACAAAATGGCGTTTGCGCCAATTTTCGTGATTAGAAGGTCAAAATACGTTAGTATACCAAATTTCAAATCGATCGGCCGTATGCGCTTCCGAAGAAGTTTATCCTTTTTCTTCAAAAAGTAAACAAAGCTTAGGTATAGCAGAAGTTTTCTATAATACAATATTTTGCATATTGTGATTGAATGAATTTATTTTAATTAATTTTCACTAAAACGGGATATTTACCAAGATATTTGAGCTTTATTAATACCCGATATTTCGGCACATTTGAATGCGCCATGTAAAAAAAGGTAAATATCCCGTTTCTAGTGATAATTATTTTCATAACCATGATAGTTTCAAAAGATATTTTAACTAACTTACATTTCTAGTATTAATCTCAAACGCTAACGAACGCTCAAACGGCTGAACGGATTTGAGTGAAATTTGGAATTTATATACCTTAAACCCTGGATTAACACAGGCAACTTTTCATCATCATCATCATCATCATAAATTTTCATCATTGTTCATGCGGGTAAAACCGCGAGGCACAGCTAGTTATTTCATAGCTATTACTTTATTATAGGTACCTTTGTAGTTGTAGGTATCCTTGGAGTCATGGTAATTGCATCTTTATTTTTATGAGGAAGAACACTAACTGCTACAATACAAGTTTTCTATTAAGGATACCGTTTCTATTACACAACCTTTATTATTGACACTTGTTATTATAACTTTTCTATTTCATTGCACGTACGACATTATATTGGGTCAATAATCTTATTACTAAGTTAGATACCTGGTACTTTCCCCAAGATGTTTTGTGATGTTTTGGTCACAAGGTAATTGGTTATGCAAATTTGCCAAAGTACCTTCAGCGTTCTACGTATAAAAACCAACATCTAAGTATTGTTAGTGTATGGTTGGGGCACTAGCCGTACCTTCATGATCAGAGTCGCGCAGTTGCACGAGCAGACCGCAAGTGTGCTGGCGCAGCGACTCGTGGTAGCTGGAGGTGGCGTCGTGCGCTTGCCCCGCCAGCTTCGCGAGGTCCCTTGCCAAGCCCAGCCGCAGCTCGTCCGCCTCCAGCTCATCCATCGTCGGCAGTAGCAGTGGTAGCCCCGGCTGCAGCTGTGGCGTGGCCGCGGCCTCTGGCAGCGTAGCAGGCACAGGGGCGACGGAGGGTGCGGGTTGCGGTGGTGTCAGTTTCTTGGGCACTTCACCCTTATCGTCGTCACCTGTTTCTCGGGACCTCTTCGGCACGCGGCCATACCTCACGGCTGCAATATTAACCATATTAAAACAGATGCAGGAAGAGCACATAAGAATGAGCCCGATGCACTCACTAAACTTCTTTTTAAACTGTCTGTTTGGGAGGTATGTAAATGCTAGATTAATGTGCGGTACCATTCTCACGAGGGCAATCGGCGCACCCAATATATAAATTCTAGAAATAGTAGGTAGGTTAGGTTAGTTAGGTACTATATCATGACAATTTTTTTATTTACTTTTTAAACGATTGTTATTGATTTAAACGATTGTTTCAGAAATAGACGTAACCAAAACCACATATACGACGAACACTGCGGGCCAGGGCGTAGGGTCCCTACGGGTCCACCATCGATAGATGGATTTTAGATAGCTTTCCTCTTGATTACTCCGACAGGGGCCCAAGAGACACCGCCGAGCTCGTACATCTATACGAGCAACGACTCCTGGACGACGTTATTTCGACCATATCGGCTATCGGCGCGGGCCACGACTTCACTCGCAAAGGGAGCTCTCGTCCGTTGGAGCAGTGTGAAATTGGCTGGATTACTGTATGCAGGGGCGGAACCTACTCAAAAGCTAGTGCTCAGGCACCAGAGACCCAGAACAAAATTGTAATATCCGAGAGAACAGGGAAAGTGTTTGCACTGGACTGGAACTAGGATGCGAACACGCCTAACAAGGCCTAATTGGGACACACCAAGAAGTGCGTCGTTATATGTGTGGGAAATTGGCCCATATCCGCACACGAGACATCGCATGGCATCACGTAGAATCAGACCGACCATTCCATAAGGAAGTGGAGTACCCTATGGCGTCACCAGGCAGCTCCTACTCACAGTCACATTAGGACAATCAGAAACGACCGTCCCATAAAGCCCCCCCCCCTCCTACCCCTCATCATTAACTTAATCATCATGATGGTCCTTATGAAATCTCGGCCAAATAAACACAACTCCAACACTCCCGCGGAAAGCGGGAGATCGAGGCCTTTTGCACAAACGCGTAGTAAAATTGATATAATTCAGGCCAACATCCAATACAGCACCACAGGATTCGCTGCCCTAATAAGGGCTCTGGAACAGTAGAGCATTGGTCCAGGGAAGAGCCTTAAATCGCTCAAGAGAAGAGTAAGTTTTGCCGCCCTCCGAAAACAATACAACCAGTGAATACATCGCAATACATCGCAAGGACAGATGATGGAACAAGGAACTCGCCAACCTAGACACCAGGGTATGGACCGCAGCATCAGAGTACTCTACACCAATACTGCGATCACCGATCCGCCTGCCAAGCGTGATTATTATGGCAAATCCCCTTATATACTACGAGGCAGGTCTCGTCTAGCAGTGGACGTTTGACGGCTGATAAAGAAGTCTAAAATCGTCGCTTTGGTGGTGAAGAGTTTCAAGCCACACCTCTTCACACAAGTGAATAAAGATAAGCTGCTTACATTTTTTATCGCAATGTATAGTGAATCGCAAATTCACTTAACCACCTTTCCCACTTTTAGAAAAGTCTTATCTAGAGGCCGTAAGTGGGTTAGCTTTGTTCATTATTGCATAGATTATGCTTTTCTGATTCAAAAAGTGCACTTAACTCTACTTTTATTAAATGCAATATGTTCTTACAATCACGTGACATTCCCACTGCTATGCACTTCTTAAAACGGCAAAATTGACAGCGATTCCTGTTGAGTCGCACCACCAGGCACTTCCCGTCGCGCAGGCAGCGGTACTCGATCTGCTTCTGGATGCTCCGTCGAAAGAAACCCTGAAAGTAAGCTGGAGTTTTAAAGCGGTCTCTGGCGTGTCCGTATGATACGAAGTTGTGATTGATTTTCCTCATCGATAAAAGAGGTTTTTGTAGGCGGTTTAGGGCTGCAACCTAGTGGTGTGATATAACCTAGGACTAGATATTTAAATATTATATAAATCGAGAAAAAGGAACATGATTGAGGAGGATTATCGTGAAAAGTCATTGTTGTGGGTCCTCTTCCTGTTTTGCTACTATTTTTTTGTATAACGAACTATGTTATATAATTATATAAAAAAAAACTTTTAAAAATTAAACTACCACGACTGTTTTCAGTGTTCCATGAAAAAATTGGAAAAACGCAACAGGTCGGGCAATTTTTTTTTAAATTTTCGTCCTTAAATATTCTTCTTCAGTAGTACCCTAGATCCTGTTCATCCTATGCTGGTCATCAACAGAAAAAGCAGTCTGAAGTCATTCCCTTCAAAAAAAGTGTTGTGAGCTGATGATTAAATAAATTGCAATCATCAGAGCACCCGTTGCTTAGCTTCAGCTTTAAACATACATTCATTTGTCGGAGAACGACCTCCGTGGCGAAGCGGGCGAGTAGCCGGCTGAGACAAAAAAGGTGCGGGTTCAATTCGCGCTGCGGCGCAAATGTTTGCATGATCTGGAAATACCCATATGTTCCAGATTACTGTTGGGTTGTTATTATTATTATTATGGCCTCAAACTTATAACATCCCTATCTCTCTTTAATTGAGTTATTTAGTTAAACGGCAAGAACAAGAAATGCAGTTTATTTAATTTAATTAATGAAATAAATTCGGAGTTATTTAAACTAACACTAACTAATCTAGGCCAGAACTTCAACTCAAAACAAAACCAGTGAAACGAGCAAAACACGATCCCAAACCTTCTAATTTTAATCTAGCCTAACCGTGAACCAGACAAAAAACCGTGTTCTATAAGACTGATTCCTTAAAGTACCCTCTACAACGGCCTACCAACTGCAAACTCTTTAAATAGGTCAGGATTGCTTTTCATGAACTTCACCGATTATGCTGGGAACGTTAAAATACCTAAATTTACAAAATGTTCTTTACAATAGTCCCTCTTTCGTAAACATCATATTTCCACCTGTTTCGGTTTCTTCAGAATTCTTTAGGTAGTGTCAGTCTAACATCACGAGAGGACTGCCTAAACTATTGTCGCGTTGTTTTGATCAGAAGTCCCAAAATTTTTACAGCAACGGGATCATATCACTACCTACAAGAGGGCAGAAAGTCATCGAACAAAATGGCACATATATACTGTGCTTAAATTTAAATAAACTTTGAAAAAAAATGTCTTGAGTTTTCATAAAATGCAATGAAACTTTTTCCCCAACCTATTATGTAAATATTTCATTGGGTAATTGAATGCATAATTGTATCGGGCGACTGCCGGGCCTGATAAAGAAAATATGGAGCTTTTAATTATGGAGGTTTAATGAATTTTCAAAAAGTAAGCGGACTTTACCCAATAATATATGTATCAGTCTGTCCGTCCGTGTCCATCAACTAGTCACTATCATATGGATTTTTTTTGTTGATTGCTCCATATTAAACTGAATTCAAATTCAATAAGTGGTTTTATTACCTACAAATATCACCCAAAGGTCCCAAGACAATATGCCCAATACTCCAGATAACGATTATCGGCGGAAAGATGAAATGAACAATATTTAATACCTACTTAGCTAAAAGTTGCTCTGTGGTTTAGCGCATTTAAATCTGTTTTATCTTTTGCATCCATCACCTATGCAGTTTGCAGCGCTTCCTACTGACACGTGGCGATAAAACCAACCTTTCTTTAAGTAGCTGGCTGAGATACGAGAGGTTGCGGGTTCGATTCCCGCTGCGGGACAAATATTTGCATGATCTGCAAATATTTGTTCCGGCTGCCCAATTATAGTAGCAAATGGGCAATGGGGAACGCAACAATGGGGATCATTCTGGCATTTAGGATCGCTGTCTAAATCTTTTGAAATTTGAAAGGACGAACATAAGTATTTTAAATCGAACTTAGAACTGAATGAAAATTATAATAGGCGGAAAAGAAATAAATTGATGTTACCCATGACTAACTTAAAAACAGTGGCTAAAAGTCCAAATTTTAGCCTCATTAAGATTTTCAATAAAATACCAGAAGAATTAAAATCGGAAATTAAGGACCAGTTATTCTATAATAAGTTAAAATCTTTGCTTTAGAAAAAATGTTATTACTCACTGGATGAATTTATTAGTGACAAATTATAGGATGTTTATATTATATGTTCTGATGTAAAAATTAGTTAGTTATTACCTGTTTTTGACTAGGCTACTCATTAACCTATTTTATTTTGTTTTATGGTTTTGTCGTATACTCAAGCTACTAATTGACATAGACATTGATTTGACTTGCCTACCTTCTTTTAGTTTTGACATATTATTGTATTGTATACATGCGAGATATTAAATTTGATGAACCTACCTATTTCTACTCTTATGTGATTATGACATTGTTTTAAATTGTTTTGACTTGTATTTTAATAACTAACATAAGTATTGTCCTGTAATTTTTATTCTTGATCTTGACTCCAAATTGCAGCGCCCTGACGGGGTTCATGTACCTACCTGACTAACAGTAAAAATAAGACCTATTACTAACTATATTGTATGTACATGTGAGCAATAAATAAATACAAATACAAATAAATAAGTTTTCTCCTATTCAAGTTTCAGATAATTTTGGTAGCGCTAAGGCTGCCAAAATTGTCTCCACTGTTGCGTTCCCCATTACCATTTGCTACTGTAATTGGGGGGCTGGTCTGGTTGTTAAGGTACCATGGTACTCGTAGTTCCTGATACCCATGACACAGGGAATCCTAGTGTGGGATCAAGACTACGTATATGACTGGTGTTGCTGTCTGAAGGGTCCGGAATGTACTTGTTGTGCTGTTACCCCCGACGCCAAAAGAAGAGGTGTAATTGTTTGACATGTGTATCAGTGTATCCGTCTGTGGCATCGTAGCTCCCGAACGGATGAACCGATTTTGAATTAGTTTTTTCTTAGAAAATTTACGTTATCGAGAGTATTTTAGCAATGTTCATTTGTGTGGGGTTTTTTTCAATTTTCACTTGTGAGAATTCATTATTACTCTTGTTCTCTTCATAATTTTACAATATTACACAATTAAACAAATAAATGCTGGACATTTCACACAAAATTATCTAGCCCCAAGCTAAGCAGAGCTTGTGTTATGGGTACTAGATAACTGATATACGTAATACAATACATTACATAGATAGATATTATTTATTATACATAGAAAAATACCCAGAATACCCTGAACAAATATCTGCAGATCGTACAAATATTTGTTCCAAGGCGGGAATCGAACCCGCAACCTCCTGCGTCGCAGGCGAAACTTCGCCCGCCGCGCCACGAGGTCGTCGAGGAATTATTTCATTGAATGGGTGAGATATGCATTAGCGTGTTTTTTTTGTAAGGGGTTTGTTGTAAGAATGTGTTGTAGCTGTTTTTCAAACAACCAAAAAAGTAGTTCATAGATCCAGGAGATTTGTCCGCCAATTATAGTTCAGATGACTAACCTTGCAGCCTTCGCACGAGGTGACACCGTAGTGGTACCCCGAACCTTTGTCTCCGCAGACTTTGCAGGGAGCCTTCCCGCCACTGCTCGCACTGTCCACAGCGATCTGTTGATCTGTCGACAAATGTTTCATTTTGCACATATTGTTTGGTAGACGTAAGATTATGGAGCAGAAAAGAGCAAACTAAATCAACTAACGAAGTTGATCCAATGTAATACTAAGCTGTAACGTTGTAGCGTTGTCTCAGCCTGTCAAACCCACTTGCTACGCTTAAAAAGAGCACAGCGAGTAGTGCAGTCGCCTACTACAAACCTTATAGATATCACACGGAAAGAAGGGAGGCGACTTTTAACCCAGGTCAAAAAATAACCAGGTCCCCTTCATGGAAGCAATTAGTATTGTTCTAAATATTATGTTTTGGCCAATTTTTCCATAGATATATTTATAGAAGTAGGGAATCAAAATCTGCATCTAATTCAATTTATAGCAAAAACTGGATAAGAACTATACATAAAGAAAAGTAACGTAAAAAAACGACTTATTTTACTTTTGACCATATTGTTAGCTAATTATATACCTATAATATACCTACTTGAAAAGCTAGTTTTGTACAATTTAACCTAAAAAAAAAAAACAATTACCAATAGGAACGTTGTTGGTAGATGTTTCATGTCAGTCCATGTGTCAGACGTATTTGGTATTCCAACCGAAGTTTGCGAAGTTTTTTATGTAAATAACTTCTATCAATTATTTTCCCCCAACTTCTTTCTACACACACTTTATTCAATTTGCTTTTTCATTCCTTAGCATATATTTTAATAATTCAATAACCAAAAGTATCTCTACTTTTGTTAACATGAAATTGACAGAAAAGGTGGGTCACAAAATATATGTCGCCATCCTTCTTTATAATAAGATGCCAAACATATGACACGAAATATCGTTTTCAAAAACCGACAATTTCCTGCACTGGATAGCGGGAGCCTCAGAATCTCAGAATACAGACTCAGAATAATCTTAATTTTTTCTGAGGCGGGAGCAAAATTCAACTTTGTTCCCTACGGAGTTTCGGTTTCTCTCTTCTGATTGGTCCACATTCGTGCTAAGGAGTTTGTATTATAATACTAACTCTTTGTTGATTATAGAATGTGAAGTTAATCAAAGAGGTCGAATCGCGTAGCGCTTGTTACGCCGTTCATTTCTAAGTAAGTTGGTAAGACGTTCATTTGATTAGATTTGAATACACACACACACTTAGAATAATGACTGTCATTATTCTAAGACACACACACACACACACACACACCACAAATTTTGTCAGAGTTCATAGTAACGTTTTGGTTTTAAAAATAATTTTACTAATAAAATTACTGATGAGATAACCTGAGCTGATAAATGAGCCCAAACACTGCCAGGCTACTAATCATCAAGAAGGTCCGTTGTCCACCTTCCGTGTGCATAAGTGGTCATTAACTAGTCAAGTGTCAACCTTTACTGGTTAAACCACTAATTAATAATTAATAATTAATACCTGAAAAGTATTTCAAATTGTCGCCTAACTAATAATGACTACGAAAAATGATCACAGCTAAATCGAACCCCATTTCAAGTAATATTAGAAATGCAAAAGTTTGGATGTTAATTATTCAATCATACCTTAACAGCTGAACGGATTTCGATAAAATTTGGTTAATAGATAGATTATGATCTGGATTGAGCTATATTGAGCTGAATGATTATTAATGAAATGAAATGAAATGAAATGAAATGGTTTATTTGCTGGAAACATCAACGATCTTATAATTTAGAGATCGTTGGGAAACATGGTTAAAAGTTCTTACAAAATAGTTGTTTCACATGTTTCACCAAAACATTGGCATGCAAATTTTAAAAGTTGTAAATTATGAAATTAATATTATACAATTGAATTACTTAGGTATCTATAATTTTAGTCAATTTTATCAAATAAATTAAACAATAATAACATAACATTAACACAATCACAGTTGGATTAATCTAGGTTAAAACCCTTAAAGGAATGAAATTGGGTATGAAAATTTTATGAAATGTTGTTTGGATATAACGGGGTACGGTAAACTTGATTGAAACTTTTCCCAAAATATTAAACGTAAATTAGTATTTATTTTGAGTCGACAATCACAAAATTCTTAATTGTACATTATTTATGTAATAAATATTGTAATAAATTTTGGGCTGGTTATTTTAATAAATACAGTGAAAACAAATGAACACCGATTAGTCTATGAAGATGCGTAGAAAAAGCCTACATCGCCCGCCGCGTAGGCACCGTAGCGCGCGCCGCCCACAAAAGATTTCAACGGGCACGCGTAGCGGTTGTTACGCCGTTCATGCTACGTTTTCTACGTAAGTTGTATGACTTTGTTGTGATCACTCATACACCACAAGTCTTATGAGTGTTGATAGTATCGTTTTGGTTTAAAAAGAGTTAAATATTTTTTAAATATAGTTATGATAAAAATAATTCATAATGTTGTAACATTATTTGTAATAAATGAATATGAACTGCATTGCAGCGGTCTTAGAGTAAATTTCTACAAACTTAGACTTGAGCATAGAAGTCACTATACATTTAGTAACACGGTTCATCGACCTTACTTCAGTAAAACCTAAACTATTTTTAACCAACCTCTATGAATTTGAGTCCTTCTTGCAAGCAACCTCTTTGGCATAGGTACTCCATAAATTCAAATAACAAAATTTCAATCCGTCTCCCATTGATAAGAAAATCAGACAAATCAAATGCCAATATTTTCTTAGATTAAGAACGGCGCTATATTATTTGAAGATGCTTGAGTAGGAGCCACGTTGAGTCAAACTTCAGGCCAGCCGATCGAAGAGGCTTGGCCCAGCACGGAGGCCTCCATGCCTCCGGGCTGGGCTAAGCCCCTGAGCCTCTTTTTCCCACACCGGGGAAACAGTAAAGACATAACATAACTCACCCAACAAAGACATGATTCCACTAGGATTCCCTGTGTCGTGGTTATCAGGAACTACGAGTACCATGGTACCATAACCAGACCCGAAACAAATATTTGCAGAACATACAAACATTTGTTCCTCAGCGGGAATCGTACCCGCAACCTCCCACCACAGAGGTCGGAATAATAATATGAGATGTGTATGTAGGTATATGCATGCTTAGGTATATCGAGTTAAATTTGAATAAAAATCCAGACGAGCTAGACCACGTCTATTTAATACAAACAGACATAAATTACATGATTTTTTGGCACAAGCACGCTAGTGAGCGGAACTGGCTACACAGAGAGCTATGCTAGGAGTTTCACTAGATAGGTACGTGAAACCCGAAATTAGGAAATCCTGTCATCGACATAGTTCTCAGAATTAGAAAATTGTAGTGGCAATGGGGAGGCCACATAACTCGCGAAACTGACAACCGCTGGGCATAAAGGATCTCGAGTAGCAACAACAAACCAGAAGCAGTGTAGGACAACCCTACTCGATGGACTATTCTAACGGTCGGGAGGTGGCTCAGGAGCATTCGTCGTGGGATCGTATAGGTTAGGCCTATGTCAAGCAGTGGGCTTCTACTGGCTGATAATGATGGTAGTGGAAGGAAGACCACTATCTGCTGCTCTATTCCCTAACTGAAAGTCACTCTGTGACTAACGATTGACCATCAATGACCATCAATTGACATTTCATATTGATAATTTTGAGCAATTGATGGTAATTTTACTTGTCAAACGTTAGTTACCGAGTGACTTTCAGTTAGGGAATAGGGGGGCTGATGGCCCAAAGACAGGAAAATTATAAACCCAGGTTGAATATTACCTTGTCGGGGTGGTTTAGGTGTGAAAAAAAAGTTTTTCCATATTGTTATTGTGTGTAGTAGATAATAAACAATAGATAACGAAATTGAAAACATAGAATAATGTTACTGGGCAAAATATACATTCTGCAAAAAAAATTCGGAAAAGGGCTCTTGCGTTACCTTATTTCTGGAAATGGTGGCAAAAAATACCAGCTAATTGCGAGATATACTTGCGCAAATAGAACTGCGTAATTTTTCACGAATTAATATAATAATAATAATACAATTTAATAAAATAATACAAGCATATGTTATGTATACAAAAAAAAATACCTCTAAAACGCGAAGGCGACTCAAAATCGCTGGCTGCATTGCCACGCCGAATGGCAGCACCAAAGTCTCGACAGAGCTTACAACATGTTTGAGCCTTTG
Organism: Epirrita christyi; assembly: GCA_951392215.1. NCBI lineage: Eukaryota > Metazoa > Arthropoda > Insecta > Lepidoptera > Geometridae > Epirrita > Epirrita christyi. The sequence continues at coordinate 15,061,455 of OX595833.1, read as the reverse complement.
GTGACGAGACTCAGGGCCCGTGGAGTATCGGGAGTAGATATTCTTCGCATTTTCATAATTATTTCAAAATGTGAGTTAATACATCAATTGATACAGTCGTATGGTGTAATAAAATAAAAAAAGTAAAATACTTTATTTCAGACCATAATTTGGTTCTAAGTAACACGTCAGATATTCATATAGGACACGTACGATACACGTACGATGGAGCAAGAGAGTCTAGCAGACACCTATTCACTATTCCATAAAGTGAGCCAGATTAAAAGTATTCAGGAAAAACAGACTCAATCTGGTTTATATTTTCTGATTTTTCTCATGCTACATTTGCATTCGTTGGTTAATTTTTTTTTAAACTTACGCGTTACTATAAACGTTTCATGTGTCCTTTAACGAGGTTTTATTTGCTAGTGAAACTGAACATTTTGTTTATCAATTTTTTATTTAAATTTCCTCATAAAAATCAACTTTTGAAGTTGACTTCTGTACTTGGGCTAATACTAACAACAATTGCTCCAAATTATTATCGCTTACCTACATCAAATAGTAATTGAAATAAACACCTGTGGTAGACAGACAAACAGACAGACACCAAGAATCGTGAGAAGCCTTTTGTCAATATAATAAACAGCCTCGGTTGTTACGTGGCGATTGCTGAACTTTCTAATAATGTTTTCTTCATCATTATCAGCTACATGACTTCCGCTATTGGACCCAGGCCTAAGAACACCATGACAAATGGTCTCGAGCCACCTCCATCCACCCACTTCCTGTGACGGTCCATTACGTCTTCCGGTTCCTCACTGGAGCCTACGAGCTATATGGGCTACCCACTGCCAGTTCAGCTAGCTTAAAGTTCTATGAGCTATATCGGTGACCATTGTTCTTTACGGATTTCCTCGTACCATAAACCCGAAATAAAAAAAAATTACACGTACCAAGAACCAGACTTGTCAAAACTTATAAACAAGGTGCCTGTCTAAAACTAGATATGTATAATAAGTTGCCTTTAGAACTAACACGACTCCCTATAAACGAATTCAAGCAGAAGGTAAAAATATTCCTTGCGGTGTTCATTTTCCGATTTGCGTGCGCACTAAGTAATCAACAGAAAATATTTTGTTGGTATTTTTATCTTGTATTTTTTGTGTCATTGTTTTGTTGTGTTTTTAATTTTACAGTCTATTATCTTGAATTGTATGACTATTATTAAGAGTTATATATGTATTTTTGACATACCAATGTTATAATAATAATAATAATTTATTTATTAATCAGATTTCACACAGAGTAATTCACATGTCATCCATTTTGTTAGCAATTACGTCTTAAAAATAATGTTAGTAAGTATACAACATTATAATAAATAGCAAACATATTAATTCAAATTCAGTCACATTAAAAATAGTCAATATATAATGATGTCAGGTACTTATTGAGTCACAAGCTGGGCGACTGGCTGATGTTTCGAAACCCAGTGAGCTATAATGCCGGAATTAAAATTAAAATGGTCTGCCACAACGGCCAGCATGCTGTTGGAACTATCGCGGACGCGACTCATCATTGATGCAGTTCTGTTGCGTATGATGGCATAGAAGTCATCAACGCGCGCATCAGCGAACATGCCTGATGCGCTACAGAACCGCGGCAGCCCCATCAGCTCCCTGAAACGAAGCGTTGTAGGCCTTCTGCGTATGCTGGAACCACAGGTTGCACGTGTAGAAATTTTGACAAAACGCCTTGAACAGGGTCACTTTGACCGGGGCAGAACACCGTGCAAACCTGCGAGCCAACATATTGCATCTAACCGCCAACGCTCTACGTTCCCTCTCTATGTCAGAATCATCACACATATCCTCAGTAACCCAGTTATGTTATATAACGAAATGGTGAATAAATGAATATCTGAATATCTAAAATGTATATCTCTAAGCTTAGCTTTGGTAAGTTTTACTAGAAACCTCCTAAAACATACATCTTCGCAAACAATACTTGTGCAATGCGCCTATATTATCCTCCCGTGCTATTTTCACGCCCACACGAGGTACACTCAACAGCCGGTGTCAAATAACAATAAAATACGTATTAAATTGACAATCGTGCAAGTATAGTCAAGTCAATGATTGGTGATAAAGTAACTAGTTACGTAAGAATCGTGCTTTCTTCCGCGAATGTTGCGTCCCGCTCTCTGTGTACGGGTTAGAGAGAAAGGGGCGCGCACACCCGGAGACTGTGCAATAGGGCTGTCTCACATTTGAAGATCTTATTTTGTTTTTTTTTATTAAGCATAATGAGGGCAGTGACGACAGCCCCTTCAAATCTAATCAAGTAAGTTTATTTATTACAGTATGGTAAAATATGTTGAAGGCGATCGTTTGCCTTGGCATTCTATGGGGGCGACTTATGACCAGCAGTGGACTCCTGATGATGATTGTAATACTGAGGAAATTTTAACATCCAAATGGGTCTTTCCCGGTCCTCCGGAATAATTACAAGGTACCAACGATAAACCCTGCGGTGGTGTGTCTTGTCTACGAATAGACACCTCCGTCTCCTTCCGTGAATGGCGTAAAAGTCGACTCTGGAATAACACCAGGGTATGGGCATCAGCAGCATCAACCTGAATACTACTGCGGTCACCAATCCGTCTGCCAAGCGAGGTGAATATAGCGAATCGCCCCCCTCCCCCATTGCTTCTGAGGGAGGCCTCGTCCAACGGTTGACGCCTAACGGTTGATGATTATACACACGATATGGTGAGGCCCCTTTTTGAGTTTCAGCCACTTTTTCAATACGAAATTCACCATCCCATTTTAGGGGTGAAAATTTTAAATTCCTGAATTTTAGACTTATTCGTCTATTCGTGTAACAAAGCCTGAGCGTAAGTGTGTCCTGGCACTTTAATTTTCAGAATTATGAGGTAGAGGTTTTTAATTTTCGCGATTTCCATGCAAAAATTAGACAATTATTTCCATATCTTTTTAATGCATTGAGTTAGAAGCTTTGATTTTGGCCCTATAAACTCAGAGACCTTAATATTTGGGATACATTTCAAGTTGATACCTTTAGCGGTTCCCGAGAAAAAGGTTCTTGACAGACAAACAATGAAGTGATCCTACAAGGGTCCCATTTATTCCTGTTAAGGTACGGAACCCTAAAAAGGAAATTAAAGTATGTTGTCAAAAATCAAAAATACTGTAACACTTAATTAGGTAGTTTCTGTGGTTTAGATCCTTTGCTTTATAAGTTGGTAATTGAGCAAAATTATATTTATTATATTATTATTTTATTTGCTAAAATTAAGCTAGATTAACCTAAGTTAATCTGCATGGGTGAGCAACGATCACTGTTTTATATAACACCGATTACGTAAGTTGTGACGCCACCACCAACCCTAACAATTTTCCAAAGGAATGATTACAGTTCAACAAACTGCGCGAGAGTCGATCGTTGAACCTCAACTAAGCGGCGCCCGCCCGTCCCTTTCCCGCGCGCGGGCAAGCTCCGCCATTCTCTTTCCACGCTGCCTTAGACCGCCTTCGGTGTCGTCCATCGAAGGTATCGTCTTATGGAAAATGGCGAGCGGCGTGGTCGCCGCGCGATGTACCACGAAATCTAACAGTGACTTAGTAATTACCAAAGTTACGTGCAAGAGTTTACTCGACCGTTCTCTTTACTTTCATGTATTAAACATACCTACATAAATAATTAATATTGCACTGTTTTTATAGATGGATGACGTTGATATAACTTCCTAATATGTGTTTTTTTTTCAGTTTTTATCCGGTGCTTAGAATTGCTCGATAAAATCAGAAATTAAACCCAAAGTGCTCTCAGTGTTGTAGTGGCAATGGGATAGGCAAGCCGTATTGCTCGCAGAACTGATAAACGCTGGCGAACAAAGGTTCTCGTGTAGCAACCACGAACCGGTCGACGCAGATAAGGATGACCAGTTGATGCACCGATGGCATATCGGTCGCAGGAAGTCAGGGGATGGAGGCGGCTCAAGGACGATCGTCAACAAATTTGTTTAGTAAAAATTAATGGTAAAGTTTGTGACATTTCGAGTTATCTTTATATGTAAAGTCTCTTCTGGGGTTTGAATTGAGCCAATCGCCTAAAGTTTCTCGACTAATCGGCCCAGTGAATAGGACCAACAGCAAAAAAAAAGAAGTTCACGTCGTCCGATCGAGCGGACTATGCTGTCAGACCACGCGTTCACAGCCGAGTATCCACGACATTTTCGAACCGTCTCCGCAAAATCTCACCATTTCGGTGCTATAGTGGATTTTCACAATCTCTATCAAAAAAACTGGTGCTAAATTCCAACCCACTATAGAAGCGTTCACCAATAACATAACACAGCTAACAGTCACATACATTGGTTATTTAACTTAAATTAATGCTAATATTATGATTTTTATTAAATTTTTGCATTAATTAATTGGTATGTGTAAATTGACATGTTTGTATAATTAGACCTATATATTTAAATATTTATACTTCTTTAATGTCAGACTTGCTATAGGTATATATTTATAAGTATATTTGTTTTTGTAAAAAGTATTTTGTTAGTACCTAATGAATGTTAATTAGTGTAATTGGCTTTAGGCCGTTCTAATTAAATAAATAAATTAAAATAAACGAAAAATTAAAGCTATTTCGAGTGAAGCCGTGAGTGGCCCAAATAAATGGCGTCCATCCAGTTGACTTCAGTCGATAGGGGTCACGCCAAATGACGTGACCGTGAATGCCCAGCTTCAATACCATTTGTAGATTTTGCAGTGTTTGTTTAGAATGTTATGTTCCATAAATGGTAAAACGCATCCCATCGTCGATCTTTCATTCATGTCTATATAAGGAGGTATTTCCGCCAACATGCCGCGCGCAAGCTCTACGCATACGGAGCAATCGTTCGTTGGCCATCTACCCGGTGTGGACGCAGCTTCGAACACGCGAGGGTATAGAATTGAAACTTTCGTGGTTCGGAATCATTTTAAAATTGAAAAAACGGCTAATTACCACTGTTTTTCGTCACTTTTGCTGACGTTTCGAGACTGAGTTCAGAAGCCTCTTCATCATGAGCACCGCCCTCGACCGTGTATGACGGTAGACCGGTGGTACAGTGGTAATTAGTTTTTTTTTAATTTTAAAAAGGTACATAGTATTATATCATGAAGTGTCAAAACTCGGTCACACGTCGAAAAATGTTTGAGGATAAACATAGGATATTGTCTGGGTGTTGTGGTAACATGGTACTCGTAGTTCCTTTACGTTAAAAATGTGCGCTAGCCAAGGTGCTCATATAGTACCTAATGTGGTTTATTTGTTTTTTGGTTTATGCATAAATTAGCACGAATGTAGATTTATAAAGTGCCAAATATTTAAATAAATAGTAATTTTGTTCTAAAACTTTTATAGGCACATTGCCTGCCGAGTTGTTTCTAATTTTTTATGAGATCCTAGTACATATATTATTATAATCATTTTTTTCCAGTATTCCCGATGTTCCCGGTGGTCCCGGTGGTCCCGGTACAATATACTTTATTTGTCCTATTTTTGCTTTTTTTTTTACAAATTAAGACCACTTTTTAGCGTATGCATCCACTTTCTACCCTGCCATGAGCGCCTGGTATTCTCAGCATCAAAAAATATATTATTATAATCTTCTTTCACTTTGTCCCAATGTTCGGGAATATGAATTACTAATATAGGATTTTTAATTAAATTTTTATTCTATGTCCTTCTCCTGTTTCTAAGCTACCAATTTTCAGCCGAATCGGTTCAGCCATTCTTGAGTTTTCAATAGTGTAACTAACACGACTTTCTTTTCTATATATAGATAAAGGCTCTTTTATAACAAAAACAACTCGTGGTTCCTGATACCAACGACACAGGGAATCCTAGCTTGGGATCAGCCTTCCTATTCCCTAACTGAATGTCACTCGGTGATTAACGTTTTACAAGTAAAATTACCATCAATTGCTCAAAATTACATTAAGAATTGTCAATTTGATGGTCATTTTACTTGTCAAACGTTAGTCACCGAGTGACTTTCAGCTAGGGAATAGGGGGGCTGGACTATGTATGTGACTGTTGGGTGTTATGTTATATTATAAGTACACATATTTCACGTGTATCTTGAAATGTAGGTACACTGTAACAGTGGCACACATGCGTTGTGTCCGGCCTGGGACCAGACGACCTTGACCGTGAGCGCATAAAGCGCCTATGATTTCGATTTGTCGATGCACCTGTAATAGGCTCATCATTACAAGTTGACAAGGACGGTTGTGTACCCTTCTCGATCGCGTGCGTATAGTTGAGAGGCAGGTGCGTGAGAGGTAGGTAATCTCATCACGTTTGTAGTCTCATCGATTAGTCAAACGAAACAGCTGGTAACTTATAAATTCGTAGCTACTAAGGCAGTATAGTCAGGTTAACTCATAAAAGGGTTAAGCCTAACTTTTGATTCCCTACTTCTAAAAATATACAAGGTCTATTGAAAAATGGGCCAAAAAATATTATTTGGAACATGAAGGACTATGAAGGGTATTTGGTTAACTTTTTTTTACCTGGCCACAACGATCTTAGAGATCGTTGCCTGGCCACAACCTCTACCACTTCGTGTGGTGCGAGTCATGAGCTTAACGCTCACAGTAATTTCTTCAGGACCTTTTCCTGGCATTACATCAGTTTAATTACACGCTTTTTAATAAGATTTTTCTAGAGGATATTGACTACGTGACGAAACACCTAAGACCATGCCCCAACTCCCCACGTGACCAAGCGTGGAATTTTTAAAGACTCCCTCCCCCCCCTAAACAGGTCACGTAGTATGGGTACGTTACTTGTTGGTTCCTGATCTGAATGTTCGTCGTCGAGGATATACGCGGGTTTTAATCTATCTATCGAAATTCGTGCTCGTCTGTTTTTCATTTGAATCAAAAAAGATTTATCGCCTCTGCTTATGACTCTATACGGAGCTCATCATTACGAGATTGTAATGATTTCCTAACCGTATCATTCTTAACAAAAACTTGACTGCAATTTTTTATATCGGCATTATACAAAAATTTATCTTGAATCAAGATGCTTTAGGTCTTTAATTACTAATTACCTTTCCTAAGCTGTTTAACGTAATCATAATAATATGTCATGTTAAGTCATCAAATATTATATGCATCGTATTTTTCTTCCTTCGCTTCCTCGAACAATTCACCTGGAAATCTCAAGCTTACAATACATAAGCTTACAATTTACTCGACAGTGGTTATACATAAAAAAGAAAAGAATGAAAGAAGAATAGTGAGAAAGAGTTACCTAGAAGGCTAGGTAACTCTTTCTCACTATTCTTCTTTGAGAATGCATAGGTTAACGGTTTATGATCGGTATACACTATGAATTCCATACCTTCTACCATATTTCGGAAATGTTGTACCGACATGTATAAATTTAGCTAATAATTCTCGATCATACGTGCTATACTTCTTTTGTGTCACAGTCTTGGAAAAGTAACTTAACAGTTCCCATTTGTCACTAACCCGTTGTTGTAAAACAGCGCCCGCACAGGTGACAGTTGTTTCAGTAAAAAGTGCAACTTTGCTATTAGGCACCGGGTGCGATAGTGTTACATCCTGTTGCATTGGTTGCTCACATTCTGCGAATGCTTGATCATCTGCCTTTGTTCACTTTACTTTTGTTTTGTCACGTTTCTTAGCGTTATTTAATCAGCTTCAGGAATTCTCGCTGACACGGTAATAGCCTCCAATTCAGTGGTACTTCCGGTAGTCATCGTTATCGAAATATCTGCTGACGCTTGCGCCTGTGCTACCTCCGACGATTGCTTATCCGTATTTTTAACGAGGAAGGGCACAGTTTTTGTAGATGTTTGAAACATTGTCTTAGGTGCACAGTCTATGCAGCACTTTCATTTAATCACTATCGTTCAAGTCTGTAATAATCTATTAGCACTATTAAGAATATTACCACAAGTTTATGGCCATAAAAAAAATATTAACAAAAATAACTAACTGACCTCCCGAGACCACACATCTCGGGAGGGAATCACCTCCACCCAAAATCGACACGCGTCCGAAAATCAAAGTCTTAGGTCACCACTTTAAGGGAATATTATTACTTGGGAGGTCAAATGATGCAACTGTTAGTAAACCGAATATGTTAACGCGATTAATAAACTCCACACAGTGTATTGTGCGATAGAGTGGAGATAACTGTCCGTATGCGCTCGCCGTGCTTCGATCAAACATGCGAGTGAGAATTTCTGTTGCACACACACTGCTACAGTAGAATATAATAATATATTATAATGAATTTGTAATAAATAAAAGAAATTGATGAGTAAGTACATTTCAAAATAATATCAAACTAATAGTTACTACTAGTAGAACTAACTAAGTACATACTTGTTTTAAATATGAAACAAAAATTAAAATGTTGTAGAGGAAAGCCAAATCCTCGGTTCTATAGTAAGAGCCTTTACTAATCGTTGATCCTGTAGTAGCCCACTGCTGGATATAGGCCTCCCCCCTACAATGCCAAGACGAACGGCCGTAAGCCTTCTCCATCCACAGACTTCCTGCGACCTATCATTAGTCCAATATAATTTAGGAAAGAGTTGTAGTCGGAGGCTTTTATAAATAAAAATCGTGGATTTGGTCTCCGACTACGCCTTTACTATACAATCGTGGCTTTGTTTTTCCTCTAAAATATTTGGTACATACTTGTTTTCAGATTTTGCGGAAAACAAGCTGAAAAAAACGAAGCTTTTTTTAAGCTCACAAACCTTGACTCATATTTGGTATGAACCTTTAGCCGTTCTTTAGAAACTTTGACAGAAAGACATACACAGGCAACAGATACATGTACAACAAAATTACAACAAATCCAACAAGCGTCCCGTTTTTTCTTGTTGAGTTATGGAACCCCAAAAATATTATATCTTCACCTCAAACAACTAATACACTCGAGAGCAATGAATCCGGGTCACTTAAAGAATCCTAAAAATCTCGGAAACTAAAAATGCTAGGTTAATGCAATAAATTGTATTTAATAGACAATGTAATACTCCTTAAATGAAGGTATTAAAACTTCTTAGTTATTGTAAAGTTATATCATAAAAAAATCAAATTTGAAAAAGGGCCGCTTTCGAAGATGGAACTACGAAATACTACAGCATTTGGTTTTGCTTTTGTTTGTAATCTGTCATTTATCATTGTTTGATTTCTGTTTTTTTGTTGTTTTTTTTCTGCGTAAACGCAGTAATGGAAGCACGAGGAGGCAATACGAAGTATTAAAATTCAAGAAAATCGTAATAAAGTTCAAAAATTTCATGTTTCCTATTTTTGTTTTAAGGAGAGATCAGCAGTTTTTTTCTTTATGTAATTTTGTGTTAATAAAATGTATGGTGACTCATATTTTTTTTACCTTCATTTAAGGAGTATTACATTGTCTATTAAATACAATTTATTGCATTAATCTATCATTTTTAGTTTCCGAGATTTTTAACATTCTTTAAGTGACCCGGATTCATTGCTCTCGAGTGTATTTTACATATAATATAATATATAGGTTTGCTGGAAGAAAACTCTTTTTAGGGTTAAGCTCGCATATGTACTATCGCGACTCGCTATCGTTACTCGTCGTTACGGATCTATTAGTTATTCGAAAACTACCTAAAAATTCAACTGATCTATTAGTAACATCAAAATTGATTCTTTGGTTAACTCAGCCCACACCTACCCGGAGCTACCGGGTTTATCAGCTGAAAAGGACGTCGGTAGTTCGTCGTTTTTTCAAGTCCACCTTGGACTGCTTCTGGTTCTTCGTGTTCCACTACTTCAACTATATTCTTGTTACACTTTTTTTTCGCCATGTGACATAGAATCGTAATCCGTGATAAAATGTTGCAATCAATTTTCAAAAAACTAAAATTTCGCATACCTAATGTATTTTACTTCAAAACAAGACCGATGCCAACGAAATTAACAATGGACGATAGTACATTATATCCCAAAATAATCTCGTAACTATAATAATAATAGTAAGCCTTTTATTTCTCAATTTATGGTTAGATTTATATAATTAAATTCAATTAGATTCTAGCGAAATTTTATCCTAAATTAGATTTTATTATAAATCAATTAAGTGAATTAGATTATATCACATATTATTTGAATTAGCAATTTGTTATTCTTTATTCTTTGTTGTACACACATGTACATAACATAAAAAGCTTAACCCTAAAAAGAGTTTTCTTTCAGCAAACCTTTGAGGCTAGAGAGTGGTGATTATTATTAAGAGCCCCTCTTTGGGTAAAGGCCTCCTCCAGAGCTTGCCATTCTTTCCAATCCTGTGCTATCTCAATCCAATTTTTTCCTGCTACAACTTCTATTTCATCTTCCCACCTTTCATGGGGCCTGTTTTGGGCACGGTTTCATCTGGGTGGTCGATGGTAACTATACTTATACTAATATGTACCTATTTAGTTATCTCGTAATAACTAATACACACTCGCACGGCAAATCGGCATAGCAGTGGTTACTTCGCAGTCAGTCAGCCAAGAACATTAATTAACGCAAAATAACACAATTAACAATAGCTTAAATTATAAAGTAAAGCTGTATAATTATTCTACATTACTGTATTTATACTTAGCACACAGATTCACGTGTCATGCAAGTCCTTACAAACTTCGAATCGCTAACGTACACAAGCACAGCTTTAACGCAAGTTAGAAAGTTAGGTTATATAGGTATTATAAGTATAGCATAATACCCGTCGAGGGTGAATGGGTTTTAAGGTACATGGGATGGACACCTAATAACCTTTATAATTACCAAAGTAAAGAAAATATTAACTCTCAAAATTATCGTAACTTCGCAGGTCCGTAGTTATAGTAGTCGCTAAACCACTTGTATTACGAGTCAGACCTCGCAACAGGAGTTATTTTTGACTTCTCGATTCTTGGCATAATGTGGGTAGTTTTGAAAATATGTTTGGCTAAAACGTTTGGATGAGATGTAGTAGGTTGTGTGTTTTGTTGTAACTTGTAACTATTGCTACATTCAATTAACTATTCATATGGAAGAAACTAGTACCTATAGCACAGGCTCGGCCTAGTTTAGGTACTAGAGATTAAGTATACCTATCTAATAAGTTACTTACATAATGTAAAAACACCTTTCGATGCTATCGTCGTAGGTTTTAAGGTTTTTGTGTATACCTACAGTTAACTTTTTTTTTTGATAAATAAAAATTATTATTATTAATGATTATTATTACCTAAGAAGCATTATTCGGCAATTTTTTTTTTTAATTTTTTTTCTTTGAATATGCTTTTTGTGGGAAGTGTACCAATTAGTGCATGTTAAGTAACCGAGTATTGGGGCTGTGACAATTATCCTAAGAACGTGATTATTTAAGCTTACCACCTTAGCCACCTTGGTTGGGGCCACCACTTTTTCATTGTCGAGCTTGGGTGAAACATTTTTTTTTAATTTACTTACTTACCGTATTATTATTTCGCTTCATTGGACAGTATTTGACAGTTCCAAAACACAGCCCATGTCTTGCTATCACATAGTCCTCCAAGATAACATTAAACGAGAAAAAGACATTTACTACGGACCAGGAAATACTAAGGCTGAGCGGATAGGTAATGTATAAATGAACCAATCGGGTTACATCAGAACTACACGTCAAACACCAGCTTTGATATCTTCCTATACTTTCAGTTTACATATCTCCAGAACCTCCCAAAACAGAGGCTCTTAAACGCTTTAAAGACGAGAATTATTTCCAAACGTACGAGGAGAATGATTTCTAAAGTAACGAAGTGATTTTTATTTAACCTGTGCCCAAAGCGAAAGTACTTAGGTACTTATTTCAAATTGAAATAAAACGGCTAATTACCACTGTTTTCTGTAATTTTAATAAACAAGTAAAACAACAAAAACAAAAACAGTAAGGAAAACATTGGTAGTTAGCAGTTTTTTTTTCAATTGAAAATGATTCCCACCCACGAAAGTTTCAATTCTAGTATTTACTAGTTCTTGATGGAGAAAAATGGAAAGCAATCAACAATTGGGGCAGGGACAGGCGAAATTATAATATGTTGGTCTATACTATGACAGCTCACTCAACTCGTCAACTTCGCATTCAATTATGTCTGGTCGGCACGGTTGTACTGATTTCATGCACTTTGATCTAATAAGAACTTACTTTTGAAAATGAAACTTTCAGGATTTACCAGGACCATGAGACATGAAGATGAAAAGTCTCATGTGCCTGTAATTTCACCGGCACCCGTACCCTTCAAACCGAAACACAGCAATGATAGCACTACTGCTTGGCGGCAGAAATAGGTGCAGTGGTAGTACTTCTCCGGGCAAACTTTTCACAAGAAATTCTACTACTAACAACTGTTTGTATGTTCACTGTAGGACGAAACCTCCTCCCTAAAAAGCAATGGAAGGGTTTCCCATAATCACTACGCTTGGCAGGCGGATTAGTGATCTCAGTACCTATTAGTGTTGTACTCAGGTGAATGCTGCTGCTCATCCCCTAGTCTAAGTGTAGATGTCATAAAAACCGACTAAGGGAGTCGGTTTTTATGACATCTACGGGTGGAGACGGATTGGTCTGATACTTAGGCAAGACAAAAACGACAAAATAAAATATTACAAACATAAACAAACTCATACGAGATAGTCTACGTCATGCATGTCAAACTCCAAGTTATCGTTGGGCCAAATGATGGGCAAATGCTTAAGACCGTAGAATCAGTGGGCCGCAAAACCAAAACATAAAGAAAACAAACTCATTGCATAGATATAGTAGTACTGCCCCCCCTATTCCCTAACTGAAAGTCACTTGGAGACAAACGTTAGAAGACAAGTAAGTACTTACGTAATAAGTAATTACTATCAATTGATGACAATTCTAAGATAATTTTGACCATTGATGGCCATATTTTTACTTGTCAAAGGCAATTTAGGGCCTTAGTTAGGGTTTAGGGTTTGTTTGGCTTTGATGGATGATAATCGTTTATTTAATCATTACAATATACCAACTCTATACCTACATATGTTCTTAAAATTGAATCGGACCGCAGTCAACGATGGAAAGGGCCGCATGTTTGACATGGTTGGTCTACGTCATTAATATGTATATTATATCAACTCACAACACGTTCTTTTATATAATATGTATATCATATATATGCACCCTAACACCTAAATTAATTCAGATTTTATTCTAAAACTGTTTGTTAGGTACGTAACTAGTTACTTTATAATGATATACTTGAAAAATGTAAATCCGTTATTGGCTTTAAGATAAGTGTATTAGTTTAAGCTGTAGTATTTTAAGAGCTGTGTGATTTTGTTATTAAATAAATAAAACTGAAATACATTAGGACCAGAAACAGAAGTTTAAATCCAAGCTTGGTTATAGAGGTCCTACCTTTTATCTAGAAACGAGGAATTGTATTCCAGTATCGGAATGGAGTATTCCGGATTTATACCGATTCAGAACATTTCCGGAAAGTCACCTCGTACCTCAGATATCATCATCATCACCAGCCTTTAGACGTCCACTACTGGACGAGGTCGCCCCCATAAACAATGGGAGGAATTGCCATAATCACCACGCTTGGCAGGCGGATTGGGAGCGCAGTATTCATGTTGTGTACTCAGATGGATGCTGCTGTTCATCTGCTGATGTTATCCCTTAGCTGGCTTGTATGATATCCACCGGAGGAGATGGGGGCACGCAGAACCGTTAGTCCAGAATTTTGAACCGATTTGAGTGACTAATGACGTGTAGTTTTGTAAGACACATCACCTTTTATAACGATCTTTTGAATGACTGCTAGATAAAGCCATATCATTGAGACATGCTACCACTACATATTGCAATGTTTGTAATAAGAATTTGTTAATTCCTAACCTACGCTAATGCTTCCTTGCCTCGCGGTCCGGTCCGGTCCGGTCCGGTCTCGTGCCATCACCACATAAGAAGTATAGTGTTTGCCATCAGGTGCGGCTTTATCACGTTGCATAACGCGCGGTCGGCGACCCCTGCGCCCGCGCTGCGCTGCCCGCTCAATAACACGGGATTTGCAATAGCTTCTATTAGGTACGATCAAAACTAATGGACCCTATAAATAGAGACAAGTGATACAGTGAGTGAAGTTAGTAATAGATACTGTGTTGTAGCCAATGGATAGGTACTGGGCTGGGTGTTTTTCGTTATTTGGTTATTGTTTGCGATTTTTTTCCTTCAACGGGGCGGTGATACTCAGACTGTTGTGTTTGACGCGGCCGTACTACAAAGCGACTCATACATACGTCTAATTTTAATTCTAATTCTAAGACCTGCACTGACGTCCTCCTGTGGGGTGTTGTGCATTGTCCCCCCGTGCTAACCCTACCCCAGCCAGCCCAGCTCCTTAAAGTAACGGACTTTGTAAGCAGCCCCGACACGACGACAGCCCACATAAGCCTGTGTTTCAATAAAAAAAAACGTATTTACTCGCAAATTCGCGAAAAAAACTTTGCAATGAAAGTGTTAAGATTCCCTTTGAAATAAAACTAAAAAGTTTTATTTAAAAAATAAGGAAATAAGAGTCTACTAAAAGTATTAAATGAATTAAAGACAACACACAGAAATTTTGATATTATATTAATACACAGTTCTGATTCCACGCTAGGATTCCCCGTGTTGTGGGTAACAGGAATTACGAGTACCATGGTACCAGACCCGGAAAAAATATTTGCAAAATCATGCAAAATTCATGATTTAAATTTCAAATTCAAAATTCCTCGCAACGGAAATCAAACCGCACCTCTTTCATCTCAGACGGCTACTCATCCACTAATCCACAGAGGTCATACGTGGATTGTGGATTGTTTATGAACAGAAGCAAGCCTACCTGATGACTTTGACATGGCGATTGAGACGCGAGAGGTACCTACGGGTTCGATTCCAGCTGTGGAACAAATGTTTGCAATATTGTTTTGGGTCTGGATGTAGTACTTGTATTACGGAACTCATAGTTTATGACACCCACGACACAGTGAATCCTACTGTAAATAAATAAATATGTGACTGTTAATTTCGTGTTATTTACTTATTCATTATTTACCTTTATGGTACCTACATAAACCTACAATTTACGTACAAGAAGTGTCTGTGAAGATGATAAGGACAAAGCACACCGGATGCGTATGCAGCAACGTAACGTAGACACGCGCGTGGACCCCTGGCACACCGGGTAACGCGTACGTCCATGCTTACGCGTTTGTATTGGTGTGACGTCCAATGCGTAACGTCACGCATTGCGTCTACGTGCTACGTCACGCAAGCGGTGTGCCATGTCTCATACAGTTCCATACATTACAACGAAGTGGTACGTACACGACTAGCACGTCTATAACCTGATTTTTAATTTCAGACAATTTTTGTAAACAAACAAATGTCAAGATATGCCACTGTTAGTATAAGTGTCATGATTGTGTAGCATACGTGTAAATTCACATATGACACACATACATGACACTTATACACACAGTGGCATATCTTGACATTTGTTTGTTTACAAAAATTGTCTGAAATTAAAAATCAGATTATACGCGTGTGGCCGGTGTGCTGTGGCCTTCAGTGTACGCAAATAATTTTTCCGAACACAAATCATCTATAAATTAATTTTTGACATTTGCCATCACTAATGTCACTTATTACACTCGCCTTTATCAATATTCTGTTATTTTGAATTTAAATGAGACAGTGAAAGGCAGCTATTAACCTACCACCATCCTACCATAAACCTATTTCTGACATTAGCCGTCACTGTGACATATTTTTTTAACATCACCATTTCGTAAAGGTCGTTCATTCGGTCATTCGATGTCATTGTAAGGGAAGTCGGTGGGTGGTGGTGGTTCAAGACCGTTCGTCGTGGCTTTTCAATGAGGGAGGCCTGAATCCTTCACTAGACTAGTTTTCTCACAATCGGTCGCGGTCCTTGGTCACTGGCCCACCGCAGGGTAACCAATGACGAGACGAACCCGAACGTATATCTTTTGAAAATTTGAATATTTGGAATGTGAAGAAAACAAAAGACGATCAATGTTTACAAAATCATACATCATGTTTCGACAGGTGAGCATGGCTAATGGGTTTTTTTTTCGAGGGTTGATGGATAGGTTATTACGTACAACTTACATCTCAAGAAATTATATTATAATCAAAACATTTCTTGAAAAACAAATGTACAAACATAATAATTTTCTTAAGAAATTAAATCAAGTTATAACTAAAACTAGTCTTAAGTACTTAGTTTACGGGTGCGGGGTATGCGGGTGAATGATAACGCGAAAAATGAGGCCGAACCGGGACTAAACTCAAGCGGTTAGAAGTAGTCATTAATTACACTCGAGCACGTAGACGTACTCATTAATTATTTACGAGCACGTAGACTCACTCATTAAAATTACGCTCAAGCACGTAGACGTACTCATTACATACACTCAAACGCGTAGACGTACTCATTATAAACACTCCGAGCACGTAGACCTACTTATTAATTGACACTCAAGTGAGTAGACGTATTTATTAATTACACTTGAGCGCGTAGACGTACTCATTAATTACACTTGAGCGCGTACACGTACTCATTAATTGCCGAGAATTATCAGGAAATATAATCACTTGAGAAATTTAACTTCTCAAACCAACCAGCCAGATAAAAATTCCTAGACAATGAAACCGGCTTATTATACTATACTCCTTTTTAAAATGTTTTCAAGGCGAACAACTATACTCGCTTTGATAGGGGATGTAAACGAACATAAAATTAAAATGAAATTGAATTTGACACGAAAACGTACACAGGAAACAAACAACAAAATCATACCATATACCTTACTAAGGTATTAAAAATAGCTAAAATTTACATTAGTTAGATATAAGACGATCTCAGAATAAGCAGGTTGAAGTGGCAATGGGCAGGTCATATAACTAGCAGAACTGATAACAGTTGAACCACAAAATGGACGACGCAGTAGAGGAAGGGACTTCCTTCTCAATGACATAAAGGTCGCATGAAGTCGGTGGATAGAGGCGGGTCAAGACCTTTCGTCATGGTATTCTAGGGGGAGGCCTATGTCTAGCAGTGGATTTCTATAGGCTACTAAAGATGATATTAAAAAATACAATTATAACGAAAAGTGTAATGGCGAGAAAACTTTTCCAATACTAAAAGCTCTAAAATTATGATCTTACTGTTTTAAATTTTTAAGGAGTGTGGAGTCTGACGGATGTGTCCATTCGGGGAACTAGACGTCCGGGGATTTAGACGTACAGGGAATGTCCATTCCAGGAACAGGAAGTAACAGACCGACCACTGAACATTCCGGTAATAGGACCGGAAGGGTCCCACGCACCCATTCTGTCTTATTCAAACTGTCCAAAAGTCGCGCCAAACTAGCATTCCGCTCAGCATAAGGGTCGGTTTCCACCGGGGCGGAGAGGAGAGGAGACGAGAGCAAAGCTGGCAGGTTATTGGCAGGCAGGCTTGACAGGTGAAAACGAAAAGGAAATAATGAAATCGGACTGGTTTATTCAAACATCTCCTCTCATCACCTCTCCTTTCCGCACCAGTGGAAACCGACCCTAATGCTTAGTAGGTTGTTATCCTACCTACTCAGCGCTGATTTTCAGCTGACACCAAGCAGTGACGTCATTAACTCTTTGTCCTCGGAGTTTGAGGGTGTACAATTGTGTAAGTTTTTGTGTGATGGCGTCGATTCTGTGTAGCATTCTCTAAAGGACACCAATTAGCAGGCCTAGGAAACTGGGCCCATGATATAAGCACTTAATATAAGTATGTGCAGGAAGAAATACGCGAATGGCTTGACACAGTAGTCTTTTTGTAGGGTTCCGTACCTCAAAGATACAAATGGAACCATTGTACATGGAAATTCAGTATTTGTTTAATCATATGAACACATGACACGAATGTTATGCAATTAAAACAGTTATAGCTGTTAACAGGCAAACTTATAGAATCACTGTCTGTGTCTGTCATAGCCCATTTTCCTCACATCTAAACGAATTAGAAAAAGTTGGTTTTTAATAATGTAGATAGGCAGTTAGGTGACCCAATCAACCCAAAAACCATCACGGATTTTGGGGGGCAAACTAGAAAATAAAGAAATATTTTTTAAATGTATGACATAAAATAATAAGGGTCCCCTACACCCCTACGTAAACCGACCGTTAGTTCGTAATAACTTTTTTTAAATTTTAATTACCACGGTAGACGGAAAAAAATCGTACAGAGAAAATGCGCATACAATGTGTTGATTTATCACTAATTTAAAACTTATAAGTTTAATTGGTTTAGTGGTCACTATGGTAGCCTACTTGTACGGAACCCTCTGCACGCGAGTCCGACTCGCACTTGATCGGTTTTTGTGTTTGTCATCTACCCACAAAATAATTTTTCACGTGCTAAATTCTAAATATCATGATAGAACATAAAGAAAATCAAGCCTATTAAAGATGATAAAAGTAATAATTTAGATATAAGATCGTTAATAAGATAGTAGACAAATTAAGTAATTTATAATAAAATTGGAAACTATCCGTGCCGACTCTAATCTAAAAGGTATCTGAAAACGCGAAGCATAAATGCGCATACATAGGGTAACACACCTTGCTTGGGCTGCAGCGGCGGCTCGTCTTTGATTTCGTAGAATGCGATGGCGATGTCATCCACTTCGTCCTGCATCAGCGGTAAGTGCGCCGAATGACCGCTATACGCGTCCATAGTCCGCGCATGACCGCGAGACCGCGCTCGAACCGACCGCTCGCGCCCGCTCCGCGCCACGCACTGTGACTGAGCTTTCTAAAGCTGGCCGTACATGCGCGAGCGCACTGCAGCCTCCGATATCGGCAAACAATCGCTTTTTTCCCGATAATTGCGTTAATTTCGGATGCGTATCCCGGAATAAATTTTAATCCATACCTCGGGAACTTAACTTCCAGTTAAAAATCATAACATAACATTCGATAGGTATATCTCTTTATTGTAATCTATAGGTATTACTTAGTAGTTAAACTCAATACTGGTTTCATCAATTACCTACAATATAACTTTTCATTTAAAAAACCGACTTCCGCCATTGTATTCGACTAAATATTTGGATGAAAAAAAATGATGAAAGAACCATAGTGGTGAAAGGATTATGATACTTTTTGAATGCAAATGCTTGGTTTGTTGCTGAAAATATCAAAATCGCCATATGTATGCCTACAATATTTGAGGAGTTCCCTCAATTCCAGATGGATCCCATCATCAGAACTGGATTTTGAAAAAAATGGGACCAATCTGGAAGTATATCTATTCAAATAAAAAAAGAATTTTCCAAATCGGTTCATAAAACGCCGGAGATAGGCGGTAACAAATATAAAAAAATAAAAATACAACCGATTTGAGAACCTCCTCCTTTTTTGGGAAGTCGGTTAAAAAGCGATCGAGCCACATTGGAAAACAAGATGCATTGTAACATATTCATGATGCATCGTGCATCAGTTGAAATGGTATATATAGGTCACACTGAAGTTTGACCCCATTTAGGAATATTTTTTTTGAATTAGTAATCTCCCATTGTATACTCGAATAGTTCCTGGAATAGATATGGGAAAACGAGTTCTAGAACAGTGCCAAAAATGTTGATGGCTTGTCTATGAGCGAAAGATATTTCTTTATATCGCTCAATCTTGAAGATTCAGCTTTGGTAGTATTTACCCTGGATCCTGGATGAACATTTTAAGCCAATAAAATGAATGCAAAAAAACGGCTTCACCGATTTCATCCAAACATAGCTAAAAGCCATCTCGCAAACATCATCTTGCATACAATATTTCAACCAGAACACTCGTTCCAGAGCTATGACAGACAAGATACAAGTTTTTATTAGTAAAAAACATTTTACAAGTCGAGTGTAGGTAGTCTAGGTACCTATACAAAAATAAAAAAGGTTAACATTTAATTCGTTATATACTATAAGTATATATACCATTATATATAAATAAATATATTATAATTTAAATTACTGTAATTTCTTTATAATTAATTTATAACATACAGACAAACATACCTACATACACATAAGCAAACACCTATGGCTTCAAACTTTATTTTGCAACGCAAAGGCCTACCTAGGTACTGTAGGTAATCTGTAGCTTGATGTCTCAAGCTACAGATTGAAATAGTAGTCTTCGGTAAACCTTCTAATTGTAACACAACAAATACACACCCAGTTTACGGTGTATGTGTTAAAAATGCCAGAAAATATTTGTCCCTATAGTAATTTTTTGGTATCTAAAACCTATTTTATTTCAAAAATAGCTTTTGTTTTGTTCTCTCCGATGTAAAATGACACACGCCAAAACAAAACAAAAGCTATTTTTCACTCCTCTTGCTCAAAAAGACCGTCATTGTAGCGTACCAGAGCGAAGAAAATATAGCTTTTCTTCCACTAGGGGAAAAAGATTTTTTTTTAAAAAAAATTATATCAAACTAGCGGCCCGCGCGAGACTTCGTTCACGTGGTCCCGGTGTTCCCGGCAGTTATTCTAATTTTTCTCACCTTTTAAACCTTCCCTAGACCTCCACGAACATTTCAAGACCAAGATAAGATAAATCCGTTCAGCCGTTCTCGAGTTATAGCGTCAGGAAGGAAAACCCGACTTATTTTTATATAGTAGAAGATGACAATGAGCCTTTGTAGGCTGGGTTTTTGTAAACGAAAAAGTCATAAGTAGAATAATCATAAATAAAGACTCGACCATGGAAGAAGAAATCCAATGGAAGTACAACTAAAATAGCTGCTGATGTTTATAGTGTGTTGCTTCTTACACCTATACTAGAAGGCACTATGTTAGAGATAGACAAATGTATTGTCATAGAACAGTCTGTTTTCCTTTCCGTACCGCTAAATATTTGTCATAGGCAATTGAAGTTTTCCCTAGTGAAGGGAACATAGCATCATCGTAGGTAAATATTTTTTGTCGATAAAATAATTTACTATGATGACGATTAAATAGTTAATTTCATCGTTGATGGTTTCCAACAGTTACGAGAAACCGGCCCTAGGTACTATATTCAAAATACAAAATTTGCACATACACGAGGCAGGTATCAAATAAAACCATAATATCTAAACACACTATTTTTTTATTTACAGTAGCTTACTAGATAGGTACACATAACTGCCGTGGTGTGTCCGGCCTAAAATAGTCCCCTCCTTCTCCTCCCGTGGATGCCGTAAAGTAAGATGAAGATGTTATAGATGAACGTTCAGAACTCAAAAACTCAAGCTGAGTCGACCGATGGTCAAGTGAGTGAGTAGCAAAGATGTGACGAGCGAGTCTTGTTTAGACATTTATAAACAATTTAAGCAGATATATATAACCACTATGGCGCGGCGGGCGAGTAACCGGCTGAGATGCAAGAGGTTGCGGGTTTAATTCCCGCTATGGGACAAATATTTGTATGATCTGCAAATATTTGTTCCGGATCTGGGTGTTATGGTACCATGGTACTCGTAGTTCCTGATAACCACGACACAGGGAATCCTAGTGTGGGATCAGGATAACGTATATGACTATTGGGCGCTATGTTATGTTACTATAAATAAACCAGCAATACATTAGACAAAAATATACTTATTCTAACTTGAAAACTAACGTTGGAGTAGAATCTTACTTTGACTTGATGACTGGATTGTTGACTTAGTGGTAAGAAGAGCGTGCGTACTGCATCAGGCTCTAATCTCCGCCATTTCAAATCATCATTTTTTTTTACAAAGTATTCTCGAATAAAATGTTTGGTACAGATTCGTCTATCGTTAGGGATCCAATCTGGTTTGTTAATTAATAGCCTCTAGCCATTTTTTTTAATGAATAATATCTTGAGGAAAGAATTGAAAAGAATACTCCTATAAGAAAAACGCAACGATAAGACTAAAATATTTACTTTGAAAAGGTTCCACCCCATTTTGATAGCCGCGTAGTTTATATGCGTAAAATCTATCGATAGTCGATCGTATCAGGTGCATTGGTACAACACTATGATAACCAATACTATTTGTATTTTTTGCATAAAAATGACTAGGAATCCTTATAAAACAGGATTATGTGATGGTACTTTGGTATACAAATAGCCCCCAAACACATATAACCCTGACCCCTAAACCCCTAATCTACAATTACCTACCTAAACAAAATAACTTACCTACCGGTGGAAACTTATATTCACATCATTGTTTTGTCTCGTGGAGGAATGGGATTTACATCCCGGCACTGCACATGCCATTTGTTGTTAGTTTGCTTGCCTTTTTATGGTAATTTTAATTGTAAGTCGCAGTATTACAACAAAATTTTATAATTTTTCTCTCCTGTCAAAACGACGTTCACATGTAAACATAACCCGAATACACGAAAATGTCCTAAATCACAAGGTGATTTAGATATTTAGCTGGACCTCTTCAATTTGATGTAATGTGGTACATGACGTCATAAATGGACCCAAGTACCTGGTACGATGCAAATAAAATAAGAACAGATTTCTAAATGCTTTTCTCATTCTAACACATTAAAACATTCATTGATAAGAATGAGACGGATACAATTAAAAAACGCTGGCTTTAAATCTTACTTCCATTGACATTCATTCTTCCGTGGACTCGACTTATTACTGTTTCATACAAAAAGAACAACATTTTATTTTTGAAAATGGAACTAAAATCGGCGATCTCTTTGGTAGAATGCATGCAATGCGTTGCTGCTACAGAAGATAAAAAAGGCATTGGCGCAAAATCTTTAAAAAAAATCTCTTATTGCAAATTGAATTGGTAGTTTCATATTGTATTGGATTATTTCATTTTCTCGCAATCGTAGTGAAAAGTAGAGTGTAACACACGGCGCTAAAAACCCATAAAAACTCGGTTTCTATTTACTCCCTCGCTAAATATAATGGGTAATTTTAGCCCCTTGTATAACAATCTACTATTATAGCTATCAAAGATTTATAAATTGATTATTAATAAGAGAGCTAGTTTCAGAATGATCAAATTTGTCAACAATGCTGGATGCAAAGAAGTTAGACATGAGTAGGTACTTAAGCGGATTCTACTTGAAAATCGTTTACCGTTATAGGTTGCCACCAATAGTTAAGTATTCATTTGGTATTTTGAAATTTAAAACCGAGTCGTTGACATTTTGTTATGCTGCACCGAACCGATTGTGCAATCCATAGGCGGACTATGACTTACAATCGAGAAATCTTAAGAGATGTGAGGAGACATCATAGAAGAGATATAAAATAAATTATCACCCAAAAGTTTGGACTAATTTACTAATTTGGATATATTTTCTTCAAACTCCATGAAACTTTGTACACATAATCAATACATTAATCTATACTCTGTGGTGCGTTAGTTTCTTATAAAATTATATGGTTACCAAATCATAAAGGTTTTTTTTTAAACTGGCGCACCACGCTTCTATAGGTATTAGTATACTGATGGTGTACAAAATTTCATGGAGTTTTATTTATTTATTTATTTAAGGAAGACCAACAGCTTAATTAAAAAAAATCTATCCTAACAAAAATAGGCGTCGGTAAAGCTAATTAATGGTCATTACGGATTGAAAGTGATAGCCAAAATAGAAGCTAACTTTGTTCGCGTACAACCTTCTCTTAAGTATTATTGTCCTGACCCCACAACAGGATTCCCTGCATGTGTCGTGGGTATTCGCCAAGATGTGTAAAATTAAGTATTATTGCATTTAGGTCATTTATAACAAAACAATAACATTGGTAAATTTAAACAACAGACATCCAAAATGACACAATTATTATGATTATTTTTATTGTTATGATTTAATATTACTTAAATTTCAAAATATTTATTCATCATTATAGGTTTAAATGTGTAACTGTTACCAACTTCTTATAGGAACGGTGCTCTCAGTGGAACGCTTCATTTTCACTTCTAAAATGCTTTAAAGTTATTGTATTGTTTCCTACAAAATAAGTTTTGAGGGTCGTGGAATTCAAATCTTGCCCTGGGCGCTCATGACCTTAGCTACGACACTGATGTCGATTCTTAACAAATATAACAAACGATTTAGAAATTTATATTTAAAAAAAATCTAAATCGATATCTATCAGCTGTAAATTCTAAAAACTATCTATCTACAGCATGCATGTCAAACTCAAAATCATTGGTGGGCCAAATGCCTAAAGACCGTGGAATCAGAGGGCCGCAAAACCCAACCCTAGGGAAAACAAACTCATTGAATATAGATATACCTGGCAGTACTGCCATGAATATCTATATGCAATGAATGACTATCAATTGACACTTCTTTATGATAATTTTGACCAATTCATGGTCCTATTTTTACTTGTCAAACGTAAGTCACCGAGTGACTTTCATTTAGGGCTTCATATTCTTAAAATTTGAATCGGGCCGCAGGCAACGTTGTAAAGGGCCGCATGCGGCCCGCGGGCCGCATGTTTGACATGCTTGATCTACAGTGTCTGCGAAGCGCCTCCTGAGTCAGGCAGTCAGGAATCCTGTCTTTACACGCAAGGTAGCCGGGAGCTGAAAACGCTAGTTCCGTTTCGATGCTGGTAAATACAACTCTATCTCTCCTAGTCGTTGTCGAATAGTGTTAATCACGCGGGATCCCGCACAAAAACCGTGCGAAGTTAACCGTGTAGAAAGCTGTGTAAGATAATTTTAATCTAGAGCCATACCTAGGTGTAACTTGGAAAGGTTGGTAAATAGCTCTGCTAGCTGCCTATGCAAAGTATTGATACATTATTAAATCAGACTTTGCCCACGCATAACGATGTGGAAATCGAAGCTGTATAGGTAAACAGGTCAAGTATCCCAAGGTTTATATTGCAGTTTTACACGTATTAGATCTACAAAAGTTTTCTAATAATCTAGCGCTAGAATAAATACCTACATAGGCTCGCTCATAGGTACAAGGGATTTTTTATTTATTTTTTATGATGGTTTTGTTTTTTTTCATCGTATTTCCTTGTGTAGGTTATTGTTGAAACGGAAAGGTTTCTAAACCAATTTTCGTTTATAATCCCAATTGAAGAAATAACAAGGCTTCAAAGTTTATACAATTGTGTCCACTCCTACTGTGTTAGCTACTTATGTTACCTATGTTAACTTATTAAGTTTACGTTTTAGAAGCACCTATCAAACAAAACTAAATAAGAACTTTCATGAAAATTGTTTTGACAGACTTCCAATGAACTTAATCATGGAACTTAACATGGCCTAAATCTGAGTTTTGGTCCAGTAGGCATACCATGAACTCTTAGCTCGCGACTCTTTTCCGGAGCAAATCAGTGTAGGTTCTTAAACTGGAACGCATTTTTTCGTACCATCACCTCTAAATAAAAAGCTCGTATTTGAATAGTTGAACGAATAAAATTTTGCCTCTGGTCTATTTATCAGGTGTAGGTAGGTACTATACAAACTGACGGATCCTGCAAGTGTCACATCACTTGAGATGTCGAATAGTACAGGCAAATTAGCAAAAAGTGTGGACCTAAGTCGTGTAGTCGTGGATTCTTATGGAAACGTTAGATGACACGAAAAGAAGCTTATCCTAGGTTTGCACCGTTTCTGGCGCTTACGGAAGGCTTTTAAATATTAGGTACAAACTTAAAAGGCCGTAAATTTTAAAATAGAAAGAAATTACTTGATGCAAGTTAAATTACGTATTAGAGAGACTGTCTTAGTGCATTATGATTTTAATAAAAACCACGTGCATGTAGGGAACACAGTGTTGAACAAATGCATCTTCTGTAAAAAAAAACAATATAAAACTTCCGGCGGATGTAGTACTAATTAAATGAATAAGTTTAAGTCGATTTCCAGAACTACATTAATTTTCCCCGAAGTAGAGCGACAATAAAATATGGAAAAGTGCCTTCCGTGAGACGCACCATGGTGCAAACCTGGTAATGTATTTCGAACATTTTTCTGATATGTCTATCAATTTGCACCGACTACCTTAATTTTCCC
The DNA here is from genome assembly GCA_951392215.1 of Epirrita christyi. NCBI lineage: Eukaryota > Metazoa > Arthropoda > Insecta > Lepidoptera > Geometridae > Epirrita > Epirrita christyi. The sequence continues at coordinate 15,035,306 of OX595833.1, read as the reverse complement.
GGAGCCGTAATAACCACAAAAAGTTTTTTTTGTAAATGTTTTTTTTTGTATGTTCCTTATGTCGGATTTAAAAAATACTTGGTGCAAATGTAGATCATAACGGTTCAAAGTCATGCCAAATTGCACCGACTACTTCTATTTCCCCAATTAAGTTACGGATATTTTTATGGTTTTCATCCTATTTCACCCTGTTCCGGAAGGTGAAATTACTGATGCTTATTATTAGAGGTGATTTTTAAGCCATACAAAACAATTAGAAAAGTTTTCATGACTACATCTAATTAGTTCCACACTTGTGCAAAAAATCACCTAATTTGACTGTACTAGAAATTCTTACCTCCAACAAGCAATCAACTGTAAATTTTTAGTCCATTGCTAAACTAGGGGGCTGCCTGGTTTTAGAAAAACAGAGATAGTGCAAGATTTTGATATTAATGACAAGCTCGGACTATCTATAGCTCGAGAGTTGCTTGAAAACAAACTGCTTTTGTATTACAGTCGTATATATACCAAATGTCGATATTTAAGCCTAGACTGGTAATCCTGGTCTAAACTCAGATTTAAACCATGTTTTGTAATAAGGCCGTTGGAGTTACGAGTCTGCTACTTCGGGACCCCAAACAATGTAGCTTGTCACGGTTTTGCCATTTTTTGGTATTGACATGCGTCCCGAACGACCCGCCTCTTTAGTTAATTTGTGACGATACCCCAATAACTTATTGGCACCCCTATGCTATAGGTACATACCTGACGAGCCGGCGACTGCATCGGAGAAGGAGCCCGGCGAGCAGGGCTCCTCCTTGAATCTGCAACAACAGGGAGATTATCATAAAACTTATCTTCCGCTTATAATGTCGTAATAAGGACTTCGCATGTTTTAACTCTTGTACGGTATTGTCGATACAATACCGTACAAGAGTTAAAACATGCGAAGTCCTTTATTATACTAGCATAAACTTTTAATCAAATTTGACTAACTTGTAGGCTGATCTGATTTTTCTCTTCTCATACAGTGAAACGATCCTTACGTGAAACTGAGAATCCCATAAAAAAAAACACCAAAATAACTCATTTTTATGGGGAATTCACGCTTGACCAAAAGAAATATTATGCCAAAATGGTTTGTACAAAAAGAGACCTAATGGTTTCTAAGATATATTCCTTGTATCTCCTATGGTTTCGAATATCTTTATACTATCCCAGTAAAAAAACAGCCTGTATGTGACGGAGTAAACGACTGTTTCGTGGTTTAGTTGTCTGCTTCGTTCCTAGGTATTATGTATAAAATACCCCATCATTAGAATCATTTTTAATATGTTCTAATATTTGCAGAACATGCAAACATTTGTTCAGCAACGGGAATAGACGCTCTGTCGCATCTCAGCCGGCTACTCGGCCGCAGCGCCACTGTGGTCGTCTCTATCGGAATTATGTTGGGATATAAATTATATCACTGAAATATTCACAGTTCGGCATCTAATATTACAGTTGTACCTAGATAATTATAAGATATCCCTATATGATAATAGATAAGTGTTCACTTCGCCTCCTCGGTTCAACAATTCTTGACGAGTCTTTTCCAGCGTTTTTATACCAGAAAATTGAAATAAGGGATAATTCAATATGAGGGAAATAAAGCGTAATTTTCCAACCTCGAAAAATATATAAGTAGGTAATTAACATAAATATAATGAGTTTGGCATCAAGTGATGAGTACATTCAAAAATATATATAATGCACCTACTATTTATTAAGAACTTCATTAAAAATAAGTCAAAAATAAAAGTTCAGAAACTAAAACCAAGGTACCTACGCAAAATCTGAAAAAATTAAATTCTATCAAAAAGCTGAAAACAGAGGAAGGCCGAATAAACTATTTTACAGTAATGGCACACAACTTTTCTAAATACAAATCATCGCTTTGGCTTCTGATAGTTGTGATTGCAAATATTAAACTATTTTTAAGTATTCTTATTCATAAAGTTGTAGGCCAAAGAATAATCTATCCGGCCTGCATCATTTTGAAAGTTACAGTTTTCAGTTTTTGTGTAGTCAGGTTTTAGTTTTTAAATTTTTATTTTTTGTAAGGACAAGTAGGTACACGGTTTACTAGCTTCTCACACTGAGATGAGGAGAGGTCTATATTTTGTTCAGTACCCAAAATATAGACCTTTCTCTGTATCATCGAATTTCCTGTCGGCATTCTCTGTATGCACATACTATGTTTCACGGAAATTCAAGGACACGTAGGTATTTCAAGGCTGCCGGCACAGCTGTCTATCGATTGACGGTCATCTACATTCTACAGATTAGAACGAACTACTTTTATATAATCAACTCACGTGTATAGATCATCTTCAGCTGATGAGCTAGTGGCTTCTACTATCACCGAGCAATGCATTGTTTTTCTTATTCGAAAATAAGTCACTAAGTAGGCTTATCTACTTTATTATTTTATGTTTTGGTTCCACTTTTAAAAGTAAAATTACAGCCAAAAAAAAACACTGATAGTTCATTCAAGTTCGGGTTTGTTATTTTCACGGTTGCCGGCAAGACTGGCAGTTTTTACGTCATTGTAGGTAATAATACGCGGGTAGGTAGATATCAGTTGAAAAGCAGAAATCTGGCTTTCCGTGAGGCCCGTGCATAGTTGACGTAACTTTTGAACGTAGGTATTCGTAAGGAAGTGTTTTACTCAGGCCGGTAGGTAAGTACCTACCTAGTCATAATAACTGTTAGTTACTTATTTAACTTAATGCTCAATTTCAAATTTAAATGCTTATTATGACTAGTGACATAAAGAATGTACTAGGGTATGTTCTTTTGTTTCTGAACTTTTGGTTAGACGCATACCTACCCAATGCAAGAAAGGAATTGTATGTAACTTACATAATGTAAGTAATACTATCAGATATTTTGAAAGCTACATAAGTCACCTTCGAGTTGAATAATATCGAATACCTATTATTTACACACCGTGTTTATATAATACACTGTTTTTGTATTGAACATCAATTGATTTGGATATGCAACGTTAAATTTTAGAGAATCCCCGACCGAAATTGGTGCAATTTAGAGGTAAACTACCCCACAACAATGTCACCGCGCAAGGCAGGGGTGCGAGTCGTAGCTTTAGCGCACGCGTCACATTGACCTTGAGGGAGCTTCCTGGTTCACGGACAGCCCACCTTCTTTCTAGGTCAACGTATTAGTCCAATCACTAAAGCGCTTGCTTATAATAGAGACCCCAACCTTGATTCATCCGTCTCTCAATTCTGGCACAGTGGTACCTGTTGGTTTATGGTAACCTACCTTAGAAGGGTAATTCCAAAGAATCCAACAAAAATGTGTAACGGAAGTTTCAGGGATTGAAAAGTGCTGCATGTCCTATTTCATCACACATGTGCGGAACCCTAAAACTGTTTATGATGAAAATGTGTAAAATGTACCATGGAGATACATCGACACTTTAAATATTTGAAAATTAATAAAAAACAACGTCATTATAAATATTTGAAAGGAGTGTTGGGCCTAATGAAACACGCCATTGGCAATGATTTGAAGTCACATCATTTCCTCATATTTCAATACTTTTGAAAAATTCTTATGGATGATACTTACATATCCTTCGTAATTTAAACTTATATTTACTAGGTACAGACCTATTACTATAAGGGTTTCACCAGTTGTGAAGCAGTTTTCACTACAACTGATTCATTGAAATCCCATTAGTGATAAAAACAAAAACCATTCAATCGGAGGAATGGGAAAAAATATTCCCGCTCCTCCTACCAATCGGAGTTCCGATCGGAGGACTGGGAGGGAAAGACCCTTATAGGTAGGTAAGTACAGGTAAGTACACAGTACTCTTAGTACGGTGCAACAATTCACAGAAGAAATGAATCCTCCGACTCTGAATGGGGTCGAAGTCGGTCAAACTCTGATGGGTTCCTATTATTACTGTAACAAAAATCAAACATAAATTATCATCACGTATTTTGTCGACCTTCGTGGCGCGGCAGGCGAGTGGCAGGCGGAGATGCGAGAGGTGCGGGTTTGATTCCCGCTGCGGGACAAATGTTTGCATGATCTGCAAATATTTGTTCCAGGTCTGGGTGTTGTGGTACCATGGTACTTGTAGTTCCTGATACCCATCACACAGGGAATCCTAGTGTGGGATATTAGGACTAGTAGTAGTAGCTTTGCTAGTAGTAGAACTTCTATTCTTATGAAAGAGTTCGTCCGGGGAAGTACTACCACCGTACCTATTTAGTTTACTTATTCTAATCTTTCCTACCAACACTGCCACTAATCATTAGTGATTGGATTGGTGTGTTTCGTTTTGAAGAGTATTGGTGCCGGTGAAATTACAGGCACATAAACTTTTCATCTTTATGTCTCAGGGTCGGCAACGCGCGTGTGATGCCTCTAGTGTTGCAGGCGTCCATAGCCTACGGTAACTGCTTTCAATCAGGTGGGCCGTATACTTGTTTGCTTGCCAAGTAGTACAAACAAAATCTTATTTTCATTTCTTTTACCTAATGTTTTTTTGATTATATTTCTGCACAGAATACAGAAATAATCGAATCTACAGCTTTACCATGTCCGTCTGACCGTTCGCAGTCAGTCATTTTACTCCTAACCTAGACTATTATATCATTCTAAAATGTTGATATGAATACAATTTGGTGACGCCTACAAAGTTAGGAAATTAAAACACCCAAAAAATATATATAACTAGTGGTTCGCCCCGAACTGAGACCTCGCGATGACACCTTTATCAGGTAATTTCCATATTTTCCATTTTTTTTTATATTACCTTGTGGTAATTTCCTGCACATCATCAAAATAACCTTTAAATAGGACTAAGCAACGGGGCGTACATACTCCATACCAGTATATCAAGTACCTACCTGACGAATTAATTGATAACGTCTTTTTGATTAAAACCATAGCACTCCAACGTCATTCAAATTCCTAGAAATGGGAGGTCAACAATGGATGTTATATTGGTTATTGTTTTATGGAGTACAAGGTTCTAAATTCTTCAGTTTCAGACTTTTCCCTGTAGTTGTGACACAAAAGCCACAAGCATACCAAATTTCAGCATTGTGGGATTGCTGGAAGTACCCTAGAATTTTCTCAAAAACTACTAAGACTAAATACTTATCAAAAACAGTTTTGAAATGTCCAACCAAAGCGCTCTCATTAGACACCCCACTTGATCTGACAGTCTCACTTTTATTTTTTTTACCTCCTCTTGGACCCCAATATCTCAGCAACCCCCTGACCGATATAGATCATAACCTTACCTACAAATTGTACCAATACTATCTACCCCCATTCCAAATTTCATGAAGATCGGATTAACGGCTTGGAAGTTTTCATCGGACAAACATACATACATACATACATACAAACGCCGATTCTTCCAACTTGACTCAGAGAACTCGCTTCGCTCGTTCAATTATTTCGACTCTAAAAAAGGAGGTTATTCATAATTTGTCACCTATGTACCCTACCATACCTACCACCTACTATATTAAGTAGGCATGTCGTTTTTAAACACCATCGTTTCATCATCATCAGCCTGTAGAAGCCCTCCTCATATGGTACTCGTAGTTCCTGATACTCACAACAGGGAATCATAGTGTGGGATTAGGACTATGTGTGTGACTGTTGGGTGTTATGTTACCTACTCCAAAAAAACATTTTTCGGAGTTTGAGGCGACACTAATTCGTATTACAGTTTAAAGTACAGCTTGATAGTACCTACTAAACGTCTACAAGTAAAACGGCCGACTACAGAAGGGACAGACGGACATGGCGAAATTATAAGGGGTTCCTTTTCGTACTTCGGGACCCTAAAAATTTTCCAATACAATATTTAAAAATGTGGTTTGTGAATAAAAATAAATGACATGAGTAGGGTACGTCCATGGAAGAAGTAATTCTTCCATGGGTAAAACTGCACGCTCCTCCACCTCTTTTACTCGACACAAGCTTGAAGTTTGAAAGCGGTCTTCGTGGTTACGAATGGAATATTTTATTTTAACGTTGTGGAATAGTGGGGCGTTCCATTTTATGGTGGCACTTCACTTGGCGTATTAGCGTAAATGTTTGCATTATTATGCCAAGGTAAACAACATTGTGTTCTTATGGAGTCATGGTTGATTTTGCCTTGGATAAATAACGCAAACATTTGCGAATGTACCAAGAGAACTTGCACGCATGAGATTAGACGCACTCTACGTAGGGTAAAAGGGGGGGGGGGGGGGGTAATGTAGTCACTAAAGCAATTAAACAAATGTACAAATCAAATGTATATTACAAACGCCATAATACATTGTTAACATATCTTACTATTAATTAATTAAGATTTTTAATCGCTATACTTTGGATATTATCATTATATTTTGTAGGTCACGACAATTGTGGTTATCAAGTCGGGCAATCGGGGTCAAACAACTAAGCAGAGATAATGGTCAAATCTCTTGGCCTTAGGTCTGATGAGTCTTCCTAAGTAGTTCTTTCGGCATGTAGATATTTGGATTTTAAATCAAGATTTTTAATGCCAGGCTCGATATCCATTATGTATACCAAATGTAGGACTACTTCCTCAAGAAGTTCAACAGCTATTGTTGAATTTATCTAGTTGGAAAATTAGTTCTGATTTGAGTGAAAACTAAATACAGTAGACACGCTCGAACATACGGCGGCCACTGAACGGGTCTTACCAAGATGGCCCACCACTGCGAGGTGTTGCGCCAAGATGTACCCCACTGTGAGGTGCAGTTTTGTAGATAATGGAGTGACCATCATTGCCTGCTGACCACGATTGCTTACTTTTTCCCTACTTGTCTAATGTACTCATAGTTTTTGCTATGATTACATTGATAAAAAAATAAGTAGTAAACACGTACCGTAAAATCGGGTACTTTAGAGGTAACTTTGGCCCAAAGTTTGAACTTCCCACCCTGCAGTGTGAGCGTAATTTCTGCTCGTAGTGGCAGGTCCTGTGCTCGCCCCGGAATGATTTCACACGAATCTGTCACGGTTCGTGTATATCAAACTTTTACCCGATTTGGGGCAAAGTTACCTCTTAGGGTTAAAGTTACCCGGTTTTATCGGTACTTATCAGAAAAGTCCATCAAAATCAATTGAACAAATCTACCAGCGGCATTAGAATACATGAACGTCATACGTCACAAGCTTGATCTCAAAGTTGTACGATAGGTCCCTGATTCGTGGCTCCTTTTCAAGGAGTTATAGTAGCGGCTTATGGATGAGACCAATGACCAAAAGGCTGGCGCTTACTTTGGTCAGAAAATCAATTTTGCCATCCAATAGCCAGCCTTTTGGGCACGCTGCCAGCGGTCGGTAGTAGTTTGTTTTGCATGGATACAGGGAATACATTACAATATCGATTACGACAACAAGAAAGGTGTAACACAGTCAATGGCGATCCCAACGATCAGCATCTATCGTCCCCCAGTGGGGTGGACCAGGTGGTGGACGCTGGGAATGAACGCTTTCAACAGCATCTGAGCAATGCGCACGCATAACAGAACTTAATTATGAATTACGACAACAATATCCAGCTACCCAATAAAATCATATTTCGGTTAACTCCTCCTCTTAATGATAGGGTAAACGCATGTTACACATAAGGAACGGTGGAAGAAACAATATTGAAAAAACCATCAATCGTTACGATATATGCAAATACATTTATTATAATAGAAACACAAAACAAGATAAAATAGGTGGGCTGAATGCAAAGAGCATTTTCCATATCCAACTTATATAAACGTACTTTAAAATATAAGTTTCATATACTTATACTGTAGTATTTTTTAAGGGTTTGAAGGGCTGCAGGACATTGTACCTGAGAGTTTTAAGCGTGTGTAGGGGTTTTTAAGGGGGTTCATGAGTTTTTTGGGGTTTTAGGGGTTTGCTGGGGTATTGAGATCATTAAGAGAATTATCACGGTGCGGTATTTAGGGGTTGCGGTGGTTTTAAGGGGGTTTTTTAGGTTTTTTAAGGGTTTTAGGAGTTTGTTGAAAGTTTTAGGGATTGTAGGGGTCTCTATTTTAGCGATTTTAGAAATTTATAGGGATAGAATAGAATTCATATTTGTTTGTAGGCGCTAAATACAATACTGTTATTCTCCACTGCCTGTCTTGTTTTTATATGTACATGTCACCGTCCCAACCGAATAATATCGTAATCGACTATTACGATAGAAGTACTTTTAATCAAAATAATTACTTTTGAGGTCTGATTTCACCTTGTGAATTATTTTCAAGCAAATCGTACCTACGTGTATTTCTCGAGTTAAGACATTTTGTAATGAATTCAACGGTGCTATTCATGTAAAAATAAAAACACCTTTAACCCCGAAGAACACTGGTCGTTTTATGATCGCTGGTCTTTTTTGAAACAACCAGCACAATTTTAGCTACCTACCAATTACTTTAGACTTTTAATGAATATCGCATAGTCTACTAAAATACTACCACTACCAGATGTTCGCAAGAACTTAGGAGAACTTCTCTCAACCCAGTTTCATGAAACTTTTTATTTACAAAGCACCCTAATTCCGGACACTCAACATAAACCGAAGCCTAGCTTAAAACGACCATATCTTTTTTTAAACAATTAAACTTCAAACAATGATGGTCAGTGAAGATTTTTAAAATACTTGGGCGTGTCGACAGACACCGCAGCCGAGCGCGAACTCTTCGCCGGTAGGTGGATGGCTCACGTGGAGCGGACACTCGTCGGCCGAACCCGGCAGCTGTTCGCTCTTGGGGCCTGCACAATACAGAAACCAAACTTATCAAGTGAAGACACAGTGCTTCGATCACAAGCTTGGGTTGACGACCTCTGTGGCGCGGCGGGCGAAGGTTCGCAGGAGGTTGCGGGTTCGATTCCCGCCTCGGAACAAATATATGTACGATCTACAGCAAGCATGTCAAACATGCGGCCCTTTACAACGTTGACTGCGGCCCGATTCAAATTTTAAGAATAGAAGCCCTAACTGAATCTCACTCATGACTTACGTTTGACAAGTAAAAATAGGACCATCAATTGGTCAAAATTATCATAAAGAAGTGTCAATTGATAGTCATTCATTGCATATAGATATACCTGGCAGTACTATAGACTCAGAATAAACTATAGATATTCATGGCAGTACTGCCAGGTATATCTATATGAAATGAGTTTGTTTTCCCTAGGGTTGGGTTTTGCGGCCCTCTGATTCCACGGTCTTTAGGCATTTGGCCCACCAATGACTTTGAGTTTGACATGCATGATCTACAGATTTGTTCAGGGTGTTCTGGGTATTTTTCTATGTATAATAAAAAATATCTATCTATGTAATGTATTGTATTAAGTATATATCAGTTATCTAGTACCCATAACACAAGCTCTGCTTAGCTTGGGTCTAGATAATGTTGTGTGAATTTGTCCAGCATTTATTTATTTATATTTATATTTCTTTGCAAGCACAAGATAAAATGTAACATTATAGACAACTTACCGGCAGGACATTGCGGCAGTTGATGCCTTGGAATATTGGTCACGCGTTGGAAGTCATCGTGGCACGCGTTGCAAAAATGGGTCGTGCCGAAACAGAAAAAAACAGCCACCTGTGTAAAAAATATTTTTTTCATCACACCTAAACGAAAAACAACAATTGTCTACAGAGAATATCGGGAGCCATATTCAATTTTGCTCCCATAGGAGTTTGAGATTTCTCTCTTCTGATTGGTCCGTTCCGTGCTTCTGATAGATTTGCGTAGTTAGGTTGGAGTAGCTCGCGTGAAGGTTTAATGTTAAAAAAAATATCACCAACTAACATTAAATTCTCTATGGTGTAATGTGATATAGACAGGGTGTTTTTTTTAAATGGGACAGTATGGGGATATCCGAATCCATAAGAGATACGGGAAAACTGTCTTTGGAACCATTTGCTCATTTTGTATGAAAATGATTTTGGCATAGTTATTTTTTTGGTCAAGCGTGATTACTCCATAAAAATGAGTAGTTTTGATCAAAAAAAATTATTATGCGTGTCGACTCAGTTTCATGTGAGGATTGTTTCATTGTATCAGAAGAAAAAAATCTGAGCAGCAGAAGTTAGTCAAATTTTATAAAATGTTTTCTCATACGAATTGTAAGTAATCTGGTACCTACGTTAATAAAACTATCGCAATAAATTTTCAAAATGGCCTCCCTCTTGCTGTTTCCAGGTACGGGCACGTTTCAGAACATCTCTAGTGGCATTAGACAAAGATGTGTGGTGAATGTTGTTCTACTGCTCTGATGGTCTCGTGAAATGAGAAAAATCAGAGCTGTAGAACTTAGTCAAACTTGAATAAGAAAATCTTTGTCTAAGGCCACAAGAGGTAGTCTGAAACGTACCCGTGCCTGGAAACAGCAAGAGGGAGGCCATTTTGAAAATTTATTGCGATAGTTTAACTAACGTAGGTACCAGATTACTTACAATTCGTATGAGAAAACATTTTATTAAATTTGACTAACTTCTGCTGCTCAGATTTTTTTCTTCCTATACAATGAAACAATCCTTACATGAAACTGAGTCGATACGCATAAAAAATTTTTTTGATCAAAACTTCTCATTTTTATGGAGAACTCACGCTTGACCAAAAAAATAACTATGCCAAAATCATTTTCATACAAAATGAGCAAATTGTTCCAAAGACAGTTTTCCCGTATCTCTTATGGATTCGGATATCCCCATACTGTCCCATTTAAAAAAAACACCCCGTATACGAGTTTCGAGTAGTTAGGTACTCGTAGCTTTTTATTTTTCTCATAGGTAGTGATGAAAAATAGTGTCTCTCACTCTGGGACAAAATATTTTGTTCTCGGGCGGCGTATATTGAATTCCACTTCAGAACTCTACTCCATTCACTTCCACTCATTCTACTTTAGAATTTCGCTTCGCTCTGAATTCAAAATAACGTCCTCGAAGAACAAAATATTACTTTGTCCCCATGTAATGTGTGTTGTTTTGTTAGTAGTAGAACTTCTTGTGAAAGAGTTCGTCCGGGGAAGTACTACCACCGTACCTATTTCGGCCGCCAAGCAGTAGTGCTCGCATTGCTGTGTTTCGGTTTAAAGGGTACGAGTGCCGGTGAAATTACAGGCACATGAGACTTTTCATCTTTGTCTCAGAGTCGGCAGCGCGCGTGTGGTACCTCTGGTGTTGCTGGCGTCCATAGGCTACTGTAACTGCTTTCCATCAGGTGGGCCGTATGCTTGTTTGCTTGCAAAGTAGTATACATGTGTGCTGTCGACCTACAACTAACTGAGCGTTGAGTGAATTTTTCTAAACTAACCGAACAACAATAACGGCATTTGTATTCCAAGAAGTCAGCGGCGTGTTTGGGACAGCTCTTCGCGCTGGCGACATCGCTGCACGCCCCGCATACCAGCTCCGATGGCTCCCAAGTTCCGTTCGACTCCACCTCGCAGCGCGCAAGGCCGCCGAAATACGCCTGCACAAGAGACAACAGTTACTTTTTGCTGTCATGAGAAAGTAAAGATAATTGCTAATTTTTTTTAGATACCTAAATCTAAATCTAATTCTAATTCAAAATGGGGGAGATAAGATCTGCACTGACTTCCCGCATTGGGGTGTATTGTTTGTTCCCCTGCTAACCCTGCTTTTAGATACCATAGAAATACACATTTATTTAAACTTATTAACCAAGAAAAATTTTACTGCGACCACTGGGTTTATCATAACACAACAAAAAGTTTCCAAACAACAATGATAAATTAAGTAATATAAAAAAAACAAGATGACATCTTTAGAGATGTGATTTTTCAAATGTTTATACAGGTTTCAATGTTAATATAAGAACAGTAAAGGCACCAGTCTTGATCTAGTGATCAAAAACCTTATATCCTTTGTTACTAATTAGTCAAATCGCATTTGCAACAATACACACTCAAAAAGAGAAAAAATAAGGGTATACAAAAATTGGTTTCGCCCGTTAGGAACGCTGACTGTTGTAAATGTAACAAAAACAAAAAACGTTTTTCAGTGGAGTTGTTCAAGTCTAGAATCTATTATCATTCCTCAGTAAGATCGAATAAAGTGCAATTTATTTATTTATTTTTTAAAGTATGTTTACTTTAATTTAAAATTAAAGTTTTTTCTGTAATTATTATAAATGGTATATTTAATAATATTATTTATATATATATATATATACATATATGTATAGTATATTAGTTTATTTAATATCTTAGGCACTATTAGTAGGTTAGTTAATATTAATTTTTGAATTTTTATTTTTATTTCACTATTCACTATCACTATTCTCTTTCTGTGCACTACCGACGCATATTTTTGTTGTTGTTTGTCATATTTTGTTTAACCTTGGTGTATTCACAATACACCAAGGTTATCTGGAAGAGAATGCTTTTTAGCATTAAGTTCGCCTTTGTACTTCTTTTTTATGTGCAATAAAGAATTTTCTATCTATCTATCTATCTACTTCATAAACACACGCAATATAACATAATTCTTATTGTAAACTTTACCTTTTCACACTTATGGCACACGTAATACGCATAACGATCCATGGCGTATTGGGCTGGATCGAAGGGCTTTGAATTGCTTGATCCCGTCCCTGGGGCAGTAAGCCCTTCATACTCGAATCTCATGAGTGCCTTGCGCTGCACTTCCTCTCGCAGACGATTGATAGGAGACAAAAGCTCAGCCAACGTCCAATGATGCATGTTTTCCTAGAAAACATAACATAACATAAATAAATGCTGGACATTTCACACAACATTATCTAGCCCCAAACTAAGCAGAGCTTGTGTTATGGGTACTAGATAACTGATATACTTAATACAATACATTACATGGATAGATATTTTTTATTATGCATAGAAAACACCCAGAACACCCTGAACAAATATCTGCAGAACGTACAAATATTTGTTCCGAGGCGGGAATCGAACCCGCAACCTTCTGCGTCGCAGGCGAAACTTCGCCCGCCGCGCCACAGAGGTCATCATAACACCCAACAATACAATACGTAGTCCTGATCCCACACTGGGCTTCTCCGTGTCGTGGGTATCAGAAACTACGAGTACCATGGTACCATCACACCCAAACCAATTGATACGTTAATAACCGCAAGGTAACTTCAGTTGCCTCTGCATTACATAAGCTAAGCTAGGTCAAGTTTTTAAGTTAATTGAATACAATCTAGTTAATAATAGTATTCAATCAAATCAAATATTATCATTTCAATTGTCTTAATATGACTGTCTACAATATGTATCTAATTTATTTATTTATACAATTTGAATTACTCACTTAATTTATATTAAGTCTTAAGTATGTACTTAAGTTATATAATTATAATTTATCCCTTCATACATTTTTTTAAGCATTGTGACAATGTACTTATAGATTCTTTATTGGTTCGATTGACCTGTAAATGTTTTATTTACCAATATATTGATTATTCTGATTATTCACAGAGTTCTTATCAATAATGAAAAGGGGGGTAATCGATAGTAAATATAATATATGATAATTATTCTTACTTTACAAATGGGGCATTGGGAAAATGAGAATGTGATTCTGGGCCCAATCCACCTGCTGGCGATGACTTTCTTGCAGCAGTGTAGATGGAAGACGTGTCCGCAGCCCAGCTGTACAGATAAAATTGAGTTAGCATAAGTACCTACACACGACGCATAACTACCTAGACACATTCAATCCCGAATCACAATAGATCAGGACTTATTATCCCATCCGTAAGGAGACTCGATTAAGGGATAGGCAGAGGCAAGTCCAATATATTTATGTGGAGCTTACATGCCCACTTTTTGCTTTATCATCGGCCCTCTCCGTAGAATGCCACGACATACTCACTTGAACATTACTTATTTTGTTCAGATATTCCTTACGTGGAAATTTAAATATACCTAATATATATTTTTTTGTATACTACTACGTAAGCAAACAAGCATACGGCCCACCTGATGGAAAGCGGTTACCGTAACCTACGGACGCCTGCAACACCAGAGGCATCACACGCGCGTCGTCGGCTCTTTAAGAACTTTAAAACGCCCTTTTGAAGAACCCCATACTGTAGTCACTTGAGAAAACCTCAGAGATCATGCCACAGCTTAAGTGATCGCGGGAGGAATTTCATCTGGAACCTCGCGGTGCGCGACCACATAGCTTCCAAGGTATTAGGATGAATCCCCTGCCGACGGCGAACGGTGCATTATTATTATATCATTTCGTAAACAAGAAATGTTTAAAAAATCCCACTCGAAAGAGTTGTCACTACTCTGGCAAAGTTATTGGCCTTTATAGCTGGATTCGCCCAGTCTAGTTTAGCCCCCCCCCCCCGCCCCTCTAACACTAAAACAAATGACCCAAAAACTTATAATAAAATATGGAATTTTGTGCCTTACTCATACTTTACAGGAAAACATAAATGAAAATCCTAAATCTTTAAACTGTTGGTGTATCTTGAACAACTTTAAAATAGTTTACTACGCTTTGGTTGAGTCAATACTAAGGTATGGTGTCAAATTCAGGGGGAACAGCTACGACTACATTATAAAGAGAGCATTTGTAATTAAAAAACGTGCCATTGGTACCATGGTGCGGATACCTTTACGGGAAAAAGTATCAAATAGTTAGATTGACCTGTATAGCCGGCGCAGCCTGTAGCGGGTCGGTAAAGCAGATCATGCACATATCGTCAGCGTCCTGCCGTAGCGTAGCGTCGCGCGAGCAGCCAGCCAAGCACGGCAGGCAGGTGCGCTCGCCACGCACGCCGCCGCATAGGTGACCGCACACTGCCAGCCGCCCGCACGAAGTCGACCCGTACTCCTACGAAACACAAACGACGTTTCTCACACGCTATTTCCAATCGAGGATTTTTAATATTACTTTTCATTTAAAAAACCGACTTCCACCATTGTATTCGTCTAAATATCTGGACGAAAAAATATATGAAAAAACCATAGTGGTGAAAGGATTATGATACTTCCTGAATGCAAATGCTTGGTTTGTTGTTGAAAATATCAAAATCGCTATATGTATGCCTACAATATTTGAGGAGTTCCCTCAATTCCTTATGGATTCCATCATCAGAACTGGATTCTGAAAAAAATGGGACCAATCTGGAAGTAATCTGGTGTATATCTATTCAATTAAAAAAATAATTTTCCAAAACGGTTTGTAAACGGCGGAGATATGAGGTAACAAACATAAAAAAAACAACCGAATTGAGAACCTCTTCCTTTTTTGTGAAGTTGGTTAAAAAGTGATTCTTGATATTCTCAAGCCTATCTATGTTAGGCATTTTGCTACAAAGGCTAAAAGCGACTGACTTTTAGACGACTTGCTCATGAGGGGGGAATGGCCGTCAATACACACGGGGGGCTGATAGTGTAGCAACGGCCATAACAGTAACAACAAATTATCACGAAAACAAACTCAATAAAAATGGAGTATACCTGGCACTGCTGATCAGCGCAAACGTTGCCGATTGCAAGCAGGCCTGCGTTCCCCCGTGCGCCGCAGAAACGGCACACGCCTGCGAGGCCGGCCGCCGTCGCCGTAGCCTCGCTGACGCTATCGGCCGCAGCGCCAGCGCCAGCGCCTTCCATGCCTCGGAACTCCGCCAGCCCCTTCAGAGTTCGCCTGTCCACCAAGAGTAACAGCCAGAACAACTTGGCGCGGCCGCACCCTTCGTGAATGTCGATACGTATGGCGCTTTCTTCTTCCTTGCAAATCTGTCGACGGGTGCTCGCAATAAGTGGAAGGGATCGGGAATAATTAATAAATAAATGCTGGACATTTCACACAGCATTATCTAGCCCTAAACAGAGCTTGTGTTATGGGTACTAGATAACTGATATACTTAATACAATACATTACATTCATAGATATTTTTTAATATACGTAGAAAAATACCCAGAACACCCTGATCAAATATCTGCAGATTGTACAAATACTTGTTCCGAGGCGGGAATCGAACACGCAACCTCCTGCGTCGCAGGCAAACCTTCGCCCGCCGCGCCACAGAGGTCGTCAGAGGTGGTAATTTAAATGAATAAGATGTGATCGATGACTGACCTGTCTATTGTGGGCTCTCGCCACTCTGTTTAGATGCAAGAACCTATCGCACTCAGCGCAGAGAGCGCCGCAAGTGCGGCACTCAATGACGGCCAAGGTGGCACCGTCGTCGTGGTTCGCGCAGTACGGGCGTGGCTCCACGCTCGAGTCGCGAGCGCGTACATCACGGCCTTCCATCCCGTCCAACCTAAACAACATTCAACAAGTTCAACTGTGCTCTCGCTATTCAAATAGTTTATTTATTTGTTTACTGGTAATCAACAGCGTTTTCTTAAAATCTATGCAAAAAAACATGTGTGACAAACATAAGGGCAATAATAGATTATCCTATTTTGTGAATAATGTAGTTAAATTGTTGAGGTAAGGAAGAGTTTAACAAAATCAAAGGCATGTGTAAATACAAAAGTTTGCATCCAAAGTGACTGATCGCGTTAAGTGATATATTTAATTCCCCAGAAAAATTAAAAAAAAAATATATCCCAGACTATTCAATCAATTTAAGTTAGTTACTCCATTCCATAAAACACGAGCTTTTGAAGGAAGTTTCTGCTACCAGGCCACTAAGTGCTGGAATAATCTGCCACCACCACTGAGAAGTCCACTGTCAAAGAGCACTTTCAAACACAATTAAAAAAAAATCTCTTGGATGAACAGCTTGCTAGCAGCTAAACTGACTCCTTTTTTATCTTTATTAATTTACAGACCATATACAATACACACCATGCACCCACACACACACACACACACACATTCACAATCCACACAAATACACACACCGACACACACCCACCACACACACACACACACACACACACACACACACACACACACACACACACATTTAACACTCATATTTATATTAGTTAGCATTTTTATTTTTATTTAATATTATGTACGTGTACATTAACATCATGTCTATTTTTATTATTGTGACCCCACTCCCTCCCTTGGCAAGACTGAAAAACAGCGTCTGGTTCTCGGACTAGGCCGTAAAAGCTGAGTCGTTGCCTTTTCACCAAACAGGCTTTATCCTAGTACCTATCAAACCTTTGTTTTATAACCGTTTGTTTTATTTATTTTTTGTCCTAAATTCATTTCTGGATGTTGTCTGATGTGTCTGTAATGTCATCAATTCATAAATAGAAAGATAACTATCATTTATGATCTCAATACAAGTTAGTGGTTGACAATTTTAATTAACCTGTCCAAGTATACTTGTAGTTTATTCTACGGCTGATTCAACTAAGAAAGAAAGAAAAACGTTTATTTGGCACAAAAACGACACACAATGCCGATACCAGATACAATAAATACATACAAGCAAACGAAAGTTACATCTAGAAGTTTAAATAAATCGGCTCATGTGTCTGTAGGTATGCCAAAATGGCGTTCAGCTCAGCATAAATGTAACTAGGTATGTACTAAGTGGCAGAAATTCAACTAGACTCAAGAACGTTACTTACAGCTCAATGTGTGCCTGTTCGCAGACGCACAGAGACGACAAGGTCATCCACATGGTCGGTAGAGTGATACACCGCGTGGGATGCCTGTCCGCTTCGCTCACTTGCGCGATTTGTGAGGCACAGTGCGCGAGCGCTGATCGAGTTTCTAGGCCCCATGCCGACGAAACTTTGTCCTGAAAAATATCGACCGCAAATTGAAGCTGAGTATAGTAAAATACTACGACAAATGAATTTAAAATGTGTCACACACGTTGCAGACACGGTAAGATATCTGTATCTGAGCGCGTATCTGTCCATATCGCTCTCTATACTAAACTCAAGGAGTAACACACACGTAGCAGATCACTTATATTTTACCGTCAAGCATCTGTAGGCACCGACATATATCAAAAGATGGACAGATTATATCCGTGTATACAAATTTAAATACAATACAGTTTGAAGGTCTCCGCGTGAATGTATCATTTTCGTATATTATCGTATCTGCTGCGTGTGTGATGCAGTTTAATAAGCAACTACACACCTCTGCCATATCAGTAATTAACTTGGCAACCAATTGCGCATGCTTTTTAATGGTCATTCCTCGCATGAACCATGCTGCGTGCGGGCCCGACACCACACAGGTGCCCATCATCACTGAGCCAGGCGCAGATCCGCCAGCCCCTTTCACCTTCACCTGGATATTGATCGCCTTGCCAAGGTAGCATAGCAAGTAATCCAGCAAGGTAAACCTGTGGTTGTAAAACATAATCCCATGTTATTTTACCATTAGACAAATTAAACCGGAGTAAGTTTATTGACCTACCTCTCTTCGCGGCCTTGGGTAGTGGTCGTAAGCATTCGTTGCGGCGGTATTCCCATCATCATGCGTCGTAACAAAAATATTACCTGAAAAGAGAATTGTGATAGCATACGAGTTTTGTACTTCTGCGCTTGCCAACAGCGCGGTAAAGCAGCATCGAACATCTGATGTCAACAGCACACAAACCACGTTCATTCGAAAAAATTTAATAAAGAGTTGGATTATTCGTACGTTCGCCGTCATAGCGCTCAGACCAAGGAACATAATACTCTAGGTGCGGACCTCCCTTACTTAGTTTATCAAATAGTCAATGTACCTCCTATAAACTGGGGGCTTAGTACGGGTTTTGATAGTTTACGAAACTATATGAAGTTTCGTTTCTTTCCATACATTTACTTGCAGCGCCCCTAGCGAAAACGAGAAGAAAACTAAGGACGCTGTCAGTAAATGTATTGGATGGAAACGAAACTTCATATAGTTTCGTAAACTATCAAAACCTAAGCCCCCTGAGGGTGATAAAAAAAGTGAGGAAGTTGAAAACCCCGGGAGGTTATTCTATTGTATTACATTAGTTACCTGTCTTTGTACGCGATCGCTAGCAGTATGCAATAATGCCAATAAATCAGACAGCAATTCCGTTTGCTGTGCCAAGTGGGCTCTGCCAACGTGGCTGCCACTCAGAGCTAACAGCTGCAAGTAATAAACTTTTGTTAAAATAAGCTATGACAAAAATCAAATTAATAACTTTTCATTAAAAAACCGACTTCCGCCACTGAATTCGGCTATCTGCATGTTTTTTAACCGACTTCACAAAAGGAGGTTCTCAATTCGGTTGTATTTTATTTACAAAACAATAACTTGTTGCTAAAAATACCAAAATTGCTATATGTCTGCCTATAACATTAAAATAAATAAATAAATAAATGCTGGACATTTCACACAACATTATCTAGCCCCAAGCTAAGCAGAGCTTGTGTTGTGGGTACTAGATAACTGATATACTTAATACAATAACATTACAATAGTTTTTTTTTTTATTATACATAGAAAAATACCCAAAACACCCTGAACAAATATCTGCAGATTGTACAAATATTTGTTCCGAGGCGGGAATCGAACCCGCAACCTTCTGCGTCGCAGGCGAACCTTCGCCCGCCGCGCCACAGAGGTAATTTGAGGAGTTCCCTCAATTCCTCGTAGATTCTATCATCAGAACTGGATTCTGAAAAAAATGGGACCAATCTGGAAGTGTATCTATTCAAATAAAAAAATATTTTTTCAAATCGGTTTGTAAACGAAGGAGATATGAGGTAACAAACACAAAAAAAAGTACAACCGAATTGAGAACCTCCTCCTTTTTTGTGAAGTCGGTTAAAAATAATATTGTTTATGCTTACGAGTGATAACATCTCAAAGCAGTAGTTGTCCTGCTGATGGACATTGGGCCTCAGCGGCACATCGCTGTCGCGTTCGGCGGCCTCGGCGCAGAGGAAGGCCGTCTCCCAGTCGTCGCGGACCCTCGCTGCTTCTCCGCCGATGGCAGAGACAATGTGTGTCATAACCTACAAAGTATACCCCAGATTTGGGTCCCCCATGAACAAAGTATTATCAAAAATCCTGCGTATTTTTTTTATATTTATAGCATTTCATCTGGCTACTTATTGCAATCAGATATTGGAAAAAATAGGTTATTTTCTTTAACTATTTTTTGACATAGTGGTAGCACAGTGAAATAAAACATATTTTGTGGGGCCAAACAAAAACGAAACCTTGCAAATTTCTTTGGTGCGTTTTTGTTTTGGGTTTATAATTTCGCGATAATGTATTTGCAGAGCCGCTTTAAAAAATTTTTATGGCTCACATCTGAGCCGTGATTTTAGAAAATATTGCCAAAACATCGGGTGCATGCGAGCTACAATATGCATATATATTTTTGAAACAAGCTTATTAAGCTTTTTCATTCGATACCCAACACAGCATCATTCGAACAAATAAATCCACGCAGCTAAAATGCGCCGCGGTGGGTCTGCGCCTAAAGGTGAAACAGTGGCACAAGTTGATCACTAACCTGTCGCTGCAGAGAGGTGAGCTGGTTGCCAGCGAATAGGATGCCAACCACGTGCTCGCGCAGGTCACTGTCATCGTGCGGTGGGGCGTCGCGCGGCGCCGTGCGCGCCAGCGCCTTCTCGCCAGAGTATTCCCACTCGAGTAGCTTGCCAAACACCTGACAAAAGCAAAAGTTTCACCGAAAATTGTTTCTATAATCTAACTTCGCTAACGTCTCCCTAATTTTATTTCCAACTATTTACTTCGTAAATGCATTGCTTCACATAACGCTAATTTCTAAAATTATCAATTCCCAAATGCTTCGGCTCAGAATTTTTAAAATACAAAATTTTATTTTGTTGAATTTTATTTCACAAATTCGTTTCGCAAATAATTTATTTGACACACCTAATAATATTTTTTTATTAAAAAATTGTTATTTTATTTGACATTTATTTATTTATTTGCTTCGTAAATTGTTTTCTCATAAATTACTGTTTCATAGGTTATCATTTCAAAAATGTTTATTTCATAATATTTTCTTTCAATTTCAAATGGCAAGATAATAATAAGTTTTTGCCAGCTACAACAAGAAACAAATATTTGAGCAAATCAAAATATGCGAAATGAAATTTTTAAAAACAACTTTCTACGAAATGATATGTTACCATCAGTAACACATGAAAACCACCACCAAGGAATACACACAAAAAATTAAGCTAAATAACAATCGAGAAAGATTTTTTCCGGAATCGAACTGGAAACGGCGCCCAAAATCGTGCCGAGACGCGGAAAACAAACTCTGTATAATCGCTTACATCGCATCAGTTCAGAATTATTAACCTGTGAGGTGAGCAGGCGGAAGACGCGCAGGGTGTCAGTCTCAGTGAGCGCGTGCACAAGGCGCGCGGGCGAGGTGGCGGGGCGCGCGAGAGGCGCCGGCGCCGACAGCAACCGCACCTGCCGCACGCGCACCGCCGGCTCCGGTCCGCGCAGCTCACAGCGCACGCGCAGTGTCGCCGAAGTTGCGCCCGGGTAGCAAGCTGGAATTATGGTACACCTATAAATACACCAAAAAATCTGGAACACCATTAACGCCTTTAGTCTACCTACGCATTCGCATGCGTTAGCGAAACAGCGAAAAAACTGACAGTTACAGGCAGCGTTTCGCATATGCTATGTCTCACTCACTCTACAGCGAGATGAGATAGTTGCGTCCTTGTCGGTACTGTTTCGCAGGCGAATGCGAAATGGTCGTTACACAGACGCAGGAGTTCGCTACTGGTGTTTCGCATCGCAACGCGTTACTACATGTTTCTGTCCGGGCGGACAGATTTTCGCATAATGGAAGCCGAATATAGAAATATTGTTGAATTTAGATATGCAAAAGTTTCTGGCTTCATTCTGAAATATGTATAGAAACGATCTTCATGTGACTGAAGTTCTAGACATAGTTTATTTTCTCCAAGTTTCCGTCGTTTCAGATTTATTTCATGAACCCAGATTCTACGCTTCTTCTTCAATACAGACGCTAGCAACAACAATTCTTCCTCTTCAGAATCTGAAACGGTTGACTGGGACGACATGCTGAAACGACAATCCACGAGAGAATGAATTTTTTTTGCGAAACAACCTTAGTGTTCTAACGTTTCGCAGAGTTTCGCTAAAGCAATTGGTTTCGCAGAGATTCGCTGTCGCATGCAAACGCGTAGGTGTACTAAGGGTGTAAGTTGCCAGAGAGTTGATTCTGTTTTGACAAGCAAATGACACGGACGTCTGGTGTAGTGTAGTGTGGATTTTTGTATGGTGACACCGATCAGCGCCCCTAGCGTACACTCTGTGAACCTCATTTTCCATACAAAAATCCGTGTTACACTACACCATACGTCCGTGTCAATTGCTTGTCAAAACTCAGAATCAGCTCTCTGAGCGGTTCGCACACCGCACAGCGGCAGCGAATAATGGCACTTACTAGGCACAGTGTAGCAGACCCATGTTGCCGCCTTGGGATCCACTTCGATGTCCTGCATATGATACATCTCTCCTGATCCACCGCTGTACAAGAAGGACATCAGTAGAATCTTGTGCTGAAAAATAACAATACATTAGCCAACCCTCAAAAATAAGTACTTAAAGTTTAGGTATAACAAATATATTTCAGAGCTTTTTCTTGCTTCATTATCATGAGATTATTATGATTCAAATTTAACGAAAAATCATCATAGCCATGGTCATGGTAGATCTAAATCTAATTACGATGATATAAATGATTCACTATCGCGTGTTCTTGAGTGGTTCACAGTTAATAATCTTTTGCTTAATGCTAAAAAAACGAAATGCATCAAATTCACATTGCCTAATGTAAAACATTATCCAACTAATATTAAAATAAATGGGGAGACACTTGATCTTGTCAAGTCTACCATTTTCTTAGGGCTTAATATTGATGCAGGGTTGCAGTGGGCACCACAAATTGTGGCTCTTGCTGGTAGACTTAGTTCCGCTGCATATGCAGTTCGTATAATAAGGCAGCTTACTGATGAAGCTACAGCTAGGCTTGTTTATTTTAGCTACTTCCATAGTGTTATGTCATATGGTATCATACTGTGGGGTAAAGCAGCAGATATCCAAGCTATTTTTGTCTTACAAAAACGGGCAATACGTGCCATTTATAAACTGAAGTCGCGTGACTCCTTGAGGGAGCGTTTCAAAGAAATCAATATTCTTACAGTAATATCGCAATATATCTATGAAATATTATTACATACACATAAACACTTGGATAGTTTTATGATAAAAAGTGACGTGCATGGTATTAACACGAGAAATAAACACAAACTAAATATACCAAAATTTCGATTAAAGAAAGTAAGTGGGTCTTTTATGGGGAATTCTGTACGGTTCTATAATAAACTTCCAGAAGGTGCATTTAAACTTCCTATTCGAAGATTTAAATCCTACATAAAGATGAATCTAATTAAGAAAGCGTATTACACTTTTGATGACTATATTAATGATAAAGCCGCGTGGCCTGATGTCGCTCTGCCCCTCGACTGCTAAAATGGAAATTTGCAATATCTGTACTTACCTATTTACATGTTTGTATTAGATTATTATTTATAAGTATAACAAGCGTAGCGTGTGCTGTCTTGCATATTTTTGCTGATGTTTATTTACTTTTGACTACCTTCCTAAGGTTTTTAAGTTCTCATTTACTATGTATCAGCAACTCCTTGCTCCGAGGCACCACACAGGCGCTTCTCACCTAGTGGTAAGACGGACCATTTATGTAAGCCAAGCCGAGTTTGTTGCCTGATTCTTCTAGGCTTGGTCGCGTTGGAACAGGAGTAATTTAATTTTATATAAGACGATTCAAAATGATCCTTGTGATTTTAATGAATAAAGTTCTTTTTGACTTTGTCTTTTCCCATATTAACGTACAATACAAGCTCATAACACGAGTGCTTTTGCATGGAATAACACCAATTTATTGTGCAACTAGCCCAAGGCTAGATATTATAACTGTAATTATATAATATATAAACATGGTGTAAAATGACGGCTCCCGAATACTGAAGGTACCGGTAAAGCTACCTATGCCATAGCTATATAAAATAGCGGCGAGTTCACAGAGCTCACCGGCCGCGCGAGTTCAACGCTCCCGGTCACCTGATCGACGTGCAGCGCCAATATTTCTTACGTGTATTGCTTTTTTTGAAGTTTTTATTTATTAACGTGTTTTTAATGATGTAAATTAGGTTTTTGTGGTCCTTCTATGATGTTTTATGGATATTTATAAAGAAAACACGAAAAAAGCCGACCAAGAGTGAGCATTTTTTTCGTGTTTTTTCAGCTTAAATATTTTCAGAATCATGGTCTGAATGCACTGTTTCCGGGAGTAATCTTTTTACATCCGTTATATATATAATAATTATAATATAATATATATTTAAATATAGATATAGGTGGGTGCGTACCGATGTGTCTCTTGTATTGTCGATATGCACGCATATTATATGCGGGCTATCATCGGGCGTGCCTCCAGGGAACGCTATTTGGATCCATTTAGCTTTATTGCGATCCTCGTCACCAGACTCCCAGAATGTTTCCGTGCTACCGTCAATCAAACAACCGGTCATGCCTTGCCTAGACGATACGCTGAGATCGCACCAGGCGGTCACGTCAGCACAGGCCCACAAAAAGCTTTCCTGCAATTAAATTTTAACGGCTGTGTTATATATCTGCCATGTTAGTAGTAGAACTTCTTGTGAAAGAGTTCGTCCGGGGAAATAGCATGCAATGCAAAGTAGCATAAAAAAAAAAGGTTGCACCCAACAAATAAATAAATGCTGGAAATTTCACACAACATTGTCTAGCCTTAGCTAAGCAGAGCTTGTGTTATGGGTACTAGATAACTGATACACTTAATACAATACATAACATAGATAGATATTTTTTATTATACATAGAAAAATATCCAGAACAGCCTGAACAATTATCTGCAGATCGTACAAATATTTGTTCAGAGGCGGGAATCGTACCCGCAACCTCCTGCGTCGCAGGCGAACCTACGCCCGCCGCGCCACAGAGGTCGTCAATTTGCGTAGTATTTTCTACCCACCTTATGCACGTAACTGTGGAAGCTTTCGTTCAATGCGCCCATGTAGCCGTCATCGTAGATGCCGTCTTCAGAGTGAGACAAGATCTTGCTGATCACGCTAAATACTTGAGAGCTGCGCGCCATCCACGCAGCATTAAAAGTAAGGCAGGTATTTAATTACAAGCGTTTTCGTGGAACGAAAAGGTCTACACGGTCTCTCCTGTCACCTGGGTGTTATGGTACCATGGTACTCGTAGTTCCTGACCACCATCACCACCCACGACACAGGGAATCCTATCCTTTCTCGCTCTAACGAACGCCTACCTGAGCGATAGAAAGGTTGATGATTCATTGAAAGTTAACTGAGATGAGATTATATTGTGAATGGGAAGTTTTCTGACAGCAAAATAGTTCTAACTTTCTAAGTCCATGCATAGATGGCGCACTCCAGATATGGTTGTCTAAATTTTGTCGGTCAGCCACCAACTGCCAGTGTCACTGACTTCACTCGCTTCATGCTGTTCGTTGGTGAAGTAAAGTAAGTATCTGCGTAAAGTTTTTGTTGAAATTCTGATATATTTGTTAGTGTTACGTTATTGTTATAATTTTTTGTTGTTATTGTTGAAGCCGCACCAAGTAGACCGGTCTATAGTAGACTTGAAAAACGAGTTTCGGAATCGCAACGCGAAACTTGGAGGATAAAAAGAGATAACAAAGAGAATTTGTTCTCTGTGGTCTTTTTTCAAAATCTTCAGAAGACATAACCAAGTCGAGTCACCGCCATCTACCGGAATTTTAAGAACTATTTTTTATTTTTAATTGCCACCCTGAAAACTTCCCATTTAATGATACAGATACAGATTATTTAATGGTAAAATGTTATTTTACAAGTCAAATGGTGAAATTGATAAAATATAAGTATACCTACCTAGGTACATAGTATTAGGTACATTATGAAATAATCTATACACTAAGTAAAAACTTATTTATATTTACATATGAGTTATTTATTTATTATCTTCTACGAATTCACTGACCGAATAGAAGGCTTGTTTTATCAAGTACTGTTTCAGTTTATTCCTGAACACGGCGTCGGATTTTGCATCTTTTATCACATCTGGCAGCTTATTAAATATGGTGACTCCTATTACATAAGGCGACTTCTCCGACTTCTTAAGCCTGTGGCTTAAGAAATAGGCTACGTATTCCAAATACGTAGCCTATTTCTGTTCCTAGTTGAGAACCGATGTGCTGCCCCTAACGTTTCAAATTTATCTTTGCTCATGCTTACAAACAAGCTTGAAAATTGAAGGTACGGTAAGGATATCGAGCTCGAAAAAAAATGAGTAAGCAGAGACATCGGATGGCACTCGAACAATGGCGCAAATTGCTCGTTTTTGGAGAATGAGAGCCCTTTCACGCTCAGCTGCCGTTCCCCACAGCTCCGTTTAATTATTATGATAAATAATTTCGGCGCGATTAGGGATCTCGGGCGCTAAGTGTACAGACCTGTGCAAGAAGTTGCGGTCATGCTTCGAGTAGTGGAGCGCCCAGCAACGCACGGCCTGCAGCGCAGCGGCGCTCGCGGTTGGCAGCGACGGCGCCAGCGCGCTCACCGAGCCAAGGAAGGCGTGGAATGCGGCCCGTGCGCCGCGCGCCGACCGCCCTCCCGGGCATATGGCCGACGTCGACGCCGTCGGAGGTACCAAGTGGCCGGCGTTCACATCGTTGCCAACATTCTAAAAACATACACAAACTTATTTATTCGATGTTGACGTGTTTTAATGTATCATATCCGTCCTTTATGTGACACTTTTTACGCTTCCGGTCTGTTTACTATGGTGTCTGATATTATTAGTAGTTGTCTACATTGCAAAACGTTACAGGGCGGCAAGCACGGATCGTCGGTCGGTAAATTTGACATATCGATATCTATCGAATCGTGTCGATAGGTCGTAGCATGGAACTAGCCTCGATTACGTATATCGAGACTTTTATTTTATCAAATGTTTCTTGACAAATGTCAAAATTAAGATCCATGCTAGAGCTTATTTATCATTATTATTTTATCATTATTTAGCTTAATTTATCAGACAATCGATAAAGTGAGTTCGATGCTACCGATTTCAAAATAGTCCCGTTTTGTCGAACTTTAATGTCAAATTTGATTGATTCAGAGATCCATGCTTGCAGCCCAGGGCTGACATAGTAGCAAAGCGGCTAAAAGTCCTCATAAAAATTTAAGAATAAAAAAAATCAACTGCTGTTACGTCTTGATATGCGTATACGTATTTTCACTTGTCACGATATATATATAAACAAATTGACGACCTCTGTGGCGCGGCGGGCGAGTAGTCGGCTGAGATGCAAATGGTTGCGGGTTCGATTCCCGCTGCGGGACAAATGTTTGTATGATCTGCAAACATTTGTTCCGGGCCTGGGTGTTGTGGTACCATGGTAGGCCACAGGTGGTCATGGTTCCCACGACACAGGGAATCCTAATGTGGGATCAAGACTACGTATGTGGCTGTTGGGTGTTATGTTATGTTAATTAGACTCACCTCTTTGTTGTCATCATTGTCGTTAGGCGGTGGAACAAGTCTGGCATACTTTTCGAGAGCAGCGCAGAACCACCACATAACATCGTGAACGCATGTTGGCTGCGTGGTTGACCGCATCAGCCAATTCATAGCCTGCAAATAAATAAATCAATAAATGCTGGACATTTCACACAGCATTATCTAGCCCTAAGCTGAGCTTGTGTTATGGGTACTAGATAACTGATATACGTAATACAATACATTACATAGAAAGATATTTTTATTATACATAGAAAAATACCCAGAACACCCTGAACAAATATCTGCAGATTGTACAAATATTTGTTCCGGTGTGGGAATCGAACCCGCAACCTCCTGCGTCGCAGGTGAACCTTCGCCCGCCGCGCCACAGAGGTCGTCGGGCAAATCAACAATGAAAATCAATGAATTCTGCAAAAGTTACGTTTTTTTTTACAATATTTTCAATGTATTCTTACTTCAAAGGCGTACTGTCGCACGGTACTGATTCTAACAGCAGCATCCAACTTTTGTCTGTAAATAGGCAGATCGCGCTGACTCAGCACGAAAGATAAGACAGGGCTCTTCATCAAAGACTCTGATTTCACCCGAGGTGGTTCAAAAGCAGAAATTGTCCATGCAGCACTTCCATGTTCACCGCAACCGACTAAGCGTTGAAGTTCAGCACTCGGTTGGGCGAGGAGCGACGAACCTGCACCTGATCGAACGGGTTTTTTTTTAGAATTGAATTTATCGTGTCTTGGTATCATTTTAGAAAAATAACGACTATACACCACGTACTTTGCTATTCTCCTGCTGACGTTTCGTTGACCATTTTGAGGTCCTGGCGACGAAGGCAAGCTAGTTTCAGTCTCACGACCTTTGAGCGTGGTCGCGGTCGGTGCTCATGAGGAAGGACCTCAAAATGGTCAACGAAACGTCAGCAGGAGAATAGTAAAGTACGTGGTGTATAGTCGTTATTTTTCTAAAAAGGTTTTTTTTAATAAGTATGCTGCTAGATCTGTCAGATTTTTTTTCTTTACTTAGCGTACATTTCTATGTACCC
This sequence comes from Epirrita christyi, assembly GCA_951392215.1. Classification (NCBI taxonomy): domain Eukaryota; kingdom Metazoa; phylum Arthropoda; class Insecta; order Lepidoptera; family Geometridae; genus Epirrita; species Epirrita christyi. The sequence goes on along the minus strand of OX595833.1, from coordinate 15,006,609 downwards.
TAATAGAATTACAATCTAGCCATAAGGCAGGCTAATAAGTAATTAAACATTGACCTAGATTTATAAAATAAATCATAGCTAAGAATGTGTCCATTGGCACTTTTCTTAATGTCTCTATTTAAGGGGAGGACACTTTGTTCTTGTGTTCTTATTAAATCAGAAATTTATTGTCTCAGAAATAATAAAAAATTCAATGTGCATTAAACTCTTGTCGTATACCTGACAATGTTTCTTGCTGGTCTTCTTGTACATTGCGTGTCAGCGGTGGGAAAGTAGCATTTAACAAATCCCGTTCTCCAGCCTGTCCCATCGATACAGACCTGTGCACGCGCGGTATGGCACCAACGCCTTCCAATCTCCCGTAAGGTACATTCTGATAAACAAATTGTATAACCATGTCAAAAGAAAAACAACAGACAGCCAGAATCACTAAAATAAATTGTCAATAAATTATCAACTTAATACGGCTGCGTTTCCACCAGAGATGAGCGAGGATGCATAGCGAGGGATGTGTTTTTTAAGAACCAATAGAATCACTCTATTTACCTAGTCTCGCTCAGCGCAGCTCTAGTTGAAACGGTTTAGCGAGCGAGGTTTTTATACGTACAAAACAAGTGTGAGATGTCTGCGAGTGATGTGTGCGAGGAATGTGTTGCGAGGGATGTGTGCGAGAGATGTGCGCGAGGGATGTGTGCAAAGGATGGACGCGAGCGAGAAACTACTAGCAGTCAGTCTGAAAAGAGCCCGCTACACATCCTCGCACCGCTCAACTATTCACCGTTTCACAGCCTCGCTACGCATCCTCGCACCGCTCATCTACCTCGCACATCTCTGGTGGAAACGCAGCCTTATGCATTATTTATGCATTAAGTTGTTTAACAAACTCGCATATGATCTACGAAATTCATATCAGCATTCAAGTGAGAAGGTTGTTGACAGGCAAATCAAACTACACTCTTGACGAATCTTTTGCTGATGAATTCTAAAAGAAAAGTTTAACATAAGTTTAGAATCTCTTCTATATTATGACTAAATGTACACCTTATTGTATTCAAGTTTTATCAATTGTTTAATCTTATGTACGCATGCACCAAATGCTTGTAATATTTGGACATAATCCATGTGTACTTTTTAACCGACTTCACAAAAAAGGAGGTTTATTTAATTTTTTTAAATGTTTGTTACCTTTATCTCCGGCGTTTATGAACCGATTTGGAAAATTATTTTTTTATTTGAATTGATATACTTCCAGATTGGTCCCATTTTTTAACCGACTTCCCAAAAAAGGAGGGGTTCTCAATTCAGTTGTATATTTTTTTTTTAATGTTTGTTACCTCATATCTCCGGCGTTTATGAACCGATTTAGAAAATTCTTTTTTTATTGGAATAGATATACTTCCAGATTGGTCCCATTTTTTCAGAATCCAGTTCTGATGATGGAATCCATGAGGAATTGAGGGAACTCCTCAAATACTGTAGACATACATATGGCGATTTTTATATTTTCAGCAACAAACCAAGCAATTTGCATTCAGAAAGTATCATAATCCTTTCACCACTGGTTCTTTCATCATTTTTTTTCATCCAAATATTTAGTCGAATACAATGGCGGAAGTCGGTTTTTTAAATGAAAAGTTATGTATCTTCTAAAATAAAAATATATCGAATTGAATCAACTTACAAATGGCGTGACAGGTGGCGGAGCGGGTCGCCCCAGAGAGTGATAACGCGCGGCATCAACCGTCGCTCTGGGTGCTGCTCCCAGAGCGGGTAAGCACTGGAACGGAGGCGCGGGTTGCCACAAGCTGCCTGGTGGCGTCGGTGGACTGCGGCCGGAGCCTTCGTACCACGGCGCTGTACTTATTGACTCTGAAATAAACCACCGTACAGTAAAATAAGAAACCTGAGCGCATGAGGACAGCTAAATAAAACTATGAATCACAGCCCGACTAAAGTTTACACCATGCATGTCAAACTCAAAGACATTGGTGGGCCAAATGCTTAAATACTGTAGAACCAGTGGGCCGCAAAACCCAACCATAAAGAAAACAAACTCATTCATAGATATACCTAGTAGTACCCTAGGGGCACCCTATTCCGTAACTGAAAGTAAAATAGCTATCAATTGACAATTCTTTATGATAATTTTGACCAATTGATTGTCACATTTTTACTTGTCAAACGCTACTCACCGAGTAACTTTCATTTAGGGAGGGGGGCAGGTCGCTAGTCGTTTATTCAATCATTACTTAATAGTAAAATGAAAGAAAAATATACTATGTGTTCTTAAAATTTAATCGGGCCGCAGTCAAAGTTGTAAAGGGCCGCATGCGGCCCGCGGGCCGCATGTTTGACATGCTTGGTTTACACAGTATTACAGTGTACCATAACGTCCAATTCATCACCATTATCAACCGTTATACGTCCATTGTTGGACAAGGACTCCTCCATTGAATACAATGGGGTTATTTGCCATAATCACCACGCTTGGCAGGCGGATTGGAGATCACAGTTTGGTGTTGAGTACAGGTGGATGCTGCTGCCAATACCCTGAGGCCCAATTCTCTAAATTATTTTATAACTACACTGAAAATTAACCGAATCGAGACTGAATTGTGAATTGCCAGAATGTTTGTATTCTGCTCCCTCATAAATAAAATTTAGTCTACTTTCAATTTACGGTGACTACCGTTAGAGTAGGATAGTTATATATATAATTGGAAAGAGTAAAGTAAGACTCCATCTACTTAAGCCAAAATTATCGGAAAAACTTTGAATCGTTCAAGTTTCGGTCACATTTCGATATAATCACATTACAGTGTTATATTTTAAGTTAGGAGAATACCATTTCTGACATTTAAGACATCGACACAAGATCGAAACAAGATCCGAACTCTATTTTAACTATTTTTTAGCTAGAGAATTGGGCTGCTGGTTTAATCCCTTAGTATGGTTTTTACTACATTCACAAGAGAAGGGGTATATTCTTAGGTCGGAGATGCTACGGCATTCACTTAAGTAGGCGGGCAAAAACAATACTCACCGGCATTAGTCAACGGTGCCAGATCCAATAGAAAAATTGCATTTTCCTTCATAACGTTATGATCAATAATCGATGGCATATACGCGTCTATGTTGGAATTCAACGACGCCTTGGTCTTCTGTTGTTTGGCCGAAGTAGCTTTTATACCCTTATCACGGCACCGCTCACAGAAGATGTACCACAGCTGATACGATGGAGACATTTCTGTTTGGTAATAACAGTACATTATTTATTGTAGACACCATTATCCATAGTGCTAGTATAGTATAATATTTAAGTTTAGTTTTAAGTATTCAGAGTGATCTTAATAACTTAATCCAATGGTGTGATAACAATGCCATGGCAGAAAGTGTAAACATATTACATTTTCTCAAAAAAACCATCATAATAAGAACCTTGGAGTCTTGGAACGAAAACTTACCTTCGTGCCCATATTGACCACATAGTAAGTTTAGCCTCTAGAACGCTTGGTTTTATCTTTAGAAACGGCAAGGTTTTTAAACAGCCCGCCACAAAAATACTACTGTATAACTCACTAATACGAAGCATTCTAGAATATAATAGAGTGGTTTGGCGCTCTCACTTTGCTACACACAATCTAAGAATAGCAAGAGTTCAAATTAGAGATCCCGAAAACTAATAACCCGTTCTCGACACAATTCAAACCATATTCTAATGTACTTTGATGATCTACGTCAGAGCACGGTTATTGGTTTCTATTGACATTGTGTTTATTTTGTGTACGACCTATTTAGTCGTTTTATAATTATTTTGAGCATTTTTGTTTTTTCTGACCCAAACCTTGCACCTAGCTTGTAACCTGCATATTAGCTATACCTAGTTTGTAAGGACTTTTGCACGCTTGACGGCAGAATGTACTGGACACTATAATTTATATTTATCATCTGTCTTGTACTGTACTTAATAATAATAATAATAATAAGCATTTATTGAGGAACACCATAAATATAGAATCATGTGTACAGTTTGAAACGATGATGCCTGTAGAAGTATGAAAACAGTGTTACAGATACCAACGCCCTCCTCCTTTAAAGCAACAAAGTTCCAACCAGGTAAAAGGCATACAAAAACTAATCTAAAAATAAAAGTTTTGTTCCCACAGATCAGAAGGATCTGAGAGTGTGTGTGTGTGTGTGTGTGTGTAGTGTGTGTGCGCGCGTGTGTGTGTGTATGCGTGTGTGTGTGTATGTGTGAGTGTGTGTGTGTGCGCGCGCGCGCGTGTGTGTGTGTGTGTGCGTGCACTTACATTCTAAGCAAATAAATAATTCATTAATTCATTCACAAGTGATAAAAAAAATATAAAAGTAAGGACAGTAACAGGAGCGTTCGCTGCTAAAATAAGAAAAGCTTAAGCTTGCCTTGAATTAATTGTCCGCAGGTCGAAGGGGGCATGTCAGTGGGCGCCGGGTCGGGCGGTGGGTCCGTTCGTTTGTAGATGCCAGAACGATCGTAGCCGCGCATGGAGGGTGCGCGACATCCCGGGTGCACGTGACGCATATGAGCCGCAAGGGGAGGAGCCACTTTTGCTCCGCCACACAGCTCGCAACGAGCTACGCACAGGCAATAAAATATCAATACAACACTATACAGGGCGTAAAAAGACTACTCCCGAAAACTGAAACAGTGCATTCAGACCATGATCCCGAAAATAATTAAGCTGAAAAAACACGAAAAAAAAAATGCTCACTCTTGGGCAGCTTTTTTCGTGTTTTCTTTATAAATATCCATAAAATATCGTTACAGGAACACAAAAATATAATTTCCTTCATTAAAAACACGTTAATAAATAAAAACGACAAAAAAACAATGAAAATTCACATACGAAATATTGGCGCTACAGGTCGATCAGCTGACCGGGAGCGTTGAACTCGCGCGGCCGGAATAAATGCGTATATTACTGACTGACAAATACGATACGAAACGAAAAAAATAGTTTTCTCCGGTATGAATCACCTCTCAGGCGAAAGATACTTAATATAGCTATGATATAGGTAGCTTTACCGGTACCTTCAGTATTCGGGAGCCGTCCTTTTACACGCTGTATAACATAATGCGTTTTTATTATATTTATAACATAATGCGTTAATATACTGATTTCTGATACCTGTATATGGTGTTTTTTCGGCGTAGCGAGTTTTCCATTCTACTCTTGGAGGACCCCGAGATGTGAAACAGGCCAATTCGTCAACTACTTTAGGTGGGCCTAATGGAATTTCGTCGATCGGTTTCTTGTACCTGAAAGGACGAAAAAAAAGTGGAATTTAGTTGTATTCATTACAAAAATTGCGGGTTGCATCCGCAGGGCTGTTCTCTACCTCGCGACATGTTTGCAACAGGGCAGTGCAATCAGCCCCCCCAATTACAGTAGCAAATGGCAATGGGGAAAGCAACAATAGGGATTATTTTGGCAGCTTTATCGCTATCTAAATCTCTTTTTAACAGACTTCCCAAAAAAGGAGGAGGTTCTCAATTCGGTTGTATTTTTTTTTAATGTTTGTTACCGCATATCTCCGGCGTTTATGAACCGATTTGGAAAATTATTTTTTTATTTGAATAGATATACTTCCAGATTGGTCCCATTTTTTCAAAATCCAGTTCTGATGATGGGATCCATGAGGAATTGAGGGAACTCCTCAAATATTGTAGGCATACATATGGCGATTTTGATATTTTCAGCAACAAACCAAGCATTTGCATTCAAAAGTATCATAATCCTTTCACCACTATGGTTCTTTCATCATTTTTTTTCATCCAAATATTTAGTCGAATACAATGGCGGAAGTCTGTTTTTTTAATGAAAAGTTATCAAGTTTCAACAGATTTGGCTGCCAAAATGATCACTATTGTTGCGTTCCCCATTGCCATTTGCTACTGTGATTGGGGGGCAGGGCTGTCAAACGGTAACTTTTGTATGAGAAAAGCGACGTTTGACAGCCATGATCGCACAATTTGCGCCTGTTGTCACATGTCCTCACTGATGACACTCACTTATCAGTTGCCGCAGACAGTTGATCCGAGTCATACAGAGCATCCCAGAGGGCAACCAGAGCCCGCATTGCCGGTGGCAGCACGTTGACTATCGCTGGAGCCGAAGACAGGTCTACAGACAAAAGTTACAAGTGAGTAGTTAGAAACACTATAGCCCTGTACCTCACACAGTGATACACAATATTTTCAGAAAACTCCATCTTTATGCTAAATTAATTAATTATTATTATTATTATGGCATTCATTTATTTAAAATCTCGTTACAAAAATATATACTATAAAGAAATACCAACTATCTACAAAAACATAATAAGTATAAAAGACATTATAGTAAAAAATATATATCTAAACGGGAAACCTCCGGCCGCGGAGCAAGGCCCAAGCGGTCGGAAGCTAGGGCTGCAGGGAGAGCAACCTTATTATTATTAAATGTTTACCATTTTGAACTTTTAACCCTTAATTTGGCATTAATTCATTAACACAGGTTATTTTTTTATCTTTTTCTTTTATACTACTAGGGCAAGCAAACAAGCATGCGGCCAACCCGATGGAAAGTAGTTACCGTAGCCTATGGACGCCTGCAACACCAGAGGCATCACACGCGCGCTGCCGACCCTGAGACATAAAGATGAAAAGTCTCATGTGCCTGTAATTTCACCGGCACCCGTACCCTTCAAGCCGAAACACAGCAATGCGAGCACTACTGCTTGGCGGTAGAATTAGGTACGGTGGTAGTATTTCTCCGGACGAACTCTTTCACAAGAAGTTCTACTACTAACAAAACAACAAGCCACACAGACTTTGACGTCCCGCTAAGTTAACATAGTAAATGAAGATATTTTTAACTGATAAATAGGACATAAATAAAGTGTGGATTAAATCTTACCTGTTACGCTGGCACCAGCATGGCCATCCTCTTCCCGGATGGGGTCGCCGAATTCAGATCTCCGCGCGCGACTTGTGCTTGCTTCCACACCAGATCGGGTAAGAGTTTCAAGAGTCGAAGGTTGAATACGTAAATAGTTTCCTGGGGGACATGTACACGAATAAAACATGTAGCGCCGTTTTATATCCTTCAACACGCAAATACAAAATTATTTCTCAATAAGATCAGTGGATTTGATTCTAAAGGGTCTTTCAACAAGGACGGGTCTTATAAATATCCACCGCGGCTTTGAACGGTGGCACGGATCCGAGAGGTCCAATTTTCAATTACTCTACTGCATAGATCCGGCTGAATCTGAGCGATGGCCTGCGTTGAGTTGCGTATGAGTTGACTTTAACAATTAACCAACGCTAACTTAGCGTTGGTTAATTGTTAAAGTCAACTCATCAATGTCGAGTGACTTTCTGTTGGGGAATAGGGGGCTGGTCTGGTGCAGCATCTAATACATCCGGGAAATGGATCAGAGTGGAATAAAAAGCAGAATCAAATCCATTAATAGATTTGTTCAGTGGATAAGAGCAGAGCGTCTGTTTGTTAGATATTGTTTCCAAATACATTGGTTATAATTACCTGCGTTGGACACCTCAACAGAGTGTCTTTGATGCCGAGGAGTTGTGACATCTTGCGGAGGCCTTGTTATCACCTGCGCACCCTGCTTCGGCAATAGTGGATGGAACTTTAAAAAGGCCGCGCAAGCGATAGCATCGTGGGCGATACCTGAAGAGCGATAAAAATAAACTAAACTGGAATCTGGAGGTCTAAAAATGCCACTTTATGTGAATCATAGTACGACTATTCATGTAAAGGAATTGCTAAGGATCTGCTGAGAATTCGGAAAAGGAATTACTACCAGATGAATTTGCCACATTGAGCAATTCATCTGGTAGCAATTCATTTTCCGAATTCCCTGCAGATCCTTAGCAATTCCTTTATATGAATCGTATTATGATTCATATTATGATTAATTTAATGTGGCCTTTTTAAACCTGCTGGGTTTCTAGGCTCTACAGTATAAAGCCAGTATAATTCAAATACGCGGCTGTAAGTGAGTATGAACTTATGCCACAAACGTTTAAACAATTTGCAGACGTTCAAATTAGTCGGTCTGAGTCGGTGACAGTTCGACTAGTGAAGAACACCATGTTCTATATGCTTGTTCAAAAAAAAAAAACATGTTCCGAAGTTTATTAACGATATTATGGGTTTCGAGATCTGAAAAGTATTTTAGATAGCTCTTAAACTTTGTATAAGTATAGCCTTTTACTGTAATTCAGTTCGTTGACTTATACATAACATAATAAACACCTAGCAGTCAAACACATAGTCCTGACCCCGCACCAAGATTCCCTGAGTCGTGTATATCAAAAACTAAAAGCACAACATAATACCACAAAATAGGGGCAACGCTTTTGAACTTGATCATATTACCCATGTGAAAATTTGCATGCCTAGTTATAAGGTAGAACATATTGGACTTTTTCTTGTTTAAGACCTTGTTGTATTTACAATGTTCTGGCAAAAAAACTTATCATATCTTGTTTTATTTATAATTGCCTTCGGTTCAATAGTAGCGCCAGAAGCAGTCGTCAGTCCATTGCGAAACTGTGAACCTCTAGCAACTTTTGGTGGACCGGCTAATTTACATAATAATGTTACTGTTTGTATTTAGTGGATTTTATGATGATTTGTGACATTTTTTTTTCCTTTCCTTAGCGTACATTTCTATGTACCCTAATAACATTACAATCTAGCCATAAGGCAGGCTAATAAGTAATTAAACATTGACCTAGATTTATAAAATAAATTATAGCTAAGAATGTGTCCATTGGCACTTTTCTTATTGTCTCTATTTAAGGGGAGGACACTTTGTTCTTGTGTTTTTATTATCTAGTACTAATTTGCACTACATTTACACACACTATTATTTACACTACACTAACTCATAAGGTTTCGTTCTTTTGAGTCTTCTCAATATGTCCGTGTTGTCGAGAAGCTGGATTGCCTCGACGTTCACAGTGACAGTGAGTCACAAATTTAATTGCAGGCATGATATATTTTTTAACTTACCTTCGTGCCACAGCAAAGCAGCAAAGATAGCTCGCAGGCATTCGGCCTGCGCGGGGCTTAGTGCGTGTTTCTTGGGCGGCGGGGGCGCGGGCGCAGTGCGCGCCGGTAGCGGCGGAGGAGACGAATAGGCTCGTGCGCGGTCGCGGGCTAGGGATAATCTGCGAGCCGCAACTAGTGGACTCACTCGGCTCTCCTGTTGACCAATACTTCTTGTTTTATTTCACTAAGGGACTAGTCTGAGGTTAATATAAGTTCAATGCTGTTAATGCAGTTTCAAGACGAAAATTTATTTTCTAGATGTTCGTTGTTTCGATTCATTTTATTTTCTATTGTACGTTTAATTCTAAAGTTGCAAAAAAATTTATTAGAAGGGGTTTTACACACCCTTCTTATTGGAAGACATACTATCGTTTTGATTTAATATCAGTACTTCCTCGTACACTGCGCAGTGCAGTACGTCCGCCATTTGAGAATCTTTATTCTCAAACAGTTTTCAGTTCTGCGAGGTATACGGCCTACCTATTGTTACTATTTGCTAATTCTGAGAGCTATGTAGGTTTTTTGGTTCTTTTACGGATCTCCTCATTTCGGATTCTATCCCGTAGTAAGCCCGCTGCACGAGTTTGAGCTTGTGTATGCAGCATAAGTGAAGGAAGGCCTTACCTTGGGCAGTGCACGATACATGTTGTCCAAAGCGTGCGCGGCATCTGGCGAGGTCTGCGTGCCAGTCGCAACGCGCGCGCCTCTGCCGGCTCCGCTCGCGTGCACCTCCACCTGCACCACTTGCACTTGCCGCTGCATGGAGCACTGCTCGTTGTCGTCCTGCGGCTGCGCCCGGCTCAGTGCGGGAACGCACTGACTGTCGACGTCCATTTCCTGATTCATTTCAAGCATTTCCTCAATTTGCTCTGGGTCGGTTTCTTCGCACTGCATTTGTTTTAGTTCTGTGCTTAGGTCATCGGAGCTCAGGGGTTGTGGTTTCACTCGGTGCGCGGGCACGGGCGGGGGGTCGCGGTAGTCACGCGGTCGCTTTGGGAGCAACTCGGGTGGTTTGTCGCAGTCGTGGCTCGCAGGCGAGTCGGCGCACCGGTCGGACGGTGCGTCGCTACTTAGCGGCGGCTCGGGCGCGCGCTCGTCTGCCTCCAGCACGCAAAAGGGCTTGCGTAGCGGCGCCGTGGGCTTGTCGCAAAGTCTCTTCCAGCGCGGCACAGGGCGCGGCTCCGGCTGCATGTCGCGGTACAGTTTCAGGTCGTGCAACTGCTCCGGCTCCGAATCTATATCCGATTCGGGTTCCATATCCGCCTGTCAAATAAACAGGCACATTTTCTGTATAAATACCTGTAGAATCCTAGTGTGTATATGAATATGTCGTGTAATTAATTAGGTGTACCTCTATCTCTGGTATTGATTCCACATCCCGTCCATTATCGGGCCGATGTCTGACAGGCGCCCACCACTCGTTTCCATTGCTACGTTTACTGTAACCAAAGCCAATAATTAGTTTAATTCAATGAGAATCTTACTAATTTTGAACTGTGAATGTCTGTCTCTTCTGTAATTTCCGAGATCGCTATAATAAGAGACTTAGATAAATAATAATAACTAATTGACGACCACCGCGTCGCGGCTGGCGGGAAGCCGACTCTGACACGAGAGGTGCGGGTTCGATTCCCGCTGCATGCAAATATTTATTCCGGATCTGGGTGTTATGGTACCATGGTACTCACAGTTCACAGGAAATCCTAGTGTGGGATGTCTATGTACATGTGACTTTATGGTGTTACGTTATTTCATTCGCAGAACCGAAGAAACTAATATACTTTTTGATATGAGAACCACAGTGTAGCTTAACATAAACATCTAACCAGCAACTTAGAAATAAAAGTTACAATTGGTTAAAGGAGTACGGAAGAAAATATAAAGGTAACGTTAACTATTCTCGATGACTAAAACCTCGAAACGCTTAAGCCTCGAAGCGTCAGCAAAAGTGACGAAAATCAGTGGTAATTAGCCGTTTTTTCAATGAGGTGTTTTCAGGGGCGTTTCAAATCAAGCTTTCAGCGTAGAAAATAGATGGCGCTGCTCAGTTACGTAGCTGTCAAGTGTCAAAATAAAGTTAAATGTCAACATCAACAACGTGGATATATTTTCGTTTCGTGGTATTTATTTTTGCTAAATTACTAGCGCACTTTCAAGAAGCAGACACAAACAGAATATAATGACTAATAGCCACAGATTAGTCAGATAATAGCTTTGTACGCGTACATCACAGATAATGCATCTGACAATCTTGTCAGCTACAGTTGAGTCAGCGCCATCTATCGATCCAATTTGAACTACATTTTTTTATCAAAGTTGAAATGCCCTCATTTAAAAAGTAACGTTAACAGTTCAATTGAAATCAAAACATAACATCATCGAAACATGGTTCAAAACTCAATGAAGTGCCATCTTGCGGGCAAAATAATTACTAAAATTGAAAGAGATGGCGCTCTTACCGAGGTGATGGTGAGCCGCTACCTGCCGCTTCATTATTTCTCATTTGTCTGTCTCTTTTACTCGGCTCTGGTGCATATGAATACGGGCTAGGTCCGTTCGAATCCTGAAATAAGTAGTACTTAGTTAGCTAATTATGTTCGGATATAAACAAAATTCAACAAGGTTAACAGTAACTACGAACTTACGTCATCGGTATCCAAATCATTTGGGAATGGCATTGATCCCTCGTCGATCGCCATTGGATCTACGAACATTGGTTGAATTTGTTTCTTTTTAAGAAATATCTTTATTTTTAGTTTACACTACTGCCGTTATAATCGCAAAGGGCGCAAATAACACAAACACTAACTCGAGAAAAAAAAAATTATATTAATAAAACAAATGCCAAAAATAACAGACATTTAAAAAAAATGCAAAATGAGTTGTTTTAATTTAAATTCCATTATTATTGAAATTCATGTTTTAGTTTCAGAAATTTTGATATCTGTAGATCGTTTGCAACGATCTTTTGAAAGCTCAACTGTTTCGTTTGTAATTTTTACATTTTGTAGTTATATACTTGTATGTGTTGTTATTCTTTCTGTTTAAATAAATTAATTGAATTATATTTATCAGTTTCTTTCTTCTTAGAACATAAATCAATAAAAATACTCAATAATTGGTTAAAAAGGCGCAATTGTACACAATTATATCTTATAAACTTAACTTAATATAGGGCGAATGTGAAATGATTCAAACCCAAAAAACATGTTTAAAGTAATATAAGACAAAAATATATGGAGAGTATGCATACAATTATGCCTTTCCATTTAAGTTTTCTCAAATGAGTTCTATTAACTTCGTACAAATGGGCAAAAATTTTAGTTGCGCCCATTCAGTAGCTACGGCAAATGGGCGCTACGAGTAGACAAGTCTTAGGAAGAACATAAATTTACCGTTACACGCGCTTTTTTCTGTTGGTCACGGCGGTCTATCTAAATTATCTAATTCAGTTTTGTCAAAAACGTTAGATGCGCCCTTAATGTTGAAGACGGCAGGATATAGATGCGTAATACCAGCGAAAGTTGCACAAAGTAAATTATGATAGATAGCTTAAAATTATGCATGATATAAGCACAAAATAAATAAGTACAGAAGGCCAGTTTCGGCCGATCTTGATTTAACCGATGCAACAGCAAACACATCTAAAACCTTTCTTTAAACTACCTCTCAGTTTAGGAAGGTATGAATGAAAATATTTTTTTATTGATAAGATTAGGTACTTATTTTGGCCCGCGCTTTGGCCATACACGTGATTTTTGTTTTGCGATAGATTGTGAATTATGTAATTTACATTGGCCAAACGATCATATTTTATTAACTATTCTGCGTTTTGTTGTTTAAATACGACACTAAACACAAAATAATTGTAATATTTTAAACTACCTCTCAGTGTAGGAAGGTATGAATGAAAATTATTTTTTTATTGTTTTTTTTTTTTTTGTATGGTTGTAACGTGATTTACTACTGGCTTATGCTGAGACAGAGACCATTTTGTGACTCTAAGCAAAAAAAAAATTTCTTTTTATCATGTATTGTGTTTGAGTTACAAATAAAATATTATCTATCTATCTATAAGCTTATCGCCACTCGCGACTGGCGTTCGATCGACTTTCACCGAGAAAGTAGTTAGTACGATTTAAGTGATAGACGCATGAAATACTAAGCAAATGAAAGATGCATAATTCTAGTAAAAGATACTCAAAAGATAGATGCCAGTTGCAAGTAGCAGATGCATTAAGGAAGTGGTCAGATACCTTGACTAGGCCCAGGTTCCGGGTCAATCGCGTCGGGCGGCAGCAGAGGCGCGGGCGCGGGTGGTGGTGGCAAGGACGCCTCTCTCGAACCCAACCATTGACTGTCACCATCCATCTAAGCATAAAATATGGTGGAGGTGTGTTAGCATTATCCTTGGACCCAGTCATCAGCAAAACATAATCACATACATACTCCTAGGATTCCTGCCGGCCTAGACAAACGGTATTCGTTTCGAAGCGATTCTATTTCTACAGTCGTAACACAATACAACGATACATATCGATAGCTTACGTCAATCTCATACATTTTGGACTAGCGTCATTGCTAATAGAATGTTACTTTGTCAAAGGCCTCTGGTGTAAAAAAACTATGACTATGGAACCATGACACCCAGATTTGGGTATACTACAGATCTTGCAAACATTTTTCACGACACGGTTATCGAACACACACCTCTCGCATCTCAGCCGGCCACTCGTCGACGTAGCCGACAAAACAAGAAGGAGAGATATGTTAGTTGACCAATATAATCTTGTACAATGTCACCTATGCATTTAACGAGCTGATCTGATAGTGAAGTAGGAAGACAGCAAAACTACTAGATGGATTATTTTATAAAATTACAATAATACCCAACTCGACACAACATGAAAGTACAACGCGCCGTATTACTTATTTTAAAGTGTTCTTTGTGTAAAGTCACAAAGTTTAATTGTTGCTTAAAATGTTTAAATTAAAATAAATAATAAATAAATGCTGAACTTTTCACACAACATTATCTAGCCCCAAGCTAAGCAAACCTTGTGTTATGGGTACTAGATAACCGATATACTTAATACAATACATTACATAGATAGATAATTTTTATTATACATAGACCCAGAACACCCTTAACAATTATCTGCAGATCGTACAAATATTTGTTCAGAGTTGGGAATCGAACCCGCAACCTCCTGCGTCGCAGGCGAACCTTCGCCCGCCGCGCCACAGAGGTCGTCTAAAATAAAATTATTTTAATTTTCTGTGAGTTTCCCAATAAATAAATAAATAAATAATTTCTCAAGAGATAGTTTATTTACTGACCTGTACCTCATCCGGGCTGGCGCTGGCGGGCACTAGTGGTACCAGCAGCGTCTTCGCGAGGTGCCGGTGGTGCTTCAGGCACCACGCCACATTGGCCGTGCCGTCCGTGTAAGCGCGCACCGACTCCGCGCTCAGGCGCACCCATATACCGTCCTTGTTTGATAGCTGGAACACAATGAACACAGCTATTTACAAAAATTCACCGGTTTAACAACGACTGCACAACAGCTCAAACTAGCGAAAACTTCTCTTTTATCATATATTTATTTTTAAACGACTTCACAAAAAGGAGGAGGTTCTCAATTCGGTTGTATTTTTTTTTATGTCTGTTACCTCATATCTCCGGCGTTTATGAACTGATTTGGAAAATTCTTTTTTTATTTGAATAGATATAATTCCAGATTGGTCCCATTTTTTCAGAACCTAGTTCTGATGGTGGAATCCATGAGGAATTGAGGGAACTCCTCAAATATTGTAGGCATACATATGGTGATTTTGATATTTTCAGCAACAAACCAAGCATTTGCATTTAGAAAGTATCATAACCCTTTCACCACTAAGGTTCTTTCATCATTTTTTTTCATCCAGATATTTAGTCGAATACTAAGGCGGAAGTCGGTTTTTTAAACGAAAAGTTATATATTATACTTTAATTAATTATTAAAATTACTTTATTTAATTAATTTATTTTAATTTGTTTTGACATTTTGAGATTCCTTGCGTTAATGAGGGGTTTTCACGGCCGTTTCAAATCATGCTTTCAGCGTTAAAAATAGATGGCGCTGCTTTGTAACTTAGCTGTCAAGTAACAAAAAGTCGTAAAGTGCCTATTACGAGTTTTGTATTGCAACAATCACTTTGTGAGTCGTGAGTATTCAACGTGACTGAACAGCAACAGAGTAAGCGCCCAAAACATGAGATGAGTGTGAAGCTCATAAACGTACCTCTTCGACGTAGGAAACGTTCTCTCCGCTGGAAAGCCTGCCGAGCTCCTCGGCCTGCAGGCTGGGGCTGGCGCGCACGCGCAGTCCCGCGCTGTACTCGATGACGAAGCGCCCTATCTTGCCGGCCAACGATGTCGGCTGCAACGTCTGAACGCCGCGCTCCGAGGCGTTCTCAGACGAACTTATTGTCACGTCCACTGGTAGTTCCTGTAAAGTTTGTGCCCAAATATTTAAATATATGTCAGTTTCGCCTAAAGTTTACTCAGGTGTTTCATTCTTATTTTGCCTGGCTTGCTACATGGTTACATGGTTTTTGCGAAATTTGAGTCATTCAATTTCTGTCGGGCGTGCTTGCAGAAAATAAATAAATAATATAAATAAATGCTGGACATTTCACACAACATTATCCAGCCCCAAGCTAAGCAGAGCTTGTGTTATGGGTACTAGATAACTTATATACTTAGTACAATACATTACACAGATAGATAATTTTTATTACCCTTTTTTATTTTTATGGCAACCTGTGGCGCGGCGGGCGAAGGTTCGCTTGCGACGCAGGAAGTTGCGGGTTCGATTCCCGCCTCTGAACAAATATTTGTACGAACTGCAGATAATTGTTCAGGGTATTTTTCTATGTATAATAAAAAATATCTATCTATGTAATGAATTGTAATATCAGTTATCTAGTACCCATAACACAAGCTCTGCTTAGCTTCGGGCTAGATAATGTTGTGTGAAATGTCCAGCATTTATTTATTATACATGGAAAATACCCAGAACACCCTGAACAAATATCTGCAGATCGTACATATATTTATTTCCAAAAATAAATAAAATTATACTGACCTGTGCAATGGGTAGATCATCAAGAGTGCAGCGGAATTTGTACAAGCCAGGAAGCTTTGGCGTCCAGTTCACGACGTAGGAGCCATCAGCTTGGGGCTTAATGACCAGCCGTTCCGCTGGCACGCGGTCTTTGATGACAGCCACCGCATCTCCCCAGATTCCACTGGTTAAGCGTAACTCTTCGAAGCTGTAGCTTGTGAATATCTGCAGAAATTTGTATTAAAGGCGACATATTCATCATGATCATGAAGTCCACTGCTGAACATAGGCCTCCCCCTTAGAATGCCACGGCGAACGGTCTTGAGCCGCCTCCGTACACCGACTTCCTGCGACGTTTATAATGGCTTTAGTCCATCGAGTGGAGGGCCTTCCTCTACCGCGTCGTCCGGTTTGTGGTCGCCACTCGAGAGCCTTTATTCCCCAACGATTATCAGTTCTTTGAGCTATATGACGATTGCCACTTCAACTTGCTAATTCTGAGAGCTATGTCGGTGACTTTGGTTCTTCTACGGATTTCCTCATTTGAGATTTCTATCACGTAGTGAAATTCCTAGCATAGCTCTTTTCATAGACCGCTGCGCGACTTTGGGCTTGTCTATACGGCCAATAGTTAGCGACCACGTCGTAGTGCATGTGGGAACCTTATATTAATCCGTGGCTGAGTGTTAAGCGTGTCACACACGTAGCAGATGCGGTAAGATATCTGTATCTGAGCGCGTATCTGTACATATCGCTCTCTATTCTAAACTCAAGGAGCAACACACACATAGCAGATCACTTATATTTTACCGTCAAGCATCTGTAGGTACCGACATATATCAAAAGATGGACAGATGATATCTGTGTATACAAAATGAAATACAATACAGTTTGAAGGTTTCCGCGTGAATGTGTCATTTTCGTATATTATCGTATCTGCTACGTGCAGATGAGATTTTTATACGCATATAAAATATTACCGTGTGTGATGCACTTAATACGTGTTTATTACGCCGCCGCAAAAAGCGCCAAAAGAATATGTTCGGGAGATGAATACGTACCCTCATCATGGAGATAGCCTGATAGAACATGTTGTCCTTCACCGGAGGCTGGAAAGATTGTTCGGGAATACTGATGCGGTAGTCTGTGTAGTTTGTACGGCTCTGACGGGCACTGGTTTCTTCATGTTTCTGGACCACAACCTGGTAAATAAATAAAAATTAAAAGCTATACGTTTGTGTGTGTATGGGTAACACGCTGGTGCCAGCGACTTCGTCTGCGCAGGATTAGTATTTCGAGTAGCTTATATTAGCGTGGCGTAGAAAAGAATATAACCTATATATATATATATACTGTGACGGGCTTTTTTGTAGGACTATTTAAGATAAACATTTCCATCATACATTACATATGTGTAACTCTAGCGATTTTAGCAGCGCACGCCAGAATAGCTCGCAGATGGTAGATTTTTTCCTACTAACTTGACACTTGTCGTCATATTATGGACAATTCACACATTATCTTTATAAATTGTAGCCTATGTGTTATTCTGATGTATAAGCTATATTATTGTAAAGTTTCATTAAAATCCATTCAGTAGTTTTTAATAGTAGGAATAATATTAGTAGGATAGTAGGATGTCTATTATTAAGAGTAGGATAGGATAGTAGGATGTGTCCTGCAACCTTTACAATGTCTTTAGTACATCGAGAGTGACGATTATCTCTTTCTACTCTACTCTACTGCACTGCGGTTTCCAGTTTGTGGTCGCCGCTAGAGAACCTTTATTCCCCAAATAACATAACACCCAACAATCACATACCATAGTCCTGATCCCACACTAGGATTCCCTGTGTCGTGGTTATCAGAAACTAAGAGTGCCATGGTACCACAACACCGAGACCCGGAACAAATATTTGCAGATCATACAAACATTTGTCCCGCAGCGGGAATCGAACCAGCACATCTTGAGTTTCAGCCATCTACTCGCCCACTGTGCCACAGGTCGTCCAGCAGTGGATTTCTACAGGCTTCTGATAATGATAATGTGTAATTATGACCGAGTAAATATCTCGCATGAAGTTGAGTCAAAATAACAAATATAAATAAATAGGTACGCCAAAAAATAATTATTTCGGTGTTTTTATTTGTTCACATTGTAGGCGTCACAAAAAGGGGGATTTCTAGATATTTTTTTACGTTAGGGTCCAGTTTTCCCCCCTAAGGGGGATTCTCTCAAGGGGTAAAAGTGGAATAAGCCAAATTATTATCCGTGAAAAAATTTGCCATGAAATCACTCATAGTACATACATAATATCACGCCTGTTTCCCAGAGGGGTAGGCAGAGACCACGGATTTCCATTTGCTACGATTCTAACATACATCTTTTGCTTAACTTACTCTCATTACATTCATCATACATTTGCGTCGGTTTAGTGTACTTTTGACCAGAGGCATAATTCTCTAAATTATTTTAAAACTACACTGAAAGTTAACTGAATCGAGACTGAATTATGAATTGACAGAAAGTTGGTATTCTGCTCCCTTATAAATAACAATTTTGTCTACTTTCAATTCACGGTGACAGCCATTAGAGTAGGATAAATATATATAAAATCGCAAAGAGTAAAGAGAGACTCCATCTACAATGCTAAAATTATCGAAAAAACTTTGAATCGTTCAAGTTTCGGTCACATTTCGATATAATCACATTACAGTGTTGTATTTTATGGTTAGAGAATACCATTTCTGACATTTAAGACAATGACACAAGATC
This sequence comes from Epirrita christyi, assembly GCA_951392215.1. NCBI lineage: Eukaryota > Metazoa > Arthropoda > Insecta > Lepidoptera > Geometridae > Epirrita > Epirrita christyi. Next base: position 14,987,620 of record OX595833.1, on the reverse strand, counting down.
GAAACATGATCCGAACTCTATTTTAACTATTTTTAAGTTAGTGAATTGGGCCTCTGGCCTTTCTCCAAAACGTCTCTGATTTGTTATATATCACTCATAGTCTAGGAGTAAAACGACATTTACTAAGGAGGGACAGACGGAGATGGCTAAACCAAGGATTGACGGACTTACAACCCTAAAAAATCTAATTACGGAGGTAATAGCTCGTGATTCTTCAATTTTTGACACGATAAAAAGGATGTTAACAACATTAACAAGAGTTAAGGTCATGTAATAGCAAACTATAGAAATTAACATTCTTATATCAATTACACTAAATTTGGAAAACCATCGCAAGGTCACTGATTGAATTCCAGGATCGACCTTGTAGGTATTTTGCTAGTCGTGAACGGAACCTATGGTTTATTTTATACAAAGGGTCGCTTGCGTTTCGCCCACGTTTTTTGACCGAGTGTATGGAGCTTCAAGATAAATAATACCCTATTATTTAATCCAATACAATACTAATTATGAACTCTGTCCGTCTGCCTTGTAGTCTAGTTAAGGATTTCCAGTCTCTAAGTGGAGGGTACTGACTTAGACACTGACCGGCGGACTGGCCTATGTAGCGCACATGTACACCTAGAGCGGGGTTCCCAAACTTATTTTGTCTACAGCCCACTTTGAGAATAAATTGTTTATTAGCGCCCCCATTTTTTCATCTACTTAAAAACCACTATAACTTCAAATTACATTAATTATTGTGAGCTATATTAGCGGAGAGTTAAACGTTCATTCTAAACGAGACTTTTACTATAACCTGCAAGAGTTAACTTGATACCTGAGCGCACCGACCATTTGTTTCTGGGTCTCTTACTGCCCCGCTTTAGGCCTGCAGCGCCCACATGGGGGCGTTATCGCCCACTTTGGGAAAGGCTGATCTAGAGTAACGCCACGCTAACTCAGCAGAAATAAGTACATTTTGAAAATTTATTGTTGGAAACACCGCTTTAATTATTAGCTTATTCTTCTTGGAATACATACAAATAATAAGAACTTTTTATGATTTCACTCACTGCCGCATAACTACAAAGTTAGTTGTTTTGCTTTGCTGAGTTGTAACGAGAAACAATCTATTTGTAAACAACATAGCAACATGAACAGGCGTATGAGAATATTCGAAACAATACCGCTAAGCGGAACCGATAAATATTTAGACAGGTGTAAAGTTGTATTATGCGAAAATCAAAAGAGCTCAAAAGGCAAAATATTAGAATCACTTGATCTACTTACACGGCAACTCTTGGATATCTTGTAAGCTACTGTATACTAAGCATACTGTCGTTTTGTGGCTAAGGTCAAAATCGTGTTGTTCTTTCGCATCTTAGAATTTACGTATCATGTTATTTATTAACTCCCGCACAAAGTCAGTAATTTTTTTGTCGTTCCAGTCATGTCGTTCATGGGAATGCCAAAATAGGTATTTTTATTTTGTTTTTGATCAAATTACTTGATGAAGTTAAATTCTTACCTCAGTACATTTGGAGGTCGATTTCAGCGAAGTACTACTTTTTTGTGTTATTATGAAAGCTTAGAGTCCCGCGCATTTTATAAAATTACCCGGGAACTATGGAATTGCTATTTTAGATTTTTCATTTTGAGTTGAAAATTCAATTCTGACTTGCTCGATAGTTAATTATTCACTTTCGATTTTTTTTGTTACTTGCATGAATGTTAGGTTGGTTGTTCATAATTTTATGCGTAAAGGAACAAAACAAAAGGATTATATTAAAAAAAACGAGAAAAGAGCACACAATTTTTGTTTATTTTTAAGTTTATAAAGGTCGGGTGGAAAATTTTCAAAACAGCTTTAAAAAAATCATGCCTCGAAAACTACAAAATATCGCGTAACATATACATATATGGGGGTGATACGGATAAGTCTCGGTACAAGTAAACGAAAAAAAAAACATCCTGTATAGTCTACGAGTAATATGCCTGCGTTCATATTCCTACAAATACAAGTACCACATTTGCAGGTCTCCTCAGGGTGATGCCCTGCAGCAGTGGAGAAGACCACAATCAAAAACACCTTTTGAAATTACACTGATGAATATTTGACAGAACTTTTAGTGGTGTAATACACTTAGCTAACAATGTGTGCATACATGCTAGCCCTATAGGGTGTCCAGCATTCATTGTGATAATACATTGTTAGCTATATATTTTACGCGTGTCTAATGTAGGGGAGTTACTACTAGTTCAAACTAACCTCAACTTTGAGCGAGGGTGAAGCTACGGCATCTCCATACTGGTCTCTTACGAAGATAGGGAGAGAAACAGACGTTGCGGGGTGGGCCGGCGTAGAAGGCCCCTTAATTTCGCACTTAGAGGGCTCCACCCGAGGAGTGGGGGCCAACCAGCGGGCCAAGCGCCCCCCTGCCGTGCTCTCGGCACCAGCTATGAAATCCATCAGGAACTGCCGCTCGGTCGACACACACCTGTTGACAATGGAGACGACAGCATTATAAATGTTTTTATTTGGGTAGATAGTGTTTTTTTATGGAGTTTCACCAAAATCCGTACAGTAGTTTTTGCATGGAAGAGTAACAAACATCCATCCATCCCTATCCATCCTCACAAACTTGTACGTTTATAGTAACAGTATCGGATTCTTTATTTTTTAAATGTTATATTAGTAATTATTAAAAATTTCTTGCACGGCAGTACAAATTGGTGACTATTCATGATATGTATGTAGAAGCTGCGACAACGAGACAACGAATCAACGAACGGGGCTAACGAAGCTGGTAACGCGACTAGCCCGCGGTAAAATATTGCCAGCAACAGATTTCAAGAGCGGTACAATCGAATAAAAGTCAAAGTAATCGAATATTGTGTACCTACCTACCCAGTTTTAACCAAATTTTTGCACTCTTATATCTCTTACATTAAGGTACAAACGATTTAAAGAGCGGTACAATCCGGTACAAACGCGGTACAATCGAACAGAAGTCATAGAAATCAAATATTGTGTACTCAGTTGCTGACCAAATTTTCGCACCCTTAATTAAGGTACAAAAGATATGAAGAGCGGTACAATACGGTACAAACGTGGTACAATCCAGGTACAATCGAATAGAATTCATAAAAATCAAATAATGTATTCCCGGTCGCCAACTTCACATAGGTAAATATGTCGACAGGAAGTCGACACACTAGTACACTAGTAGATAGCGGCTTATATAGTTCCTGGGCCAAAAGGATCGAGTCCACACCGGGGGACCACAAGACTTGGGAGGGACTCTCAGTCTCGCTACGTGGAAGATGCCGCGAGAAACTGTTTAGCAATGGTAGAGCAGGATATGCTGCGTAATTGAATACGATAATATGTTACATACGACACGGAATATCATTAAAAACATAGGAAACCATTCCATAGAATACTGACTGCAGATTCTGCTAATAGCCGGTCTAATATGGTGTGTAAAACGAATCGGTATGCATAATACACGTTATAATATTATTTCAATTAGAGCATGCGGTGTCTTTAAAGATAACTGTTTGGATAATACACCTATACCTACCAGTCAGGTACAAAATCAGATGTGGCTAGGCTACCTAGGTATATACAGTGTGTTTTTTTAAATGGGACAGTATGGGGATATCTGAATCCATAAGAGATACGGGAAAACTGTCTTTGGAACCATTTGCTCATTTTGTATGAAAACGATTTTGGCATAGTTATTTTTTTGGTCAAGCGTGAGTTCTCCATAAAAATGAGTAGTTTTGATCAAAACATTTTTTAATGCGTATCGACTCAGTTTCATGTAAGGATTGTTTCATTGTATCAGAAGAAAAAAAACTGAGCAGCAGAAGTTAGTCAAATTTAATAAAAAGTTTTCTCATACAATTTGTAAGTAATCTGGTACCTACGTTAAGAAAACTATCCCAATAAATTTTCAAAATGGCCTCCCTCTTGCTGTTTCCGGACACGCTTCAGATTACCTCTAGTGGCCTTAGACAAAGATGTTCTTATTAAAGTTTGACTAACTTCTACAGCTCTGATTTTTCTCATTCCACGAGACCATCAGAGCAGTAGAATAACATTCATCACACATCTTTGTCTAATGCCACTAGAGGTGTTCTGAAACGTGCCCGTACCTGGAAACATCAAGAGGGAGGCCATTTTGAAAATTTATTGGGATAGTTTTATTAACGTAGGTCCCAGATTACTTACAAATTGTATGAGAAAACATTTTATTAAATTTGACTAACTTCTGCTGCTCAGATTTTTTTCTTCCCGTACAATGAAACAATCCTTACATGAAACTGAGTTGATACGCATTAAAAAAAATTTGATCAAAACTACTTATTTTTATGGAGAACTCACGCTTGACCAAAAAAATAACTATGCCAAAATCGTTTTCATACAAAATGAGCAAATTGTTCCAAAGACAGTTATCCCGCATCTCTTATGGATTAGGAAATCCCCATACTGTCCCAATTAAAAAAAACAGCCTGTATACACGTAATCAGAATCATTGTAGGTTTGATGCATATTTTAATAAGGTTTTTGTTAGATTTCACTGCATTTCAGTGTAGTACAAGTTAATTTCACGGCATAGTTCTTAAGGTTTAGTGTAACAACCTCATTGTCGCTTTACTAAACCAAAGTTACTTCGGAAGCCTTCACTGTGCGTGGTCCGACACGCTCTTAGATTTGATGTTAGGTTTTCATTCTATAGAAACATTAAGATATTTTAATGGAAACATAACGTGAAGATACTCTTATCAACTATAACTTTAAGGGTCCCGTTTTTTTACAGTTGAGATACGGAACCTTAAAAAATAATAAAAACTACGCTCGTCTCCGACAAGAAGGGACACACAAGTGACACAAGGCACAGAAGGGATTCCAGGTAGATGATATCTAAAGGTAACCCAATACCTACATAATAAGTTAGCAGCAGATACAATAGTCACATTATATATATGAAAATGCAAAAAATAACTTATCTTGTTATTAATAACGGATTGACTAATACGAACTTGTCTAATAATAACAAGAGAAGTACTTTTCAAAACCTAACGTAATAATGCAATGCAAAGACAATGATCTGTAACCCCAGTTACTTAATAAATTGTCTGTAAATTTATCACAAAAAGTTATGTGCGTACACACAACACAGCAGTAGGTCATCTTTGTGCACCCTGCAGCAAACACCGGCTGACATTTACTTAGTGGGGGCGTAGTGATGCCCCGTCACGGCCAGATTTGTAAATCTGTCATCGATATTACCTTTTTGTATGCAGGCAGTTGCATACAAAGTTATTTATTAGACAAATGTCTGAATTTGAGCATAGTTGTTTTATAAACTATAATAAACATAATATAAATGGTATGAACGTGAGTAAAAAGCTGACTAGAATCAAATTAAACTAATTCAGCTAAGTGTGAGCACCGAGGGTTTCTATGTCTTAGGGGAACACCAAAGCGAAAATTTATATTTAAAAAAAATTGGTCCATTATGTAAAGGGATGCCAATTAAATGAGCAGCAACAAAATAGCATTTGTGCATAAAAAACACTCGGTACTCATAATAACCAATTCAGCGGTAAATACTGAACAAAATAGTAGAATATTAACAAAACGAGCCTTTGTCACTGAACTGTCATGAAGCTATTTATTGCCAAAAAATATGCTTCATGCTGAAAATAGCTTCATGACAGTTTCTACTTCATGCCGTGGAGCGTCTTGACTAAGAATATACCCCTTCGTCTCCTCCCGTGGATGTTGTAAAAGCCAACTAAGGGATAACTCGAGGGGAGGGGCAGTAGCATCCACCTGAGTACTCAACGCCAATACTGCGATCACCAACAGTGCCATGATCCAACAATGGACGTCTAATGGCTGATGATGATGATGATTCTACTAAAATATAGCAACAATCACCCACCATCAGGTGTGAAATGCGATAACTAGATAGGTATATCGAATTGAACCTAAATTAATGCATACAGTGTTAACTGTGCAAATATGTAGATAGCATCATCGATGTGTGAGTATAATTAGCCGCGTCACAGCACTAGCAAAGGCGCTCTCGGCAGCGAGTATCTGGCGCTCCGCCCTCGCTTCTGTCTGCTCTGCTGCCCGTCCAGTTGGCCGGCAGTCGGTGCATGAACCTCGAACGGATCGTACGTACGCGCGGAGCGCGGCAACATGTCGCGTCTCACCGCGTTGTTTGCACTCGTTGCGCTAGTTTCGGTATCTCAAGCAGCGATACATCATGACGACCGTGGATTATGTAAAAACAACTTTTGTAATTGCACGGACGCTATACACCCCGCCTGGACCACAATCAACTGCACTGTGCCAAAGGATACGGTAAGCCACTCACAACTTAAATTTAAGAAATTTACAAAGCTTCGTTCATCTCTTTGTCCAATAAAGACCTTTCTTTATTGGAGTCATTCCGAGCCGATTCTTTTTGGGACATCTATTTGACGTGTAAAGAATCGGTTATTAGATTATTAAAAGATAAGTTGAGAAAATTGAAGGTAACCATGGCACGCCGCTGTTATGGGCTGTTCATTTTAATTCAAAGCACGCCGGTAGGTATGAAAGTTCAATAAAACAAAAGAACAAACAAGTTTAATATAGAGTAGCAATTCGAAAATAGCTCCAAGTAAATTCCGAATGGAAATTACTTTGATTTCAATCTCCGAAAGCTAGTTCACTCCATACTCTTAAAACTGAGCTTCATTAGATATACTATATTCGTACGATCATGATTTGTTGTAAACAACAAAGGACTAGATTTGAAGTCTAATCTAGAGTAAATAAAAGCAGTCAAGCGCGTGTCGGACCTTGCACAGTGATGGACTCTGAAGTCAGCATGGCTTAAATACGCGACAATGAGGCAGTTAAAACTAAAAGTGGCCAGGTGGTACAAAAACAAAAAATATATTATGAATCATATGGATCAAGGTTTTATCTATATACTAGCTGCTCTCCGCAACTTCTTTTACTTACTTGTACTTCTTGGGCATTCTTGTGCTTAGGTACTATACAACGTGAATATGTATTGTATGATTCCATAAGAGTCCAGACACGACTATTATATTACAAATCGTAACAGATCAGTTGAATACCTGTTCCTCATAAATGTATCCTTAAACAGCAGGAAATTTGGTAAGGCAGGGTCAAAGGGATAGTCCGTACCATCCTATCCATTCTCTACGCGTGGAGACATATCGTTTCCGAGATATGTTGGGTAATTGAATAAATTAAAAATATACCTAACTCTAATTTAACTATCAGGACAACCCACGCATATTTAGATAGGTATAGGAAAGTGATTTAAAATGGCATATTAGCGCGGCGGGAGGGGTACCTACCTACTATGGTACCCCTAACCAAAGAGAATGTTATCACTACGTTTTACGTTTTGACGTGCCCTACCCCCAAACCACTCCAAATCTGCAACACGATTCAAATGCCAGCCAACAAAAAAAACATTTAAAAATTACTATTTTGGTAACCTTTAAAGCGACACCACAGTTCTTCCATTTAGGAGTTCCATTTTGACTGCAAAATATTTTTACTACGAAACCTGGCATCATCGTTATTATAGGAATGTATTTATGACGAATCAAAGATAAAACTAACGGTGTTATTTTAATTTGTTTGTAAAAATAACCACCATTATTATCAATTTTGTATTCTTAGTCATAAGTTCATAACCTCTATGTGTAAGACAACGATTCTATTTTACCTACACGTCTAAATACCAAGGTATAATATCCTAGCCATACCTAGGTAGGTACTTGATTTTGTTCCTGACAGGTGAGGGGCCTTAGACACCCAAACATTTAATTTCGGGGACACCACAAGCTCTTGTTAAAATAATATGACATAACGCCCTTAAGTGCCCTTTTGCTAGCTACCGGTGACCTCCTCTTAAATGTTGTAGACACATTCTAGAGACTAATATCAGTTTCCCATTCAATTATAAAGAAACAAACTTGCATGGGTTATAAGATTTCCATACACCTATATATATGAAGTCGGTGTGACTTGGAAACTATACAACAAACCATGTGTCTAGATATTAATGCATTGACCATCGTCATCATCATCATCATCAGCAGCAGCCTCTAGAAGTCCACTGATCGTTTTTACAAGATTTAATCCAAGATTGGAGCAAACTTTGTATACATATATGTATGCAGAGGGTTCAAGCGCCCTAGCATAGCAGTACACTCCTGCTAACCGACTTATGTGACATTGACATTGAGAGCACATGCGCCTATTTAAACTTATCTCCATATAGTTTTGTAGACAATTATTTTATAATTTTTATCAGTGATACACGTTTTGAATCTATGCAGTTTAAGATATTTTGACATAGATTATATTCGTCAACAATTTATACCTATAAGTAGGACCTACCAAACACCTTATGAACCTTAGATTTTTCTAGCTTTTCAATCCTCAGCAAACCATCAGCAGCTTTTGAATGATGCTTTTGTGCTATTCCGGACCTTTCATTACACAATTAAACTCATAAACTTGAAATGTTAACAGTCTATTGAAAATGTATATTTACATTTGAATATTTTGATGCTTATAAGACTTTACTAAAGAAAAACGGACAGGCTGCGCTGCGGCACATTATTGAGTGCACTGTTAGAACGTACGTTTTCAGCACTTGTTGAACGCAGAGAAGCCGCGCATCACAAAACAGAATAGCAAGTTTGATCTGCGTATCTTATGATATTAGTAGCCTCCGTGTACTAATCTCGCTCCATCTCGTTACTCTCGCGAGATTAAGCGAGAACTTATCTCTTTGCTCGCTGCTTTAACTTGGTGATCTGCTGCGTCTATCAAAACATACTTCAAATTATACGTAGTGCTTGCATCGCCTCTCGAGATTACCTTTAGTAAAACTTTGAAATATGTCATGTTCGTAACCAAAGAGAATTAATGTTCACACAAATTATAGTAACTAATCTCCTCGGACGAAGCAATCGAATAATTATGATATAATTTATAGTTCGTTTTATCACTAATTATATATAGTTTTATTTGTACTCATAAGCTAATTATCGTCTTGATTATAAGCGACGTGTGTGTTAAAATGTCCAATAATAATGAAATAAATAAATTTACATAAAATCGCGTAAGTTAAAAACTAACCTACACACTAGATACATGTATCTCTTCTCCCAGACGAATCAATTAAAAAATACCGTTAGTGTCGGTAAAACAACCAAACTTTCCGAGTCTGTGTGAAACAATAATCAGTTATGCCGCTCTCTAGCATGCATCGGGCAAAGCTGCCGGGAGCAACGGACAAACCATAAAAAAACGTAATGAGAGATCGTTTCCTGCGACGCACGCGGTCTCCACCATACGCGTTCATGAATGTTTAGAGCTGACATGCCACTCGAGCAATTCAATTATCAACTTGACCCTTGACCTGAAGCAGGCTACCCTGTAATATAAACTTGTATCTACATAGTGTAGGTACATACAAGTCTAAACTATGCAAGTACTACAGTAATTGTTCGGTACAACATCCTACCTTGCGGACAAGACAAAGTTACGATCCTTGAACAAACCACAAGGTGAATGAGAAACTGGGGTGCGATTTTTTAAACGTCACTAAAATTACAGTTAATCCACGATTTCCAAATTTCTTTATATTGAAACTCATTTATGACTACAATTCTTATACCTATGATATCAATACAACGGTGATTTGCGGCCTTTTTGATGATAGTTAGTCACTCGGTGACATTTAAAAATCGCACCCCATGCCAAGTTTTAAATTATTTACCGTATCTATACATTTGTAGTGATGTGGTATGGTGATGATCCTCCACATAAAAGCCGTAAATTTGTAATATTTGTCACTCAATAAGCTGTTCGAATCCGTCAATTTATTCCGATACAAAAGTAATATTTTTCACAACTTGCACATGTGTAAGGTTTCCAATACGTAAGAAGACACTATAAAAGAGTAATCAATTTACCACCGAACAAGAATACAACAATACTACAAGAATCAGCGCGATAGCCTTCTCCCATCTCCTTCTGGGTGGATTGTAGTTTAAACTCTCTTGTTTATATCTTTGAGGTGCTTTAGCAAAATTTTCTGATGACCGCTACGGTCGGACGCTTGTAATTAACTATTTATGAAATAGACAGGAATTTCTAGTCACGTTATGGTAAATTATTTGTCTTCATCAAAAAATTGAATAATTTACATTAATTTAAGCTGACCCTCGTAAGCAGCCCATTTTACATTACCTGAATTGGAATCCCGGGCTAAAATTAGAGACGAACTATTTTTGTGAAGCTTTGCTTGCTATAATCATATATTTATCATGAGAATTTGTCGTAATAAAGTTGAAATCGCTGCATGTTTCAGTTTGCTTCATAAACAAATACCAACATTACCAACTAGCGGACGCGTAAGGAACACGTGTGTTACTAAATTATACAATGCGGAAATGTTCGGCCTTTGCCGTCGGAGGTGTTCAGACGTTTTATTACAGAAATATTTATTTTTTAGGGTTCCGTAATTCAACCGTAAAAAACGCGACCCTTATAGGATTACTTCGTTGTCCGTCTGTCTGTCTGTCAATACCCATCGGTGCAGGTATCAAGTTTAAATTAATATCAAACACTCACTCAATATCACACACTTCGGCCCGAGCACAAATATCTAACGTTACCGAGACGCTAGCGAAACCATCGTAAGCGTCAAATTTTAACCAATCAACTTACAAAGATTTTAAGATAATCCGATTTCATTGGCCAATAATTTAAATTGGCTATCGTCTCGCTAGCATCTTGATACCGTTAGATATTCGTGCTTACCCCGCAGATCTGCAATCCCTCAGAACTGTGAACCTGCTAAGTCAGCGCAACCAAAAGATACGCCCGTTTATGCAGTATATTTTTACACTCTCAAGGTAATCAAAACCTATAGGGTACTTCCCGTTGACCTGGAATCATGAAATTTGACAAAAAGCAAAGTCTTATAACACAAGTAAAGGGAAAAATCCGAAAACCGTAAATTTCTAATTACATCACAAACTAATTTAGTTGTAATTACAAAAAATGTCGAAACCCTTTTTCTCAGAAACGGCTAAAGGTATCCACATTAAATTTATACCAAATATAAAAATCTATGATCTTATAGTGCTGTACAAAAATCAAGCTTCTAACTCAATGCATTAAAAAGATATGGTAATTAATATTACCATAAATATAATGTAAGACATGCATGTCAAACTCAAAGTCATTGGTGGGCCAAATGCTTAAAAACCGTAGAATCAGTGGGCCGCAAACCCCAACCACAAAGAAAACAAACTCATTGCATAGATATACCCTGTAGTACCTACTGCCCCCCTATTCCCTAACTGAAAGTCACTCGGTGACTAACAATTGACAATTCTTTATGATAATTTTGATCAATTGAAGGCCATATTGTTTTTACTTGTCAGACGTTATAGCCACCGAGTGACTTTCGCAGGACGCTAATCGTTTATTTAATCATTACTTAATACTTATTAAAATGACAGAAAAATATACTTTGTTCTTGAAATTGAATCGGGCCGCAGTCAAAGTCCTAAAGGGCCGCATGTTTGACATGCTTAATGTAAGAGTATACCCCTTCGTCTCCTTCTGTGTGTGTTATAAAACGCCGACTGACGAATTACAGACCAGGGAATGAGCAGCAGCTTCCACCTGATTTTTCAAAACCAATACTGCCATCACCAATCCGCCTGCCAAGCCTGGTGGCAAAGCCCCTCATTACATTCCAAGGGGAAGCCTCGTCCAGCAGTCGACGTCTGGCGGCTGATGATGATTTTTTTATTCTTTTCTAAACTTCTCAAGATTTATACGAATAATAAGCTGAAATAACTTTTCATTTAACAAACCGACTTCCGCCATTGTATTCGACTAAATATTTGGATGAAAAAAAAATGATGAAAGAACCATAGTGGTGAAAGGATTATGATACTTTCTGAATGCAAATGCTTGGTTTGTTGCTGAAAATATCAAAATCGCCATATGTATGCCTACAATATTTGAGGAGTTCCCTCAATTCCTCATGGATTCCATAATCAGAACTGGATTCTGAAAAAAAAATGGGACCAATCTGGAAGTATATCTATTCAAATAAAAAAAGAATTTTCCAAATCGGTTCATAAACGCCGGAGATATGAGGTAAAACCAAACAAAAAAAAATTAAAAAATTACAACCGAATTGAGAACCTCCTCTTTTTTGTGAAGTCGGTTAAAAATAATAGAGTAACTCGAATGTTAGTTATAAAATTACATTAGTGTGTCTCGCGACCTTGTGTAGACAATGGGCTGCCTGGTACGCAAGTACTTTGGACAGACCGTCAGCTGATTGTAGGGTTTCGAAAATATGCTTCTGCGCCTTGTTATTTATAATTCACGCGTCTGATAAAACCTAAGGGCCGGTTTCCACCGGGGCGGAGAGGGGAGGAGACGAGAGGAGATGTGTTTGAATAAACCAATACGATTTCGTTATTTCCTTTTCGTTTTTACCTGTCAAGCCTGCCTGCCAATAACCTGCCAGTTTTGATCTCGTCTCCTCTCCTCTCCGCCCCGGTGGAAACCGGCCCTAAGTGTCATTTATAAAAGATTATTGTGGCAAGCTGTAACACCTTTGGTATGTTTTGATGTTTTATTTTTAAGACAGAGATCACGCAAAATATACCAATATCAATAAAATGTACAACAAGAAGCTTATCAAGAGGGATAGACCCTTAATAAATGGGTATGCCAGAAAAAAAAGGTATGCTTCTATAAGCACAAAATTGTTATAGGCAGAGGTTATAGTGCTTAAGGCGCTGTCATCAGCCAAATGGCCTTAAGAATCTTAAGCTAGAAAAAAATACAGAGCTTATTTTTGTCAGAAAGTGGTTTTTGAGCAAAAAAAAAAGAGGTTTTGCTTCTTTAACTTTTAACAACGCAACCACAGTAGTATAACGATGGGTCGAATATTGTTGGAACACCGGGTGCCGGTGAAATTACAGACACATGGGACTTTTCATCTTTATGTCTCAGGGTCGGCAGCGCGTTTGTGATGCCTCTGGTATTGCAGGCGTCCATAGGCTACGGTAGCTACTTACCATCAGGTGGGCCGTAAGCTTGCTTGCTAGTATAAAAAAAACACCTGGAGGATCTTTTTTTTTTCTTAGTTATCGTCTCAACCAGTGAAGTTCAAACTCTGTTGTGACTAACCTTTTTTTAACCTCCTTCAAAAAAAGGAGGTTCTCAATTCGGTTGTATTTTTTTTATGTTTGTTCTCATTGTTTAAAGCTTGTACTTTTTTAGACACACAGGTCTCATAATTCTGTTTCGTTTTATGACATCCACAGAATGAGACGAAGGGGTCTTTTCTTAGGCCGGACTCACCACGGCAATACGCTGTCCTCATTTAGATTACAAAAATAATGTTAATTTTATATTACATTACATCATCTACAACATGCATGTTAAACTCAAAGTCATTGGTGGGCCAAATGCCCCACCAAATATAAGACTATAGAATCAGTGGGCCGCAAAACCCAACCATAAAAAAAACAAACTAGGGAATCAAAAACTGTAGGGGGTTTAGGGAATAGGGGGGCAGTACTACCTACTAGGTATATATAGATATACCTAGTAGGTAGTACTGCACCCCTATTCCTCAACTGAAAGCCACTCGGTGACTATCAATTGACAATTCTTTAAGAGAATTTTTCATATTCTTACTTGTCAAACGTTAGCACCGAGTGACTTTCAGTTAGGAAATAGGGGGGCAGGACGCTAATCGTTTATTTAATCATTACCTAATAGTAAAATTACAGAAATATATACTATAATATGTTCTTAAAATTGAATCGGGCCGCAGTCAAAGCTGTAAAGGTCCGCATGCGGCCCGCGGGCCGCATGTTTGTCATGCTTGATCTACAATTACAATCAAATTAAATTAAATAATTATGTATAACTTTTCATTTCATAATAACTTTTTATTTAAAAAACCGACTTCCGCCATTGTTTACGACTAAATATTTGAATGAAAAAAAAAATAATGAAAGAACGATAGTGGTGAAAGGATTATTATACTTTTTGAATGCAAATGCTTGGTTTGTTGCTGAAAATATCAAAATCGCCATATGTATGCCTACAATATTTGAGGAGTTCCCTCAATTCCTCATGGATCCCATCATCAGAACTGGATTTTGAAAAAAATGGGACCAATCTGGAAGTATATCTATACAAATAAAAAAAGAATTTTCCAAATCGGTACATAAACGCCGGAGATATGCGGTAACAAACATTAAAAAAAAAAAAAAAAAAAAAAAAAAAAAATACAACCGAATTGAGAACCTCCTCCTTTTTTGGGAAGTCGGTTAAAAAACCAACTTCCGCCATTGTATTCGACTAAATATTTGGATGAAAAAAAAAATGATGAAAGATGTGTCATAGTGGTGAAAGGATTATGATACTTTCTGAATGCAAATGCTTGATTTGCTGCTGAAAATATCAAAATCGCCATATGTATGGCTACAATATTTGAGGAGTTCCTTCAATTCCTCATGGATTCCATCATCAGAATTTTCCAAATCGGTTCATAAACGCTGGAGATATGAGGTAACAAACATATTGAGAACCTCTTGCTTTTTGTGAAGTCGGTTAAAAATTATCATATATTAAAAAAACGCATAAAACATGCATGTTCTTCTTGACTAATCTAAGTAAAATCAAAGGATAAGTGATCGCAATTGGGAGTCGACTCGTTTATGTGGTGACCCAAATGGCTTGTTACTCTTGAACTCTGGCAGTGTTCATCTTGAGGGATTGCCCTGACTTTACTAATTTAGACTTTAAACTGGACAAATAAGGTTAGGTTTCTAATGGTCAGGAATTGTTCACGTGTTAACGATACGCAACTCAAATCTGGCTAGCTAATTGACGCTCAATAAAAGAGGTGAATAGCCAAAGATCACGAGTTTACTGAAGAAATATATGAAACTTATTTAATCTTTTAGGTTAAATAACAACAATCTTACGAAAAACTAAGCAAAATTACAAATTGGTGAACCAAAAATACGTTAGAATGATCGAATTTAACTATACAGCGTGTAAAAGGACAGCTCCCGAATACTGAAGGTACCGGTAAAGCTACCTATATGATAGCTATATAAAATAGCTTTCGCCTGAGAAGTGATTCATACCGGAGAAAAACTTTTTTTTCGTTTGGTATCGTATTTGTCAGCCAGCAATGAACGCGTTTATTCCGGCCGCACGAGTTCAACGCTCCCGGTCAGCTGATCGACGCGCAGCGCGAGTATTGCTTATGTGGTTTCCATTGCTTTTTTTGACGTTTTTATTTGACGTGTTTTTAATTATGGAAATTAGATTTTTGAATTCCTTTAACGATATTTTATGGATAAAGAAAACAAGAAAAAAGCGGCCCAAAAGTGAGCACTTTTTTTCGTGTTTTTTCACCTTAACTGTTTTCAGAATCATGGTCTGAATGCACTGTTTAATTTTTCGGGAGTATTAAACTCCCTGTATTGAACGAATTAAATTAAAAGGTGTTGAAAATATCTGTCAGTTTTCCGGTCCTATTGACAAGTATGAAAATTATCCCATGATGTTGCTCCAAGGTCCTGGGCATGAGTGAATGGAGCGCTGTTTTATGTGACCCATAGTCGGTTCCTCTTGCCTACATGCACAATTTGAAACAAATCAATTTTATACGGAGCGTAAAATCATTAAAGGAGCTATCGATCACATAACATAGAGAGTCCTAAAATAAACTACAAACATTATTAAAAACCCTAGTAATAAAATTTTCTTTAAATAATTGAAATATTTTTCCAGAATAAGTTAAAATTATATTGTTAATGGTTTACTGTATAAACCAGATGCATTATAATAGTACATTAATGCCACGGCCGGCAAATCAGGCGTTGATGTACTAACGTGATAATGTGGGCTGCACTGCACACTCCATCCACCATCCAGTCCATCCACGCCTTATGGCCAAAGCCCACATTTATATTATTTAAACAATGCGCTGGTATTCTTTGACTACCGATGAAACAACATGGCAGGGTTCAGAACATAAAAGCCTCAGGTAGTCTAAAGAAAAATGTAAAGAGAATTAGCACAAGTTCATAAGTCAGCACACGCTACGCTTGATATACTTAGATATTAACAACATATTAATATTATGTTTGTATAGATATTGCAAATTGACATTTCAGCATATCTATGTCTAGTGGACGTTTACAGGCAGATATTTCATTCAGTTTACAAAAATAGTAGGATAAATTTGTGTGTCTTTATCGGTAGAGAATTGAGATCATACCCATCATCCATTGTTCTGTTTGAATGGGCCAGTCCCATTTGTTCTATGGAACTTGACGTCATCGGACAAAATGGGACAATTTTTTTGGTTATTTGTTGCGTTGAACTACGTATTTACTAGCATTTCACCCCGCACTCACTTTTCATTGATGTCATAGAGTAAGAATCTGGTTTTTTAAATTATGTCGATGTTTCTTTGATACTTTAATGTTTATTTGTTTGTCAATAACTTTTCATTTAAAAAACCGACTTCCGCCATTGTATTCGACTAAATATTTGGATGAAAAAAAAATTATGAAAGAACCATAGTGGATTATGATACTTTCTGAATGCAAATGCTTGGTTTGTTGCTGAAAATATCAAAATGTATGCCTACAATATTTGAGGAGTTCCCTCAATTCCTCATGGATTCCATCATCAGAACTGGATTCTGAAAAAAATGAGACCAATCTGGAAGCATATCTATTCAAATAAAAAAAGAATTTTCCAAATCGGTTCATAAACGCCGGAGATAGGAGGTAACAAACATAAAAAAAAAATACAACCGAATAGAGAACCTCCTCCTTTTTGTAAAGTCGGTTAAAAAATAAAACAAAACCTGCCCTGACACAATTGCAGTGCAGTTGGTGCAGTTGATTGAGCTGAAATGGATGTATCAGTGAGGAAGTGGGAGTACTCTCCAGATGTAATTCAAGATCGGTAATCTGTCGGTAATCCGACATGCAGAACAGTTTACAGTGGTGTACCTAGTTAGTTGACGCCGCCCTAGTCCGCAAGCTGCTCAGACCTGTATAAAAAGTAGCAAGTCAGTTACAGTTGGTAATCTACTCTCGATAAAACAGGTTTCGCACGGATTATAACTACAATCGCTGACCATACTCGCATGTACGTTTACTTTATCCAGTTACTAATTATAACTATGTAATGCAAAGTTATAATAAAAAAAAATACCGGGATACTGGAGTACAAAAGCATGGTGATATTGATCAATATTTATCAGTAGGTCCAAGTACTCAACCAGCTTCGTACGTATCCAAAAGACGGTGCGTGTACAACAGAGAAAACACTAGCTTATAAAGGGTGTATCAATAAGAAAGCAATATTTCATTTAAAAATAAAAACATGTATTTTTTGAGCGAGTTGTGATTTTTTTTATATTGCATAGTAAAGTAAGTAAGTAGTAGTAAGTTCCGATTAAGAATGGGATAAAGTATCTGGCAAATGGCCATGGCGGCTCCGATGACAGGCCATTGCTTTTTTTTTCGACTTCCGGTCATTGAACTGTGTGGACGTGTTTTTCTACTGTGTCCTTTATATACCGATTTAAAGTGCAATTATTGGATTAGCTAGACCTTGAAGGCAGGCACAGAGGGAGTCCAGACGGTGAGCATATTCCTTGTATTCGCCGGCTGCTGCATGCCACTTGGTCAGAGCTTTATCGCTGGTTTCATTGTGGAATTGGAGATCCTGCCGCGGTCTAACAGTTGTTTGTTGTTTGAACACTGAATTTTAGCAGCCAATGACTGCAGAGAACACTAAATACATCCGGCCCGGCGCCCAATCTGTAATGTAAACATCTCTTGCTCTTTCTACGTTTTTCCGAACTCCTGACATGCCAACTATCTGACACTGACAGCATTGAAAGCAAAATCGTCACAGATAAGTAATAAACCTGCCTATTCACTACAAGTCAAGACGGATACCACAGACCATATCAAAAAATCCTGTTGCTAACGAGAAGCTTCTTGGTTGCTAACGTTTTCATCCTGCGGGTAACCTCCCTTGTTACGTGCCTACTGCCTACCTACTACTAGAATGGAGGGAGGAAAGGCTTGCTCAGCTTGTCGTGGAGTTATCGCAGCTAATGAGGATTTCTTGCAATGTACTCTGAAGAGCTGTACTAAAGCTTACCATCTTTTATGTTCGGGTGGGAAGGCACCAAGCAAGGAGTTACTAGGGACCTGGATCTGCCCTGAGTGTTACTGTGCATTTAGAAAGGGGGGTGATAACAGCCTGACACCAGTAGGAGCGTCTAAGAAAGTCAGTGACCCCAATGTGACACAACGGAAAAAGGTAACTTTGAGCTCCGGCGCAAAGGAGTCTGTTGCGGTGAAGCGGCTGAATGTTCCACTCCCTCCGGGGATCTGCTCTTCGCACGTGACCGTTCCAGAGGGAAGCGACTTGGGTCTGACTGTTGAAATTCGGGATCTAAGACAGGAAATGGTTTCGCTTAGGGGCCATCTTGGTCATGCTGTTTCAGTGATAACTGCCTACGACAGTAAGCTCGAATGCTATGATGCCAAGCTGAGTAGCTGCGAAGCTAAACTGGGTAGTTATGAAGCTAAGCTAGCTAATTACGCCTCCCAGGTAGAATCACTTTGTGTGAAGCTCGCGAAGTATGAGGGCTCCAGTTCGAAGGTCTTAGGTGCTGCGAAAGCACCAAAACACCAGCCTCTGGTGCCTGCCTCGGTCGCTTCTTCAGACGTCCGTAACCAGGAGCCGCAATGGAAAGGAAAGGTGGTTGGAGCTGTAGCTAAGCCTATGTGTGTTAAGCTTCCCTCGCCTCCTGCACTGAAGCCGTTGAGCCCTTTAATCGCTGCTGACGTCTCGAGCCAAGCTGCTTGCACCTCGGAAGCAGCACGTGATTATCAGCAACAGAAGTGGACTGAGGTTAGGAGGAAAAGCCGGCGAAATACATCTAAGTGCGGCACTGCCAATCCCCTAATGACGACCTTAAAGGCAGTTGAGATAAAGAAATACATTCACTTGTGGAATATGGAGTCTGGTGCCGAGGAAGTTCGCGAATATCTACGTCAACTATGTCCGGTGGGATCATGCACGGTGGAAGAGCTCACTCCTAAGGGTAATTATAGGTCCTTCAAATTATCTGTCCCTGATGACTGCTATGAAGCGTGCCTATCTCCTGATGTTTGGCCTGTTAACGCTAGAATAAAGGTCTGGTTCAACCTGAGAAGACCGATGAAGAACTCTTCAGTCTACGAGACACCTCGTAGCTCAATTAAGGAGCGTGCTACTGTTGGATCTTCCCCTGTCTCTCAGCCCTTTCGTGGCCCGACGGCCTTGCACGGCGAATGCGAGGTTCTTCCAAACCCAAAGCTCTTTCGGAGCCAAGCGGATGCAAAGTAAGAAAAATTCCTGCCTCAATGTTTTTTATCAAAATGTACGCGGTCTCAAGACCAAGCTGAGGACTTGGAGGAATAGCCTTCTCTTACTGGAGCATGATCTGGTGGCTGCTACGGAGACCTTTTTGGATGTGTCCGTGGAGGACTCTGAGGTGGCGATCGGGGATTGGAGTATACTGCGGCGTGACAGAAGGACCGCGTGTGGAGGAGTACTGCTTGCTGCGCGCCCACCAATCGTGCTGTGTCGGCAGCCTGAGCTTGAAACCGAGTCTGGTGAAGATCTATGGGCGAGTTTTTTCTGGCACGGTCGCAGGGTTTCTGTGTGTGTGGTTTATATCAAGCCAAGTGCAAAGGACGAGGACTATATGCAGTGGTTTTGTAAATTAGAAAGCTTTATCAACGATGTTAAGGGAATTGTTTTCGTAATAGGTGACATTAATTTAAATAGCGCATCAGTGCATGTAAATAATTACTACTGTTACTTCTTGACTCTTTGTAATCTGACTGAGATGAATTGTGTGCCTAATGCGTATGGAGGAATGTTAGATATTGTCTTGGTCCAGGAGAGCAGTGATGTGCATGAGACGCGAGTCCGAGCCACGGACGGTGTTGTGAGAATTGACGCCCCTCATCCTCCCCTGGATGTTATGATTGTTACTGCCTCAGCTCGTCATCGTGATCGCGTTGAGCCGAGCAATATTGACCCTTCCAAAGATTGGAATTTTATTAAAGCTGATTACCATCTTCTATATGAATTGCTTTCTGACACCTCTTGGAGTGAGGTTTTTAACTCTAACGATGTGCGATCGAGCACTGAAAAATTTTATGACATTATTTATAGTTTGTTTGACATTTGCATTCCCAGGAAACGTCGTAAAAGCTCATCAAGTGGACGCTATCCTGTGTGGTTTACAAGTGATATAATTCAGGACACTAGACGTAAGGCTAAATTACACTCTGGCTGGAAGCGAGGTAATTGTCTGGAGTCTTACAAATCTTTTTCTGACCTTAGAGCGTCTCTTAAGATTCGCATTTCGTCCGCGCATGAGGCATATTTGAAATGCATTGAGGACAATATCGTCGCAAATCCTCGTGGGTTCTGGCAGCATGTCTCGAGTCTCCGATCTAAAGGGGGGTTCGAGCCTTCTATTTTATATGAAGGTGAGAGTTTTAGCGGTGTTAAGGCCTCTGTTGTTTTTGCGAAGTTTTTTGCGAGTGTTTTTCTTCCTGATGTGCCACGGTTGGATGCTGAGAGCACTAACCAGCATGATATGGTTAAATCCAGCAATTATGTAAACATTTTTGAGTTTTCCCTTAGTGACGTAGCTTATGGTATCAAAAGCCTTAAACCTGGCAGCTCTATTGGGCCGGATAACATTCCATCGTGGTTTTTAAAACAGGGTTTAGAGTTTCTTGTTCACCCACTTTGCCATATTTTTAATTTGGCTCTAGCCACTGGAGTATATCCGGCGCAATGGAAGTTGTCTAGGGTGACACCTATTCCTAAGAGTGGCAAGAAATCATCTGTTGAGGAATATAGGCCGATTGCAATACTGTCTTCGCCAGCGAAAGTTTTTGAGCGCATTGTTCATAAAGAGATCTACAGGCAAGTGGAGCAGTATCTATGCAATGAGCAGCATGGCTTTAGGAAAATGAGGTCAGTCAACACAAATTTACTGACTGTTGTTGACTTCATATCGGCAAGGATGGATCGCGGTGGTCAGGTAGATGTTCTCTACTTTGATTTCCGCAAAGCTTTCGACCGGGTCAATAATGATATTCTTCTTGCGAAATTGAGCATTTTGGGTTTTGCTCCAGGGTTACTTCGTTTAATTGCGGACTATCTGCGGGATCGGCAGCAATATGTGAGGCTGGGTGTCTATGAGTCTCCCCCGTATCACACGCGTTCAGGGGTCAGTCAGGGGTCTATTCTCGGACCTCTTCTCTTCATTCTGATGATCAACGATATTCCATCTTTCATTAAGCATGCGAAGTGTCTCCTGTATGCGGATGATTTGAAGTTGGTCTCAGAAATAAAGTCTGTGGGTGACTGCCTGAACCTCCAGCGTGATGTGGACGCGGTTTATGACTGGGGTGTAACAAATAGAATGGAGTTTAACCTCTCGAAGTGCTGTGCCATGACTTTTGGTCGTATGCGGCACCCTATCGTTTTTCAGTATAAGTTGGATTGCAATCCTATTACGAGATCTATTAAAGCTAAAGACCTGGGTGTCACGTTCGACCGAAAGCTAACTTTCCACGACCATATTGCCGCGGTAGCCAAGGAATCTTTCCGTAGGCTAGGCTTTGTCCTAAGAAATTGTAGAGACTTTCGGAGTGATCATGTCATAAAGTTAATTTTTAGTGCCCTAGTCCGCAGCAAGCTTGAAGCAAGCTCCTGTGTATGGCACCCACATGAAAGTAGTTATGCGCTTTTGCTTGAGAAGGTGCAAAAGGCTTTTCTTCGCTTCCTCTATAAGCGTTTATATGGCTATTATCCATACATGTACCCGACAAAGTTCCTCCTTGGCTGCTTAGGTTATAACAGTTTAGAGGTGAGGAGAGCCAATGGTCAGCTAATAACTATGTTTAAGGTTCTTCGTGGAAATATTGATGCCCCTGACATCAATGATGAGCTAACGCGATTGTACGTCCCCAATAACTACAGTAGAGGCAGGAGTCACAAATTGTTCTCGGAGCCGTTTTGCCGTACAGTAGCGCGTGCCCAGTCGCCCATCCCGCGTACCCTCTCTGTGCTTAATGCTCTCCTGGATGCGAGCTCTGATTTTGATGTGTTTGTGGATGGATGGAAGATGATTCTGGCGGAGTGCCTGGGGTACTGTGAGAAGAATGTGTGAAAGTTGCTGTTTGACATTATTTTTGGCATTATTATTTTTGACATTGTTTTTATATTTTTATTATTATTATTCTGTTTTTTTTTTATGATGTTTTGACTAATGTTATTTTTATTGAGATTGTGTTTAATTAGTGTAATTGGTTACCTTGCCGTTCTAGTTAAAGTAAATAAATAAATAAATAAATAAATTGCTCTTTTCATAAAATTTTCGATGACTTCTTGACAAAGATGTGGCTGTATCTCACCGATGACGCATTGGATCTCGGCCTTGAGCTCAGGAGTTGTTTCTGGTTCATTCGCATAAATCCGAGATTTCAAAAACCCCAAAACAAGAAATCGCACGGCGCATGATCTGAGTGGCCAGTTGATATCAGAATTTCGTGAGATGGTCTGGAAATCGTTGCTGCAATTAATCTATTACCCATTGAACGAATTGCTGGCACTTTGCATGGTCTGCTGGTTTGAGCTTCTGGGTACGCTCAATCTTGTACGGATGAAGGTGGAGGACTTTCGTCACAATTAGCTGCGTATTGCTTGGTGAAATTTGAAGTTGCTGAGAACGATGCCGAATGATGTTTTCTGGTTTTCGATGACACACTCGTTTACAGCAGCAATGTTTTCAACGTCGACGCAAACGAGACTTACTGACCATAATCGACCCAAATTATTAAATTTTTTTGACCACTCTTCAAATTGTGGACACATTAAGTGCACTTTCTCGACCGAAACTTCCACGAAGTTTGCAAGCGGTTTCAGCGTAACTTTCCCCATTTTTATAATGGGTTTTCACAATGATAACGTGTTCTTCTTTTGTGAAGCGCTTCATTTTTAATAATCGGCACAATCATAGATGTCAAATTTTAGAGTTGACACTTGCTCGAAAAAAATACACAAAATTTAAATAGTGCACTCTTATTGAGACATCCTTTACATAGATTCGGGCGGGACGGTATTATACAAAAAAAGCAATGCTGACGATAACCATGTACAATACCAAGATTGTCATGACAAGAAATAGATTTCTTCAATCAACAATGGGGAGCGGATTTTGGTAATATTTTGCGATCAACAACGACCATTTAAGATAGCGAACAGAGGTTGCGAAACCTATGCTGCACCGATTGAGTCAGCAGCAAGAAGTACAAGGGCGAACACGACACGTGAACTTCAACGGGCGGTCAGTAAAGATTTCACAACAAAGGCGAATATATCCTTATAAGTTTTTTTGATCAAAAATATATTCAAGCTTTTATTAAATTAGTGTTTCAACTGATGACGTTAGTAACCGGTACGCCCGAGCTGAATAAAACGGTTAACCCGCTATTAAACCAACAAGGAGTTATTCACTTTAAGTCTCCATTATCAGATCAGCTCTTGGACACAATATTGCATTGTCATCGATACATGACTGATATGCAGAATTTCAGCTCAATAGGAACCAGGAAGTGAGTCAAAATAAACTTGTAAGATTTCACGACAGATACACCCTACAGTCTAGGGCAGTGGTGGGCAAAGTACGGCCCGCGGGCCAGCTCCACCCTGCGAAAGCATTTAATCCGCCGACGGTCCTTCGACGCATGAATAGTATATGGCCCGCGATAATTATATTTTAACGGTCCAGAAATATAAAGTAGATTTTTGGTACTTAGTAGAATAATAGACAGCTAGACTAGCCGCGTAGTTCATGATTGTTTCCAATTTGAAAAGTCGCACTCTAATGTCTCTCTTGTCGTTACGTCTACAGCGAAACTCCTTGCAAGCACAAAATTAAATAGAGAAGAATTTGAGCTAGAGACGTCCATCAAATCGTTTTTATTTGCTATAAGGTATACAAAACAATAACTTATTGCTGAAAATACCAAAATCGCTATATGTACGCCTACAATATTTGAAGAGTTCCCTCAATTCCTCATAGATTTCATCATCAAAACTGGATTTTGATAAAAATGGGACAATTTTGGAAGTAATGTCCTATCAAATAAAAAAAGAATTTTCCAAATCGGTTTATAAATGACATAGTTACGAGGTAACAAACAAAAAAAATACAACCGCATTGAGAACCTCCTCCTTTTTTTTGAAGTCGGTTAAAAATTCAACACAAAATGCATTTTTCCTATAATTCTGGCCCTCCTCTGAAATTTCTTAAACTTTCTGGCCCCCATTAAGAAAGTTTGCCCACCACTGGCCTAGACGGACAGGAGTTAAATAAAGCTTGTAAAATCGCTAACATCTAATCGACTTAAAATGTTGTAAAATTCAAATCAGCCATAGTAAGACCCAATCGGAGTTTGGACGGGCGGCGGTCGTGTCATTAGGTATGTTTATTTTTATTTAGCGTCGCGTACGTTCAAGCGGACGTGTTATTTCTTCGAATTTCTTTTGTAGTTTAAAACATATCCGAGCGTTTTAATAGGAAGACTATCGAAATGGAATTCGAAACTATACGGCCGAATGCATGGAGAACTTGATTAGACATTTTATTTTCGATGTAACGTGCTTTGTTCGAGCTATCGCTGTGAGTCACATATTATCTCAAGACTTAAATGCGAACAACCCGATAACAATAACTACTAACGCCAAGGAGACATAGGCCAAAAGATAACACACTATTAAATACGTACGTATATACGGAGGGAAATATTGTATCGTTTTTACCGGTCTAGTGAGAACAATAGATGAAACGTAGAATGAGTATACCTAGTATCACTTTCACCGTTGGGCAACTAGTTATTATTAGAATCAAGGGAATGTTCTTACTGTTTAGATGTGTCTGCCGCTGGAATCGCTTTACTCAATTTGAACGTAATTTAATCAGCAGCCCGTATCCGCTTGTAGAAACCCTCCACTTTTTTCAAGACCACCGGGATGAATACAATTGAAAGATTACAAACAGTAAGGGGACAAAATAATAATACAAAAACTTTCACATCACTGTAATCGGTATAAGATTATGTTATGCTTTCGTTTTCTTAGATATTATCAAATAAACATTTTATGATAACACAATAACTTATCTTGAAACGTGTATATATATACAGAAACCGGGGAAGGGTTCACTTCAGGCGTAAACGCTTCTAAACATCTGCGTCTTATAATTTTGGCAACTGTACGCTTATTAATAGTTCTCATGTAATTCTTTAACAGAGGCCTATGGAATTACATCAGTTTTAAGAAAAGATAGTTTTTCTTCCTTTGATTGGCCTTATGCCGCAGATTACTTATTTACTAAGTGTAAAGGTTGTCTGGGAGAGATTTTAGCGATACGATCGCCCATTTGTACGTTGTTTTCCTTTTTGTATTTTTATTTCGTGTAAAATAAGGAGTTTATCTATCAATCAAAGCCAGTGGTCGTTAAAATACGGCCCGCAGGCCGCATGAGGTCCGGGGCCGGTTTTAGTGCGGCCCCCCCACAAAGTAAAACAATTTTCATGGAAAATGAAGACAAAAACTTATTTTGAGCTGCCCCTCTGGATTTTGTAAGCCTAGGTACCTACTTACTGTTGTCTATAAAAGTTATGTTTGAGTCACTTTACGACTTACTATACTATACTTAATCATTTATAATAATTATGTTATGCCGTAATTTTAAATGAAACCGCGCTGAGCGCCCCCCTTCAAGTGCATTCATGGCATTCATGCAATACGCTAGCGCAGCAAGCAAGTGCCACGCTCGCCAGCCACCAGCGCGCCGGCCGACGACAACGGACGAAGATTACCGAATCTGGCCGAGCGCTTTTATAATCGGCTGTGAATTATCCGAGGATTAGAAGGTATCGAAATATAGTGTATTACTCTGTATTACTTGTGGTGTCGACCTCAGCAGACGTAATTTGTCAAAATCTGATACTCTTTGACACATCCAAAATCACATAACAAAAAATTTGGCTGTTCACTCTTCTTAAATATCTACGACATTTTTGATTTGGCCCCCCTCAGGCCAAAAGCTGGGTGGGTACACCTATGTACATATACATAATATACCTAACTATAATCCTCTACGAACAGCAATTGACTTTTATATATATAGTCCTCTATATATATAAAAGTCAATTGCTGTTCGTTTTGGCTAAAACTCGAGAACGGCTGAGCAGATTTATTTGATTTTGGTTTTGTTGTGTTCATAATTGTCACGGGAAGGTCTAAATGTACCGGGACCACCGGGAACACCGGGACCACGCGAACGAAGTCGCGCGCGGGCCGCTAGTAGTTTAATATAAATGTGCGGGCCCCCTGTGTCCACACATTATCCTATGTGTGTGGCCCTTGACCAGCAAAGTGTGACGACCGCTGATCTAACCTGTCACAATTAATCAAGACTACTATCATATACCTAACATCATCGGAAAAACTATAAAAGGTCATTACAGCGTTCATTTTAAGTTCCAAAGTCAATTATTTAAACAAGCTTGAAATTATATAATAATCATTAATTTTTAACAGACTTCACAAAAAGGAGGAGGTTCTCAAAACGGTTGTATTTTTTTTATGTTTCCTTATATCTCCGTCGTTTATAAATCGATATGGTTTTTTTTTTTATTTGAATAGATATACTTCCAGATTGGTCCCATTTTTTTCAGAATCCAGTTCTGATGATGGAATCCATGAGGAATTGAGGGAACTCCTCAGATATTGTAGGCATACATTTTCAGCAACAAATCAAGCATTTGCATTCAGAAAGTATCATAACCACTAATGTATTTCATAAAAAAAAAACATCTAGATATTTAGTCAAATACAATGGCGGAAGTCGGTTTTTTAAATGAAAAGTTATTGATTCGTTATTGGATATTATTTTGACAAACATTCTAAGGAAATCAAAAATTTATTTTGCAGAAGTTGGACATCTTTAGTCGCGACCTGCCAGAGACGACTATAGAGTTGTCAGTGCAGGGTGCGGATGCAGTGATGTTTGGGCAGGGTGCATTCTCCGGGATCGTGGATATGCGGAGGATCGCCATCAAGGGAGCCAAACTGGTCGTATTTCGACAATTCGCCGCCGTCAATCTGAACATTCTCAATCTTTACTTGGACGTCGAAGATTGTGATATCTTACGGTTTGAGAAAAGCGCTTTCATGAGTCTGAAAGGTAAGCTCTTTGAAAACTATAAGCTCGCGCGCACAAATGCGTTACATGTACGAATGTTATTATTTTCTGCTCTTAGTTGACTTTTAAATTCGATTAGGAAGACGGTGCCATTTTGTAGAATTGCTTGCGTTTAGGGGATCTCAGAGAAACGTGAAATAATAAAGCAGACATGCATCACCTCTCAAGCCACGCATAGGGCTCCGATGGGCAAGGGTGCTTCAGAAGACCAGGCGTCGTCACTTAGTAGATTAGAACGCGTCTTGGTTTGAGAACTCTTGTACGAAGATTCCTCTTGGGATTTTTGGAACGAGCACAATGAGTTCTCTGAGTCAACTTAGATGAATTGGCATTTGTATGAATGTATGTATGTATGCACGTTTGTCTGAGCATAACTTTCAAATCACCGATCTTCATAAAATTTGGAAGGTAGATCAGTATTGGTACAATTTATAGGTAAGTTTGAGCTACATCGGTCAGGGGGTTGTTGAGATATTGGGGCCCAAGAGGGGGAATAAATAACGATTGTGACATATTCAGGTCATGTGGGATGTCATATGAAAGGGCTTTAGTTGGACATTTTAAAACAATATTTTTTTGTTTTTTTTTTAGACATTGTAGTTTTTGAGACATAAGCAAAAATTTTAAAAAATACAACCTCTCTGGGTTTTACATTAAAGAAACAATGCTGAAATATAGTAGCTTTTGTGACAAAACTATATAGGGAAAAGTACACAATTAAAGAATTTCGAGATTTATACCCTACAAAATGAAAAACCAATTAAACATCCATTGCTGACCTCGCATTTGTAGGAATTTGAATGACGTTGGAGTTCAGTTACGGTGGACATTACGAATGTCCCTGAACCAAAAAAGCATTGAAAAAATCTTTGAAGGTATTCGTAGTATTCGTACTAATGATATTTTTTTTTTGTAAAATCTGTTTTTTGAGCTAGAAGTGCTGAATAGCTATGATGAGCAAAAAACACGATAAAATTTTAATTTCGCTTTGTCTAAATATTCCAGTAAAAAATATTTTTCCATTATTTTTCCAAAAAAATAAATAAAAAAAACTATTATATAAAGAAAATCGGCCAATTACCCATCAGTAGACGGTCTCTTCAATATTATAACAGTCGGATACGTAAACAACAGAGGACGAGCGGCCTTTGTAAACTAACTCCATGCAAGACAATGCTGTAACTATTTGATAGCTGAATCACCACACGCGTTGAATGCAGCTATGTAAGTGTAACATTAGTTTAGTTGAAAGTAACCGGTTAGCCGTTGGGTACGCCTCTCGGGTCTCCGGATGAGGCTCATTATCAGGTCGCTGGCGCTCTGGCCAGTTCTCATTCAGATGGACTAAAAACATCATTTTATTTAAGGCGTTTGGCCAAGTTTACAACAAAATACGTCATAATCTCAGTAAATATATTAGACTCAGGCTTTCTTGATAATAAAATGCAAAAGTTGAATGAAACTTCATGCTCGCATACTCTTGGGAAAATATTATATCTTATCGATGACCTTGACGCGAAAAACCATTTGTAGAAATTATCAAAGCAGTGTCTTATTTTTTTATAATCATTGTTATTATCTACAAAATTTTATGAAGATCCGCCGTGTAGTTTTTAAATTAATAGGAAACTGGAGCTAACATTTATCCCGCAGCGGGAATCAAACCCGCAACCTCTGCATCTCAGTCGGCTAGTCTACCGCCGCGCCACAGAGGTCCTCAATGAGTATGTGTTTCGCAATTGTTTTTCAAAAGAGATAGAGATAAGAGATGGGTGTTGTGGTACCATGGTGTACTGGTAGTTTCTGATACCCACGACACAGGGAATCCTAGTGTGGGATCAAGACTATGTGAGTGACTGTTGGGTGTTATGTTATGTGTGTTATGTAGACAAGTTTGGAGGAAATAGCCCCCCGTTGCACAATTTAATCCTCATTTCCACCCACAAAGGGGTTGATTTTTGAATATAGACAAACTAAAGTTGACATGTTCGTGCGATAATTAAAATTGACACGTTCGTTAAAGGATTCGTTGAGATATGGGCGAATATCGAAACATCGTGAATTCTCAGTAAGAGGGCAAATACTAGATAGCATAGATTTTGTAACGATATCGTACGTTGATTAGATTGGCGTAGCAGTCTTATGAAACACGACCTTTAGTATTTTCTCGTGAAGACAGGCAATGTGTTGTCCACCGAGTCAATGGATAATCATTTGCACCGACGCCGATGTCAATACATAGCTTGCGGTGCGTTAATATTTTTTACTGGATGGAATCTTAAAACTTAATTATTTACTTACATCTCGGTTATTTACACTACCTTACCTTTTACCTTCACTACATTGATTTATACCTCGAATCATATTTACGTTTAGTTATTCAATAACTGGCTTTGCCGCTTTGCAATTTCATTTTAGTTTTAGATCCTAGGTAAAGCTTTATTTGTGCCGATAAAGCGCTCGCATTTCTAAATATGTATAAACCGATCCGGTGCCTTTTGAAGTTTATGATACACTTTCTAGATACCCTACCCATTTAGATGTTGACCGAGTTCATAAAAAGAGGTTATCAATAAATTCGTCAGCTATGTACTTACTATTTATGTAGGTAGATATGTAGATTTTACACAAAGTTGATTCATCATCATTAGCCTGTAGAAGCCCACTGCTGAACATGGGGTCTTTCCCATAGAATGCCACGACAAACGGGCTTGAGCCTCCTCGATCCACCGATTTCTTGCGACCTTTATAATGTACCGTTATAAAGGTTTTTAAAGGGTTTTGTTAGTCTCTCAACAATATGGGGTTCCCCTACCATAGGTATATCTATTGTGCGACCCGCATACGAGTAATTGCATTATAAATTGATAGGTGCGCATTGTTTTGTAGAACATGAGCATGCATTGTGTCGCTCACGATAACATTTCACTGCTGGGCATCATTCCATCCCACAATATTTACGGCAATCCGTGAGATATATGGGAGTGATATTTTATGTGTGAAAGTATAATTTATAAGAATTACTAGCTGGTGCCCGCGACTTCGTCTGCGCAGGATTAGTATTTCGAGAAGCCTATATTAGCGTGGCGTAGAAAAGAATATAACCTATATATATACCGTGGTGGGCTTTTTTGTAGGACTATTTAAGATAAACATTTCCATCATACATTACATATTATGTGTAACTCTAGCGGTTTTGGCAGCGCACGCCAGAATAGCTCGCAGATGGTAGATTTTTTCCTACTTACTTGACACTTATCGTTTTATTATGGACAATTCACACAATATCTTTATAAATTGTAGCCTATGTGTTATTCAGATGTATAAGCTATATTATTGTAAAGTTTCTTTAAAATCCATTCAGTAGTTTTTACGTGAAAGAGTAACAAACATCCATCTATCCATCCATCCATACTTACAAACTTTCGCGTTTATAATATTAGTACGGTTTTACTGTAAAAATTCAACAGTTTTTTTAAAAGCTGCTTAGTTTGGAAAGCAACAAAAAAAAACATAACTCGAAAATAACAAAAAGCCGGGAACATACATGGTGGTCTGATCGATAGGTATTTACCTAACCCCAACTCAACAACCCCCTGATGTAGCTTATAACTTTACCTACAAATCGTATAATATCATGTAGATAGTAACTACTACTTATTTATCTTTCATAGAGATAACTTTCTCAGACTAACATACATATATGTATACAAACGCCGATTTACCTATGTTGCCCTGGAGGACTCACTTCGCACGTTCAATGATTGTTATCAATAAATGAACTAAGCTGTATGAACATATAAAAAGATGTCAACATGTGTACCGAAGCTGTGCACAGAGCGTAATGATGACGCACTGTGGCCACGTCTCGCTTAGAAACACAAGAAACATCACACAATTCGTTTTGTACTCACAACCGCTCGAGTGATAATGGGATAAACGTACTAAGTTTAAACCTGTCTATATCTTCTAAGCTTCATTGAAATCGGTTCAGCCGCTGTGGTGTCGTGATTGAGTAACAAACAAACATTAACTAATATGTATAACTTTTACATTAATAAATACGATAGGTGTTTGTAACACACCTATCGTATTTTGTTAATTTATTATGCTTTTGTATCGAAAGGACATTTAAGCAGAATGCCCTATTATCAGAACGTCCTAAAATCAAAACGGCATACTAGCATTTATCCCCTATGGTTTTGGGTTGTTGCTAATTATTGTCGGCCCTGCAAGTTTGTAAAAGTTGAATTCAGTAGATAACAGCGACATTGACTAAGGCCCGTATTCCAGAACTATGCACAAGCGTGAATCAAGACTCAAGCATAGATTTGGTGACAGTTTTTCATTGAAATCTGTCAAAAAATCTATGCTTGAGTCTCGATTTAGTTTGAGTTTAGTTCTAGAATACGGGCCTAAGTTTTTTGAAATATAAATAATAAGATTCTTTATTAAACTCAAACACAGAAACAGGATGAACGGGTTCAAGTTATTCATTTTGTATTGACGTAGTAGAGTTTCGCAAGTTCGACTTAGTTTCGCTGCTAGCGGTGCAACCGACGTAGGTACTCTCAATGCTGATGACTAATTCTAAACTATTTCTGTGTCCCCGCATTAGTACAGACATAATGTAGGTACGTTGCTTTTGTTTGTGTGCGTATTGTGTTAATGCTGGTCTGTGTGCCAGTATAATTATGTTACTAGCATAGCGAATTATGTACATCATTATTATTTCGTGTAATCGCGATAGATGACGATTTCTTGTGTTAAACAACATTATGTAATAAATCAATAGATCTATCTTTGATAAATAGTGTGTGTATTATTTATCAAAGAGATCTATGAACAAGGCCATTAATAATGTATGTATACGTTATTCTTACTGTTGACAATCATCGCAGATCACTTCGGTGCGAGCAAGCATGCATACATTAATAGTTGCTTCATTCATATTATTTCATTTTACAAAGCGTTCAATGTGTAGCTCGCTCGATATAACTTCGCATGTATCGGAACCAGTTTCATCCTCGTAGATATGCAATCTTCTCTGTTACCACTGTTAAGAGAACCCTTGAAATAAACGCTCGACTTGAGTAATCTCGCGGCAAGCAACATGTAATGCTAGCGGCTCATGAAGAGTGCCCATCGGCCAAGGCTTTGCGGCTGAATTGAAACATTGTTGTTTTTTCGCGTACAGATTAGCATCAATTTGAATTTGGTCCATTAAATTCGGTAGGAATTTTGATAAATTTAATATCAAGGCCATATTCGGCGCTATAAAGTGGGCAGTAGTAAGAAGACTCCGTAGTGCCCGAACGCGTTAAACATCTATAAATACTCGGTTTCCCCGACTGGGCATTTGTTGCCCAGCATAATGACTCATTCGGCGAGAAAGGGAGGGTAATTCAAAAGCTTTGATACGGCCGGTGTAGACAACGTTTAGTTGTTAGCGCTTTTAGTATTATCCTTACATAAAAAGCGAAACTAATGTGTTTAATCGTGTTGCTATCGTGGCATGTTTTGTTTTCCGCACATTTCTTATTTTTTATGGTGGTTCCAGGTCCTTTGTCGGTGACGATACAGAACTGCGATACGGTGTCTGTCGAAGGTTTAGCCTTTTCCTGGCTACTAAGTATGGACGTGGCTAACGTGCGCGAGCTGTCTTTGGGCGGAGGATCCTTTAGTCTAGAGCCTACCGCTGCTAACGTCGGGGAACATGGACCAGGCATGTCGGTCGGTAGTCATAATAATTGCATACTTGTATACATAAATTTTTCTTGCGATAGCATTGTGTAAATGAGCATTGCTGCTTAAAGCGAATGTATTTTTAGGGGTACGCACCTCAACAGGAAAAAACGGAAACTTCATACGATCACTTTGTTGTCCGTCTGTCAGTCTGTCTGTCTTACTGTATGTCAAGACCATTTTTATTAGGCACGTTTAAAGGTATCAACTCGAAATTTATTGTAAGCTTCTACTCAATGCATAAAAAAGATATGGCAATTAATGTTACATTTTTGCATGGAAATCGCGAAAATTAAAAACCTTTAAGATTAGGGCTACCTACTTCCTTCACAATTTTGAAATATGGAATGCTACAAGGCTTTGTGACTCAAATAAAGAGAAAGTCAAAAATAATAAGGGATTGCGACTTTTTACCCCTAAAATAGAATGGTGAAGTTTGTAGAAAAAAGTGGCTGAAACTAGAAAAGGGATGAAGATTTCGAAATAATTTACGGATAGGAACCATTAGGGCACGAGTCACACTCGCACCTGTGCGTTTTGTATTTTAATTATTAATTAATTAATTTCACAATTACCCTGAATAAAACTAAACGTGTTTACTTTCCAGATCGAACTGAAGAATACAACGATCTCAGAGTTTGCTAAGTCGACATTTGGCTCATCACTGGCGAAACTGCTCATGATAGGAGTGGACGTCCATGCGATACGCACGGGAGCATTCTCTGCGAATACCTACAACGTCGTGATAGCGATCAATTGCTCTATCCACTTAATAGAAGAAGAGGCGTTTTCCCAAAACTCACTGATTAATTACTTGAATTTCGAAGGATGCCATATTCAACAAATCGATTCAAGGGCTTTGCGTTCAGCGATTGCTAATATCAACATAAGTCGAACCAGGTGAGCTTCAATGTCCAAATTCAATTCCCGTTTTATGTAGTTCTAGCGGTCGCCCTCGGTTTCACTCGCGAAGTTATAGTTCCCATGTTTTAACCTATCTATGCATTAAATTTCATAAACATTGGCCCTAATGTTTGAAAGTGTCTGTGTGAAAGCACGACAAATAAATAAAACGACAGTTTCACTTGATTGAATTAACTCTTTTTTTTCTATTGATTTCAGATTCGACAATGTCCAAAGCGGCGCGATAAATACGACTGTGGCTTCGGTCGTCATCTTAGACAGCGAATTCCATACATTCATGGAAAAAGGATTTGAACTGACGTCTTGGAACAAACTACAAATGGAAAGAAACTCATTCGACGAACTTCCTCCAAACGCTATAGCGGCTCCCGGCGCGACCTTTCATGAGCTCGTGTTCAATGACAACGAAATTGAAACCATGCATCCTGGAAGTCTTGCCTTCATTGGTAAAGCTGCAGCGAACCGTAAAATTCAGTATTCTGACAATTACTACGGTCAATCGTGTCACTGCAACGTCAGCCAGTGGCTGGCTAAAGCACTCGGTGTGGAATCCAGCGAACCGTATGAAGCTGAAAGCTATTGTACGGTAAATGATTTTTTTGCCAGATGCTTCAATGTACCAGAACAGAACATGTTATTTAAGAAGTTCATTGATCAAGTTTGCACTGAAAGCCTTGAAATAAAGTGTGAACAGTTTAAAGCCAAAACAGAAGCAGGAACGATAGAAATAAAAAATCCAAGATTCCCCCATAAAAATGTTACCTCCAACACTCTATCAGACCGAGATAAGAAAGTTATAGGTATAGTCATCGTATCATGTCTGGCATGTGTCATAGTCGCACTGTTGATTAGTTTGATAAGGTGGATGCGACGCCGGGGACACTGTGTAAATATAAAGAACTTTCTATTATCCTCCAACTCGTGTGGATCTATATGTGGTCGTATATGCGTCTGCGGCACGAACTTGGGCCTCGACAATGCTAGATCCATTTCGCAGATGTCTGTGAATGAATATTCAGAGCGTCATCGCCTAAATGAATCTCGTGCACAAGATTTAATCCAAGAATCCAGTTTTCAACAGGAGCAAGCAACAGTACCGTCCACAGATAAGTTTACCCAGACATTACCAGAAGAGCTAACCAAAGAACTATTGGATAATTTAAAGGAAAAACTCGACAACCCTGATAATTATGTCGAAGCTCGAGAAGCTATAGAACATCTGTACGAACTAACTAAAATGACTGAGGAAGCACCGCAAACAGTCATGGTGACGCCGAACGACGTCGAAAACATCTATGAACTACCGTTTCAAGCTACCACGGCTCGGGTCGGGCGTAACAACAAGAAAATGGTGAGCGTCGGAACGAAAACACCATCATTGGAACAACTTTTACCTCTTTCCCCCTACTACAGACAAACCGCTTTGGCGCACGAATACTTCGAACCTAAGGATTTAGCTGTTCATCTTTACGCTGAAATTGCAAACAGTGATAGGGAAAAAAGGACGCTATTGGGAGCCATACCGGACGTCATCGCCGAGCAGGCAGTGCCTCGTGGCCCGTACTTGCGCGCCGTTCTACATAACAGCGTCACCCCATTTAACAGCCCCTCCAAATCTATAGCTAGCGTGATGAGCAGCCCGCGATCAACGTCCACTCTTAAATCGAATTCCTCAAACAGCTCGGCTAAAATGATGAACCGACCGCTGCCTGAAAAGCCGTCTTTGGACCTCGGAGAAGGCACGTCAAATAAGCACGGATGAGAATTAATACACGGGCCGCCACCCGCGTCGGTCTTCGGAGTGAACAAACCCGGAGGCCTCCGTAGTGTCCGTCACCGGAACCGACCCCCCCTCGCGATGTTCAGGAGTTCTACGACAACCTCGTGACGGGGTGAACCTGGCACGTCTGCGGATTTGTGCCGCTATTGACCGACACCGCGTTTATGCTTGCTAGTTTATTTGCTGTGATATTAATTTTGAGTATGTGTTATTTAATTAATTATTTCGTTGTTCTAGAGTGATCGAGTCGTGACTGACACTTGTATTTAATTTGATTAAATTGTAAATAACTTACTAATATTAAACGTGCCAATTTCATAACGTAAGGATGTTTTTGTTGTTTGTGCTTTTATTATATGTTTAATAATTGCAGTATAAGATTGATATAGTGAATATGTTTACATTTCAATTTTTGGTATAATGTATATTATAATTACTAACGTTTGTTAATTGATTAGCCAAATAGCTTTTGATGTAGAACTATTAATAGCCACGGTTAGGTTTAGATTAATAGTAAAAAGAGATTTACACTAACAAGTTTATACCAACTCAAGGTGTATAGGAAAGGAGTGGGTGATGTAAAATTAATTAAATTCCTTAATATTATATAATGTTCGTACATTTGTGTAATTTTATTACACAATATGCCTTTTATAACAAAATTCATTATAGACACAAGTTAGGTTAGTTTGTATCTTAGACAAAATATACTATGCATACAAACTATTCTTACTATTTTCATGTGATGAAAACTCTAATGAAAATAATTGTTGTATACAGGTGTGGGAAGATAATGTGACTCTAACGGTAAGTTGGAGTTTTGTTCGTAGAAAAAAGTAGATGAAAAAATAACTAAGCGCATGTCGGGCGACGCAGAGTGAAGGCAAAAGTCCGGAGTCAGTAAGATTTAGTTACGCCTCATGATAAATTATGTTCATTAAATCTCGTAATATTTTTGAAAGAGCTATCCAACAATAACCCAAACGGGTTAGCATAAAAAAAACCATCGTGTCTTAACTTTGTAGTTTTGTATGACAGTGCAAAATTTCAGTATGATAGTACAAATAGTCACGAGTAAAACGGCTCTGACTACGGAATGACATGATGGAGCAACTATGGGGTTCCTTTTCGGACTTCATAACCCTAAATTTTTTTTTTTTTTAATAGAGTGCATTAAGCCGGCAGACCGTTTTCTTAATAAGTAAGGACAACTTACCTGTCTATAAACACTTCTACAGTTTTTACTCTCCATAAAATTTGTCTAGTTTTCGAAAAACAAAACTCTACATAAGGTACTTTTCCCAACAGTGGCATTACCACAATCCTGTATAATCTCTGTATAGATAGCCCTTGATAAAGCGCACAAACAAAAGGCACAAAACAAATAATTTATCCTCAACTAATACATTCATAAAAAATTAGTCTGTTATAAAGGTCGTAGGAAGTCGCTGGATAGACCGTTCATCATGGCATTCTAGAGGGAGGCCTAATGTCCAGCAGTGGACTTCTATAGGCTGATGATGATGATGAATACAGTCATAACAGTATAATAATGGTAACAAAAACTAGAAGGAAGTTTTCTGAAGTTTTTTGTTTTTTATAATACTTTTTCTCGAACCTCAATAGTTTTCATGGGAGCAAATATATTTTTTTTATATAAGTTGTTTTTTGTATATTTTCTATTTTTTTTTTTATAAAATCGTGGAAATTTTATCGCAGGAATGAATCCTCTTGTAGTTATACGAAACGATATCAAACTCAAATCTAGACGCATGCCTTTAATGCATTCAGTTTCCACCCTTCCCTACGCACCTACCTGCACGGTGGTTGCTCGTGGCTACAGGGCTAAATCAGCTCAGAACAACTATAGGTACACTTGTGCCAAGATACTATCTTCGTTGAAGATTTGCAAGATTTCCTTGCAAATTGTTCAAAAATCAAAACGATAGCACAAAATATATATTTTGTGACGATAGCTTCTAAGTTTTTAAATGACAAATCTTATTTATATATTTTATTCCTTAAAATAATAACATAGATTTTAGTCAATATACTCAAACCCACTTTAGTTTCGAAAGAAAGTCATTAAACATATAAAAGTAGGTACGTACATAATAACGGATGTTTGAAGTTTAAAGAATATCTATAAAATTTGATACTAAGTTCCTGTGAAACATGTATATTATTAAATAAGGGTTAGTATCATTTCGTCTAAAAAAGCAGCTGGTCTAATTAGCAAGTGGTCTAAAAAGTAGCTGGTCTAAAATACAAACTGGTCTAAAACGCAACTGGCAGATGGTTATTTATTATTTTAAGTTTTATTATATTTTTTTTTTATTAAGTATATATTTATTTTATTGCATTAAATAATTTATTAGATAAATTTAACTGATTGTAATTAGACCAGCTACTTTTTAGACCACTTGCTTATTAGACCAGCTGCTTTTTTAGACGAAATGATACAAACCCTTAAATAACATTACCTTTGTTCCCAAAGGTTTGTGAGTCATTTTCTGTAGAGTAATTAATGTAAGTTCTGATGCGGTGTCTAGGTTTCTAACTAAGTAATGTTATCAGATAGTGTAAATATATAGTGTTTCTCAGTTGATCTAATAATGCTATATTACGATGTTATTTGTGTAATTTTCTGCAAATAATGGGCTAGAACTAATACTTATAAATTGTAAGATTGATGTTTAGTAAATTATTCAATTCCATTCGCGTAAAGATTTTATTTTAAAATAAATGCTATACTTATGTGTGTTTTTGGTTTTATTCATAAAAAACATACAGATAAGTGTTTACATTATTCGTGCACTGTATTACACAAAATAGAGATATCTGTATTTTTATCATTTTGCTGCAAAGTTTTTTTTTGTGTACTTATTAATGTTCGTTCCCTGTCGGTTAGACCCCCCCCCCCTTGGTATTCCATTAGACATGGAAAAATGCCACACTTATACAATCACATCGTTGTACCCTAGATCCTATTCATCCTGTGCTGGTCATCATCAGACCCAGAATTCTGCGGGAGAATGACGCGACATGACATCTTAAGTAATTTGAAGTTTGGCTTCAGTAACATAACATAACACCCAACAGTCACATACGTAGTCTTGATCCAACACTAGGATTCCCTGTGCCGTGGGTATCAGGAACTACGACTACCATGGTACCGAACACCCGGAACCGGAACAAATATTTGCAAATCATACAAACATTTGTCACGCAGCGGGAATCGAACCAGCAACCTCTTGCATCACAGCGGGCTTCACACGCCACGCCATTTAGGTCGTTCCCTACCGCCTAGAGTATAGTATCCTAGATCCTGTTCTTCCTATGCTGGTCATCATCAAACCCTGACGCATGATGTCGTCAAAAACCGAACCTTTTGAGTTCAAACTGAAGGTTATAGGAGCAAAAACACCTGAGTTCCTTTTACAATACCGTACAGGCCTTAAAGGAAATAGATGGGCTGTGTGAAAGATGACATGTGTAGGTAAGGTGTGAGTACTGATATGACGGGAGATAGAGGCGAACGGAAGAAAAGTACATGTGCCAACCCTACCTAAGGGGGTGTAAGTAATGTAAGTAAACTTTGTTATTTCTTCTGAATGTGGAGCATCAGACTTCTGCAAGATTTGCTAAACACATACGCATATATACGAATACAGCTGACGCGCACTCCGCACGTCTATACTGCTGTATCTATAAGTATAGGCATAAACTTGTAAACAGAGTTGGAGGTCTAAAAAGGCGACTTTATATGAATCATAGTACGACGATTCATACAAAGGAATTGCTAAGGATCTGCTGAGAATTCGGAAAATTTATTGCTACCAGATGAATCGCTCAATGTGGCAAATTTATCTGGTAGCAATTCATTTTCCGAATTATCAGCAGATCCTTAGCAATTCCTTTATAATTTTATATGAATCGTATTATGATTCATATAAGGTGGAATTTTTAGACCTCCTGGTCACCGACTGCACTCAGGGTGGCGACGCGTTACCTCTTGGATGGCGATACTGATTTTCTGAATGAGGTAAGTGCCAGCTCATTGGTCATTGGTCTCAGTCTCATCTACTAGCCTCTTGCATAACTCGTGAAGATCACTTCGACCGTGGCAACACCTTTTCTATATTACGTTTTAGCCATGCATGTAGTACAGTGTAGTTATATGTAGTTATGTAGTGTAGTTATAACCACATCTCCACGAGTTTTGCAAGAGGCTAATAGATGAGACTGAGACCAATGACCAATGGGCTGGCATTTACCTCGGTCAGAAAATCAGTATCGCCATCCAACGAGGTAACGTCGCCACCCTGAGTGCAGTCGGTGACCTGGAGGTCTAAAAAAGCCACTTTATATGAATCATAATACGACGATAAATATAAAGGAATTGCTAAGGATCTGCTGAGAATTCGGAAAATTTATTGCTACCAGATGAATTGCTCAATGTGGCAAATTCATCTGGTAGCAATTCATTTTCCGAATTATCAGCAGATCCTTAGCAATTCCTTTATATGAATCGTATTATGATTCATATAAGGTGGCCTTTTTAGGTCTCCTGAACTCTATGTTTTTTATCTACAGAGTTATTAGACATGCTAGTAGTAGAGCTCTTTGTGAAAGAGTTCGCCCGGGGAAGTACTACCACCATATTATAAGTACCTATTTCTGCCGTGAAGCAGTAGTGCTCTTATTGCTGTATTTCGGTCTGAAAGTTAGTTAGTTAGTTAGGGCACGTCCTTGGTGGCCGTGACCTAAGAGGTATTACATACCTGTGTTATGGGCTGGGGTTAACGCTTAACATCAGGAGCGTCAGGAGGGTCATACCAGTTCCACTATCAACACAAATAAAAAAAAACAGGCTTTTTTGTAGACAATACAGAGATAAAAGTTAGTCGTTATAGTGAGTTTTTCTACGTGAATAATGATGTTTTCTAACCCATGTTTTGCTAAATAAACGGTGATAACTCTAGTTTTAAATTAAATCGAAGCTATGTCGGCGTTTCTATATTTTTTCAAAATAAACCTTGGTAATTTGGTTAACACTTTGTTTTAAAAATTTTAAGTAGGTTGGAACATTACCAACCTTCTTAAAAAATCAATTTATTAATATTCATATTATTGTTTCAAATTATTGAAAGCCCACAACCTTTTAACTTCAACCGGCGCCACCCTAGTCGCGATTAAAAAGGTGCTCTGAAATGCATATTTTCATTAAAATTTATGGTATCTTAGGCATTCCATCATTTATTGCAGCGCACCCTAGAATATTGCGGCGATAACACCTTTATATACCTTATCACACAAAAACCGTTTTGGAGGTTAATGGTAAAATTCAAACAAAAAAGTAAGCTATTGTTTGCTAGGTTCATAGGTAAATGCTAAGGGCCTTATTCATAATCATTTTAGAAACCTATTTTAGTTAAAATAGCTATTGTTTTTTTCTTTCTGATGTAAAATGTAATACGTCAAAACAAGACAAAACATATATTTTAACTAAAATAGGTTTAAAATATGATTATTAATAAGGAAGTAAGTAATAATTTAATTAGGTATACGCATAAAAATAAAAATCATATATTTATTGTTTTTAGGTTAGTTTTATAAAATGTAGAATGTTTTTATTTTTATATTTATCTGTTAGTATAATGCGCAGCG
Source organism: Epirrita christyi (assembly GCA_951392215.1). Classification (NCBI taxonomy): domain Eukaryota; kingdom Metazoa; phylum Arthropoda; class Insecta; order Lepidoptera; family Geometridae; genus Epirrita; species Epirrita christyi. The sequence continues at coordinate 14,946,004 of OX595833.1, read as the reverse complement.
TTGATAATTCCATGACATATTATTGTGTTTGGAGGTCGCGGCGCGTCGCAGGCGCACCTCACAGCGACTATATGCCGCTCGCTTCTATACCGCGAAGCGGACGGACTAGACTTGGACGGAGCCAGTCGCATGCACGGCATCGGACATGCTCCACGTACCTATGTGTTTCATTTACAGCTACTAACTTCATTACCATCTTCATTCTACGATTTATTGAATGTGTCTTACAAAATCAACAACAATAAATGATGTGTCAGTGAGTGAATTTGATTCCACTTTCGTACATTACAAGTACTTATAAGTTTTTCGCAAAACCTCGCCTAGATGAGGTAAGTGTAAACATTATTATTTTTTGTTGAATGTTTAGTAAACGTGGTGTAATTAGATCCTAGTTCGAAAATACAGCCAGACTCTTGAAAATGCCAATTGTTTTTACAGTGCGTAATAATTGCTAAGTTTGCTTATCGCCGTAACGTACTCAATGGTAATTTAAGTGGATATTTGCAAATAATTGTTTCCTCACGTTTTACCTACAGCATTGCTATTTGTGATGGTAATACCTTGGCACATAATTCTTTAGACTACATTAAAACGATTATGTAGGTGTTTATGTTATTGTGAACTCTGATTGAAAAAATAACAAAAACAGTTAAAACTGTTGTATGTTGCCACATACATGCATATCTCCTACCTGTTGATGAAGGGCAGTAAGCAGTAATAGTGCAGGTTAACACAAACCTGCACTCGGCCTAAAAGTGCCAACAAATAAACAATCAGACAAACGCAGACGGTTCGTCGGGTTTCTTTAAGAACTCTCGGTAAGCAAACAGACGCCGATAAGCTAATAAGAGAATGCGAAGGACCTCATTTGATCCCTCCTAAACTGTCCGCACAGTAAAAATCAAACTTGAATATTATCTAATATATAAAAGGCGAAGTCCTGACTGACTGAATGAGTGAGTGTGTTCCTTTTAGAGTATATGGTGATTTGGAAAGTTCGCCCTCTAAGGGGTCCAAAAAGGGCTTTTAATGTAAAACAAAAATGCTCTGTATTTCGGAAACGGTTGGTAGTAGATGCTTAAAATTTCACATGTAGATTCCTCAAATGAAATTAACAAACACATGTTTTAGCGATTCCTGAAACTTTCCTAAAAACAGGCACAGAAACGTTTTCTTTGTGAAAAAAATACACTTTACGTTTTGGCCTGATTTTAGTTTATTTTGATGCAGTAACAGTTAGTTTCACGGTGTAGTTGTTGAGATTAAAATATTTTCAGGACCTCAAGTTTAAAATGGGACCCCTAAATTGAACAACTCTAGTGTGGTGTCGTTTCAAAGGTTGTTTCACGGCATGACAAGGCATGACAGGGTAACCCGAGAGTTTCTGTGGCGGGCTATGCAAGTGAAAGGAGTGCCTGAGAAATACCTACAGCTCATTTGAGCCACACACACGTCCGGTCCGAAGCTGAAGTTACCGACAAATTCAATGTGGCTGTAGGCTTGCACCAGGGATCGGCTTTAAGCCCTTATCTGTCCGTCCTGGTAATGGATGCACTGACATGAGACATACAGGAGGAGGCACCTTGGTGCATACTGTTCGCCGACGACATTGTCCTTGTCGGAGAAGATGCTCTTGAGGTCCAGAGCAGATTGGAAAAATGGTGTGAGAGACTGGAGAATGTCGGTGGTCCTTCCAGTTTCTTTCCTATCGCCTTTAATGGTGTATCACAACCAGTCTGCTTCGATTTCCGGTACCTCGACTCATCAATCCAAAAAGACGACGGCGAGATAGACCAGGACGTTAAAAACAGAATTAATGCAGGATCGATGAAATGGCGATAGGTCTCAGAAACAACATGTGATCCGCGAATGCCCCTTAAACTTAAGGGAACATCTACAAGATGATCATCAAGCCTGCCGTATTGTATTGATCCGAGTGTTGGGCTACAAAGGCGACGGATGAAAGAAGAGTGCATGCCAAGGAGATGCGTATGTTGAGATAGATGTGTGGAGTGACAAGGATGGATAAGATAAGAAATGAGTGTATCAGAGGAAGTTTGAAAGTATCGCCAATAACAGAAAAGATTAAGTAATAGGTTAGCGTGGTATGGGCATGTTATGCGGAGGGAAGAAAGCCATGTTACAAGAGTGATGAATATGAATGTGGATGGATACATGAGTTCTGGCAGAGTAAAAAGAGATGGATGAACTGTGTGAAAGATGACCATGTGTAGGAAAGGTGTGAGTGAATGAAAGAAAAAAAAATGTTGTGCCGACCCCAAATAAGTGAAATAAGGGCATGAGACTATACTGTGGTATTTTATATTACATGTGCTTCAATTTCTGTACAAAAAAGAAAAATAAAGATCGGCTATTATAACTTTACACAAATAAATTAAGACCAGAAATATCTTGCGAATACAATCTTTTTAAAATTGTGAAATATTTTGATAAGTTTTTACTTTCGTCAATCAGTTGATCATGCTTGTTTACAGCCGAGAGTTAATTACCGGTAGCCTACTTTTTGATAAGGCATGACTACGTAGAGAAAGCATTCATATAATGTACCTTTCTCAAAAATATGTGGGATGTACCCACTGACTCGCGTCTGGAGTCACGGTGCAAGGAAGTAGCCTGTTAAGGATAATTCAACAATACGTACACTTCATTAGTGCGTCAGAATCAGTTTGACCAGATTAAAATTAACGAGAATAACAAAGTCACCTCGGAACAAAACTAAAATATACAAGACTATATGCGACCATTAAGAATGCCAATTTTGAAAACCTGTTTTGGTCGTCATCGTCCCAATAGATAGAATTAAGCTTAAAAAATATTTTTTAAAGGATTCAAATGTACACAACCTCCTTCATATTCTGTGAAGTGGGTCCGGCCTCAGAATAGACCCCTCCATCTCCGCCCGTGGATATCGCTGCTGATGATGACTTATTACACGTATTTTTTAAACTACAAACATTTTTGTTGTCATCTCTTTCTTTGGTAGGTACTTTGCAAAAGGCGGCAAAAGGTGCTGAAAATCGCTTTTTGTTTTTAGCTAATTTGTATCAATCCGTGAGGACCATTAATTGGCTTGTCCGGCGCCTATTTTGATTTGATAGATTGATTTTAAATTAAGCTGTTGGTCTTCCTTAAATAAATAAAATAAAATAAAAAAACCCTGGAATATGTTGCCATTTCAGCAAACTTAGTTGATAATCAGGTATATTTATAACTTTTGAACTGTGAGGATGGATGCGCCAAATAAACGTGCTCTATTTATATGACTACAACATTTTTAAACATTTTTGGTGAAATTATCTTCCAAGATTAAGTTGAGTGTAGAATAAATAAAAAATATAATATATTATAATATAAACCATGTCTGTAATATACAAACGATAAAACAATATTAGCTGATAATATATAATCAATAGGTAAGCAGTTTCGTCAACTTTATTCATACCATAGAAAACATAATAAGTAATTCAAAAACATCGTCCATACAACAAATAACTTCTGTTTTATTATTGAACAAGCGAATTCTCTGTGTCAATTTGGGTGAATCGGCATTTGTATGTAAGTATGTATGTATGTTTGTTAGTCTGATGATAAAATTCAAACCGTTTATCCGATCTTCTTTAAATTTGGTAGGTGGGTAGATGGTACTGGTAGAATTTGTAGGTAAGGTACATTTGGTCAAGGGTAGTTTCATAGACTGCTCCATCCACCGGCTTCCTGCGTTCTTTATAATGTCCTTGGTCCATCGAGAGGTATGGGGCCTTCCTTTACTTTGTCATCCGGTTTCACCGTGGATTGCTTAGTCCGATTTAAATAGTTCTTTGCTTTTTAGAGATGACTCTAGGGGAGTCCCTTGATAATTTAATCTAAAAAAAATTGAAGTCGTCTAAGTAGAAACTTTAAGAAAGTAGTTTTCCTACACCGTGTTTAATCGCGAGGTCTCAGTTCGGGACGAACTACTACTAACAGAGATTTATAATACAGATGACTTTTACCAGGTAATTCTTATTTGTTAGTTTTTGAAATTTGAAAAACCTGTCTTGTCCTTTCTGTAACTAACTGATCTATGCTATGAAGTAGGAATTGAAGAATATGTACGCGGAATCCCCGAGACGCGCGGGGCGCGTGCTTGAGGAAGCTGTTTTTTTTATATATTAGCTTCAAGTGGCCCACCGGGCATCATAATCACAGATATTTGTAGGCATAATCTAGTTTGAGATAAACCAACCAGATGGGCGGTGTAAATGCCATTCAAGTATTCAATTAGCCAAATTCAGGTCATGTTCGCCACACAAATTGAACTTGGGGTCAATTTAGCCTCTGCAGTAGCTACCGCTTATAATTTTATCTGGTAGGAAATAATTAGACACCTGATACGGTTTGCTGTTTCGCGGCAAATCGGTTCAATAAATATTATTTCATAAAAGTCTACCGAATTTTCATAACACATCGCATTATGATATATTTTTTAGAAATCACCATTTATCTACTACCTCTAGCGTAATTCTGGAGGTCTGGAAGGAACGGCACGTTATCCTAAAAAGTTCAAACCTTCTTCTTTTATCAGCTATCTCCATTCTTCCATTCTTTTCCACTGCACTTGAACTTCTCATTCACAAACAGCTTAGCTCCTACCTTATCAATCACAATTCTCTCCAATCTAGTTTCCAACTGGTCATAGCACTGTTATACCCTTGTAAAAACCAAAAACTGGGTCTTAAAATAGTGCTGCGACAATTCGGATGAAATCAAGATTAATGTGTGTATTTAATTTATCGACAGGAAGTGTTTTGCACGAATGATAATTACAAAGACAGTTGCTAGTACTTAGATATTTAGTACACTTTGAACAGACAAAAAAGTAGTACGTTGTCTGTAGTGGTCGAGATCTGCCAGTAAATACCAAATCAGCAGAGACGCAAGAGATGCGGGTTCGATTCCCACTTCGGGGCAATGTTTCCATGATCTGCAAATATTTGTTTCGGGTCTGGTTATTGTGTACTCGTAGTTCCCACTACCCATTCTCGTACCAAATTCGGTTTAAAGGCCGATGCAATTTTGAAAAGTCGGGTTTCTGTTGGTGCTGGTATACTCGTGTCGTGGTCGTGAAATACCACCATAGGCAGCCCAACAAAGGAGCAATCACTGAAATCGGAGCCAGAGTTAATAATATGCAATCCGAGAGCACGTCCATAAAGCCGCATGCTCCACAATGTTTAAGCGTTTGCATATCGAGAAGTGTAAGCTAAACAAACTGTACCTGGAAGTTGGCTGGACTACTTTAAATTACCAACGTATTCGGTATATAATCAGTGCGTGTTTGCCAGCCAGTGACTTACTGACTGACTGACTGACTTACATTAAGAGAAGGTTAACGGTAGGGCGCCTTTTAGTACGCGAACGAAGTTTGCATCTACTTTGGCTATTATTTCATCAAACTCCATTAAATTTTGTACAAATGATCAATACACTAATATTTAGACACATGGAGCGGCAGTATTCTAAAAATTAAAAAGGACATGTTCCAAAATGGCCTATATCGATGTACATCAGACAGAGAATGGCGAAAAAATCAGTGATTATCGTAAAATACTCTTACTTTAATTTGAAGCATAATTTACTGCACAGAAATGTTTAAAATTCGTTTTTTTTTACTATGGTAACATATTTTCCTAAACAGCCATGACAGGGAATGTCACGTTTATTGCTCTGTGGTTGCTTGCTTTATTCGTTCGTTGGGAGTAGTGTGTCTACATAGAATTTGTTGCCTACGATTGCTTTATTCAATTATTACGATCATCACATCAGTACAAGTTCTTCAATTCAACATTTCGATTCTACGCGAAAATATTTTCCTTGCTCCAAGACCTTGCAGCCACGACACGAACAAAATGCAGTTCTGGTCAAATTAAGTTGTCAACAGCTGTCGAAACATTTTACCACAGAGTAAATTGTATCCACCCAGCCATATTGTTTTATCTTGTGTTGCTCTCCATGAGAAAGATAGCTTAGGAACCTGCATTAAATGAAGCGAAATAATCAAGAAATGTCAATGGGAAAAGGTTTTGCATATATTTAGCCATGTTTACATAAGTGTACACCGACAAGGGCTAGGCTCCATAAATCTTGGAACAACACCTTTTAAAAATTAGTTTTTAATTTATGATTTGGGACCACGGGTCCAGACTAGATATAGTGTACTGACCATCTGTGCAAAGTTGCACAAAGACTGTTCGTCGTGGAATTCTACGGGTGAGGTATATGTAAAGCAATTAACACTTTTTACAACAATACCATTTATCACACAATCACGTCACTCTTATAGCACAAGGAACATCAATAACACAAATTTAAAAAAAAACAATTTTACGTAACTCACACCGCACAATATACAGCATAAGACCTTTGGAACAAACGTCTTTCAAGAGGGCGATTCGATTTTTCGACCCGTTTGCAATTGTTTCGTGAGTCTGTTCGATAAAGCGGCATTCGAGTATTCAAACTACACCCATCAAAGAGAGTTGTAAACATTTCTCGACCATAGTCAGGCGATGCGTTCTGTAGGAATGCACGCATAACTCAGTAGTCTTTTAACGAAAATAAACCTAGGTACGTCGCAATTAGCTTGGCCAGACGCGTCAGATATTAAATCCTTATATTGATACACATTCCGCCAGCATTAGACTATATTGGTGAATGGCGAAGCTCGTCGTACATGACTCGATCGCGTATTCAACTGAATCATCACAATGATTAATAACAATTAACGCAGTCTGTTGCGATATTATCATTCGAAAACGGATTCAAATGCAATTTTAGTTGCCGATTTTTCCCAGTTTTTAGACAAAAATCGTGAGCGAAGAAGAATTTGTTACAGCTCATTGCTTGTATGTGGCCCGTATTCAAGAACTTAACTCAAACTGAATCAAGACTCGAGCAGTGTTTTTTTGACAGAGCTCAATTAAAAACTGTCACCATAATATCTATGCTTGAGTCTCGATTCACTCTTGAGCATAGATAGTTCTGAAACGGGCCTTAGGCCCGTATTCTAGAACTAAACTCAAATTAAATCGAGACTCAAGTATAGATTTTGTGACAGATTTCAATGAAAAACTGTCACCAAATGCTTGAGTCTCGATTCACGATTGAGAATAGTTCTGGAATACGGGCCTTATGTTGGCAGATGCAAAATCGACATACAATTAATTATGTGTAAGTAGGTAATTGAATTGTGACCTTGAATAATACATTGATAAAACGTTACGTTATTCATCATCATCATGACAGAACTCCACTGCTGGCTGAGGCCTCCCCTAACAGAATGCAATGGGGGGATTTGCCATAATCCTCACGCTTAGCAGGCGGTTTGGTGTCAAGTACTCTGGTGGATGCTGCTGTCCATCCCCTGGTTCAATCCCTTAGTCGTCTTTAACGACACCCACAGTATGGGATGGAGGGGTCTATGCTTAACCTATTGAAGTCGGCGTACCTATTGTAACTATTGTGTACCTATTTGCCATCGAGGTGAGTCATATGGCACAAAAAATTACGTCACTGAGCCATATGGCTCAGCTCGATGTCAATAAGTTAAGCCGGACACGCCAGGGCACGATATGTACAATATGTATGCATGTGCTTGATATTAACATTGTAGAATTTATTGCAAAATTAGCACTTAATTTTTCGTTAAATGTTTAGGTATCTTTTTCATTCACCAGCAGGTATGTAGGTAGGAACTGAATACATATACTTAGACAAGAACATGCGCAGGTACTTAGCAGCGTCTACGTCATGCCTCAAGCCTGTAGAGGATCTCATTTCCGTGAAATCATATTATGTACGGTTTAATCAGAAATATACTCAAAATAGATGAACAGTAATGAACTAGATACACGGTAGTGTTTCGGCCAAGTACGGAAAATAATTACGATGCTCTCAATATGCATTAAGAAGAAACAAGTATAAGTAAGTATACGACATATCAAGTGCATGTAGGGTGCTCTAGGTTGGGTAGGTACTTCTAATTACCTCATAATTCAGTTTAGCATGCTAGGAGGCTTTTGTGACACAAATATAACAAAAAAAATTGAGGATTTTGACTTTTTTACCCCTTGAATGGGGTATGAAGTTTGTAAGGAAAAGTGGCTGAAACTTGAAGAGGGCTCTGACAATTTCGAACTAATTTACGGATCCGATCGCTACGGGTGCGAGTCTCGCTCGCACTTGTCTGTTTTTTATATCCGTGTGGTGATCAAAGTCTCAGGCGTGAAAACTCGTCAACTTGAATGATTGTAATAGACCCCATTCAAATTTTATTCTTTTATTGGATAACTCGACCACTATGTTTTTGGTGGGATAGACTTGACTCTAATATCTAAGACTCTAGTAGAGTCAGAGCCAATTTCATCAAACTGTTAATTAGTAAATGTCTCGTTAAATCTAACCATTGGTCAAGGCGACAGATAATGTTTGAAAACACCTGTAAAAAGCATTGGTTAGACTTAACAGGTGTTTAATCGCCTGTTATTTGTTGGTGAAATCAAACAGTATATCAGTTACCAAGCCGAAATGAAATCTTACCAATTTATGGTCTGTTTGTTTGTATGTTTTTTATCACGATCAAACTGCAGGTTCGATTTGAATGAAATTTGGTACACGGATAGATCAAAACCTACGATTGTTTTTATCCCGAAACTCCGTGCCCTGGGAGAACAACCGCAAAACCGCGAGCGACCACTACGAATATAAACTCGTACCGTGCCCTCTTAGTATATAAACATACATAATATATAACATTATTTTGCAAACTAAACTAGTTTTGTCCCTCTCATTGTGTGTCGACCGTATAACCACTACTCATATCGGTCTACGTATCTGCTGATAACGCGGCCCCGCCCGATAACGGTCGATACCTGACTCAGTCTCAGACCGACTTCATCACCTCTCGAACTCACAGGTTTATAAAATATCGAATATTTATAGAGAATCCGTGGATTTTGTGGTAAAGGTACATTCAATAGGTACTCGTCAAAAGTTTAAGATGATAAACCTATGACTGTACAATAAAGATGTACATTTTAATTTCAGGGTGTGAATAATCAAGTGAGATGGTGACATGATGCAGCAAGCATGCGTTGGCGAACGTGGTGGCATATACTGGTCGCGCTGCAGACGCGGGCGATAGCGCATGCTCGCTCGCCCACCGTGTGCGAGGAGGAGGCATGCCGCTGCGACTCCTTCACTAGGTTGATATGCAACTGCACCCAAGACTACAGCGTAAGTTGAGCGAATGCTTATGTTCACATCTTAATAAGCATGCAAAAAAAATTGTCATCAGAAGTAACCATTTTCCCTTTGCAGGAATTAACGCTAAGGCCCGATGGGGCGTACAGTGTTCCATCGGCCACTACGGGCATCATTATCGACGGATGCTCCCGCGTAACTTTCCTGCCCGACACCGTTCGGAACCTTATTCAACTAAGAAATGTGGAGTTGAGGAACGTGGATCACGTGGTCATCAACGAACGAGCGCTCGCCTGGTCTCCATTCTCGCGAGAGAGCGAGATGAATCCTGGATTACGAATCGTCATACACAATTGCACCGTGGATGAGATTTCATCTCACGCGGTCCAAGGCCGTGTTGACGATATCTTCATCAGAGATTGTCGATTGACTTCAGTCAAACCGTTTGCCTTTTCTAGTCTCACCGGAGTTAAAACCATAGAACTGATAGATAATGTGTTCGATAACATTGAGATACAGGCGTTTAAAAAGTTCACCACACTAAACTTCTTGATGCGCGGGGGCAGAGTGAAAACCCTTCCGAGCCGGTTTCTTTCGGACGTCGAGGTGACTAATCTGTTCCATATGGAAGGAGTTACCGTTCATTTTCTGTATAGTCTAACATTTCTCGTCAGTGCACCAAAGAGAGTTATCATAGAGAGTAACACTATTGATATTTTAGAGGGCGACGGGTTCCACATGAAAACTAGAGGACCCATCACTTTTAGAAACAACACCGTCACCGAGTTGAGAAAAGGAGCTTTTTTCGGTTTCACGGTTGATCGCGAAGTGTCTTTGACGATGGGCGCACAAGAGTTGCTGATAGATAATAATACGGTGACGCAGTTGTCGCCTTCCTCGCTGATGTACAACCGAACGCGACTCACAATGCGAGTGGACGGGCTGAACGTGAACCAGAGCTGCACGTGCGAGTTGGCCGAGGCGTGGCGCGACCTCATGAAGGAGCAGGGCGGCACCGTGGCCTGCTGGCTCTCGCTTGAGGGACACTACGTCTCGATACCGACATACGTCGACAGTCGTTGTGGCGCTTTCAAACAAAACTTTTGGATATTTGTATTGATAGGTATTTTATTCGTGCTCTTAGCCGTGTCTTTAGTGATATTCTTTATAGTGCGACGCGAAAATGAGAAGAAAAAACTAGTGCAAATAGTTTTGCCCGACGGAAAGACTTATAGAGAGACAGAATTTCATATAGTCGTGGAAAGAGCGGAGCTTCTGACCACTGACTTGTGATAAGGCGGATGAAGTACGCGATGTTGAGGCGTATTGATATCTTGACAGTAATGTACAGTGATAATAAAAAGACACCTATTGTTTACGGTTTAACGAACATTTCAATCGAGCATTCTGACAGAATAATGTTGTTACAAGTGTTTTTCATTATATTTAGTTCGCTACCTCAGTGTTACGTCAATAAACCTCGTGCCAAGTTTAGTTTCGTGTGGATCAGTATTATGCGATGCGGTAGTTAGAACTGTATTATCCTACGCAATAAATTATTTTTTGATATGCATGAAAATGTTAACAATAAAAACTAAATCATAATGCAGTTTTTGATTGTAACCTTGGCTGTTATTCATAGAGCTATGCAAACAACACGATTATGAAGTGAGTGTTGTGTTCTAACCACGATAATATTCCGGCCTATTTCGATGACGCACTTAGCGCTCTACACTGTTTGCCACACTAAAAATAAAATTAGGTACATTTATATGTAAATTGCTGTATTGCATTTTGCGATTGCGATTGAACAATCTTCAGTTATTGCTGCGTGAATCAATACTATATAAAAAGCAAACACCACTCATTCACTTACTCACTGACTCATCACCTCAAGAACTACATGGCCTACAAACTTGAAATTCGGCATTGTTATTTTCGGCTTTAGTAGGTGCTCACTAAGAATGGATTTTACAAAATCCTACCCCTAAAGCGAACTTGTTTGATAATCTACAACGCTGCTAAATTCCACTAAAAAAGGACAAATTAGATAATTTTATCTGATTGACAGACTTAATCTTAAATTAAAATTATACTTTGGTAATTGAACTGGAAGGTAATAAAATGTTATCAGTGTAAATTGTCATGTAACCATCAAATCTTTTGTTAAATATGTGTTGTGTATGTATTATGTAAGTATAGCATGTGTACTGTTTAGTTTATACAACTTTGCCAATGTCAATGAGTCAAGAAATAAAAAAATTACTACGGAAACTCTAGTAGGTAAAAAACATCGAAATAATTTCATATTTTATTTAAATAATACATTATGTCTATCAGATCAAATCAAATTAATCATCTTAGCTAAAAAATACCGACAAAAATGATGCTGCTCAATCTTCGGCAACTTATCGTCGTTTCATGAATCGTCGAGATTGTATTGTTCCACTGTTCAACGATAACACGGGTGCCCCTCCTCGGTTATTTGTATAGATGACAATCGAAAGTCAACTTTAAACGTCTTCATATACAACTGACATTGGAGCAGCAGAGGTAAAACAGGCAATAGAATATCTTTACAACTAAATAACTCACAGAAACAAAATGTTCGCAGTACGTACAACTACGCCAATTCAATGAGTAAAGTTCACATTTGTTCATATTTTATAGAAAAATACACAGGTACTCCTATTTGGATAGAATTCTCAGTGGTTTTGAAACGTACAGCCATCTATAAAATGTTCTTTGCAAATGTATATGAACGATCAAATAAGTACTTACAATACTTCATAGATTCATATATATAAAGTAGTTCTAACGTAGGCTGAAAATAATACGTCATCATTGTAGGACAAGGCTAACTGTTCGGCTAACCTTTGATGTCATCTTTGTTATGTTTGTATAACACCTAAAGTGTTAACCTAAACTTATCAATGCAGATATTGTAGCATTGTTATAACAATAAATCAAGAAAGAGCCAGAACTGTGCAACAAAGTTGCAAAAAGATAATAATTTATTTACTAGGAACGTTTCAGAGAGTACAAAATGTGTATATTTTTAAATCTTTTTGGCCGGTTCGCGTTCTATCTGGGCAAAATCACAAGCCCGCAGTTAGCTACGCGCACATTATTTTAACGTAGGTACATAAGATTTCTATCATCATGTCTTGCTTGCATTTTTTATGCTGGCGATGGAATTTATAATTTTGCCAGTATGGTAATAAAATTACTTATACCAGGCAGGCTGACGTAAGTCGATTGGAGACGTAAATACATAGATTTCAAACGATACAAGAAGAAATGGAATGGTGGACGTCACAACAAGGGAAAAGTATCAATCCGGGTACAAATGCCTCCCTAAATTGGGCGTTCGGTATTTTTGACAGAGCGAGCGAAGCGAGCCAAGGAAGAAGTCCTTGCAATAACTGGCATAATTTGCTTTCATCTGTACGGATGTGTGTGAAAAACGACCTGTACGCTGGTACTCGGGTAAAGGTCGCTGTATACACTGTCCGATATTCAGACAGGGTATACAAAAAAAAAATTTTTTTTGTCGTCACCGATTTTTGATTGGAAAAAGGGGGATGTTTGCGGCACCACCATTTAAGTGGGGTGTCATAAGAAAGGGCTATAACTAACATATAATAACATTCCAAAACTATATTAATTTTTATTCTAGAAAATAATATATGAGCTGTAATTTGTTTTTCTCATGAGTTCAACGACTTTGTGGTACAGGTGAGTTTGGGTATATGCTAGATCACGCTATGTTACAAAAAAGTTTGTGCTCGCGAGGTCTACTATTCGCAGAATTACTAGTGTATTTCGTACTTTTCAAAATAATATGTTGATGTATCCATGATCTGCCTTGAAACTTCCATAGCATCGCTGTTTTGTAAACTCAAGATAGGTTTACAGAGTCCGCCTCCCCTTATCTCTGTCGTGCGGATTGATTTAAGAGGTCATAGTGCCAATAAATGGTACCTACGTACAACAACATTTGTATATTACATATAAATGTGGCAAATTGGGCGATACAAAAAAACTTTATATTTTAGGTTTAGTCACTGTTGTATTGTTATATTATTATTATTTTATTCATTTTTTTTTTTTAATTGGATCAGGAAAGTTCGCGGAATTATCACTTTTCACATACACTTTACACGCTTCTTGCGATTCTTAGATAACAAGTGTTACCTCAAAATGAAATTTAGTTTTTTTTATACTTATACGTAAGCAAATAAGTATACCTGATGGAAAGCGGAAAGTTTACAAGGAGATATTATTTTATTTTATTCAAAAAACATCATTATTGTAAGATATTCTTTTGACGTAATCGATTTCACAATATTTTACTACATTTTGAGACTGACCTTGTTAGTGAAAAAGGTCATCACAATAAAACTGGTTTAGTAGACAAAATGTCTATGTTTTAGTCCAAATGCTGATAACATCTGCAATATCAACTTTTATTCGCAGTTTCAAGCACGCGTAGTTATTACTAGCTTAGTATTTTTTAAACTTTCGCGATTTGAACACATATAATATATTGTCACGGGTATAATAAGGCAACTCGCGATAAATGCCCGTGACAATATAAATAAATATTACTAACTTTTCAACATTTCTACTAAAACTACCAAGACCGGAGCGTCGACCAGGTTACGCGTGACCGCATTAAGAGTTCATAAGTATAGTATGGTCATGTTTCACGAAACATACAAGTTATAAATGCAAACGATTGTTTTTTCTTTACAATGGCCATATTTTGGCAAGCGTATGTTGATACCAGAGAGCTACGAACTCATTCTCACGCCCTGAAAAATCAGTTCAAAAATCGTAATAATTCGAAGTGATCATGTCCATGAGCAAGGTCTTCTTATGCTGGCAAATATAAGTGTCAATATAAATAAATAAATAAATAATAAATAAATAAATGCTGGACATGTCACACATCATTATCTAGTCCCAAGCTAATCAGAGCTTGTGTTATGGGTACTAGATAACTGATATACATAATATCAAAACCCAGAACACCCTGAACAAATATCTGCAGATCGTACAAATATTTGTTCAGAGGCGGGAATCGAACCCGCAACCTCCTGCGTCGCAGGCGAACCTTCGCCCGCCGCGCCACAGAGGTCATCTATGGCGACTTACTCATATTTTGAAGATTGCAAGGTAAGTGAAACAGGTCACTTAAATGTTCACAATGTACTCACCGCAGCAGCGACTGTCCGTCGAGCACCTGATGCACGGTGAGTGGAGAGGACAGCTCCAGGCCTCGCGAGAGTAGGAGCGCCTCGCTGGAATCCGGCTGGACTTCTTCAGCCTCGTTTATTGGATGGATCAGCACGTCAACCAGAGTGGCTGAGGGACATAGATGCTTTTATTGAAGCCTCTAGGTGTAAAAACGAACAACTGGAAATGCTTTGGAAAAGATTGGAGGATTTCTGGAACTAACGCCTAAATCTAAGGAAATGCTTTGGAAAAGATTCGAGGATTTCTATAACTAACACCTAAATCTAAGGAAATGCTTTGGAAAAGATTCGAGGATTTCTATAACTAACGCCTAAATCTAAGGAAATGCTTTGGAAAAGATTCGAGGATTTCTATAACTAACACCTAAATCTAAGGAAATGCTTTGGAAAAGATTCGAGGATTTCTATAACTAACGCCTAAATCTAAGGAAATGCTTTGGAAAAGATTCGAGGATTTCTATAACTAACACCTAAATGTAAGGAAATGCTTTGGAAAAGATTCGAGGATTTCTATAACTAACGCCTAAATCTAAGGAAATGCTTTGGAAAAGATTCGAGGATTTCTATAACTAACGCCTAAATCTAAGGAAATGCTTTGGAAAAGATTCGAGGATTTCTATAACTAACACCTAAATCTAAGGAAATGCTTTGGAAAAGATTCGAGGATTTCTATAACTAACGCCTAAATCTAAGAATGTATATCTTTAGTTCCATGCTCTATTAATATGCTCATATCTATATACAGTGTAAACTCTTTATAACGTTATCCTTTATAACAATAAACTCCCTGTAACGTTGAAGTGAGCCCAACTTGGTTGGTTTGCGTTAAAACCCACATATTGAAACACTCTTTATAGCGATACGCCATTCTCTATTACGAAGAAATGTGTTCATATTTTAGACAGTAAATATTTATTATCCACATTAATACATAAAATAATACAAAACTAGTACTGGCATAGCAAAAAACGTCAGACAAAGTTATCAGACTATATGTGTAAACAATAATTTGTAAGCGTTTATTATCTAAGACATACATATTCAAAATTCTTGTTAATTTGGTTGTTTTTTTTTTCACTCCATATAACGATAACTCTCTATAACGACAAAAAATGCTCAGTCCCTTGAGTTTCGTTATAAAGAGTTTACACTGTATATACATATTTTAATAGTATTTTAATTTATTGTATGTGTAGTTAAGTTATATACTTAGGTATTTATATTTTATTGAGTACACCGTACCGTATGTATGCATATACTTTTATTGGTTTTACACCACCGTCCTTTATCGTTCTCATCAATTCCAGTCCATCCCAAGGTTGTCTGGAATAGATCGCTCTCAGCGATAAGACCGCCCATTGTACTTCCATACGTATAATTTTAATTATGATTGTTTTAATTTTTGAATGTGGTGTGCAATAATGTGATTTCTATTCTATTCATGTATATTTATATTTTGTATTGTGCATGGTACAATACAATAATATCTACTGTGGACTCCACGCATCTGAAGAATCTGCTGTCTGGCGGTGCTGGCGGTGCTGGCTGAGCAGGTGAAGTCTGTGATCAACCTGATGTTGGCAGACTCAACAGTAAGTTCACAGAGCTTCTATATGGTGCGCTATTACGCTGCCATTTCGATGTAAATTGAGCGTAAGATTTATCATTTGATTTTGTCAATTTGCTTTATATGTATCATGTGTACTCACAGAAGACCATCGGAGGCACGTCCAAGTCAGGCGCCAGCAGTTTGGAGGCGCAATTAGCCCCGGCATAGACCAGCTCCATCTCCAACGCAACAAGCCCTTGACGGTGCGACGTCAGGGGAGTGTCTTCGTACCCCGCGCACAAGCAACGGAAACC
Source organism: Epirrita christyi (assembly GCA_951392215.1). NCBI lineage: Eukaryota > Metazoa > Arthropoda > Insecta > Lepidoptera > Geometridae > Epirrita > Epirrita christyi. Next base: position 14,929,619 of record OX595833.1, on the reverse strand, counting down.
GAAGCGAGCTTCGTCACTGAAATGACAAATTACAGTTTGTGACGGTTGCAAAATGTCTGTGCATGAAGGGCGCTCAAAGCGGTCAAGCTACTTCCATTAGCCAATCAGAAATGGACGCATGTCATGCTTGCGCTATGCACAAATAGGTTTCTTTGGATAATATTGATAGCAAAGATAAACTAAACTATTGTAGCCTAGAGAAACTATACTACCGTGGCATAGATAAACTATATTATCGTAACATAGATAAACTATACTACCGTGGCATTAATGAAATGTACTAGCATAGTATAGATAAATTATACTACCGTGGCATAGATAAACTATACTACCATAGCATAGATAAACTATACTATCATAGCATAGATTAACTATACTACCGGAGCATAGATAAGCATTAACAGTAGTAAATGTAGCATAAATAAACTATACCACTAAAGCATAGGTAAACTATACCACCGTAGCATAGATAAACTAACGTTAGTATAGTTTATCCATGGTAGTAGTCACCTTTGCGTCTTGTTGTATTCGGACAGGTAATCTGATGCTGTCTCGAGAGCGAAGATCACTTCGTTACCGGGAACTAGTAGTGCCTTCTGCGGCCACTCACTTGCTCTGTTAATATAGAAATATTATATTATAGCATATTAAAGGCATGTTCATACATTTATTCATACGGCAGGAACACATCACAAGAAACATAGTCTTTTAAAATTACATTAAAAAAACAATAACCAAAATTGAAAAAACACAGGTTGGTATACGGTAAGAAAGATGCACATGTAGAGGTTTTGTAAAATCATAGAGTACCACATCTACTGCTGGACATAGGCCTCCCCTCTCCACCCACCAACTTCCTACGACCTTTATAATTTCTTTAGTCCATCGAGAGGAGGGGGTCTTCCTCTACTGTATCATCCGGTTTGTGGTCGCCACTCAAGAACCATTATTCCCCAATAAGACCTGCCCACTTGAAGTGACAATCCACTTCAACTTGCTACTTTTTAGAGATACATCTGTGACCATGATTCATCTACGGATTACCTAATTTCGGATTATATCACGTAGCAAACAAATTAACGTACCTATATAATACAAAATAATAAGAAACAAATACATGCAAAACGTAACATGTGTGTGTAACTTACAAATTAGCAAGTTTCGGCGTAACGCTGACGTATGTGCAGTTGAAATGCATGCACGTATTCTCCTCCCCTTCTTCGTCCATCTCCGCGAACTCCCCTTCCGGCGCCAGCTGAACTACTTTCTGCGTTAGAAAACACATGTTATGTTGCAACGCGCTGGCCACCAAAATCCGAGCATTTGATGAACTTCGCAATGTAAAGTGTAGAATGGTAATAAACATAGGAACTACAACAAGTTCCGGCCTAAGATGTCAGCACTCATCTGGATTTATTTTGGATCCGGTATTTGGTTTGGTAACACATAGGTGTTTTTCTGAATGCGATGCCCAAGATCTCCAATCATATGCTGGACCCATGAATGCCATTCATTGGTGTACATTGTAGTCGGTGTCCAATGTGCGGTTACACCAGTGAAAGTGAAATATTGATGTGAAAGTTTGGTTGATGTGTGATATTAACACTTGGTGGCAGAAAATATATAATAATATTAATGTATCATGTGATACATAAAATACATGTACCCTGATTTGTAATCGTAGACATTTTTTGTAACCAAAGACATACCTTTGACCTTTGACGACCTCTGTGGCGCGGCAGGCAAGGTTCGCCTGCGACGCAGGAGGTTGCGGGTTCGATTCCCGCCTCGGAACAAATATTTGTACAATCTGCAGATATTTGTTCACGGTGTTCTGGGTATTTTTCTATGTATAATAAAAAATATCTATCTATTTAATGTATTGCATTAAGTATATCAGTTATCTTGTACCCATAACACAAGCTCTGCTTAGCTTGGGGCTAGATAATGTTGTGTGAAATGTCTAGCATTTATTTATTATTATACCTTTGTTTACAAAAAATGATTAAGATTAAAAATCAGGGTATAGGCACTTAAGTGCAAGTATAGTTTTGTTTTTCGAAGAAAAAAAAAAGAAAAAATGAGGAATGTGTGATTTGACTACAAGCGCATTTCATCAATTACATCCTCAACTCCAAAATAACTCTGGTTTAATCGATCACTTACGGCCTTGTATTAAAATACACTATTTTAAAAACTTAACGGGTAAAATGGATTTGGGACTTTGGAAAATGGATAAGCAACAATTTTTTTTTTAATTTAGTACGACAAATCATATTACCGTAATTACCGTGGCCCTATCAAATAAGGTTAGTTTCGAGTTAAGCCAGATGTGACGACATTTCGTTTCCAAGTCCACTGCTGGACATAGGCCTTCCTCATAGAACGCGAAGACGAATGGTAAGGATCTATCTACGACTTGCTACGACCTTTAAAATGTCGTTGGCCCATCAAGACCTCAAGACTTACCTAAACTGTGTTATCCGCAGCGGTTGTCAGGTCTGCGAACTATATGGCCTGTACATTGCCACTTTAACTGGTTAATTCTGAGAGCCATGTCATGTGATCTTGGTTCTTTTACGGATCTCTTAATTACGGATTCTATCACGTAGTGAAACTCAAAGCATAGCTCTTTTTATAGCCCGCTGCGCTACTTTGAGCTTATGTATGAGGCCAAAAGTTAGCAATTAAGTCTCAGCGCCTTAAGTCATCACTGGCAACACACACTGCTTATAGACATTCTAGATCACAATCCAAACAAATTCGGAAGATTAAATAATCAAAGGGGATTTCGGGAAAAAATACCCGAAATCCCCTTAAAGGGGATTTCAGGAATAACCCGTAATGTACGGCTGGCATGCATCTAGAAAGATTAATCGCATTTGAACCACTACAACGTTAACTGAGGGCCACGGTTTTAACTTAACGAACACGGTTAACGGCTGTTTAGCCTAATTCCTTTTGACAGATGTTTTTTTTATACAATATCATCGGTCATCTAGATGGTTACCAGTAACCGTGTTTGTGTCGACAAACTTGGGCTTGTCACCTTACGTTAATTTGAGCAATGTTTGAACGAGTCTGTGTGTAATTGTGCGATGGTGCATGGACATGGGAGTGAACGGAGTGTTCGAATGAAATCTACCTTGTATACCTTACGGAATGGTGGGTCTGCTACCCGAATGTCAGTTAGGCAATGACAGCGCTGTTTAGGGGTGCCTGCGACTGCGTATATTGTTAAGGTGTCTTCTGGTTGGGCGGTCACGCTGCGCGGGTCCATCTCAAGCACGATCCATGATATGTTGGGCGGGAATAAAACCCTGTGTTTGCAAAGAAACTATTACATTATCAAGAATTTAAAAATAATAATGTGCGCTCGTCCACTTCGTTAATACACATACATGCCATGACTATCAACCGTATTGGAAAGCAGAGATAATATAGTACCACTGCCGAGCAACGGGTTTCTCCGTTAGGTACCTATACTCTGATTTTTAATTTTAGACAATTTTTGTAAAGATAGAAATGTCAAGATATGCCACTGTGTGTATAAGTGTCATGTATGTGTATATACACATAATCATACATGACACTAAATGGTGAAATAACGAATGCGGTGAAAGGATTCAATGCGCCTTGCAAAGACTAATTACATGCACAAGTTCAATTTCTGGTTCAAGGTCGCGCTGGTTTCCTCGCTACGTTTTTCCTTTAATTTTGTTAGAAACTGTTTGTTTCGCTGTTAAAAAGCTATTTGAACCAGTCAGCACTACCTAATGCTAATTACAGATTGCTTTAGGCTCGGAATTCATTTTAGCAAAACATACATAACACAAGCTCTGCATAGCTTGGGGCTGGATAATGTTGTGTGAAATGTCCAGCATGTATGAATAATGTATGTATAAATAAATAAATAAATAAATAAATAAATTATTTATTTATTTATTTATACATATTTGGTGACGTGGTGTGTCCGGCCTAAAAATAGACCCCCGCATCTCCTCAAGTGGATATCGTAAAAGCCTATAGGATTACAACAGGGAAAGGGCAGGAGCATCCACACGAGTACTCAATACAGATATTGCGATCACCAATCCGCCTGCCAAGCGTGGTGGTTATGGCAATTCCCCATTTTTATGGGGGGAGCCTCGTCCAACAGTGGACGTCGATTGGCTGATGATGAATACATATAACTTATGGTTTTTTAACCTTAACGACGAATAGTGCACGACATTATAGTGTGAGTAGCAAAGGCCGAAAGTCGGCCAACGACAAAACCGTCTGTCTGATGTAATGCTGCCACTTCACTTGGTGTTTATTCGCAAATGTTTGTATTATTTTGCCAAGGAAAACAACATTACGTACCGATAAACACCTGATGCCCAATTCTCTAACTAAAAAACAGTTAAAATAGAGTTCGGATCATGTTTCGAACTTGTGTCGATGTCTTAAATGTCAGAAATGGTCAGTCCTCTTAACTTAAAATACAACACTGTAATGTGATTATATTAAAATGTGACCGAAACTTGAACGATTCAAAGTTTTTTTCGATAACTTTAGCTTAAGTAGTTAGAGTCTCTCTTTACTCTTTCCAATTATATATATTACCATCCTACTCTAATGTTACTAAGACTAAATTGTTATTTATGAAGAAGTAGAATACCAACTTTCTGTCAATTTACAATTCAGTCTCGATTTGGTTAACTTTCAGTGTAGTTATAAAATAATTTGGAGAATTGGGCCTCATGGTGATTTTACCTTGAAAATAACGCAAACATTTGCGAATATACACCAAATGAAGTGAAAAAGATACGTGGTTGAATGTTCTATGTTATGTAATCTCACCTGACGTTGCTTATAGAGGAGGGCCGGTAAGGATGGTCGCTCTCGATCCACGTGTAGTGGGCGGTGGTGGTCGTCGTGAACTCGTCCACATTCGGGACGAGGAGGTTGACCGCGGTCACGTGTGGCAGCAACTGATGGATCAGCTCCAGCAGCTTTATTATATTCTGGGGGGATAAATAAATATAAATACATAAATAAATGCTGGACATTTCACACAACATTATCTAGCCCCAAGCTAAGCAGAGCTTGTGTTATGGGTACTAGATAACTGATATACTTAATACAATAAATTACATAGATATATTTATTATACATAGAAAATACCCAGAACACCCTGAACAAATATCTGCAGATTGTACAAATATTTGTTCCGAGGCGGGAATCGAACCCGCAACCTCCTGCGTCCAGGCGAGCCATCGCCCGCCGCACCACAAAGGTCGTCACAGAGTATAGAAGGGTGTTAGGATCGTATGGTTAGGATTTTAAACTGATATCCGACACTTAGTGGAAATACTAACGAGCTCAAAAAGCTAGGTTTAAATCAAGTCTAAAGGTGGACCTAAATTAACCATATTTTTGCGGCAATATGTGGCTGCTATGTTCGCCACTATTGCCCAGCCATCACAGAAATATTTTATTGTAGAATATGTCTTAAAACACGAGTAAAACGAGAAATCGCTCGTAAAGCGAGATTCATAATTAGATGTCTGGTTTTCCATAATGTCAGCACCTCACACGTTACACTCTTGATGACTATATTAATGATAAAGCCGCGTGGCCTGATGTCGCTCTGCCCCTCGACTGCTAAAATGGAGATTTGCAATATCTGTACTTACCTATTTACATGTTTGTATTAGATTATTATTTATAAGTATAACAAGCGTAGCGTGTGCTGTCTTGCATATTTTTGCTGATGTTTATTTACTTTTGACTACCTGCCTAAGGTTTTTAAGTTCTCATTTACTATGTATCAGCAACTCCTTGCTCCGAGGCACCACACAGGCGCTTTTCACCTAGTGGTAAGACGGACCATTTATGTAAGCCAAGCCGAGTTTGTTGCCTGATTCTTCTAGGCTTGGTCGCGTTGGAACAGGAGTAATTTAATTTTATATAAGACGATTCAAAATGATCCTTGTGTTTTCAATGAATATACATATAGTATATAGTTCTTTTTGACTTTGACTTTGACGTCATAAGCTGACATTATGGAAAAGACGTGCTGACATTATGGAAAAGCAGACATTTTGGGAAAAATACATTTTAGGAAAACAGATATTTCAGGCCTGAGCCGCTTTTTTAAACTACTAGAATTCATTTTTAGAAAATAAAAGAAATTTATTTAACAGACATTACAAATACACAAAACGTACAATCGTAACAGTATTCATAACTTAACACCCAACAGTCACATACGTAGCCTTGATCCCACACTAAGATTCCCTGTGTCGTGGGTATCAGGAACTACGAGCACTACACCGCAACACCCAGACCCGAAAAAAAATATTTGCAGATCATGCAAACATTTGTCCCGCAGCGGGAATCGAACCCGCAACCTCTCGCATCTCAGCCGGCTACTCGCCCGCCGCGCCACAGAGGTCGTCAAATACACGCGTTGTACAAGACATTAATATCCAAACTACTGAAAGATCCACTAGCAAGCTAGTCCATTGTAACGGTTCACAACTGAGATAATAAACTTATGAATAACTAAAGGGCATCACACACGTAGCAGATGCGGTAATATTTTATATGCGTATAAAAACTTATCGCATCTGAAGGTATCACACACATAGCAGATACGATAATATACGAAAATGATACATTCCCGCGGAAACCTTCAAACTGTCTATACTTGTTTCTTGGTGCGGATTGTATACACAGATATCATCTGTCCATATTTTGATATATATCGGTGCCTACAGATGCTTGACGGTAAAATATAAGTGATCTGATACGTGTGTGTAGCTCCTTGAGTTTAGTATAGAGAGCAATATGGACAGATACGCGCTCAGATACAGATATCTTACCGCGTCTGCTACGTGTGTGACACACTTTAGTCGTTGCACAGAATCAGAAATAGTTCTACAGAACATTCTAGAACTTATTACCTTGGAATCGTCTATGGCCTCCAGGTTGGCCAGTACGTATGGTATCAGTATGTTGACGGCTGGCGACTGCTGCAGCACCGTAGCGTTCCGCCTCAAGTCTTCAGCTGTGAGTTCGTTGCGCAGTGTACGGAACAGTTCAACGGAACGTTCCAGAACTTGCGAAGAAACGCGTAGAGTGATGGTGCGCAGGGCTGCTTGCAGCGCGTCTGTTGTGTCCACTGTACGGTCAAAACTCCTTGCTGCCTGCCTGTTAGGAACGATTACATAACAAATATTGTTAGACCGTAAATATAAATAGAATAGAAACGACAAATAGAACGACGACATTGTAAAAGTCGCAGGAAGTCGTTAATGTAGGCCGCAAAAGGCCGTTCGTCGTGTCATTCTATGGGGGAGGCATCAGTAAACTTGTACATGCTTATTTTTATTAAAAAACCAACTTCCGCCATTGTATTCGACTAAATATGTGGATGAAAAAAAAATTATGATAAAACCATAGTGGTGAAAGGGTTATGATACTTTCTAAATGCAAATTTGGTTAGTTGGTTAGTTAGATTGGTTAGTAGTAGAACTTCTTGTGAAAGAGTTCGTCCGGGGAAGTACTACCACCTATTTCTGCCGCCAAGCAGTAGTGTTCGCATTGCTGTGTTTCAGTTTGATGGGTACGGGTGCCGGTGAAATTACAGGCACACAAGACTTTTCATCTTTATGTCTCAGGGTCGGCAGCGCGCGTGTGATTCAGAAAGTATCATAACCCTTTCACCACTATGGTTCTTTCATCATTTTTTTTTCATCCAGATATTTAGTCGAATACAATGGCGGAAGTCGGTTTTTTGAATGAAAAGTTATATTCATTAAAATCATAAGGATAATTTATATACGTACCCGCAGTAAATGAGACACGGTATCTGCCCCCTGGCGAGGGTAGTTCCATTGAAGCTTAAAGAGCACGATGCGAATCTAAAGGTGGTTCCGTCGGGGCCCTTCACTGACGGCAAACCACAGTCACCATTGGAGGTGCGCCCGCCGTGGTTGCAGAATCTCAGTGCGTAGCGCAGGTCTTCCTGTAAGGTTAAAGTTATAAAAATAAGCAAGGTTAAAGCATATGTATATTGGTAGCAAATCTGTGCACCATTATCTAAATTTAAAGTGCACTAAAATTATCGCGCGCTCTATCTAATAGACTGAAACATAACTTTTCATTTAAAAAACCGACTTCCGCCATGGTATTCGACTAAATATCTGGATGAAAAAAAAATTATGAAAGAACCATAGTGGTGAAAGGGTTATGGTACTTTCTGAATGCAAATGCTTGGTTTGTTGCTGAAAATATCAAAATCGCCATATGTATGCCTACAATATTTGAGGAGTTCCCTCAATTCCTCATGGATTCCATCATCAGAACTGAATTCTGAAAAAAATGGGACCAATCTGGAAGTATATCTATTCAAATAAAAAAAATCCAAATCGGTTTATAAACGCCAGATATATGAGGTAACAAACATAAAAGAAAAAAATACAATACCGGTTTGAGAACGTCCTGCTTTTTGTGAAGTCGGTTAAAAAGGGACCGCGATAATTTTAGCGAAGTTTAAATTTAGAGAATGGTGCACAGAATCGCTACCACTACTAAATATAGTTTCAGTACAGTAACGCCGTCAAAACAAAACCTAACTATTTGTCCATGTCTAGTTGTAGATAGTAGATTGATTTAAACGAATATCATCCTCAATGGCAGCTACAAGTGTTCACTACATGATGCCCGCTTCGAAGCTGCTTCACTTCCCAGAGGCCTGGAAAGCCCCGCCTGCCAGGCAGTAACGTCGCCGGGGGGGGGGGGGCAGTTCTCGAACTGTAGATAATATACCGAACTCTGACGTTTTCTTAGAACAATTGCCAGTTTTGACAGAATTTTGATACTATTTTGTATGTAAATATCGATTTATTTATATTAGCGTAAAAATATAGCATATTAGGGCCTCTGGACGGAAGTCATCTCTAAGGCCGGATCGCGAACTAATGAAGAATGGGTAGAAAATATGATTCCGCTGTTACGCTGTACTTTTGCTTCGGTTTTGCGGCCCACTGATCATACAGTCTTTACGCATTTGGCCCACCATTGTCTTTGAGTTTGACATGCATGGTGTACATGTTATGATCTTCTTACCTTGAGATGTACGTGTTTTTCAAACTTGATTAGCGCCACATCGTTCTGACACTCCGATCCGTCGAAAGTCCCCTGGAGGATGTCGATGCTCACCCAGCTGTTAGAGGCGGTAGAGTCATCTGCGGTACTGTTCAATTGCTGGAATAAACAAGGCAGTATGTAAAACCCGCAACCTCTTGCATCTCAGCCGGCTGCTCCACCGCCGCGCCATCATACATGGAAACCGGGAGTCATTTCTTACAGTGTTATGCGCAGACACTACAGTTGGTATCAATAACTAATTATTACAGCAGTAAACGTATTATGCTGCTTCAGTCACACTTTCAGAGTTTATCTATGCCATAGAGGAAGCATGTCAAACATGCGGCCCGCGGGCCGCATGCGGCCCTTTACAGCTTTGACTGCGGCCCGATTCAATTTGAAGAACATATTATAGTATATTTTTCTGTAATTTTACTACGTATTAAGTAATGATTAAATAAACGACTAGCGTCCTGCTCCCCTATTTCCTAACTGAAATTCACTCAGTGACGTTTGACAAGTAAGAATATGAAAAATTATCTTAAAGAATTGTCAATTGATAGTCATTTTACTTGTCAAACGTTAGTCACCGAGTGGCTTTCAGTTACGGAATAGGTGAGCAGTACTACCTACTAGGTACCTATATATAGATATACCTAGTAGGTAGTACTGCCCCTCTAAACCCCCTACAGTTTTTAGAGTCCCTAGAATTTGTTTTCTTTATGGGTGGGGTTTGCGGCCCACTGATTCTATAGTCTTTAGGCATTTGGCCCACCAATGACTTTGAGTTTGACATGCATGCCATATAGAGCAAAGATGGTATTCTACGTCTCATTCACACCGCTCCATTGGCGTTAGCTATCTGGACATGTCATTATTTTAGAGCAGCCTAAATTTGCATTTGTTTTAATTATTATATTTAGTGTGGTTAAGAAGTGTTGGGTGGGGCCTTGTAATCGTCTTCGACTGGACTCTCGTATAATTGGAATCGTTTAATTTTCAATTATACTTCCTGTTGGTTAGCCCCTCTCGTTCGGCAAGGCGAGGGCGCGCAGGTGACACGGCTTGGCAACTTAAGAATGGTGGAGCGCACGGACTCATACACCCTCCTACTCTGCGCTCGTTTCGCATCCAGGGCCCTTATTCGCCATGACCCAAGAGATTCCTTGCCAATAACGTGTGACGCCATAACGTGTTCTAAACGCAAACGTGGTTCCTAAACACGTTATTTTGACAATTCGTAACCGCCTCGTCGCGTTTATGAAATTTGACATTGGAATACAGAATACGATTTATCACTGATTCCACGCAGATATCGTAACGAGCCTGCGTTATGTTACGTTTGGTCATAGCGAATAAGGGGGCAGATTAGCAACAGATTTGACGACCTCTGTGGCGCGACAGGCGAAGGTTCGCCTGCGACGCAGGAGGTTGCGGGTTCGATACCCGCGTCGGAACAAATAATTGTACGATCTGCAGATATTTGTTCAGGGTGTTTTCTACGTATAATAAAAAATATCTATCTTAAAGTAATGTTATTGTATTAAGTATATACTTATCAGTTATCTAGTACCCATAACACAAGCTCTGCTTAACTTGGGGCTAGATAAAGTTGTGTGAAATGTCCAGCATTTATTTATTTATTATTTATAGATTTCGTGGCTCTCAAATTCCGTTTTCTACACCTACCCTCATATCATGCAGCAGCTCCAGCGAGTAGTCGTAGCTCCCCGCCCCGCTGTAAACGCCCACCCCCACGAGTACAACCCCCGGCCGGTCCACGGTAAAGCATATGGCATCGGGACTGCCATTACCGGTGTTCCACGAGCGGGATGTGTTCACGCGCATGAAGCGCGACGGTGTGAGCATCTCCTTTATTGTGGCGGATTCCATGTCCTGTAACATAAGCGAGTTTTGCTTGAAATTGGAGACGATTCGCAAGTGGCGCGAAATTAAAATTTTATTGTGTTTGTTGCACATTACAGCTTATCAACACTTCTTGAGACAGCGAACACATGTTTTGCGGGAATCACGAGACCTAACACACATATTTTAATTAATAGTAACTTATAAATATCATTAGTTTAGCTACGAATGTCAATTAATGATTTGTATAGTGTTATTTTGGTTCATTGACATTCGTAGCTGAACTAATGATATTTATGAGATACTTTCAATTAAAACATGTGTGTTAGGTGTCCTGATTCCCGCAAAACCAGTGTTCGCTATCTCAAGAAGTGTTGATAAGCTGTAATTGCAAAAGACACAATAAAATTTCAATTTCGCGCCACTTGCGAAACGTTTCACTTTAAACTATCCAGTCCCCTTAAGTCCGCTCTTGAGCGAACAGAAAAGAAATGGGATCTCCTTTAAATCACCACACGAATACACGCGATGTAGGTTGCCTACTTTCTTTACCTTTTTAACCGAACGGTCTAGAGATGGTTTTCCAGGACCATCTCTAGACTATATTCCCCACACAGCGATGAAACAACTATTCGAATTGGACTAACTAACGAGACGTAAATGTTACATACCTAACGTACGTAGTTTACGTTAATTTGTCAGCAATATAAGCAAGCAACATTGCTGACAAATTATTGTTAACCTCTTTTTTGTGGGTTACTAGTGTCTAGTATGCCGTATGTGTATCATTTTGACACGGTGCCTTAAGCAATAGCCTGTTATCAGTGATCGTGCGGCTTCCAACATTTCAATGTAGAAATCACCTTCACATTGTTCGCGCTGTACGACAGCTCCGCCACGATCCGCACTGTGAGCTTGCAACAATAGTCACCGAGGGTCTTATTCTGCTTGATTTCTCCGTGGTCATGCGGCTGCCCACACTGACGCGTCATCATCTGTTGCTTGATGGGATTCATGACGATGTCGAGGAATTTTGGAATCACGTCAAGCACGTTCCATTCGCTGTGGTCATGCCGTTTCTCTTTCTCACTGGATGTTGATGCCTGCAAAGCGTAATCGTTTGAATCTATAATAACATAACATAACACCCAACAGTAGCGATGCGCGACTATGAATAAAAGTATTCGAACTATTCGACTAATAAATTCATCAAACTAGTGCGACTGAAGTCGTGAACACTGAATGAATTCATTCATCCATCCAAGTCTGGTATTGAAGTAAGTTGATCACCATCACCAATCACAATGTTCCGCCGCCTATCGTCTGCACCAGTTGTCGCGAGTGAATTCGTATCCATTCGGGGTTTTCCGCTGCGGATCGTACAAGTATTACTGAAAATAGTATTCGTTTATTGGAATAACTTTTCTAGTTTAGCACTATTTTTCAAGTCGACTGAGAAATTCAGTAGTGGCATATTATTCGATAGTAAAATTTAGTTATAGTCGCGCATCGCTACCCAACAGTCACATACATAGTCCTGATCCCAAACTAGGATTCCCCGAGTCGTGGGTATAAGGAACTACGAATAACATATGGTACCATGTTAATGTTAAAGAACTCCCTTTTTCGCATTCGAACTCTATGTATGGTCCATTATGCGTGAAGGTTAACTGGCTAGATAGTTAGCCAGCCTAACTCCGACCAGAAGCACAGAAGCTTCCTGGGGTCTTCGCAGGCTTCGCGGAGTGACCTCGGGTTGTTGAGGATTTGTTCACGGATATGGCACCATAACACCCAGACCCGGTACAAATATTTGTAGATCTTACAAACATTTGTCCCGCAGCGGGAATCGAACCCGCAACCTACCTCTCGCATATCAGCTGGCTACTCGCCCTCCGCGCCACAGAGGTCGTAAAATAAGCTATGTCTATATAAGCGAAACTAAAACGGGGTTAGTCATCCTTAGATCTCCAAAAACAAAGCCTACAAACATGAAATTTGTTCGGCTTTTAAATGCTCACAAAAAAAAGGAATTTTCCCGTACCGTTACATCGGTGTAGGCACCGACAAGTTTCAACTCAAGTTTTGAGAGTCATCATAAGGGTGCGTGAACGCGACGCAATCCCTCGGCGCCGGCGTCCCGTTTAGCACCTTCGCGCGTACTAGAGTTGAAACATGTCGGTACCTACACATAGTACGTGAAAAAAACCCGTTTAATGAAAATGAATAATTATAGTTCACGAAAATTATTGCTATAAACAATTTGTAAAAAGTGTTATTCATATTATGCACACGCCTGTTTTCAGAAGACGATATTTATTTGTTCAAAAGAAAGAGATAGCATATTTGGATTCCACGTACAAAGACACGTGATTCAAGTAACTTTGCTCTTGTGGACCAAACAACTTTATCTCTGTTGATCAATCTTCAGTGTTTTCATGGAAACAAAACGACCACACCGCGCCAAAACACAATATAAATCTTTACAAGCTGGTGAGGTGAAACCCAATTAACTCTGTGTGTTGATTCATTTTTAAAGTCAAAGTCAAAGTCAAAAAGAATTTTATTCATTTAAATCACAAGGACCATTTTGAATCGTCTTATAAACTAAACTTACTCCTGTTCCAACGCGACCAAGCCTAGAAGAATCAGGCAACAAACACGGCTTGGCTTACATAAATTACTTATTAATTACCTTTGGGTCTTTTTGGTTGGCCCTCGGTGGAATCGGTGGCGGCTTTTGGGAATGCGCTGAACGTGGCACGGTAGCAGATTTCATGGGCGATTTAGTCAAGGCCACTTCTTTGACGAGCACCTGTCAAAACAAAATTATTCTAGATTTCCACCGTGATTATCATTCTTATTTTAACCACATAATAAGCAGCCAAACTTTAATGGCAATGGCTGCTTTTCCAACAGAGATGAGCGAGAATACGTAGCGAGGGATGTGTTTGTTAAGAATCAATAGAATCACTTCATTTACCTAGCCTCGCTGAGCGCAGCTCTGGTGGAAACGGCTTAGCGAGCGAGGTTTTTATACGTACAAAACAAGCGAGGTGCGTGCGAGGGATGTGTTTCGAGGAATGTATTGCGAGGGATGTGTGCGAGAGATGTGCGCGAGGGATGGACGTGAGCGAGAAACTACTAGCAGTCACTCTGAAAAGAGCCCGCTACACAGCTTCGCCTCCTCGCATCGCTCATCTATCTAGCACATCTATGGTGGAAACTCTCACATCGTTCCACAGCCTCGCTACGCATCCTCGCACCGCTCATCTACCTCGCACATCTTTGGCGGAAACGCAACCTTAGTGGCACGACGAGCGAGTAACCGGCTGACAAGAGGTGCGGTACTACTAAGTACTCCCTCTCCCTCGCCGTCTAGCGCAGAGTGTCGAAGGAGAGCTAGTTCCCGTTTAGTGACTCTCGTTAGAGTATTAAGTTCCTTGCACGCGACCGTCATGCGTGGTCGCGGTCGATGTTCAAAAATTACCTCTGAATGGGCAACGAAACGTCAACAAGAGTATAGTACGTGGTGTAAAGTCATATTTTTCTAAACGATACGGTATCATGATACCATGATAATTTCAATTATATAATGTGGTTGTATTCTAATTACCTTACTGTCAGGGCGTTTCTTCTCCTCGCTCGCAAGATATCTTTGAGTGACCGGCACAATGTAGTGCAACACGTCTCGGAGGCTCCGCGAGGCGCACAGTGCCGCGCAAGTCGAAGTTAGCTCACGAATTTGCCGAACCGGAACTCTTCCGTTCTAATAGATGGAATTTAGGATTATTCTCAATTAATAAATTTCTCACCAAATGACGGTAAATAACATAATATTTAATATATCCATACCTACTCTAGAAAAGGCAGGTTTTTTTTATCAAATACTTCGGAAAAACAGCCTTCCGTGTTTGACACAACGAAAATTATACGAAATTCAAAATTCAAGTGGTTCAGACACCTGTAAGGAGCCGTTAAATGATTTTTGGGATAGGTAGAATTTTTACGCAACAAGATTGTAAAGATTTTGTGGAGAAATAAAATTGTTGATGGCAGCGGTCAAAAATTACAAATGCTAGTTTGAATTTTTAAGGTTAAGTTTTATTTATCAGTATTTGCAAATAAGCCAATTTTTAGAGAGTTCTTAGCGATTTTGTTTTTTTTAATTATTTGCCTTATTCATTCCACAACAACAAATAATCTGTAAAAGTTTCAACTGGTTACCGGCAACTGAACTGACAAGAAACTTACCCTGACATGATGCAACATCGAACATAGATGACCCCACTTCAAAGTTGGCGTAGGAAAGAACGCATGGAAGCACGCAGTCGTCGTTTCATGAGCTTCCTTGAGTATCGACGTGGTCAGTTCAAGTGCGAACTGAACGTAGCACGATCTTGTCTTCGTCTTCAAGGAGCGGCGAGGTAGCATTGAGCACGACGGAGTCTCCTCTGCGACGATAGCCTGAATCAAAGTCTTCACTTCGCCAATAGACTCTAAATACGCCATGTACTCATGTGTGAGCCGCTTTTTACAGTTTTGCGGGAATATCTCATTGACGTAAGACTTGACGAGGCGTAGGCACGCGCGTATCACGTACACAAGTCGCTTTTGGTGCTTCATCAAAATCAATTTGTGATAGTTGATCGCTACCAATCCGTTGGTCTCCAGAAGAACGTCTCTGAAGGAATCCCAACTCCAAGTGAGCAGGACTATAAGAGACTTGAAGCACGGTACGGTGACTTTACGCGATAGATTTTGGGTGAGCGTTATAATCGGTTCTCCCATGTCTATTATCCTGGGCGCGATACAGTGGTCGGAACCGGCAAGGTTGTACAGCAGGCTGGGTATCTGACCGGCGTTGACATCTGTCCCGTTGTTAGATTTCTTGGATGTCTTGAAGTGGAAGCCGACGTCTTCGTTGATTATCATGGCCTGCCCGGCCGAGCCGCAGTCTGAGGATGGGCCGTTGATGCACGCCCAGGCCACGTACCAGCGACAAGCCTGGAAGACATAAACTTATACAAATCCTGCTATTTGATTTTTAACTTACTATGCAGTTTTAAATAATTGTAATATATCTGTTGTTGGATAAATGGCCAGTTAGTTCAGCTGGTTCACATCCAATTTTGGATAGACCACACTTGCCATTAGTTAGTTGACGGTCTCTGTGGCGCGGCGGGCGAAGGTTCGCCTGCGACGCAGAAGGTTGTGGGTTCGATTCCCGCCTCGGAACAAATATTTGTACGATCTGCAGATATTTGTTTAGGATGTTCTGGGTATTTTTCTATGTATAATAAAAACTATCTATCTATGTAATGTATTGTATTAAGTATATCAATTATCTAGTACCCATAACACAAGCTCTGCTTAGCTTGGGACTAGATAATGTTGTGTGAAATGTCCAGCATTTATTTATTTGTTATTATTATTTATTTATCCTCGTAACTATCGAAATATCGTAGTAAGTTTTACCTGCAACCAGCTGAATTAACTGACCATCCATCGAACAAGTTTTGGCTTAAACCGGCTGAACTAACTGACCATCCATCGAACAAGTTTTAGCTTAAACCGGCTGAACTACCTGACCATGAGTTTTCTTTGAATCTGGTTGAACTAACTGACCACCTATCGAAAAAGTATTGCCCGTAACCGGCTGAACTAACCCGGCATCTGTCGAAACAGTTCTGTTTACTCACGATCAGAGGAAGCGGCGAGTCGAACATGACCGGGAAGCGGTCTCTGGGCGCGCACTCGTACACGACCTCCTCGCTCTCGGCTATCAGCTCGCCGTCGCCCTCTTGGTCGCCACCGTCATGTCCGATGTCGAACAGCTTTATCTTAGCCGTATAGTCTCCTCGACCACCAAATAGACCGTAGCCGCCTGGAAATTGTAATAGTAGTTAATAAAAACAGGTGTCCTAATAGCTAATTTTTATTCATTATTCTTTATATGCCACAGGTAAACACACAAACGAAAATAAGATTTGCGGACATGTACAAGGGACTTTGTTAACTTTTCATTTAAAAAACCGACATCCGCCATTGTTTTCGACTAAGTATCTGGATGATATTTTGATTGGTGGCCATTTGTGGTCTTTTTCACAAGTACCACTTCATCAAATGATACTTTCTGAATGCAAATGCTTGACATGTTGCTGAAAATAACAAAATCGCTATATGTATGCCTGTAATATTTAAGGAGTTCCCTCAATTCCTCATGGATTCCACCATTAGAACTGGATTTTGAAAAAAATGGGACCAATCTGGAAGTATATCCATTCGAATAAAAAAAGAATTATCCAAATCGGTAACAAAAAAAAATACAACTGAATTGAGAACCTCGCAAATCAAATTGATGTTCTGCGTTAGTTTTCGAGAAGATTATTTGCCTAGCCCGAACCAAATTAATTTCAATTAGTTTTCACTTGTACGGTTTAAGCGGAAGATCAGCGTTGTGTTGCCACAACACAACAAATGCTGAGCTGGACGCTAATTTGCGACAGTGTTGCATGACTGGTACTGAGAGGCACATTATTATAATATAACACAAGTAATTCTTGTCTTCTGTTTAGTTTTAATTTTCTTTGTTAATCTTTGTTGTTTGTGTGTGTGTCTTTTGTATTTTCCCGTGTCTTTTTTATGATCTGCATCATTGGCACAAATAAATGCTTTTTCTTTCTTTCTTTCTTTGAAATTAGTCGGAAACCGAAATATTACTCGCTGATTGGTTATATAAACGTTTTCTAAATAAATTTCCCAAACATAGCGCCGTAAAAACATTTTGCCTATAAGGCATTTTCGTAGCCATCTATTCAGTAGATATGTCCAAGTAAAGAACGTTTCGCTTATTTCTAAATATTAGATGCTTACCGAGCAGAATATCGGTATCACACATGAATCTTATAGCCTCGATGGAATGCCCGGAATACCCCCAGCCGCCACCGTGGTTCTCGAATCTAGTGACCGTCAACCAATCCGCCTTGAGAGGGGCGGCCGGTGACGTAATAGCCTCCCGCTTGCACTCTATTATATGGAGCCTGAAACAAATAACAAAGTTTGAAATTTAAATCGGCATGTAAGCAATTTTTATAAAACAAATACTTTTTCCATATAATTTAACTAAATGAGGCATTCGGTGCGCGATCCTTCCTAAAGCCCCTCCCCCCTTTGCGCACTCCCCCAAAGCTCATACAAATGTCAGAATATCCACAGCCGTAAAGTTATATTGCGCGATTATTGAAGTTGTACTTTGTAAAACGGGAAATTTTCACTAACGGTATGATGTTAGTGAAGGTACCGACAGGTTTCAACCCAAATCGAGAGCCTTTTTCAAGGAAAGTGCTATCCGCGACACGTTCCTTTCCAGCTCGACAGGCGAGCGGGGGAGAGGGGGCGCCTACCAGTACGTAAAAATATAATACGTACTTGTTATCATGGACGTAGATAAGCGAATCCAAGCATCCCAGGAGGTGCAGAGCTATGTGCATCCTCGTCACCCAAGCTCCATGTATCGTGGGGACGGCGAGCTCCTGATTCAGAATGGACATGTCCGCCAGCGCGATACTCTCCACCGGCCGATCTCCATTGTTACATATCAGCTCAAAGTTCTCCAAGTTCTTAAAGTCTTCTAGCCGGCGCATGGTGCCGATGCTGGGGTAGCAGAACTCTACGTTTTCGGACGGATCCAGGTCAGGGTTGCAGCACCGCTGCAGCTTGTGCGAGTCGAAGGCTAGGATATTGTAGCACTTCATGACGCGCATCTGTGGCTGGTAGCGCCAAAGCACGTCGTACAGTGGGTCCAGGCACGCCAGCGTGTTCACGAAGTCTACTTGCTCGGCGCCGGCCCACGCGCTGCACACGCCGTCATTCTTGTTTATGGTGACGCATTTGAATGTGTGCTCCGGCTGGTTCGGCAGAATTACTGAAAGGAAAAACAATGTGTTATACATAATCTGATAACGCATTTAATGTGTGTAATACATGTAATGTCTTGGAGTTTTGCGTTAATTATAAACAGCGTACGAAGTTGCGCTGCAAGTTTTAGACATAGTTGAACAAGCGAAGCGAGTTTTCGGAGTTAACTAGGACGAATTGGCGTTTGTATGGATGTTTGTCTGAGGATAACTTTCGAACCGTTAGTCCGATGTTTATGAAATTTGGTAGCGTGGGTAAATTGTACCTACTGATACAAGTTATAAGTAAAGTAATTAGCTAAATCGGTTGCTGAGATATTGAGGTCCAAGAGGAGGTAAACCAATGAAAGTAAGACAATCAGGTCAAGTGGGGTGTTATGTGAAAGGGCTTTGAATGGATTTGACTAAGTTTCTGAGATATAAGCAAAAAATTCTAAAAAATAACCCTACAGGGTCTTTCAGTTATCTGAAAATGCTAAAAGTTAACAAGCTAGAAGCCTTTAGGAAAATAAAGTAGAAAAAAAAATTAAATAGGTTAGAAGTGTTAAGAAAGTACGTAAAGGTCTCAGTTCGGCGAACCACAAGTTATAGATACTCACTGATGGTTGTGCTGTTCGCGATGATGGTGGCGCTGAATAGCGTGTCGGTCTTGACGACGGACTGGCAGACCTGGATAAGATATTTCAGTTACTACCAGAAATAATGTATGTTATTCGGGGTTTCCATCTTTTATCAGAAAGATAATAAAACTAACAAATATACTTATGTACCTATAAACTAACTCATCAATTACCTCACAATCAGCCTGGTAAGTAAGTACCTAATATTCCTATTTCAGGAAGTCAACGCCTCTTGATGGAAGTGAAGCGGCCCTAATCCAAGAGGCAGGCGCAATGCGGGTATATATTGGTGGTTGTCACATTTATTTATTTATTAAATGAAATGAAACAGTTCGCTTACAGTTTTGACCAAAGCGCAAACTGCCTTAACTAACACATATTACAAAAAACAAGACTTATTATATAAAACTTAAATACACTCTAAGGGACACATAAATAGAATTTAAAGTATCATTTAATATGTCAACATGCTGGAACTCTAGCATAAAACCATTTAAAAGCGCGAGCGCCCGTTGCGTAGGCGCATTGTTAGCGTGTAGCGTTCGTGTTACATGCGTGGCGAACAACCGACGATGGCGACGTCCCGCACTGACATAGTTATCGGGGACAAATAGGGACAAACTGCTTAATATTGTTGGATTGTTGACTTTGCCACGAAGTATTAGGCAGTAGTGCAAAGCAAGCTGTAACTTACGCCTTAGCTACACACACACAGTGTTCATCATCGTCACTTCATTCTGTTTGCTAATATTTAAATCCAAAAACAATTAAAACGTTAAAATCCCTTTGTTACAAAAGTAATTGAACAAGAAATAATACCTGTATGAAGGTCTGATCGCCCGAGGCGCTGATCCAAACGGCGCGGCAGGCATGTTGCGGCCCGATACGCGGCACGGGTGCCGCCGATGCGTACCACACGCCGCGGCCCGACCCCGGCTTACCCTCCGACACGCGCCCCAGGGACCCTTTCTAGGGGGGAAGAGTGGTATTAGTACAGGATGCACAACCTACTAACCATAAACTTAGAAGATAAGGGTCCGCTTTTTTCCTGTTGAGATACGGAACCCTAAAAATAATGTATGTTTCTTTGTTTGTACCATATGCATTTACATAATTATATAATAAGCTGCCAAGTCGGACCACGCAAAGTGAAGGGTTCCGTAATCTTCTTTCTCCTCTTCTTTTTCCGCGCCGTAGCTCATTATACCAAGGTGACGTGCGACTAGCGCAGTTCTGTGACGCTCAACAGTGCAGCAGCATTGAAACTGATAGCAACAGAATAACGTAATCCGCAAGCTTGAACACGGGCCTAGGAATAAGAATATAAGCATTAACCTGATAGTTCCCGAAGGTATACACCTCCCCGTCCCTCGTCATGATGGCGGAGTGGTTGCTGCCAGCCGCGATGGAGGCGGCTTTGGGTACTTTCACTTTGACGAGCTTGTAGTGAGGCGCGATGTCTCCAGCGCCCAGTTGACCGAACTGATTCGAGCCGAAAGTAAGCACTTCACCTACAGTTACAACCATCTCGTTAGATTTACACAATCTAAACTTAATTTACCTACAACAACAAAGACACACGCCTTTTTCCCCGAAGGGTAAGCAGAGCCTCAATGGGCCTCTGATCAATGCAGGTCGCACAATCGTAGGAACATTGCCATGTCCAATGGTGAGCTCAGCGCCGCCATTCCATTCACGCGACTAACCCGGCTAACGTCTTCTTCCAGGCACAACTCACAAACTGGCAAACACAAATGTGATAACAAATTCCTAATCAGCAAACATCTTATACCAACGAAAATTGCCTAAAGGGCTTACAAACCATTCAAATAAATAAAATAAAAGTTAATTTTTGGAAAAAACATAAACCGACTTCAAGCCTGTGCCTATAATGTAGGTAATTCATATTTGAATAAAAGCTATCTATCGACGTCTAGCAGAATCATCTAGCGCTGACAGAACCAAGAGTGGCACAGTATAATAATAGGTTTTTTCTATGGGAACCACAAAAAACCAAAACGTTCAAAAAGTGCTGAATCAATTTCGATAAAATTTATACGGGACCACCTCTGAATTATGAACTACCAAACAAAAAAAGAACCATCAAAGTCAATGCACAATTGACGGAGTAATCGCGTAACATACATACAAAAAAAACATACGGGTCGAATTGAGGACCTCCTCCTTTTTTTGAAGTCGGTTAATAATCACGTACATCCAGGTGGATGTGAGCTAAGTGGTCTACTGGTCATACCATGGTCGGTGAGCAGCATGGTGTGATGCAAGCCACACGCCACGGCCACTATCTTGTGCCCCCCCGGGATAGCAACGCGCGCGGGCGTCAGGCAGCTGACCTTGATCGCTGCGTCACGCTCTAGGTCCGAGCCGGAGGCTAGTCCTTCCGCTTTCGAGTCTTTGTCTGAAATAAGAGAATAATCTGAATTTTGTAAAACGAGTCCTTATCTTACAAAGCGCATTGCGAGCATATGACACCCTCACTACAACCATCACCCTCTTGGCTTAAGGGACAATCTTACCACCTTTCGTATCATCCCGGACGGGCTCCTGGTCCTCCTCCTCCATGCCGTCTCCCGACTCCATCGCCTCGGCTGGCTCGGGGCGGGCAGCGGTAACGAATCCCTCGGCGCATTGCCGGCATATGCCGCACTCTCTGCAGCCGCTGTCGCCCTCGCCGCAACCACATCGCCTAGAAATAGGTTTCTTCAGCAATGACACACCACACTAACAAAGGCCGTAGTCATTTGCTCTCAGATGAGGTCATTATCAGCCAGTAGAAGACCAGTCTTGAGCCGCATCTATACACCGAATTCCTGCAATCTTTAAAATGTCGTTGGTCCATCGAGATGGGGGCTTTCCTACACTGCATAATCTGATTCGTGGTCCCCACTCGAGAACCTTTATCCAGCGTTTATCGGTTTTGTGAGCTATATGGCATGCCCATTGCCATTTCAACTTGCTTATTCTGAGAGATATGTCGGTGAACTTGTCTCTACGGATATCCTCGTTTCAGATGATGTGTTATACCTTATTTTATGGGACTCTTGAACCTGTTTAGACCCTTTCAAATGTGGTATGTCAGATCTCTGGAAGCACATATAGAGGTACTCACTCGCCGGGCACCCTGGCGGGCATGTGAGACAGGTTGCAGGCGCTCGCGAAGCCAGTGCACTCGCGGCATCGCACACACACGCGGCAGTACTCGGTGACCCATGTGTGAGACCCCAGGCAAGTTTGTACTTCGTTCTTATTCTCTGGCACGTCTTCGGCTAGCTGAGCGGGGTAATGTTCTGGGAAGAAAACGTCAATCTGTCACACCAGAGGTCCATAGACTAGGCGGTCCAACGAGTCTTAAGACAGAACCTAAGCATTTAGGCGCAATCCAATCAGAGACGTAGGGTGAGAAGTAGGCGAAGAAGTGGCGCCCCTGTATTGTAATTTCATAAAAAATTTATAGAAGCGTCGCGACGCAAAACATACATATGAAACGGGGCGCGAGCGCGTTTCTTTGTCGTCTTCGTCCTATCACAAAACACACAAAACGGAGCGTGAGAGCTACGGGGATTCGGGCGGCGCGCGGGTTGTCATCCCAGGCATTCCCTGTACAATAGGTTAGACTATTGCTACAGAAACATCTCCGTCCCGTCTCTACTGTATTATAATTTAAGAAAACGCGTCCACTCCTCGTCGGCGAAGCGTTCTCGCCTTACGTCTCATTGGACTTACACCTTACAGAGGTGCGACGAGCCTTAAGATTGAGACATACAATGGCAGTGGTAGCAATTCTGTGCAGTATTATCTACATTGCAAGTGCGTTAACATTATTGCGCACTCTTTCTAATAGACGCAAATAAAAGGGGCCAAGATAATATCAGCGGAGTTTAAATTTTATATAATTTGATGCACAGAATCGAAGATCAATATCATTATTTGTTGTAAGTGATATTGTCAGTCCGAAGGTTTGCTTGATATGGTCTACAGACGTAAAAATATTGTTTTATGAGCTAGGTACTTACTCTCTTTTGTGTATCCGAATTCACGGCCGCACTGTCCTTTGTTATTGATGCCAAACGTGTAGACTTGCCCTAAGTGCGTTAGTACAACAGCGTGAGCTTTCCCGAGTGCTACCTGGAAGCAATGACTTTCAATAGATAGATAGACAGTGTTCGTTAAGAGATTTGCAAATTGTCCGTCTCTATGTGCCCCACTTCAACCACTTCTTTTACGACCCGTTTTATTTTATTTCTATTCTCATTTCATTCCAATCCCAAAACAGGATTTACAGTGTACTAGCAGTAGTATTTACCTTAGTAACTTTCTCGTGGCGAAGACTAAGCACGATGCCATTGCTATCGCAGTGCTGCGTGTCCTTTCCAAACATCAACAACTCGCCAGTGCGCGTGACCAGCGCCGTGGAGCCATTGTTGCACGCCGCGTATACCACATGATGCGCTTCCGCCTATTCAACAGTTTTTTCATATTTAAGAGAAGGTTACCTGTACGGCGCTTACGCCTTTTTGTACTTGAACGAAGGTAGCTTCTATTTTGGATATTATTTCATCAAACTCCATGAAATTTTGTACACATGACAAATACACTAATATCTAGACCTGTGGTGCGCCAGTTTTTTTATTTTTTTTATTCATGATTTGGTAACCATTAATGATATAAGAAACTAACGCACCACAGGTCTAGATATTAGGATACTGATCATGTGTACAAAGTTTCAGCTTGTCCAGCATTATTATAGCATTATTATAATACTTCCACACAAGCACCTAGCCCTCATGAGCGGGTCATCTAAAACGCAAAACATCAAAGTAGGTAAAACACTTATTGTCTGATTAGTAAATGCCGCTCGCAATTGAAATCGAGGCTAGGACAAACGCCCGGCTTCGACACTCGAGGGTCTGCTGTTTTCCTGGAACCGCTCATGCGCATTACACAACGAGCGCCCTCTGGAGGCTGCCATAGTTACTAGCTGACGTAAGCTCGCAGTTCATCCTCCACGGCTGCATATAGGTCCAACAGACCGGACGTAGTCGGCGTGATCAGACCTGATATACTCCCAACCGGGCCCTGTACAGAGCCTAAGGTTTTAATTACGGACGGGGAAACGTAACTATATTTATTCGGCAGCATCTATGCTGGCCCGCGTTGCACCTAAGTGCCTTACACGACATGTGTAACCCACATTCAAATCCGTTCCGTTTTAGGGGCACGGGTATTTCTGCTTTAGTTCCGATAACAGAATGAAAGGAAATCTCTAAGGCAAAAGGTTAAACATCATATTGATTCCTTACGTTCGGAATAACGTCCTGCAGGGCTACGCTTGAACAGTTCTAATCGCAATTCAGTTTCAATCCTAATACGCTTGTTTGGCACTCTTGAACCAAATCGAGTTTGAAATTGAGATAGAGCACGCGTGTTAACTCGTGAAGAATAACAGAGACAGAAAGTTTCACTTAGTTTTATAAAATTCCACCAATTTTCATTCCGTATTGTACGCTAGGATTGAATTCAAGAGTATCAAATTACCAAGGAATCAAGTACTCTCTGACGACAAATGACACTAAATCCTGAATTAGGATTGGAATAGAGCATCAAGAGTAGCCACATTGTCCCAGCATTATCGCAACCCACTGCTGGAACCTGGACGTAGGTCACACCATAGGTTGACACTAAACTTGCTCTTCTTATACAGTTTTAGCCCACTTATTAACGCAGACCTTGTAATTATTCTTACCTTATACATTTTCTTAGGGCGCGTAGGTTTCGGCAAGCGTCGATGTTTGCTAGTGTCACCGTCTTCGCCGCGACGCGCTATTCCCGTGAACAACGCCGCTCCGTTGTCCAGGACAAGTATAGCGTGGACGCCTTCGTGACCCACGGCGACCTACAGTGACAATGACCGGAATTTCGCATTGATTAATTACACACAAAGAGAACTTTAGAGTTTTGTGTTATGACAATGTTCTTCATGTCGAGGAACAGTTTTGTACTCGCAAGGATTTTTATAAACCAATATTGAGTTTGTGTCTCTAGTAGTTTAACCATGTATGCATTTATAAACACAATCACTGTAGGTGAACGGCGCAACAGATTTCGGTGTTTGTTTTTTTTTTTTTTATGCTTCTTGGCAAGCAGACAAGCTTACGGCCCATCAGATGGAAAGCAGTTACCGTAGCCTATGAACGCCTGTAACACCAGAGGCATCACACGCGCGCTGCCGACCCTGAGACATAAAGATGAAAAGTCTCATGTGCCTGTAATTTCACCGGCACCCGTACCCTTCAAACCGAAACACAGCAATGCGAACACTACTGCTTGGCGGCAGAAATAGGTACGGTGGTAGTACTTCCCGGGCGAACTCTATCACAAGAAGTTCTACTACTAACAAAAATTGTAGACAAAAACAGTGCCTACGTCGGCGTCACCACCAAAGATTCCGTCATCCAAATACCAAACGTTTAGTTTGGATTGGAAACGTTAAATAATCAGCGAGATGGCAGTGCTGAAAAATGGCCAGGCCAAGAGGATCACCCCGCTGAGGCAACAGCAGACCAAACAACATCGAACTCACGTGTTCATCGAGTTGGTACTCACCTGACTTACTTGTACAACTTTGTACCTTCTCAGATTCGGTAAATCATTTTTGTTAAATACGGCTTCCTTCATCAAAGTCCAGCGTCCACTTTGTGGTGCTGCTTTGTATCCGAGACTTGCCCCTTTACCGGTGTAGTATACCTGAGAGATAAGTTATTATGAAGAAAGGAAACATGAAAATGCTCAATGAGTATTTTCATAAATCGTTTTATGTACTTAGTATAAGAGTATTACTCATTCATCATCATCATCACCCTTTAGAAGTCCACTGCTGAACATAGGCCTCCTCCTTAGAATGCCATGACGAACAGTCTTGAGCCGCCTCCATCCACCTTCCTGCGACGTTTATAATGTCTTTAGTTCATCAAGTAGAGGATCTTGTCTACCGCGTCGTCCTGTTCGTGGTCGCCACTCGAGAATCTTTATTCCCCAACAGTTGTCAGTTCTGCGAGTACCCAACGACCTGCCCATTGCCACTTGAACATGCTAATTCTGAGAGCTATGTCGGTGTTCTTAGTTCTTCTACGGATTTCCTCATTTTATAGATCTTTTCATCTATAGATAATAATAATAAATAAATGCTGGTCATTTCACACAACATTATCTAGCCCCAAGCTAAGCTGAGCTTGTGTTATGGGTAATAGATAACTAATATAGATACTTAATACAATACATTACATAGATAGATATTTTTTATTATACATAGAAACAATTATCTGCAGATCGTACAAATATTTGTTCAGAGGCGGGAATCGAACCCCCAACCTTCTGCGTCGCAGGCGAACCTTCTCCCGCCGCGTCACAGAGGTCGTCGTCGATTACTCATTCATGGTGAAATTATGGGAAAATAATATAGAAGTTATGGAAGCTTAGTACCTTCCCGGAAACAGTGGCAAGCAGGCCAAACTCCGCGCCGCCACAAATGGACACCAGCGGGTCGTCTTCGTTGTCATCGAGCTGCATAGCAATGGGTATATCGTTGTCTTTGTCCCTGCGCACCGGCACTTCTTCGTAACTAGCTCTACCGAGGACCAAGTTTCTTTTACGCAAAAGTGGGACGTTTAGCTCCTTGCGATTTTTCAAAGTGACAGTATCGCCTTGAGGCACCCGTGTTTTCTCAATGTCGAAAAATCTTATACTCAGAAATTCCTAAAATGATATAAGATACTAGAAACAGTTGGAAATAGAATCAAGCACATGTTTTATACCAAATATTAGTGTATCCTTACGCTGTTATTTGTAAGCATCATTACTCCTAACTGATGGCCATCACTGAATACAGCTGATTTCGACTCAGCAGGATTTGAAACGCCTGGGTCTAGTTTAATCAAGTTTCTCAATTCAAGTGTGTCCTTATCTACTTCGTATACTTCAGTCTTCTTTCGCCCGATCCTTACGTAAAGTTTGTTCTAAAAAAAAAGTTAAGATGAAACAAAATTAAAAAAATAAATACGGTTCTGTACCTCTTTAGACATCGAAATTATCATTATGGTATCACTCTCGTGTCAGTCTGTATGTCTATTTATCTGCCACAGCTTATATTATCCGACTCTACTGGACGAAATATCCTAAAATAGCATAAACGGCGAATCGAGTAGTCTACAAATAATTCATTTTATCACCTCTAAATGATCAATGACGTTTACTGACCTTACAAAACCCTAACCAACCGTGGCGGTCGCTGGGAAAGAAGTCCGGTTTATACGAGTAGACATGCTGTTTGATAGAGCTACCGTAGCCCGAGCCGATCTTCAGAAGGCCTCGTGATGTGAACACATATAGAAAGCAGCCATCGGAAACAAGGGCACGGACCACGAGCTCGGTGGGGCCCGTGGTGAGCGCCAGGGGCAGGTCCACGGGGAAGCTCGTCACGAGGGACTGTTGCGGAACGCCATAATTCAACCACATGTTTCGAGACGGAGTGCCGAGTATCACTGATTGAACGCTTCGTTGCAGGGTTGTCAAGTTTACTGGTATCTGAAATTAGATCTGATCATTATAGCAGCGATGCTTTTATGCTGTTTTAATCATATACGTTCCGTCCCCGGGAGGATTCACTTCATATTTTACCTGTATGAATTGCTCCGCGAGCGGTTGCGGGGACATAATAAGCGATGCGACAGCGTTTAAGATAAGCTCGGCTTCACCCCTGGCCACGACCAGAGATATAAGACTGGAAGTGCCTAGGGCTGTGAGACTGGTAGGCATCTCCAGCCTCTCGAGAGAAGCAGAACCTGCAGCAACTTCAACGAGCATGCTGTGCATGTGGGAAACTATCTGCAATAACAACGGATGGGTAAACTCCTGCACTACAACACGATTATGAACAATATGTAACATCTAGTATGGGATGTACCTACGATGTGTGCTAAGGAAGGAATACAACATGCTAATTTTGCCCGACCAGTCCGAATTGCCGCTTCACAAAAGCGACCACCGACCCCAACATCGATGGGAATGAGGCAACAGGAGGACAAAGCTAGAAACATATTAGCGTGTCATGATTAGCCAAAGTCCTGTTCGATCTGCATCAAACTGTCATGCCTGAGTCAGGCAAAGAGCTATTAGTATGGCAAATACCTATTCTATTGTAAATTTACGATACAATATTTCACATCGAATATTTGCATCGTGAATTGACTGAAAATTGTTATTCCGCTCCTTCAGTCCTTTCAGTCTACTTTCGATAATGATTCGATCAACTTTCAAACTCAATTTTGCCGTTTAGCTAAAGATGAGTTTATGACGCTTTGTCTTCGTTTAAGTTTCGCTCGCATTACGATTTATTCACGTTTCCGCGTTGCATTGTCAGTTGAGGAGAATACCATTTGTGATATTTATAACATCGATATTACTTACATCAAACATGCATGGATGGATCTCTGAATCGATACAATTTAACATTAAGGGGCCTGCGAAGGCTGCAAGCAAATTCAATTTGAAGCGAGTGTCAAAATCAGCTATCCCTGTTTGGCACCGGGGCCCCTGCATGCGCGATGGGTGTACGAGCCGTTCGGAATTTGTATCAAATTAGGTCGTGTTCCGTAATACCAAAAATTATGAATAAAAACTTAATGTTTTTTTGTTATTCTGTAACTTGACAATATATGCTATGTTCCTAAACACAGAATACTAGAAAGTACGTTGTTTTTAATACGAAACAAATAAGATGAAAACATGTCATAAAAGTCATAAAATATACAAAATGGAATTCGCTTAAATTTCGTTTTAGGTAAGTATTTTGAAACAAAAACTATCTAGGAACCTAGATAAATACAATCCGAATCCGAATAATAGCATAATATGGTGGAAATATGCTAGAATTACAAATGATTTTGATATTACGTTTGCATGGGCAGTTCATCCTTCCCCGATCCCTTAAGAGTCGAATTTAAATGTCAAATTTTATCGATTCAGAGATCCATACTTTGCAGCCATGGTCCGTACTTTATTTAGTAAATTTTTAGAATTCCGTACCTGAACAGGACAAATCGGGACCCTTATAGGATCACTTTGATGTCTCTGTCTGTCTCTGTCTGTCAAGACCCTTATTCTCAGGAACGCCTAAAGGTATCAACATTTTTATACCAAATACCAAGGTCTGTGAGCTTATTATTCTAAGATTCTAACTCAATGCGTTAAAAAGGCAATGTTTAATTTTTTATGAAAATCACGAAAATTAAAAACCTCTCCAGTAATCTCACAATTCTGAAATTTGAAATGCTAAAAGACTTTATGACACAAATAAGAAAAGTGGCTGAAAAATTTAATCATTTACGGATCGGAACCCTCAGGACGCGAGTCCTGCTCGCACTTGTACATTTTTTTTATTGAGAGAGTTGGCGTTCTGGTTTCTAATGTGGCCAGGCGGAATGTCAACCTGCATATTTGGACATTATAATATTTCGCCGATTAATGAGGCAGGTTGGAATTGATTATGAGAACATTGTGCCAACTTCTACTTTATATCACACAGGCATATTTAATCTTACCGAAACCGTTAGCGCTTAGCGACAGGTACGCCAATATGTTTCCCGCTTGACAGACACAGACGTGCATTATTGAATGTAAAAGTAACGCGCCTGTCACAAAAATACCTCAGTAGGCTCATGCGCAAGTTCTTCTGGCGCGTGGCCTTGCAGCACATCGAGCAAGGCTTGCAGCGCGAGCTCGCAAAACTTGGGGTCCGCCGCACGCGACTGCGATACGAGCGAGAACACTGTTCTCAAGCCTATACCGGTGATCTAGAAAAACAATACAACACAAACTATTCAAACCAACCAATGCGCGTGCGTTAAATGGTATTTTCATAACTTGAACTTGTAATTTAAATTATAGGAACGTCCTAGTTTAGGAAGACCTCATGTGTAGATAAAGCTAGAAGATACTTACGAACCTACTTGCGCAGGCGTAATAATTACAATTTGAACTCAAAGCATGTTCAGTAATAGATACTACTTACACATAATACCTACTTGACATGTTCAGTATGTACCTTAGGTATCTTAGCAGGAACTATAGGAGCTGCCTCTTCATCACTATCGTCCGAATCGGTCGTCGCTCCTTGGAGATGTTTCCATCTCGCTAATACTGATCGACGGACAGTCGCGTACACTGCGAACTGCGATGGATTGCCGAGGAGAGCAGGCGCATAGCAAACGGCGGCAGCATTTAGTGCTTTCGGACGGCGGCGATGCCTGTCATTCTTGCTTCTACGCTTAAAAGGCCTTTCCGTTTTCCTGAAAATTGCCATTAGTAGAAGAAAGTGCATTAGGTATTAGCTGTACACGCGGTTTTACTCGCGTTGCTTTATCTAGTAATAACTGCCTTCCAGGTATTTTGTGCTTCTTTTTTGATAAGTAGAGATAGTCGCCAGTTACAGTCAGTACTACTCAAGCAATTCCAGTGTATTTTACAGTTTTATTTAATAATTTAACAATTTATTTAATATTATTATTATTTGTTCCGGGTCTGGGTGTTGTGGTACCATGGTACCTACTCGTAGTTCCTGATACCCACAACACAGGGAATCCTGGAGATCAGGGATATGTATGTGACTGTTTAAAAAAACTACTTATACCACATTTAATCAAATCAGCGTGATGCTCTTTCAAAGGGAAAGACAACAGATGGACAAAAATGAAATAAGCGCTATTTTGGCCTCCAATGTTGGTTTAAGAGTGAAAATTCTATTTGAGTTAATCAAATAGAATTTTCAAAATATATTCAATCTACTTGCTTGACCCAGTTACAGATTTTTATAGTATTGAAGTTAGATAAAAGAAGATTACCTCAAAAAGTTTCAACATCATTTGAGTTGTAAAGAAAAGAATATACCTGGTACCGCTCCAACAAAGCGCCCGGAAATACTTTCGATAGTTTTCTGGGTCCATACACCGTAGCTCTGGCACCTG
The DNA here is from genome assembly GCA_951392215.1 of Epirrita christyi. Taxonomy (NCBI): domain Eukaryota; kingdom Metazoa; phylum Arthropoda; class Insecta; order Lepidoptera; family Geometridae; genus Epirrita; species Epirrita christyi. Next base: position 14,898,035 of record OX595833.1, on the reverse strand, counting down.
CATTTTGGATCCCATCACAGTGTGATCTTCTTAGACCTGAAATAATCACTTCACTGCACTGCACACAATGGAATCAATCATCATCGATAGAGTCCACAAGTACAGACACTTTTCTAATAGATAACCTAGACTAGCTTGTAGAGGTTCGTAGAGCCTCACAGAGGCTCATTCCTTTGAGGTGGGTGGTGGGGGAAAGGGTATTGGATATCCTTTCACGGTGCATATGTGATTTGGGCCCAATCAATCCATAGACAAAAAATTCCATGCCCATATTCCATAGACTTGTAGCGAGTCCCATCAGATTGTGAAAATGCTGTACCAAGTAACACTTAAATATAAGCTATAAACTCTTTAAAATCTCTCTGTATGTCTTCTATGAAATCTCTCTCTGTATCAAAGAGTAACAGTCTGAATAAAACGCTTTATTATTACTTACGCTAAGGCTATTGTTCGCTATGGGTTGTTCAATGTTGACAGATGTTTTCATTCTAACTCTGAGCAGCGGAAAATGGCGGGGAAATCCGTCAAAACGACAAAAATTTACAAAATTATTCTTTATTGATAATTGAAGAAAGGTCAAGGAAATTCGATTTTCTTTTGTCAAGGTGGCGCGCTCGAATCTTCCACGAGCCTACCAGTTAAATGTGCCATCGCGACTGTTGGTTACCGTCTGTTTCATGAGTTGTGAACTTGGTTCTCATTTGCATGCTTCACCATAGTCCATAATATCAGCACTTTGTTATGTACATACGCAATAATACTGATTATAATTCTAAGTGGGATTGTTAAGACCTGCACTAACATGTCGCTGTGGGGTTTATTGTGCACCTACCCTACACCCTAGTAATTATTGAATATTATTTAGACTATCGCACTGCACTCCACTGGGAGTGCAAAGCAATACTACTCAAGAGTTCACCAGGAACAAATATGGAAGAGGGACCAGTATTTTAGCGCTATGCAAACTATCTATAGAGCTCTGCAAATATTTAATGTAATAATTTGATTAGAATATTTTTTGTCATAAAAGTAAAGTAACTAACAACATTCTTATAATATTATGCATGAGGTAATAAATGCTTGGTAAAGACTCATCAATTCAGGTGAATAGGTACATAACTACATTGTTTTAGCTATTTCTAAATACCTGTTCTAATTATGGTTACATTGATTTTAACTATAACTGACTAAATATATTTATATATAAAAGGTAGATAGGATCACATAGATTTTTTAATCTCCTAAAATGTTTACTGTTCTAACCAATATATATTTAGTTTAGGCATCCATTTGTTAGTTGAACAGTCACTGGTGAATATTAATAACAATAATAATAATACCACAGGGCACGCTTGTGGCGAGCATTTGGTGAGTGGCGACACCGCAGAGCCCCATTATTCCCTGGGGCCAACAGAGACCCCTGACCCTCGGCTTGCCTTAGCCGAGAGTGGAGGCGCAAGAACGAAACCTATGCTTCAAGGGTGGAAGTGTTAAAGGCATAAAGCCAGGAGTAGCGCTTAGTGAAACTGCAGCACACCTCTCAACACCCTTAAGCCATCCACGCCAACGTTGCCCCTTACGCTGCCTTCATTGGCAGCACATTTAAGAGGCCCGTTTAATGAACAGCAAGTCACCTCCTGCCTAAATAGTTTTCAATCATTTAGAATTGGCAGGTGCCGTTTCTCATATTATAATAGCCCAATAAACATTCAATTAGCATGTTCTCCTTACAATAGCACCAACTTTCATCCATTTCCACAATAGTTTAATCATCTGTCTTCCATCCACCATAACAATGTTTTTTTATATCCTAATTGTAAAAGGGCCTCTTACTGTTGGCTAATACGTCCCCAGTAATGCCTCACAAAGGTCCTGAGGCCCAATTCTCTTATTTAAAAACATTCCAGTCTCGTGTCAGTCGCACCGTTTGGTATAGAAACTATTCCATATTCTTAGCAAGAAACGCGAAGATTAAGTAATAGTTACTATGCGTGACAGTGCGACTGAGACGAGATTATACTGCGAATTGAATGTTTTTAAATTAGAGAATTGGGCCTCAGGTTAAGCCTGTGTTTGAAAATAAATGACTGAAATAATAATAATAAGCAATTGTTTTCAGAAGATAGGTGGTACTAATTAGGGCTTTCAATTTTCAGTTATCAATAATTACTTACCATTCCACAGCACTTTCTAAATATGACAACGTTTTTAAATTCGCGGTGCAACGACCCAATTTGGGAAGGCTGCCATTGCAGATTGGATAAAATCGATACGGTACGTACTGAACAAATTTGTTTGCGTAAAGATTAAAGAAATGCGAGTGTTATATAGTTCTAGATATCACCGAATTGTCACTGGATCACTGTTGCATGAAATGCAATGCAAAAACATGGTTATATATATTCAGATTTTGCAGTTTGCAATGCGATGCGAGCAAATTCGAACACAGCCGGGGAACATAACTTCACAAAATATAGGTAATGTTGAATGATTACCGGCAGAAAAAATAACCTAGAGAACACAAAACAATTCTAACTTTAATGAGGAACTGGAATACCTGAAAGGACAATATTTCCACCAATTTTAGATTTTTTTTAAAAGATTCCGTTCAACTCCAATGTGATCTTTTCTCGACGTCGAACAAATCTCGCGCTAAAAGCGAGTTTTAGTGCTGCCAACTCGGAAGAAGAATCTTCGTCCGAGGCTGCCAACTGTTTTATTTTGTATGGCGCCCGCTAGTATATTCAAGTTGAATATACTAAATTCTTTTGATTAATTGAATAATTCAACTCAATTCAAATCAAAAGAATTTTATTCATTGAAATCTTTTGAACCACCATTATGAGGACCATTTTGAATCGTCTTTTGTATTAAAATTACTCCTGTTCTGACTGCCGAAACCTTTATTGTTCTGAGGCAAAAACCACCAGAATTTAGGCAAGAAAATGATTGCTACTCTCAAATAATCATAATTTGGTGAATTTAGCATGATAAGAATCATACTCACTTATTTTATAATTCGTTATGATTTCATACCAAGGATTTGTTATAGCGTTGAAGCGAGTTCAACGCCTCGAAGTGAGTTCATTCCACTGAAGGTCAATGGTTTCCTTTGATCTCGCTCCACGCCAACGCCTTGGGTAATGGCCTAGGTGTGCCATGAGATGATGCAGAGATGATTCTACGAACACGTCTAAGCACTAAATAAACAAACCAATGTGCTGTAAGGAGTCGTCTCTAAGAAAGTACGGCCAGACAAATATATCACTAAGTTGTAGGAGTTTATCTTTCTAGTTCAAAATCAAAACAGTGCAAGCTGTGATAAAAAGTTATACGTGCATAATAAGTATGCAAGTAGCCCAAAACAACGATGCGTTGTCAAATTCTACGTAAATAGTATCAAAAAGTACGATGAGGCAACTCTGGTGTGAATCTTTATTCTGAGCCAAACTTGGACGAATTATCACAATGGACAGAGCATTTTGGTTCAAAGCATGTCCGTTTTCTGTCAGTGTGCAGTTGTAGATATGTATAAGTGTGAGTGACTAGAGAAGTGACTTCATTGACTAACCTATCGATGAATAATTTCGAAATTAATGAAAAAGGCGTTATAAGATATCAACTCTTTAATTTGTTACATGTATGTATTATCATCGGAACTTGATAATGCAAAATTTCAGCTCAATCGGCTGGGTGGATGGAACTGGCTCACAGTTTCAAGACTCAAGACCTAAACAAACAAACAAACATACAAACATAACATAAAACCCAACAGTCACATACACGTAGTCATGATCTCACACTAGGATTCTCTTGTAGGTGTCTCTTGTATCAGGAACTACGAGTACCATGGTACCATAACATCCAGACCCGGAACAAATATTTGCAGATCATACAAGCATTTAACCCGCAGTAAACACATGCGCAAAGCATCTGTTGTGTGTACATCAAAAACGGAAACTAAAATATTATCGATAAAGCTAAATAGGTTGGTGTAGTACATCACTAGCACAGTTGCCTAAAACAATGCATTTTATTTTACAATAATTAAAGGTTTTACACGTAACTTTCATGATTATCACTCAGGCATATATGACTAAGTACCTTAGAGAATTTATGTGGGGAGATGGCAAGCATACGCTTTCCCCTCTGCCGAAGTACATGAACGGTCGTTCGTGACTGTTTATAAAAACTAGTTAGCCACGATCGTTCGCCATTCTGAATTCATAACTGTCGCTGTACGGTGCTCCATAAAAATGGTTGGTTGTGCAGTGATTTGTTTTAAAAGGCGGTCGGAAACATCAAATTTAACCAAAGATGGAGTTTCTTACCATATGTAAGTATTTGACTACACATTTAAGCTATTAATTTCACAGTAAAATACATTTTCTTACTGCAAGATTACGACAGAAATATCGATACGTAATTTCTTGGTACGGGGGCTAGTGATGTGAAAACAACGAACGAATGAATGAACGAAAGCGGCTGCAACGATTTTTGTGAAGTTAACACGATAAAGAGTTTTCAGGCCAAAAAACTATCTAACAGCTGTAAAAAAATCCTGATTCCATGAAAATATCAATACGTCGTTCAATACCAGTCTAAAATTAGGTTAAATGGGCTTTAGAAGGCTATTAGTGGTTTTTGGGGTTTAAAGGGGTTGTAATGTTTTTAAGAGGTTTGTATTTCCGATGTTTCTTTCGGTTTTAGGGTTGTACGGTTGTTTTAGGGTTTAGACGTATTTTGGAGGAGGAGGTTTTTATTAGGAGTTTTTAGGGATTGTAGGAATTTTTAGGAGTTTGTGGAGCGTGTAAGATTTTCAGATTTTAAGAGTTTGTAGAGCTGTGTGTGAGTAGTGAGTTTTGACTCCGACACCAGAATTAGCCACTAAGCTCAAGCTCATATGAAAGAGAGAGAGAGAGAGAAACAAAAAATTGAAATTTTGATATTTTGTATATGGATACCTACTGGTACTGCTTTTGAGAAATTGATTATTTATCGCTTTAAATTAATATTAAAATGAACCTGTGTTTTCAATTGTCATTAAAACAATACCAAATAAAATGTCTTTTAATCCCAGCTTATGTATGTGGCACCGAATCATAGGCCTCCTTATAATCAATCCAAGTAACCGAGAGTTTTCCCTTGCTTCTCCTGACCTTCTGCCTGATGGCCATGACCTTATTCTTTAGCAGCTTCCTAATATTTCACCCCTAAAAACATAATAAAAAATCCATAGACTAGATCCATAGAGATCCATAGACAATGAATGATCTTAATTTCATTCAGTCTCTGACACCCCATCACTAATTTTTGCGCTAGTGTTCAACTAACTAATAGTGTAATTACAGAAATTATTTACTTGTGTGCTTGTTTTATGTTTGTGTGACAGCTTTTATGTCCGTGTGCATTTATAGAGACGCCTCAACTTTCTGCTTGAGTGTGCGTGAGTAAGTAAATGTGTGCTGTACGTGTTTACCTCGCCTCCCCCAAAAAGTGGCAGAAATAATTTAGTACTAGAAGTTGAGCATGCCATCTCCCCACATAAATTCTCTAAGCTAAGTACTAATAAAATTTAATTACTACAGTTTTTCCGGTTAAAAAAACTCTCTCTTTTAGCAAGTAAATAAATTAAATATATTGACCAAGACTTACGACGTATGAAATGACAATCCCGGGTCTTTTACTCCTTCTTTTGTTGTTCTTGATAAACAACACACAGCAGAATAGGACATATTTTCACTTTTTCAAATTTGTTTTTATGAAACACTGTAATTTCATATGATTTTTTGCTGATTTTAAAAACTTCACCGCAATGTTTTGGCCGACTAGCCGGTTATCAATCAACTGACACGATTTACAAAGAAGTAAGGCGTTGCCAAACTTATATCTACTTTCTCTTTTACTCGTAGCTAGGTTCCGTGGGATGGACAAAGATATATGATCACTAATACGATACACAGATGTAAGAGCGGCAACGTCTTATGACTACGTCCATTGTGATAATTCGTCCAAGGAGCCAAATATTAATTCATCCATAGACGAAATAAAACACCAACCACAGATACAGAAAATTATCTCTTTTTGTAAATGCTATCCATGAACCTACCGAGATCGAGATGACGTCGCCACCGAACTAACGATTTACGATTCGATGAAGATAGGAGTAGGAATTTGTGCAGTAATTCGGCGCAAACACTAGAACTCGGCCCGAGATTGTGTTGTGTTCACAACACATTGATTTGTGAGATTGTGTTGTGTTGTGAACTTGTGACGGGCCGATGTGCTGTGCCGCCAATACATAATTTGAACTTGTCCCTCAAGTCAGAATAATGTTTTCTTTTTTAGATGAGCTTCAGTCTTTATTCTGAGACTTGTCCACACACTGCCGATTCCGTTACACCGCGCCGTTCGCCCTGTTTTTATTTTATTCAGCTATACGGAACCACTGAGATCTTCGCAGTCGGTCGACCGACACACGATCGCCATCACGTCATCTTAATCTTAATCACGTCCTCTCCGTGATCCTCTGATCCCAATTGTCCCGTGGCGGGACTAATGGGATTTTTTTTCCCAGTTGTCCCGTGATGATCCATAAATTCGGTAATAGTAACTTTACTATACCTATAGGTAGCTGTAGGTATTTTAGTAAATGGGTGAATGCTCTAAAAACATCCCGCCCGTTGACGGTGGCGGTCCTAAAACATTTACCGAAAAAATGCGGATACTTTTTCGGTTTATAAATTATGTTGGTGGCGGTGGACAAAAGGCCTATTTAGAGTATTATTGCGAGTCGATATTTTTTTTGTATGGTTCTCTGTATTACCCTTAGAATAAGGCTTAGAGAATTTATAGAAATTCTCTAAGGAATAAGGACTTTAGTCCTTATTATAAGGTATTGCCTCATAGAACAATATTACTCACGAGTGTATTGTATTACTACCTACGGTAGTGTGATGTAATACAGAGTTTCTCTACAAATACCGCTAGGGGGGGGCTCGTAATTTTTACCAAACAATAACCTTTCGGTTTCTCTGAGGGTGCGAGTGCAAGACTCATTAGGGTTGATAAGAGCTCACGTTATATTGGTTTCAAAAAAATATTTTTATTTTATCTCAAATACTTTTCATCCTAGAATAAAAATTGAAATAGTTTTATAATGTAGGTAGGTATGTACTACATTTAATGTATATAAATATATATCCCTTTATTTATATCCCTTTCTTATATGTACCCCCCCATTACGACCAAATCAGCCGTCCCTTAAATTAAAAAGAAAAAAATACAGTATGTAAGTTTTTCATAATTTTTAGGCTACCTACCTATAGTAGGTACCTATAATACTTATTTGGCGGTAAAGTTTGATAAAAAACAATGTAAGTACCTATTCTTGTACTTATTTAATCTATGATGTACCTTTATATGTTTTTTTTGTAAATCTCTAAACCTTATAGGTACGCCTCTCGTACGCCTGCATACTTGCTAAATATTTTTGAAAAATCTATTTTGGCCGGTTTTGATATTTGACACAGATTAATTAGGTAAGTACTTAATTAACGTTAGGTAGGTAACACTAAACATACAAAGGTTCAAGATGTTACCTTTGATTAGTATATAATCAAAGGATGTTACCTACGAAATTGATCCCGCCCGGGTGAGGCTTGTGGCGTGTCTATAGTGTCTTAGTAATATGTATGCAATTCCTAAAGGGTTATTCTACACACAATAAGGAACAACTGTTCTACGAATTTTACAAATTCAATCATAAAATACACTTGAAATATCAGCTGTTTTAGGTAAAAATAATTTTATTACTGTTTTAGGTAGGTACTTAATTGAAGTAAAACTTCTTTTACGTTTCATACCCATCCATACCTACTCAACTGAGTCTGCGAAGTAGGTACACTTGATTTCAGTTTAGTTAGTCGCATCTGACGGACACTGTCGTGAACGCTTGTGTCCTAGTAGACCTAAAACGCATCAAAATGCCTTCTTATGTACCTACCTACCTACTTATTTAAAAAGTAAAGTTAAGAAAAATAAATCTTATGGAATTACTTTCCACTCGTAGGTATAAGTTATGGTAAAAAACGTTATTAGCTGAAAAATATAAACGACTATGTACATCGTCATATTTGAGAATGTTCTAGCGGATCACTCTATCCATGTCATCTGTGTGCTGTGCCTTGTCGCTACAGTCGGGGAATTCGGAACAATACATTCGTGCTACTCCAAGCCGCCCCGAGACGACCGGATAGTATACTATGTTAGAGAGTCACTCGTCTCGTTTTCCTCCTTTTGTCACTGGTAACTGTCATTGGTACGGATACAATTTTGAGAAGGTTTTCATTTTTGTGGGTTCACCCCTTTCATACATGTTCTGGCACACCTTTTAAAGGTTGGCTCAGAGCATTTTAATAATATTAAAAAAAATAACCACAACTTTTAAACAAAAGACAATCTTGATGCGCCACGCCATGAGGTATTTTACCATTTTGATTCGTTTGATCCAGGTACCTATAATGAATCACACTCTAACTAAAGGGACAGAACGCTTCACTCTTGAGTTGCGGTCCGCTCATTAGAACTGGATGCCCTTCTGCACTTCAGCCATGACCTCAGCGGACTTGCGTAACTGCTTGAGCTCGGTGTCGGTGAGTGGCTGGCGGATCACGTCGGTGACGCCGCAGCGGCCCAGAACACACGGCAGCGAGAGGAAAACCTCGTCGCAGATCCCGTGCTCGCCCTGCAACCAACATAACTTGTATATTTCTGATCAGAGGGTAAGACGGGAGAACGGGAACCTTTATGATCATTGATCACTGTCAGGTTGGGATGTCTCATCCATTATTCATAAACTTACAAACAGTATCTTGAAAACAATAATTTATTAGAACATAATATACCAAATATTATAGTATATCGCCTCCCGTAAAGTCGGGAAAAAAAGGCAGGACTCAGCAGGACGATTCTAAAACGTCGGAAACGTTTCCGATCGGATTCGTTAGTTTTTAATTTCGATGTGGTAAATAACTAAAACAATTTTCTCTAGTAAAACACGGTAAAAAACAAAATATATTGTATATTACTGTGTTTTACTAAAGAAAATTGTTAGAAAATTGTTTTAGTTACATACCACATCGAAATGAAAAACTAACGAATCTGATCGGAAATGTTTCCGACGTTTTAGAATCGCTCTGTAGGTTGACCCTAGGCCTATGGTAGTGACAGACAGGCGCGCCGTGGGCGGGTCCCCGGGCGCACACCTCCAGCCACTAGCAGCCCCCCTGCTAGTGGCTGGAGGTGTGTGGGGCTGGGGGGCGTCGCTGTGCTGGTGGTGGCCAGTAATTAACTAATATATCGCCCGTCGGTCCGGTCGCCCGCTACCTGATTCACTAAGTGAGCCGTTAGCGTTACTCGATCGTTTGAGCAAAGGTTACCTTCAGTTGAAACTCACCTTTATAAAGGTGGACACAGGGTGCACGCTGTTGGCATTGGACAGTATGGCACCGCACAGCTCCGCGATGGACAGGCCGATGGCCCAGGAGGTGTATCCCTTCATCTTGATGACCTGGTAAGCGCTATTCACCACCTGGGCGTGCGTTTCCTTCCAGTTATCGGGGTCACAGTCCGTGCCCATCTTCGGGTTGAGGTCGGCCAGGCGGACGCCGGCGATGTTCACTCCGGACCACACTGGAACTAATGTTACGAGACCTCTATTTTACTGCCTTAAATAACCACGCTACGGCTACTTGCTTATGCTGCGATTGTTTCCACATGACGCGGGGCCCTGCTTCTCATGACGCTAAGTCATCCCACGGGTGGTAGTTTCGCGTGGCCCTTAACGGTAACGTTACCACCACTATGTAACACACCAAAGGCATAGTGTAACTTTTGCAGCAACAACTGTAACGACTAGGACGGCAATGTAACTATCAATTAATCTGTGTTGCGTGAACGATGCTGGGAACGGCATAGACTAATTGATAGTTACTACGTAAGTCCCGGTTCGGGCATGTTCGGATAGCACGATCATCGTAATCGTCATCGTAATGATCGTTACTGCAAAACTCAGAATACGGCCTATCATTAAGTGGGGGTAAAGATTTATTACTGATATAATTTGACATGTAAATTAATAGCAAATGTCTCACTTTGTCCAGTACAGTACGTATGGTAGACAGAGCGACACACTATAGCACAACACGACAGCGTCCCAAATGGGCATACAGAGTACACGAAAACGCCTTTTACTCTGAAAAGCGCACATGTATGCGACTGCTGCAATATGCCTTACCGCTGGTGTCGCCGTGCTCGCCGATGATGTATCCGTGCACAGAAGTGGTCGCAATGCCGAGCTTCTCGGACAACAGGTAGCGGAATCGCGCCGAGTCGAGGTTGCAGCCGGAGCCGATGACGCGGTGCTTGGGCAGATTGCTGATCTTCCACGCCACATATGTGAGGATGTCTACGGGGTTGCTGGCGATCATGAGGATAGTGTCTGGGCTGTATTTGATCAGCTGTGAAGAAATAATGATAATATAGTTTCCGCCAGGCCGTCAAACTATCGAAATATTATTATTAGGAAGAGGAACAAAAATGTTAACAGCTGTTGTTAAAAGTTTTCTTCGAGTTATTATGATGCATGAGCAATGCGATGCAATGCGAATCATTGATTTGATCACTAAGAGCGGCCTACCCAATAACTCTCGTCGCTCGTAGGTAGGTAGGTACCTCATTGTGGCGTTGTAAAAAAATCTTTAGATGTACAAATAATGTATCTCGTTGACTATAAGTAGATTTATAAACAAACAAACAAACAAAACAGGAAACAATCGTAAGCTTAGAATTACTACAAGTGTAGGTAGGTACCTATACATTTTATGATCAGAAGTATGTACCTACTCACATTCCTATTTTTCTCCACTTCTTCGAAGTCCGAAGAAAAGATTGCTTTACCACACATGTACCAAGCCAATGCCAGTACAGTTGCAGACATTAAAACATTAATAAAAATACAACCGAACTGAGAACGTCCTTATTTTTCTTAAAAAAGAAAATAAATAAATAAATGCTGGACATTTCACACTACATTATATGTATAGCCCCAAGCTAAGCAGAGCTTGTGTTTATGAGTACTAGATAACTGATATACTTAATACAATACATTACATAGATATATATTTTTTATTACGCATAGAAAATACCCAGAACACCCTGAACAAATATCTGCAAATCGTACAAATATTTGTTCCGAGGCGGGAATCGAACCCGCAACCTCCTTCGTCACAGGCGAACCTTCGCCCACCGCACCACAGAGGTCGAATATCAAACTTCTTCCAACATCATCGGGTGATGCCCAAAGATTTTGAGATCAATATAACAATCATCAATATATAAAAAGCTGCTGAATCGGTTTCGTTGGGCGGAAAACATTTTGGTCTCGCTAGTCAAGAGATGCGTTTTTTCGGTATCCAGTTATATCCACCAAAACAAATAGGAGAGGAATGTATTAAATAACTAAGTATATACCTAATGATGTTAATATTGTCTCCATTCAGTTCGTTTAAAAAAGCAAAGGTTACCTGTGGGATGATGATTTTCAACACATCGGTGTTTCTCTGTACGAGGTCGAGGCGCGTCTCCCCGTCCTTCTGCCTGACGCCCGCCGTCACCACGCATATAGCAGATCCGGCAGACACGCTGTAATCTGAAACAAATGTGGTGAGTGGTACACGGGATTGATACTAAGGAAAGCAAGCTAGATTTCCTGTTAGTGCTAATTTTTAGCCGTCACTAATGTCCGTTTCTGAATCGAATGAAATCGTATCTTTGTAGGTACGGACCTATAGGAATGGCGTTTTTGTTACTTGTTTGGATTAACTATTTATTAGATGTTGTTCAGCAGGTGATTCTAAAACGACAGAAACGTTTCCGATCGGATTCGTTAGTTTTTCATTTCGATGTGGTAAGTAACTAAAACAATTTTCAATCAATTTTCTCTAGTTTAACACAATACAATATTTATTGTTTTTTTTATATTTATTGTTTTTTGTTTTCTAACATAGTAATGTTTTACTAGAAAAAATTGTTTTAGTTACTTACCACATCGAAATGAAAAACTAACGAATCCGATCGGAAACGTTTCCGACGTTTTAGAATCGCCCTGCTGGTGATGGTGCGGTTTATGCATCCCTAATACGCAGCTTCTATCGAACTAATGCCACCATAATATTAACATTTATAATAAATAAATTACCTTTATCTTTAAAAAACTAATAATTTCAGTGAACACCCACCCAAGCTGAAACGGAAATTCCCCAGTAGAATAAAAAATCCTCAAATATGTGTTTACATGAGGGTGAATCGAATGAGTCATAAGATCCTCGGCTCACTGCTTCTTTTTTGTCGTCTATTCCGGAAACTGTTCATACCTGAGCTGGCCGTGATCTTGGCGTTCCTCAGGAAAGCGGAGCCGTGCTGGAGGTCCATCAACTCTCCCTTCAGCTTGTCAGCCATGACATCCACCATACACACGTTGTTGGTTATATTCTGAAACATTAAATTATACAGTTTCAGTAACTACTTATAGTTACCTAACTACTATGCAATTGAATACCCGAGACGAGAACCCTGGTGCTTCCCGCTTAGGTGGTTTTAGATGCCCGCGAGAAAGGGGGTCGCGGTCCGCGGTCGAGAAGACGCTTCCGCATCCTTGCCGAGACCAGAGACTAGATTACTAGTCTCTGCCGAGACGCATAGCAAGTATATAATTTTTTTGGATAAATCCAAATAAACTCGAACTAATCCAAATAAATTAAATTGAATCAAAATAAACACACATACAATAAATTAACAAATATTTTTTTTAAATGAATTCAAATAAATTAAAATAAACCCAACAAATTCAAATATAAATTATATTCAAACGAGTTTTAATAATAGGATGCTAGCCTAGGGCGCTGTAGACACCTTACCTAATCCGCCCCTGTGTGCATGCGTTCCTGAGAAAAAGGGTCTTGACTTGACAGACAGATAGACAGGCAACGAAGTGATCCTATAAGGGTTCTGTTTTTATAATTCGTTAAGGTACGGAACCCTAAAAATCAACAAAATGTGTACAATACTTTTTATTATTTGCAATTTAGCAGTAAGCAGTTTTACATATTTATTTAGTTTAATTTTGTGAGAAGAAATTTTCACCGCGTGTCCATTAATTGGTTAGACTTTTACGACAGCGTATGCAGTAAAAACCTACTTAGACTACCTACCTTTTGAAACTCTATTTACTATACTTACTTAGTTTTAGTTTTCTTTCTCTCTGTATGTAATTTTAGAATTAAAATAGATAGGTACTTAGCTAAACCGACGCTATAACACGTTTATGAATAAAACGTGGGTTATAGGTATATCAAATAAATGCACATAAAGCACCGCACGAGCGTAGCCAGGTTTTAGTATCGGTGGGGGGGGGTCAAGAAGAAAAAACAACACCCCTGGCTACGCCCCTGAAGCACCGTTCAATAACATAATAATTTTATACACATAGTAAATCACGTACACTCCCAGCGTCCCCCACCTGTCTGGCCCCACTGGGGGACGTTGGAAGAAAAATCGTGTTCAGTGATCATCATAATGGACACTTAAAAACAGAAAAAAAGTTCTACTGTTTAAATATTAAATTGTGCGTTGTCACGAGTGGGGGACGTTGTCACTTTTTTCTCCCAACGTCCCCCAGTGGGGCCAGATAGGTGGGGGACGCAGTAAACGGTAAATCGTTACCTGCGTAAGCATTGAGAAGACAGCAGCCATACCCACTTGGCCCACGCCCACCACCGTCACCTTCGTCCCAGAGTCATCAACTTTGTCCTGGACGGGTTGGAACAGCTTCTCTAGAGTAATACCTGCAAAGTCAAAGTACCTATATAATTCTTAGTTAGGTACCCTTAGTTTCATTTTGTGAAAACGGGAAATTTTCACGTACCGATATGTTGGTGGAAGCACCAACAGGTTTCGACCCTAATCGAGGTTCTTCATCAGGGTGGGTATCTCCTATAGGAGGAGGTTCCCAACGAGTAACAGCGTTACTCGATAGGAAAAAAGTTCCCAACGAGTGACACTAACATAATGGGATCCGCGCTACACTCCCTCTGCGTCCTTCCTTGCACTGCGTCTCTGCTCTGAGCTCGCTCCTCTCGGCTCGTCCGACGCGGGGCACCAACATATCGGTACGTGAAAATTTCCCGGTTTTACAAAATGAATGATATAATTCACGAAAGTTACTTTAGTAGCCTTAGTTTAACTTTAGTTGGGTTTTCTTTTGAGACGTTAGGTGTGATCACCAATTGGTGATCGCAGTATTGTTGAATACTCAAGTGGATGCTGCCCATTCATGGTGTAATCCACTAGATGGCTTTAAGGTGATTGCTCTCGCATGTGGCGCGAAATTCAAATTTTATTGTGTTTTTTGTAAATCACAGCTAATCAACACTTCTTGAGATAGAGAAAACAGATTTTGCGAAAACTAGGAGACCTAGCACACATGTTTTAATTGTTAGTATCTCATAAATGTCATTAGTTAAGTTAAGCTACGCATACCTTTAAACCAAAAAACACTATAAAAATCATTGAAGAGTATTCGTAGCTGAAGTAATGATCTATATGTGAATCTATAAACTAAAACATGTGTGTTAGGTCTCCTAGTTTTCGCAAAATCAGTTTTTACTATCTCAAGAAGTGTTGATGAGCTGTAATGAGCAAAAACGCAATAAAATTTGAATTTCGCGCCACATGCGAGAGCAATCACCTTAACGACATCCACGGGAGGAGACGGAGGGGTGATCAACTGATCACCAATAGATGATCCAGCATTGGTATTGAGTAGGTAGGTAGGTAGGAACTTAGATGGATACCATTTTTCGAATGGAAAAATCCATAGGTACCTATATAGTACCTATTTGGTAGGTACTATATAGGTACCTATGGTAGGTGGTAGGTATTTATTGTTGTTTGTATTATCAGTATGTATGTAGTTCATATTATCGTATCAATATTTAAGTATGTAGGTAGGTACACCATAAATGCCCCATTTAATTTTACACAGTCCAGTCCATCCAAAGGTTGTCTGGAAGAAATCGCTACAGAGCGATAAGACCGCCCATTGTATAGCATAGTTAGTTTTAGTTTTCGTTTGTTAAATTGTTTAATTTTTATTATGGTGTGCAATAAAGTATTTTCTATCTATAGTATCGAGTCTCGAACCCACGAACTCAGGATCTGAAGTCACACTAAGCCGAAGGAATGGTTAATTATTTAGTAATTATTATTCATAGTGGGAAGATTTCTTTATGCATAATTTTCAACGATCTTATATTATAATTTTCATAGAGGCAGAGATCAAAATGTCAACTCTGTAAATGCCTGCCTGCTGCATTTCATTACGTTACGCACTTAGAATAAGGACCAGTCCTTATTCTAAGGTTACGCACTCAAATTGAGTAAATCCTCAGACGCCATATAAAAAAAAATAAAAAAAACTTGCGGCGAGCGGCTCTGAATAAGGACTAAAACTTGGACGAATTATCACAATTCGTCCAAGGACTAAAACCTTATTCAGGCGAGTGGTGAGCAGTGAGCGGTGGGCGCAACGCAACGATCTCTAGAGATCGTTGGCGCAACGCGATGTTTTCGTGCGGGTGGTGCGGAGCTATCTCTTAGCTCCGCCCAATCGTCCATGGTCGTTGATAAGTAACATTATCTTGTTTTCAGCAGAGCTCTTTTTAAACGATGTTAAATAAATAACTCCGATGCTATTTTCGTATCTTTGGTGTTTATCAATTTTATCTAAGTATTTATCACAATAATCTACCTAGATTTCTAACAAGCCTATGAAAATAATATAAGTACAATCATTCAAACACAACCAATTTAGTTTTAAAGATACGAGTAAAAATAAAACTTTTCACACCACCTGCTCGACAATGTCTTATTACGTATCATGCAACCTCAACTTAAAGTAAAGCATTATCTCTACGCATATAAAGTTGTACGAAACTCCCTAAGGAATAAAGTGATTTGAATTTGGAACGTCAAATTCCTTTGGAAACTCGTGGAAAACTCTTCGTAAAAAAATGCCCATATAAATATAGCATTGTAGAGGTTTGTTCGAAAATCGAAATGGCCACCGTAAGCGGAACTCAATAACTTTTCATTTAAAAAACCGACTTCCGCCATAGTATTTGACAAAATATTTGGATGAAAAAAAAATGATGAAAGAACCATGGTGGTGAAAGGATTATTATACTTTTTGAATGCAAATGCTTGGTTTGTTGCTGAAAATATCAAAATCGCCATATGTATGCCTACAATATTTGAGGAGTTCCCTCAATTCCTCATGGATCCCATCATCAGAAATGGATTTTGAAAAAAATGAGACCAATCTGGAAGTATATCTATACAAATAAAAAAAGAATTTTCCAAATCGGTTCATAAACGCCGGAGATATGCGGTAACAAACATAAAAAAAAAAAAAAAAAAAATACTACCGAATTGAGAACCTCCTCCTTTTTTGGGAAGTCGGTTAAAAAGAAAAAGGTGCGCTTACAGAAAATGTGAAACAAAAGACGGTGTTTGGTGCTGTGATTTTCAGTTAAAATTTTATTGCAATATTCATGTTGATAAAAAAATTCGAGCAATAGTGAGTCTACCCCAGAGTTTATCAAAACAGACGCTTTAGTGATTATTAATAATCTACTACAGCAAAAATCAAAACAAGCCCTGGCTTTTTATTGTCTATCAAAAGGTGTGAAAAGTAGAGTATGCTCCTCTGCAGCCTGCAACCTTTCGATTGAATAACTCGTGCTGCTAAAAACGACATTATCCTCTATTTAGGACAAATCCTCTATTTTGCTCACTTGGGTTTAAAATGGCTACCTGCAACTTGCAGACGAAAAACTAGATAATATAGATGTTATATTGGTTATTGTTTTATAGGGAACAAGTTTCTAAATTCATCAATTTTAGACTTTTCCCTGTATTTGTGATATAAAAGCTACAAGCATACAAAATTTTGGCATTGTAGGATTGCTGGAAATAATCTAGAATTTTTCATTTTTAAGTTTTCGATTTTCCCTTATATATCAGAAACTTAGTCTAAATACTAATTAAAAACAGTTTTGAAATGTCCAAATTTTCATTAAACAACCCACTTGATCTGACTGTCTCACTATTATTTATTTAACCCCCTCTTGGACCCCAATATCTCATCAACCCCCCGACCGATATAGCTCATAACCTTACCTACAAATTGTTCCAATACTCTCTACTCCCATAATAAATTTCATGAAGATCGGATTAACGGTTGGGAAGTTTTCATGGGACAAACAAACATACATACATACAAACGCCGATTCTTCTAACTTGACTCGGAGAACTCGCTTCATTCGTCGTTCATAGACGCAGGGAATTAGGTTTTTTTTTTTTAGGTGTGTGATTAATGCATTAAGGGGCCCCTTCCCCACTCACCGAAGTGCAACGCAAGCATTGTCTAAAAGCTTGTTGTTTCGTTCAGAACAATGTTTGAAAAAGAGGCACTGTGAAAAGAGCGGGAATCAAAGCTGCACCTTTTACATCTCAGTCGGCTACTCGCCCACTACGCCACGGAGGTTGATGTGCTAAGGTTCAGTCGATAACGTAGATTATTAGCTCAAATTATTCATCAATCAAAATGGTTCAATGGCACAAAACTCGAGCTGTTTTATCTAGCATTAAACGCATTCTAAAACGGACCCCATTTCATGTGCAATCAAATTCAAGTTAGTAAAGTAAATTAGGAGACGAATTAGATTTCAGCTCGTGCTTTTCTAAATAGAAGCCCTATTGGCGAACACAATTAAACACATCGCACCTCCAGTCGAGTACTGACCTAAGTCCAAATTCGTGAATGTTGGGAAATTAAGAAAATGTGTTTGCGTCCGCGAGAGTTTCTGATAAATCAGATCATACGTTATGAAATGAAGAGCTTTTTACAATATTCAAGGTTTCTTGTGTTCTTTATACTTAAACCAATTGATACGTATTAAATTTTATTTCAACAAATATAAACTGTATTAGTAAATCGGCGCCAAAAAAAAACTTCTGAAAAAGAGTCACTTTAGTACTAAAAATACTTTTGAATGAGTGCCTTATTTACAAATAGGTCACTTTAGTTCAAAAAATACTTTTAAATGAGTGCCATATTTACAAATAGGTCACATTGATTCTAAACTTTAAGAAACTTTTGTGGTTTAATAATTAATGATGCAGTTTTATACTGTATTACGCCTACGGTTCGTGGAATAAAACACTAATTTGCTATGATTGGTTTGTATTGACACTTGAAATTAAAGTTAATTTACAAGAATAATCAACACTATTCTTATTTTTTTGCGTACATCTGTTTTGTTACATTTCTAAAATACAACAACTGAAATATTTTTAATTATTTTGTACCAAACTAATCAGTCCGAAATACTTAAAATCTAACAGACTTTCAAAATCACTTGCTAATAAAAACAAAGGTTTTAAGACCAAAACAGGAAAAATAACAAAGGTAACATTTTAGTCTCACTTGACAAATAAAGGGACTTGTAGCTATTAACTACTAAACAAACAATACACTTTCACATTCTTAGGCGTTAGGACTACAATCTTAAACTATTTACTCACTGTAATCAGTCATTGAGGTAGTATATATTTTTTAAATATTACCTGTTTTTTTAATGGTACCTATAAATTATTACAAAAATTATAATGGTAGCTTTGCTACAATCAGTGGACCTATTCACTTGTCTAAATTCGGTCTATCACACCCATGACATCTTTAAAAATATTTATTTTTATCTAGATAATTCGCTAATTGTTGAGGTTAGAGTGTTTTCACTTACTTACTTAAACATAGAATCACAAATTTTTATAAAAGCTTGCGTAGTAACTGGGAATCAGATTCTTTCTCACCAAATCCTTTAAGTCTTTTTTTTGTGTTATTTTAAGCCCAGTTCTTGCGTCAATAACTGTTC
This sequence comes from Epirrita christyi, assembly GCA_951392215.1. NCBI lineage: Eukaryota > Metazoa > Arthropoda > Insecta > Lepidoptera > Geometridae > Epirrita > Epirrita christyi. Next base: position 14,878,980 of record OX595833.1, on the reverse strand, counting down.
CATTACTATTTCATCATAGCTCAGCATTTTTTTCCTTTTGTTTCTCATATTTATGGTACCATATTCCGTTTCAGTGTAAGAAGTTTTGTAACTGAATTTAAAAGTATTTCCTTTTACGAATTTCAAAACCTTGATGTTATTCCATATTATCGTGCTTTTGTCTGTATTTTCATTGTAATTATAGCCCCATTTTTCCGATCTGGGGGGGCAAGCTCATAAGCCAAACAAGTTTAACATCTGTCTTTTTTTGGTTGGTAAAAACCAATCTTAAAATCTGTGTTGAATGTATTATAATTGTGCCAGCATTTACACTCAGGTTTATTTTTATCTTGTTGTAGTTTAATAAAATCTCTCCACAGGTTTTTCATTGTTTTGCTATCTGAAATAAACTCTTTAGATGTCTGTGCTCTCAAATAGTGAGATTCAATCTTTGGTATCGAACTAATGTGATTTTCGATATCCTCTATGAGTGTTGGATCTGTTGTTTTTCTGTTTGTATGTCGACCTCGCATGTCTTTCTCTACAAAACCCCGACTGTTAGATTTTTTCTTGATTGTTCTCAAATGCCTGTCACTCACGTCTAAAGTATTCATAAAAAACTTTTTGCATACACGAATTTTTGTTCCATTCACAGTAAAGTAAAAGGCGCTATTAGGCTTTCTTGGATGTGCAGCATTGGTGTATTTATATTTAGGTTCTATTTCCATCATGCACGATTTTACATAAGCACGTTGTAGGTCTATATAATTTATTTGCCAATAATGGTCAAACAAATCGATCCTGTCTGCGTTGAGTATGTTATCGAAGCATTTCAGTCTGCATTTCTTCTTTCATGCTTCGAGCAGGAACCAGTTCTTTCGATTTCGATATGGACACATAGGATTTACAGCTGTTTCTGAGTCATTTGATCTTGTTTTGTTTCCAACTATCAGGATCCCTTACACGTTTTCTAGACTGTCTGGGAGTGTCGTCATTTACTGACCTTGAATCATTCGTAGGAGGAAATGAGAACGGAGATGACGATGAACTGCTTCATGGAGGAATGCAAATACCCCTTCTTGTGTTATTTGTGTATGTTGGGTCCGCGTCACTTTAATCTGCGTCACTTTCACCGGTGTGGATTGGCGATATTTGATAGTTTGCACGAACTACTGAACGTGTAACTGACTTACTGCGTCTTGACTGGTTTGAACTTGATGAACTACTTGAACTTGACGATGAAGAACTGGATGAAGACGAACTAGTCGAGCTTGATCTGCTAGAAGCTTTCGTTCTCAGGGTAGTTATTTTTGGTAGTCAAGTCTGTTTGTTTTGTTACCTAAAAGTAAGATAAATAAATTATTAAACTTATAGATGGGCTGTCATAGGTATTTTCAACGGTGCCTAGTATTTCGACATCCTTTGTAATCTAGAAATGAAAACAGATTAATCAAGAAAATAAAATCATATTTGTTTAAAGTAGATAAATAACCATTTTAATGGTAAAAAGGTAAGTTAAGTAGGCTGTAGTACAGTAAAAGTTAAGTTATTTATAGAAAACATTCTCACCTCACTCTGCATGTCTCTCTCTGGCGTATTTTCAATGACAGACGGACTATTATCTCTTTCAGTGTTCTGTAAAAATAAAATAAGTAGGTATGTAACAAACCATAGCTGAGATAAAAACAAAATTATGTTACTCACAAAAAAGTAGGTAGGTACACACCTCAATCTGCATTTCTCTTTCTGGCGTGGCTTCGGTGATTGGATCTTTATCTCTTTCGTAAATCTGTAAAAATACATTTATTTTAGTAGGGTGAGTAGGCAATGTACTAATTTTAAAGCACACTACTGATGGTAGGTATTTTATTTGAAAAACATACAATTATAAATTGTTACCTTTACTGCTCGTGTGTTCTCTAACATTTCGAGTATGAGATCAGCTCTTCTCTTCATTGTTATTGTAAACTGACCTAAAACAATCAAGTTCACACTTTTATAATAACAAACTGTCGCTTATACAAGTGCGACCTTGGATTATTCGATGAATAAATTCAGAAACGGACCTAAGCACTAAAAACACAAACAATTTAACATTCAATTTAATCAAGTGTAGACCTAAATTTTAAAGAGCCCTTAGTTTTGACAACATGTTTAGTACAAAAATGACCGAACTAGTTTTAAGTCACAACACATAGCTTCGTTTCAAACTGTAAGGTGACTCAAAGCAAACATCGGTCACTTCACGATTGAAATATACGAAGTAAACTTACCTCGATTTTTTGAATGATAGTGACGCACTGAGCTTTATGTCCCTTCCCAACTTATTGCGCAGCGTCTCACTAGTATCACTTGTTACGAAACACTAAATACGTCACTTCTGAAATGAAGAAAGGTGCGGGGCGCGCGATTAAGAAAGAGACACAAGATTTAGTTTCTCCTTTTCTAGCCTAGATCAGTCAGTTTTTGATTTACTAGCCGATAGATCGTGTTTTTTTAAGTCGTTCGGTGTACTTAACTCAATTCACCAAAATTTCGAATTGAGTCACTACTCGACTAAGGGTGCGACATATTACGCTTGCAGGCAGAATAGTTTGGATGAGCTTCGAATTAGCATTGTGTGAGGGTTGACCTGAAATTATAGGTATATCTGTAGTTAATATGAATCGCTCTACCAACCTCTATTTTGCAACTATTCGAATAAAAAAAAAGAAAAATCTTGTGTCATTCGTTATACCAAGAACTTGTTGTTTTGTAAGTTTTACGGGTAAATAGCATGTTGCCGTTTGAAGGGTGCAAATGGAATCCCTAAAAGTAAGAACACACACGCCTCGGGATTATTCTCTATGTACACCAGCCAAAGAATAGCAAAGAATCATAAAAATCAAGTGATGGATATATCGAGAAGTAACATAAAAAATACAGAAGACATGAGAACCTCCTCCTCAGATTAAAGTCGGTCAAAAATAGAGAAATTGAAATAATAACACTTTGCAAAGTTTTGGAACTACATATTCAAGTATTTAGTGGGTAAGGATCGGTTCTAAATTTAAAAAAATCGACAGCACTCTTTCATGTTTTTCATGTAGGCACTTACTAGGTAGGTACTTACAATAAAAGAGTTTTAGTTCAGTTGAAGGTTATTCGATACGTTACGTTTGCACGCCATTTTATTGACACTAATTATAATGTAGTAGTGCTGTTGCATTCGGCTACTTGGCATGCTGGCACCGACTCCAAAACCAACGAAGTAGGTAAATAGATAGTAATATATTAGATCTATTATACCTACCTACTATTATTTCTAAGGGATTACACCAGGGGATGGGCAGCAGCATCTACCCGAGTACTTAACATTAAACTGCGATCGCCACCACCGCACCACCACCTGCCAAGCGTGTTGATTATGGCAAATTATTATTTTTAAGTTTTCAGTGTAAACATAAGTTATAAGTGGGATTTCAAGTCGGTTCTTAGTTAAAAAATATAATCTGTATTAAGTACCTTCCTACCTACCTACCTAGGTACTTAGGTAGGTACCTACCTGCCCAAGTTATTCTTTTACATAGGTACCTATTATTAATGAAAAAATACATCAGTTAGATGCATAATCTAACTCCATTTTACGGTACGTACCCACCTAGGTTGTTAGGTAATTAGGTATTATAAATATACAACACTTGATAATAATATGACTGTATAAGGCATTGCCAATTAGGTACAAACATTGATCTCAAACTTTCGTGACGACATTTATTGTGAAAAGTTTATGTTGGCTAGATCATTAACACGAAATTTGGGAACAAGAATTTAAGTCACATTAAATTGAAAAAACAAATCGTACTCACGTTTTCCTTGATCCATGGTGTGCGTCACGTTGTTTAAGGTTTGTTACCGGTGTGCGTCTGACTACCTACTATGTTTAGTCGCGTCGGTAGCGTCGTTGTCGGTCCCGAGCCGGCCAGCTGGCGCCGCTTACTCGGCTCCAAGGTGACCTTCAACTGTCTGTTTTGGAATCTACGGCATCGCGCATGCCCGAATTAAAAACCTCCATTCAAATGAAAATGCACCTTAGCCCAATAGCAGTAAGCACAAATTAAAACGCCGCAAGCCAGCACGCGTACCGGGACGCTGATTGATACGTACCTACAGGAATCCAAAAACCGAGGGCTGCCGCTTGATTTTGTGTCTCTTTGTTTGCAACCAAATTATATCTATTGAAGCCTGGTAAAATACATCGTTTAGTGAAATGGCTGGTTTTGAACCATGTTTTGCTCGATCAAACATAATATATTGTAATGAAATAACGAATTGAATTGTAATAAATAAATAACGGACAAGCGCGTGAATCACACTCGTGAGGGTTCCGATCCGTAGGTAAATTATTTCAAAATGAGTTTCAGCCACTTTACCCTACAAACTTCACCATCCCATTTGAAGGGTACCTAAATAAGTTGAAATTCCTCAGTTTTAGACTTTTTCCTTTGGATATTTTTTTTTTTTTTTTTTATGGCTCTACAATCTGGCATACGGCCCACCTGATGGTAAGCGGTTACCGTCGCCTATTGACATCTGCAACACCCGATGCATTGCCAATGCGTTGCCTGCCTTGGAGGACCCTTTTCACATTTTTCCTATACCTTCAGTTAACCGTTCCTGAGAAAAAGGGTCTCATCAGTTTTGGTAGTTACATCTAAATTAGTTTGTGATGAATTTACGCTTTTCGAATTTTTCCCTTTACTTGTAGGTATTATAACACCTTGCTTCTTACCAAACATGATGCTCTATCTATAGGATTTGATTGCCTTGCGACTGAAAAATATGCAACATAAACGGCCGTATCTTTTGATTGTGTTGACTTAGAAGTTTGTTTGTTTTTCACAGCTCCAAGGGATTGCAGACTTGTGTACCTATTTGTTGTTAATTTCAACTTGATACCTGCACGCGTTCCTGAGAAAAAGGGTCTTGGACAGACTGACAGACAGACAGACGAACCCTAATGTAATCCTATAAGCGACCCGTGTTTTCCTGTTGAGGTACGGAACCCTAAAAATATAATACTTAAAAAAAAAAACAAAAGTAATAGGTACCTAATAAAAGTAATAAATGCTGGACATTTCACACAACATTATCGAGCCCCAAGCTAAGCAGAGCTTGTGTTTTGGGTACCTACTAGATAACCATTACATAGATAGATATTTTTTATAAGACAAAAAAAAATCTCAGAACACCCTGAACAACTATCTGCAGATCGTACATATATTTGTTCCGAGTCGGTAATCGAACCCACAATCTCCTGCGTCGCAGGCGAACCTTCGCCCGCCGCGCCACAGAGGTTGTCAAAAGTATAAAAAAAGAACAAAGACCGCTTCCAGTCGAATTGGCGGGAATTCAAATCCTACTACTTGATATACCTACTCTGTGTTTTGGATGTTAATAATAGTTTTCGCACCACCTGCTCGCCAATGTCCAATTACATATCATGCAACCTCAACGTAAAGTAAAGCATTATCTCTTAAGGGGCATAAAGTTGTACGAAACTCCCTAGGGAATAAAGTGATTTGAATTTGGAACGTCAAATTCGTGTGGAAACTCGTGGAAAACTCTGAGTAAAATTGTAGAGGTTTGTTCGAAAACCGAACTGGGCACCAAAACAAAAAAAAAATAAGTAACTGCTGTTTACTAACTTGTGAAACATGTTATTCTCAATATTAACTACCATAAGCAAATCTCAAAAAAAAACAGTTCCCTTCAAAGAATGTGAAACAAAAGATGGTGTTTGGTGCTGTGATTTTCTGTGAATTTTATTGCAATATTCATGTTGATAAAAAATGTCGAGCGATAGTGAGTCTACTGCAGAGTTTATCAAAACAGACGCTTTAGAGATTATTAATTATCTACTACCGCAAAAATCAAAACAAGCCCTGGCTTTTTATTGTCTCGCAGAAGGTGTGAAAAGCTGTGTGTATGCTCCTCTGGAATAAAACCTGTCTTGGCTAAAAATGGGGAAAATTATTTCCATCAGTCAACATTTCAGGATACTCGAAATGGTTCTGCATCATCAGAATTTTGATTTTCCAACTTTTTGGAAATTACCCTAAAAATGGGGAAAATTATTTTGACTAGGCAGTATTTTGGGGTACCACTTGAAATGGTTTTGTATCATCAAAATTTTGTTTTTTCAACTTTTTGGAAATTACCCTAAAAATGGGGAAAATTATTTTGTCCATACATTTTGACCACTGGGTACTAGAAATGGTTTCGTGTTATAAAATTTTTGATTTTCCAACTTTTTTGAAATAACCCTAAAAATGGGGAAATTAATAATGACCAAGCAACACCTCGGGGTACTCAAAACAACCTCAAAACAGTTCTTTAGCATCAAAATTATGATTTTCCAACTTTTTAGAAGTCTATTTTTTATTTTTTTATGTACTCAAATAACTTTTCATTTAAAAACCCGACTTCCGCCATTGTATTAGAATAAATATTTGGATGAAAAGAAAATGATGAAAGAACCATAGTGGTGAAAGGATTATGATAATTTCTGAATGCAAATGCTTGGTTTGTTGCTGAAAATATCAAAATTGCCATATGTATGCCTACAATATTTGAGGAGTTCCCTCAATTCCTCATGGATTCCATCATCAGAACTGGATTCTGAAAAATAGGACCAATCTGGAAGTATATCTATTCAAATAAAAAAAGAATTTTCCAAATCGGTTCATAAACGCCGCAGATATGAGGTAACAAACATTTAAAAAAAATACAACCGAATTGAGAACCTCCTCCTTTTGGTGAAGTCGGTTAAAAATGGGGTAGGTAAATCATTTCGATCAGAGAATGTAAATAGGTATCAGTTAGTAAGTACCTACCTCATAAAAATTTATAATCATTTATCTTATTTTTGATTTCGCACTACTTCACTTGCGGTAGTACTATATGAAACAAAACAGCGAAAATCCAAATTCCAATCGTCCGACTAGTCAGGCTAAAAGTTTGGAATAATTTTGTCCAAACAGTTAGACTATCGAACTGTTGGTAGGAAAGATTGGAATAAACGTAGCGTTATCCTGAAACAGCAGTAGGCTAGAACAACGCTTTTCCGATATGACTTGCAATTTGTTGAAAAGACAAATCTGCCGGTTCTCCTGGATTCAACCACTGTACGCTTGGACGAATTGTACGTGATGACTTGATGAGCGTTACCGATTATCGTACGATTCATTTTTCATCATAAGTAACGATACAATTCAAAATCCCCTCGTTATTGTGACGGTTGAGTAATTAAAGTTAACGGAGTGCCTACAAACGAATGTACCTATAACATCCCTTTCTAACATTACACCTTTCCAGTGCCGTAAGTGCAAATAGTACAAACTTGTATTTTGTTGGTATTTTAGCGCTAATCTTTTTGAGAAAAGTGTGGTAGATGGGTACCTAAACTATCTACCTACTAGAACGACTACTATAATTTGTACCTACTTATAATATTGTTCTCATGCAAGTGACTTACTGTCAATTTTTTTTAATAAAATAAATTATAAATAACAATAATTGAGAAACAAAAATTCTATAAAACTTATTATAAGTAAGTATCTCGTTTCTCTGTCAACGCGCTACTCAGTAATTTTTCTGAGAATTTTCCTTTATCCATGGATGTACTACTTACAGTGAGATGGGCATTCCACGCTCCATAGGCACAGACAACTAAGGGATACTATTCTACATCCATGAAGTGGATTAAGTTGCCTGCCTGCCATTTACACAAAAAATTAAGAATTATAAATTGTTAATGTTTAGTGAAGTTCTTACTGAAAACTACAATTAAAAATACTTTGGGTCGGGGTGTCAATAATGCTGGGCCACATTATCGGACTACGGCGAATGATTTCTTTGTGCGTCTCTGTTTGTATGCATCATTCGTAAAACGACAGACAGGGACACAAAACGCAAACATTCGCCGTAGCCCGATAATGTGGCCCTAGCATAAGGGGGCACTGAGTAAAAAAGCAAGGAACATAATACCTCAGAATAATGTTGTCATTATTCTGAGCATAATATTCTGGGACTATGACAAAAGACAAACAAAAAATATTTAGTTTTTATTTTTTGAGGGTAGATGGAACTTCATTGAACCAATTTAGAGTGAGAATTTTCTAAGACTTTTTTTGCGATTTTTAAGTCTTATTAGTTTTCAGTGCCCTTTTTGCACCTTATCTACACCCCAACCATATTTTGTGCCGAAATTGGTAAGGACCTAAGGAGAATCATGTCGTACAGTAGCAAAGTTGATACAGATTTCGTGTCAGCGGTCGATTTAGATGAGCTAAACAGAATGATTGAGGACATGAGTGATGAACACAAAGATTCTCAGCAGGTAATGAATCAAATCAAAGGCATGATGGATTCTCTGCTCAAAATTGTCCGAGGTCCAAACAACAGGGGCTTCCGGCGCGAAGATCTATCGAATTTCTTGAATGATAGTGCGCCTAATCTTTTGATGCCTGATATGGTTAAAACAACTTGTGATGTGGATGTAGATGCCATTATAGCAAAAATGAAGAGCTACATTGAGGACATCAAAAAGAAACTCGTGTTATCAGAAACAAAAAAAAAAGTGCGCGTGAATAAAGTACTTGAAGATTTAGAGCATTGTGCTCCCGATTTTGATGAAATATGCCAACGCCTAGGTAACTTGAAGCTGAACAAAAAAGATGAAAGCAGCTGCAATCACGAACTTAATGCCAAACTGTCATTGCTGTGTGATAATGTGAAAATGTTTACAAAAGTACCTAACTCATCCATCATATTGTGTACAATCCAATAAAACAAGAATATTCTTTGTAACAACGCAAAGCTTTATTGACATTGTCATCTTTTTCAGTTATTGCAAACCTAAACTATGTTCGCTGAGGCCAACAAGAATTGGACACCAACACAGCATCGGAATGATGCATTCAACTACGATCAGATTGTCAAGAAACTGCTGTGTGGCATCAATGAGGTCTTATGTTCACTTTACTGTAAAAACTAAGTCCCGTTGTATAGATGCTGAGGTATCCATGATACCTGATGGATACCTGAGCGACTCATATTTTTTAATTACTCTACATGAGAAATGCATTGTTCTCATGTGGGAAGATTGTTGATTTTTTTAATGTTCCTTTTATAATTAAAGACTAGATTTGTGAAACATGGCTTTGTATGTACTTACGTATTGTATTTGATTGTCATTCCCACAATATTTGTATTAACCAGGGTATATACCGGGGCCCTTCGCGTGTTCAAAATTCTTTCAGGGCAAGGTCAAAGCGGCACGTGCTTATCTTGCTCAACGTACCTAATTATTATTTTCCCTTTCATAGTGGCAATGTATCCAGCGTCTGGTCATCATTTGGATCAGTTGAGCTATCTTTACATCGTTTGAAAAGGTCTTTAAGAACAATTACTATTATATTATATAATATATATGTATATATAATATTATATATTTATTATAATTTAGGATACTTTACTTTTTCAATTTTTATATACCTATTCATATTAGATCTGATGTGTTATTCTTTCCATAGGTAACTAGGTAGGTACGTAAAGAATAATAGGACAAAGTAAAACTGTTTACCTACATAAACAAAAAACTGAAACTCATTTTAGCATTAAAAATAAGGTTCTTATAATCTTAAAAAAAATATAAAAGGTAGGTAGGTATTCCCTTTTATTAATTTCAACTTGATACCTGAAAAAAAAGGGAAAAGGGTCTAACTCTTAGAATAATGACTAGAGCACTTACTACTTGTTGGTACTTTAGCAATCCTAGTACCTACTTGTCATTATTCTAAGATCCTTCTATTGCTAGTCATTATTCTAAGGTATATAGGTATATATAGGTTCATTAGAATAAGGACCAAGCACTGGTCCTTATTCTAAGGTATAACCCTTGTCTAACATTATTCGATTCATTCCCACTAGTTCCTTTTGGCAGTCCCTTTAAAGGTACATTATTCTAGGTCTAATTAAAGAAAAGACAACAGACGTACAGTACAGCGGGGCGGGTGCCGTCATTTCACAACCATGGAAAGCACGACCCAGGAATGCACAGCCTTGGAATTGATTGTGCATTCCCGGGTCGTGCTTTCCAGGCCGTAAAAAATAACGTACACCCATTGAAAACGCAGCCAAAATGGCTCCATTGTGCTTTCCATGGTTGTACAATCCCGACACGTGTCAGGAATGACCACCATAATCCATGGAATGTACAACCTGGGAATTTGATGTCAAGGATTGATATTATTTGACGTCATACTTATATGTACTCCGTTTACACTTTTGTTCCTTGCTCCAAGGTTTACACTCACTTGAATGGGAAGTTTTCTGATAGCTGAAGACAATAGTTCTAAATCCATTCATAGATGGCGCAGCACGGCAACGAAAGCTATCACCATATTATTGTTTTTATGGCAAGATAAATAAAAACTTTTAAATTACTTTGTAGGTACCTACCTAGGGTACCTATATAGTTATGTAGAAGTTATATAGCCTACAATTTTAAGAACCAGCCAATTAAAACATATTTTTATAATTTTAAATGGTTCAGATGCATCTCGCACGAGCGTTGTCTCGTTCCTGAAGAATTCTAATTTCTAGTGTTGAAACACGTAAACCATATCAGTGGGGACTTCTATAACCCAAGTAAAATGCATCTATCACTCTTAGAATACTTGTCTGAAGCATGAATCACTACTGCAACAACGAATTCTTCGTGTATATTTCGGTAAAACGGGTTTTGATTGGAATTATTATAATTTGCTTATTTAGAAGAGACCTTTTCAAGTTTTCAGGTGGCTTTTAAATTAGTAAGGAATTTCCTAATATTACGCCAAACTGACAGGTTCGTTCAAGGGTAGGTAGCTATTGCGTTTCATATGCATGCAGACTAGCTAAGTTTATTACTTAACTAAAATGGCCGATAACGTCAAACTTTCTATTTTACAGAATTTTAGAAATAGATGTCGTTTCAAATTCCGTCACGCTTTGTCAGTTTTAGTTAGCTTTAAGTTTAGCGAGTGCAATCTCAAATCGACACCATTATGTGCATTAAAAATTGCTTGGATATAATGTACTTCCCACTCTGCTCAGTGAGGCGACTATTAGTGAAACTTTAAATAAATAATTCTGATGAAAACGGGAGGTACCATCGAACTGGAAGGTAGGCACCGGAACTTAAAACAATTTATCCTAACCGTGTTTGGGCTTACCTATTGGAATCGCCATGAGATTGCACTCTGGCTATGAATGATTTTAATGGTAATATTCCGCGTTCAAATTGCGCTACTTGAGTCGTATGTTATTCGTGACCTTGATTTAATCCTTTTGCAGATACTTTAGTCGAACACAATGGCGGAAGTTTGTTATTTTAGTAATACTTATACCTACTAAGTAACCCTATTTATGTACCTCTGTGGCGCGGCGGGCGAGTAGCCAGCTGAGATGCAAGTGTGAGTTGCGGGTTCGATTCCCGCTGCGGGACAAATGTTTATATGATCTGCAAATATTTGTTCTGGATCTGGGTGTTATGGTACCATGGTACTCGTAGTTCCTGATACCCACGACACAGGAAATCCTAGAGTGAGGCTACGTATGTGACTGTTGGGTGTTAAGTAAAAAAATCATAACATTAATAAGAATAGAATAGATTTATTTTATTTGAATGTTGTTGCAAATAAAATAAATCTAATCTATTTTTATTTATAACACACATATATACTTACCTATGTAGTACTAGATTTTTTATTAACAATAGATAAATGAATTATTTTTAAAATTTTACTCTAAAACAAAATATTTCTCTGCTCCGACCTATCGACTACCGACTAGTCTGCTTCTGCTCCGACCTCTGCTGCAGCATGTTAGTGGAGGAGTCCTGCAAGCAGAAAACTGGCAGTGAGAGGGAAGTGGGGTGAGGGAGACAGGAGAAAAAAAAGTCACTTGGAGCGGGAGCGGCGGCGTTTCATCGGAGAGTTCAGCGATATGGGAGGCATCTCCTCCCCGCGCGCTTTCGCATAGAATCTCTTGTTTTAACCTGTATCGGCTTTAACAGACACAAACTGCCAACGCCCGACTCGAGAACGTACCTGAACACATTCTATACAAGTTGGAGGCCTGACGTGTTGTAGGGTGTTTATGCACGCCCATCATCATCATCATCATTTTCAGTGTACAATCAGTTTATTTTATTGTCAAAATTTATATCAAACTTGATTGATCAATAAACTTATTATTATTATTATCTTATCTCATCATCATCGACAGCAGCTGTTAGAGAGCGGCGTCCACCTAGACGAGGCCCATGAGGGGAATTGCCATATAATCACCACTTGGCAGGCCGATTGATGATCGCAGTATATGTTAAGTGGATGCTGCTACCTATCCCCTGGTGTAATTTAACGACATCCACGGGAGGAAAATGGTGGGGGGTCTATTCTTAAACAAAACACACCACGGCATCTCCGTCCACTGATAGACGAACCCTCCTCCATGAATAATGGAGGGAATTGCCATAGTGACCAACTTGGCAGGCGGAGGGTTCCCAACGAGTAACACCCAAACGAGTAACACTGTTACTCGTTGGGAATTTTTGTCCCAACGAGTAACACCCTGGGAGTAGTGTTACTCGTTAGGAATATTTATAGAAAAAAAAATCCCAACGAGTAACAGTGTTACTCGATAGGAAAAAAGTTCCCAACGAGTGACACTAAGATATTTGTCTGGGTGAAGCTGAAAATAAAAAAAAAACAGTTTAATTAATGGCTGATCACTGCTTTTTATTTAAAAATAAAACAATCAACTTAATAAAATAAACATCGAAGTGTCGAACAACATTTGTGTTAACTCCTCTTTAAAATCAACCTTTTGTATCAGTTTTTCATTGTGTTCTAAAATTTAAGTTTCATTTTTTTTACTTTTTATGTACCACATTCTACATTATCATAAAATACAAGGAAATAAAAATCCAGTTATTCACAATTACTATTATGTGCAGTTATTGACCAACTAAATTTAACTTAGCGAATGGTGCATGCGAAAAAGACAGGCCGCGCTGCTGCCTCCGACCACTTTCCTTCCAGTATCATTCCTTTTACCCATTCCGGATATAAAACCACGGGCGGTTCATTTTGAAATAAATATAATTATTGTATCTCTTTTTGATGTGTTTTTGTAATAATGGTGTAAAATAAAGATATAAGCAATCTTTCTATCTATCTTAATTTAGTCAGACTGCTGCCATCGATATTTTCGGAATGTTATTTTTCCCGCGAGAATCTGTACTTATGGCCGATTAATCTTTTTATAATGAGTATTAATAATAGATACTACTAATATAATCTTACCCCTTACTGTAATCATTTTTAAACCTATTTTAGTTAAAATATATTTTGTCTTGTTTTGACGTATGACATTTTACATCGGAGAGACAAAAGCTATTTTAACTAATATAGGTTTAAAAAATTATCATGAATAATACCCATAGAGTTTATTTATTTCCACTAATTAGACTATAATTAAACTTAGATTAAATAAAAGGACGGTGAATGAACACTCAGCAAGAAATGTTTTGGATTGGTTACTAGACTTAATCAGGCAAATACCTGGGTGATTGGTACCAGTGTAACATAACATAACACCCTACAGTCACATACGTAGCCCTAATCCCACACTAGGATTCCCTGTGTCGTGAGTATCAGGAACTACAAGTACCATGGTACCATAACACCCAGAACCAGAACAAATATTTGCAGAGCATACAAACATTTGTTCCGCAGCGGGAATTAAACCCGCATCCTCTCGTATCTCAGTCAGCTACTTGCCCGCCGCAACTAAACGCCTAACTTCAAAGTTAGGCATTAAGCTGTTACATAGTTTTTTTAGGAACTAATTTGTCTATGTACTTGTACTGGCCAATTTCAGCTCAGCCAAAATCCATCGGTAGAATGTATAACACTATTAGCACATAATAATTAGTTACTTACCTTGACTCGAAACAGTCCGTTGCAAATATTTCTTTTTACACACGCCCACACTTCCAAACCAACGTCGTGTCTCCTTCGGACGTAGTACTGATGTCCCCTTATGATCGAATTACCTTAAACGCGACATGCCAATGAGGGCATTATACCTAAACATGAGATTTGCCTAAAAAGCTGTTTACCCTAAACGTAAGATGCCAAATGAAGCAGTATGCCTAAAATGTCAAATTGACAAAGAAGCAGTTTGTCCAAAGTGGATGCCTACAAAACAAAATGCCTAAGTGGTTAAATGCCTACAAAGGTGAATGTCTAAGTGGTTAAAAGCCTACTCAGGTAAATGTCTATTTACATAGTGGTTCTCTTCTCTAGATATAATATAATTAAAAATATATTTAAAAAAACATTTCATTTTTTTTTGTTAAGAAGGAAAGATAGGATCGTGTTCGTTTTAAGTTCGTACCTGGATGTAATTCGTATAATAAAATTTAGAGACCTACTTTATAAAAAAACAATAACCACAATAATTAAAAATTTCGATAGAGATTATCAAATATTATGAGACAATATTTTACTATGAAATTGACCTTACGGCTGCCAATTCTGTTGATATTTAAGGCTTTGCCAACTCAACATCAACTCGGTCAACTGACATATTTGACTTACCGCTTCTTGGTCGTCTTGTATTTCAGGCAAACTGCTTTACAGGTCATTTAAATAAACTGCTTCCTTGTCAATTTCACATTTTAGGCATACTGCTTCATTTGGAATCTTACGTTTAGGGTAAACAGCTTTTTAGGCAAATCTCATGTTTAGGTATAATGCCCTCATTGGCATCTCGCGTTTAAGGTAATTCGATCATAAGGGCTGATGTCCTCCCCGAAGAAGAACACTACCTCCATTTTTTTTCACTCATACAAATTTGTTTTGTTGAAATGAACTGGATAAAGCCATTTTTGTAGTGGTTGTACGTTATTGTGTGCCCTGTGCACTGACTCACACTGACAACCTGACTGCACAAAAGTGTTGCCAGCACCTACTTTCATTTCTGGACACGACGTAAGCATTTTTACCATTAGAGGAAACTTCACCACCAAATATTTTTTTTAAGACATTGGCAACACGTTGGAAACACTTCGCAAAATGCTTATCTCTGCTGCAATTCTGTGCAATATCTTATAGTGCAGTGTTGTCTACATCAAAATTACAAACTGCACGATTGCGTTGTTTCACTAAGATTTATCCGTCCATTGCTGTTTAATTATTAAACATATTTGAAGGACTCGAGATTGAACTAGCAGTGAATATCATTTTTTTCAATCAGGCTAATAAAATATGGTGAATGTTCAAGGATGCCATATTTTGGCGTTGATAGTGCATGGACAAAAATAAAAAATGGACTAACGAAGATAAAGTATAGCAACGAAGTATGGACACTTTCAACTAAATAGCTACGTATATTTTTTTATAACCGAACTAAAATAAAATGGCGTAATTTGTAGCACTGTTACTCGTTGGGATGTTTTTGTCCTATCGAGTAACAGTGTTACACTGGGTGTAACTCGTTGGGAATACTTCTTTTAATTTGTATCCCATCGAGTTACACTGTTACTCGATAGGAAAAAAAATCCCAACGAGTAACAGTGTTACTCGTTTGGGTGTTACTCGTTGGGAACCCTCCTGGCAGGCGGATTGGTGATCGCAGTATTCGTATAGAGTACTCCGGTGAATGCTGCGTCTATCCCCTAGTTTTATCCTTTAGTCGGTTCGTTTTTAGGTTTTTACGACATCCACGGGAGGATAGGGAGGGGTCTATTCTGAGGCCGGATACACCACGGCGCAAGCCGGATGAACTAAAAGAAATTACCCCTAAGAATCATAACAGCTGTGGGGTTTATCCTACTAATATTATAAACGCGAAAGTTTGTGGATGGATGTTTGTTACTCTTTCACGTAAAAACTACTGAATGGATTTGAGTGAAATTTGGAATGGAGATACTTTACGCCCTGGATTAACACATAGGCTACTTTTCATCATCATCATCAATTCTCATCATTATTCACGCGGGTGAAACCGCGGGGCGCAACTAGTACATAATAAATAAATAATAACGCCATGGCCGCAGTGACATTATAGCCGTATAATGCCAAAAAAATAACAGTATGTGACCGTTAAGCCGGATATTCACTAGGCAACATTTGTTAATAAACACTGTTTATAAACAGTGTTTCACAATGGTTCATCATCTCTGAAAACAGTTTATAAACAAAGGTGATGAAGCATTGTTTATTAAACATGTTGTTGCAGTGTTCCCCACTTCGAGTGGAGAGCAAGACGAAACGTCTAGTTTATAAGCAAAAGTCAACGGGTGTGAACGAGTTTTGCGCGAGTTTATAAACATGAAAATAGTGTGGTCCAACATACTACCTCCTCGAGTGACATGCATGACAAGTGTGGACTGCCAAGTTTCAGAAACAGTGTTTATGGTAAACTTGTTAATGAACACGTCTAAACAGTTTATTAACAAATGTTGCCTAATGAATAACCGGCGGTAATTGGTGTTGCATTCGGCGGCGCGGCGGGTGCATTGCAGCTCCTCAGCTTAAGAAATAAAATTCAAGAAATGTTATTTTTGTCATTTATTACCTTATTTATGTTTATTAAATTTTTTACTTTAAAACATCAATTTTTGCTCACAAAACTTGACAAACATCAAGTGTATAACCCAAAGTAACCTAGTTGTAACTTATGGATATAGGTAGGTACGTATTATAAAAATTTCCGTAGAACTACCAAGCAATCCAGTAGAAACACGGGATTTTTTTTATACCCGTGTTACATGCTCTTAGTCATCATATCATAGTTTGACACCTGTCAATTTGACGCCTGTCAATTTGACGCCTGTAGCATTAAATAGTAATATCATAGAAGTCGAATAACACAATTAAATTACAATTAACTTAGTTAAATAGGACTTTAAATTACAAATTAATTATATGCGTGTACTGTATGCATACTTCTCGGTATAATCTTACGTATACAATCTCCTTTTTACTTTGCACCTCCACTGAATAAAGATTAAAATATTTTCTGTTACATTTTTCAAACAAAATAAATATTTTTTTTACATTTATGTAACATATTTTGTAACTTTCTCTCTCATTTCTATGACTATGTTAAGTATATTTTTTGTATAAAAAAGGAAATAAATAATATTCGTTTGTTGCCCGTGGTTATTTGTATTAGCGGAATTCATTTGTTTGTCGATGATCAAAAAAGCCTAAGAAGTTTATTTCTTTAGGTTGGAAATATTTTAAGTTTAGTTTAATAATAAGTAAATAGTTAAAGTATTAAAGTAGTCGAAGAGTAATTGAATTAATTTAGTTGTTTAATTGCGACTTCTATGGTATTATTATAAAAAAAAACATTTTATGTACCAACTTAAAAGAACTAAATTTAATACTAAAAATGTTCGCGGTTGACCCACCTTTACACTAGTGAAATTCCTAACTAGCAAAAGTCTGACAAGTGTCAAAAGAGCAAGTGTCAAAGTGACAGTTGTCAAACTATGAAATGTTGACTAAGATATAACACGTTACCATAAGTAGTAACATGGGTAAAAAAACAACTTCCCGTGTTACTACTGGATCGCTTGGTAGGTCTACGGGAAACGCAACAAACGAAAATTACTTGGTTATAGCTAAGTAACCATTTAGTAGGGCTATTAGAAAGCAGTGTAGACAATTAGGTTCAATTTTCAAACAAAATCTTAAAAATTAGTTGTAACTTATGGATATACATAGGCAGATAAAACATCTATTTTTGCTTACAAGTTTATAAACCAAAGTAACCTAGTTGTAACTTATGGATTTAGGTAGGTACGTAGTATAAAAATTCCTTGGTTATAGCTAAGTAACCATGTAGTAGGGTAGGGCTATTAGAAAGCTGTTGACAAAATTAGGAATAATATTGAAACAAAACAGAGTTTTTTTTTTGGGTTAGCTAATAAAATTTCGTGACGCAACATTGATAAAAACGCATAAAATGCATGGTCCCTTTTTTGAATTTTTGCTTACATCTCGAAAATATATTATTATACCTACTACACAATGAAAGCTGACAAAATTCTATACACTTTTTACCTATTTTCAATCGTTGTCTAGATATTATGAGCTCCGAAAAACGGTAGATTTTTTAAAATGTGTATTCTCCTCAAATAGACTTATTGTTTTTTTCAGTGCTCGAAACCAGGTGCAATCAAGAAAGACCAAGCGTCGCAGATTGACAGAAACAATTGTAATAGCAATTGTAATACAAATTTTTGGACAGCTAATGATTTACGATTCCTGCCACTCAAGAATCCCTTCCAAAATTGTGTTTTCATATCTCAGCGCTGATTCCAGTATCATAGTTCTCAATGAAAAGGTCGGTCTTTTTTGATTCCAATAATTTAGTTCTCAATGAATAGGTCGGCCTTTTTTGATTCCAACAATTTGATTTTTTTGGTATGCTAACAAAATTTCATAATCATAATCATAATCATTTATTCATTTACATGACGCAACATTGATAAAAATGCATGAAAACGTCCCGTTTTTTGGATTTTTGCTTACATCTCGAAAAAGGTGCATAGTAGGAGATTTTGTTATACAACACAATGAAAGCTGACAAAATTTTCTACAACTTTGATTCTATACACTTTTTACCTATTCCCAATCGTTGTCTAGATATGAGCTCCGAAAAACGGTCGATTTCAAAAAATGTGTATTCTCCTCATATATACTTCTTGTTTTTTCAGTGCTCGAAACCAGTTGCAATCAAGAAAGACCAGCGTCGCGGACTGACAGAAACAATTGTTATAGCAATTGTAATACAAATTTGGCAAACCGACCTTTTGAACAGCTAATGATTTACGATTCCTGCCACTCAAGAATCCCTTCCAAAATTGTGTTTTCATATCTCAGCGCTGATTCCAATAACATATATCTCAATGAATAGGTCGACCTTTTTTATTCCAATAACTTAGTTCTCAATGTATAGGTCGGCCTTTTTTGATTCCAATAATTTAGTTCTCAATGAATAGGACGGCCTTTTTTATTCCAATAACTTAGTTCTCAATGAATAGGTCGATTCATTCCCACTAGTCCCTTTTGGCAGTCCCTTTAAAGGTACTAATGGGACTCGACCTTTTTTGATTCCAACAATTTGATTTTTTTGCATGTTTATTTTAAATTCGCTCATATTCTCTCGAAGCTCAATGACTGCCTGGCCAAAACTGTAACAAACAAAATATGTTCAATGATAATATAAATAGATAAATAGCTCAAAAACTTTTTTAAAGTGTGAATTAAAATTGTTCTCAAACATAACACTAACCTAGGTGTTAAATCAATTAAGAAGTTTGAGTCTAGTGTGCGCATGCTGGAACCAGGACATTACGTGTCTCTCGAAACTTTCGTCTGTTAATCTCGGAAAAGACTGCGTGACCGCAACTGTAACAAATATATGTAGCTATACTTAAATTATCTTACACCCTGTAATTATATAAAGTAATATAAAAGAACAGCCACGTAAATTGGCCGTGGTAGTCTTGGCCTAAGGATATAACTCCTCCAACTCCTCTTGTGGATGTCGTAAAAGGCGACTAAGGGATTAAGCCAGGGGGTGGGCAGCAGCATCCACCTGAGCACTTAACACCAAACTGCTATCACCAATTCGCCTGCCAAGCGTGGTGATTATGGCAAATCCCCCATTGCACGCAATGCATGTTGTGAGGCCTCATCCAGCAGTGAATGACGGGCTGATGAAGAATAGGAAAGAAACTTAAAACATTAAAAAATATTACTTTAGTAAGAGCCCTATCACACGAAGGATTCTTGACCGTAGGCATTGACCGTATCGGCGCGATAGCATCGCGACACTTCCATCGCAACAAAGTCGAAGCGAAACTGAAATCGTGGCGCCATCGCAACATCCGTCGGCGCAGGGCGCGGCGATGAAAGAATAGCTACAATGTAGTCGCGGGGACAACGCCTATCCTCAAAAGTTCGTCGTGTGATCGCTCTTATAACACTAACGTTTTAATGTAGTCATCAATTTTAAAGATGATAATTTGAAATTGTTTTTCTTGCCGGTCCATGAACAGTACTGTCCCAAATAATTAGTGATTTATTTCCAAGCAACGATTTACGCAATCGCGTTCCTTACTGCCGCGGGGTTTCTTAACACGTCGAACTAAAAAAATATTATAACAGACAAAAAAGATTAGTAAATAATACGAGTATTTAAAAGTATGATAATAAAAGAAGCTATAGTAAATTATCAATTGATGATACGGTAAGAACGTTGAACTGCCTCCCAATTATAGTAGCAAATGGTAATGGGGAACACAACAATGGGTATAATTTTGGCAGCCTTAGCGCGGTTTAAATCTTTTGAAATTTGAAATTGAGGTCAAGTAGTTTCCCCTATTCAAGTATCATAATATTCGAGTGACATCACAAACGTTGAATCGAATATACTAAATATATTATGTAAATAAATAAATAATTCATCAGCAAACTGAAATATAAAGAAATAGTCATACTACACAGTTATCAACAAAATATGATATAAAAGTACTCATAATATAATATATTTATAAGTATATAGTATAGTAGTAAGTTTTTGTTTCTTTTCCTCTAAATTTTAATTTAATTAGCCAATGCACTTGCTTTCTGTATTCACCCAATGTAACTGTGTCAAATATATTATGATAACTCACTCTCTTGAGACCCAAGATGCAGGCTTTTATGCCCAGTTTGGGCCTTACAGTTAACCTCTTATAGAACTTAGGAAATCCTTGTGTTTGGTCTTACCTTAAAATATAATGTAAAACATTTATTGGCAATAAACATTATCTTCTCTGATCTAGTTTCAAAAGTTATAACACTAGACATACCTCCCAAGGAGCCACGCCCTGTTCGCAGTTGGCTAGTTCCGCGCCGCTCGTTACAATCTTGCAACCAACAACCATTCTACCGTCACAGACGAATTTACACAGCATCTTGTCTAAGGTCGCCTTTATGAAGTACCAGCTGTCTGTCAGGAGGAGCTCTATGGTCTCGGTGGTCCTGGTGACACTGTAATAACAAGCAAACAGCACACTTTTTTTTGTTATAATTGTATCATCATCATTATTACCGGCCTATTTACATCCACTGTTGAACGAATCTCCCATTGAATACCCCCATTATCAGGCGGATGCTGCTGCCCATCATGCTGTAATCCCTTAGTTGGCTTCATATTATATTATTGAGACATCGAAAACTATTGAAATATCGAGTTAGCTAGGTCTCGACTCGATATTTCAATAGTTTAACCCTGTTAAACCCCTGTTGTTTTTCAGGGTTATAACCCTGATTTTTAATTTGAGACAATTTTTGTAAACAAACAAATGTCAAGATATGCCACTTTGTGTATAAGTGTCATGTATGTGTGTCATATGAGAATTTACACGTATGCTACACAATCATGACACTTATACTCACAGTGGCATATCTTGACATTTGTTTGTTTACAAAAATTGTCTGAAATTAAAAATCAGAGTTATAGATCGATTTTTCGCCCCCCAAAAACCTCCATATATTTTATTAAATAAATAAATAAATGCTGGAGACATTTCACACAGCATTATCTAACCCCAAGCTAAGCAGAGCTTGTGTTATGGGTACTAGTAATGCAATAGGTACATTACATAGCTATATATTTTTTTATTATTATTATACATTAAAACATACCCAGAACACCCTGAATAAATATCTGCAGATCGTACAAATATTGGTTCCGAGGCGGGAATCGAACCCGCCACAGAGGTCGTCGAGTATTATAAAGCCCTAAAGCCTCCCCAGCTTAAGTTTCGAGAGAAATTACATACCTGCTCACACTAACGCCATCTATGTAGATTCCAGCCACACACAAAACCATAATTTTAGTAGGAACATCACCCTCATCCTTTTCGAATATCTTCCTCAAAGCGGGTCTTTCAGCATTATAAAGTTCTTTGTCATATCTGTATTTAAGCTGATCTAGCACATTTTGTATTGTACATAGAACACTTAAGATTGGAAATCTGATTTCATACAATAATAACTTCCATAGTATCAATTTTAAATGGTTGTCCAGCCATCCTTCTGGGACTAGAATTCTATTGACAGCGCTTAGAAATATCTTTTTTAGTTCTTCTATGCTTACTTTGCTATCTGTAAGTTCATTTCTTTGAGATATAAACTCGAAATTGAGTATGTTGTCCAAATTAAAGTTTGAAATGTATGGATCTATGTATTTTCTTTTGTCATTGTCAAACTTGGTAAGATCATTTAAGGTGTAGATTTTGTTTTTCTTATAATTTTCACTCATTTTTATCTTTGTAGGGCCTATAGTATTTTTGGTGTCTACAATTTTGATACATTCTATAGTTTTTTGTTATTTTCATTTTTGTATGGAGTTTCAAATCTCTTACTCTTTTTAGCTCTTGGGCAAGAAAGAATTGGACTACCTGAACTTTTGTTATTTCTTGGTGTTTCTTTAAAATCTTCAGTACAAAGAGTCTCTTTAAAGTTATCAAGTACTTGAGTATCTATTATATTTTCAAGATTCACGGAGTCTATTTGTTGATCTTTTTGCTTAGGAGTCTTATTTCTGTCATTTTCAGCATCATTTGTATCTTCTAGTAACTTTCTTGAGTATTTCAAAGCATCTTTAGAAATATTGGTGTTTTTATTATTAGCCGTTCGAAACTGAAATATACTGTTTTCAGGCAGTTTTACTCCATTTTTATCTAAATCTATGTTTTCGTCATCTTTGTTAGGCTTTTGAGTAGCCTTTTGGAAACCCGAAATAGATTCTTGTTTCTTAAATTCTGTAGAGTGTAGGTTCTTATTAGGTAATATTATAAAAAGGGCTTTAGACTTTTCCTTTCCATGGCTTCAGGCTTCTTTGGATACTTCTTCGACTTTTTTCTTACTTTACTAGCGGTATAGTAGCGGTTTACTTACGGTTTGGTCCTTGCCAGGGTTGCCAACCCTGAAAAAAAATCCCTCGTACATATGCAGCTAAAAATCTCGTATTTTGACTTTCAAACCTCGTACATTTATTATGCATCGAAAACGTGCTAAAACCAAAATTAAAGCATATTGAACTACTGGATTTAGGACGTTTTACTCAATAAAATAAACTATTGCAAGTTTCCTACTAAATAAAACATCACTTTGTGTTGTATGTCAAAAAATCTTTATTAATTCTCAAGTAAAATCACACAATTACATATGCTCTCCAAATATGATGTCAGGAACATCCTCATTGTCATCGTTTTTTTCTGCCGTATATTTTGTCTGTTGTCATGCGGCTATACATTTCTTTAGTGGGTTCAAAATTGACGCAGTTTCCAGTACGAGTTGAACCTTTTGCGCTCTCTGCAGCAAGAAGTGTGCCGTTCACCGTTTCCACAGTTAGCCGGTTTCTTATCTCTGTCTTTATTAAATTGACTTTACTAAAAACCCGCTCGCAGTCAGCATTCGCATGGGGTAGGGACAGTGTAGATAGGGCAAAATGAGCCACCTCGGAAAAGTCTTCAGTTTTCAGTAATTGAGCCCAAAACTTATCTGGCTCACTGATTTCATTCAACCTTTTAGGATGACGAGCTTGTGCATTGGGCAAACTCCTCCATTGATTGTCGATTATTTGTTTCTTTGCGTAATCAGCTGGTGCGATTATACGGGTGACCACCTCCATAAGAGGCATAAGTGTAGGGAAATGGCTCCTAAAATCGTGGGAGAGCGCTGATGCAGGTTCAAAAACTTTTAGCTTTGACAAGACTGGATCTTCCATATTATATCGTTTTTTAATTTCGGTAGCTGCAACTTTGTAGAAATTTTTGCAGCATGAGAAGAACTGTGCTATATCTGCAGGCTGTCTGATCACATCTGGATGTTTCAAGAGCTCATACACTTTGACGCCAAGATACATTGCAGCGTCATGGAGCTGATGACGCTGACTTTCAGGGTTTATTTCACCAAGATTTGGCCTCATAACATATTCGCGTTGTAAATAACGCAATAGGATTTCCTGGTAAAGTGAACGAATTTTCTCATGCAGATTGTGAACAACTACTTTCTCGCTTTGAAATTCCAGATTGAAT
Organism: Epirrita christyi; assembly: GCA_951392215.1. Classification (NCBI taxonomy): domain Eukaryota; kingdom Metazoa; phylum Arthropoda; class Insecta; order Lepidoptera; family Geometridae; genus Epirrita; species Epirrita christyi. The sequence goes on along the minus strand of OX595833.1, from coordinate 14,854,799 downwards.
TTATTGAATAAAGGGAGTGACCATTCAAGGAAACAGAAATAAAGTTTGTAGAACGGGTTGTTTAGTTTTTCGAGAATAAATACTGCTCGATTTCTTACATCGGCTCTTGCTCTATGTGCACGGTTTGTCGTAAAATCGATGAAAAAAAGACGTAGGGCCTCCCATTGCTCTAATATCCTTTCAACCACTGATAATAAGGAAAGCCATCTTGTCTGTGATGGTTTCAGTATTTTGTGAGGCTCCACTGCAACAAACGACTGGAAGTTACGAAAATCAAATAGCCGTTTATCACTATGTTTAAAAAAGTTGTAGATATCTCTAGCCAGTTGTTCTACACCTTCAGGCAACTGTTTACAGGCTTCACTGGCACACAAATGGGCCGAGTGACAAACGCACTTCGTGATTATGATTCCTGCAAAATCACGTATGAACCTTGTTTTTACAGAGTCGTTATCACCCATCATGACGTTACACCCATCTGATCCAAATCCGATTACATTATTCAATGGTTAATTTTACGGTTAGTTAACGAATCGATAAGAGCTCTATATAAATTTTCGGCATTCGCAGTAGGAATATCATCAGCATCAGGTGTTTCTTTAAAAACTTTGTAAAGCTCCCAAAATGCGCTACATATCTTTTGAGCTTCTTGATCAAAATAGCGTACCACAACGCAAGCAGTTTTGACTGTCGAAACATCGGTCGTCTCGTCCGTCATCACCGAAAACTGATTATTTTGTAATTTTTGGGCTAAATCTGCTTTATGACCTTCTCCACGAACGTTCTTTACCACACCTGTAATTTTGGTACTTTTAAGTTCAATTTCCTTGATTAATTTAGAATCCGTCACGACTTCTTTTAATAAGTCAGTCAAATGGTCAGCAACCGAAAATGCTATGTTGTGCTCCGCAAAAAAAGCAGCAAGTTTAATTTCTGCACGAGCTTTTTGTTTATTTTGTGGAGTTAGACCTCTCTGGAATCCAAGCGATGTTAATGTCTGTGTTTTTCCACTGGATCCAGGTTTGTTGCTCAGGTGTTTCTTGGTAGAGGCATGAGTTTTTAAATTGGATAGTTCAGCTACCATTGACGTCCCTGGGCAATATGCACATTTAGCTTTTGTTATATCATTGGTGTCTGGCAAAAGCCAGTCTTTAAATGTCGGATCCCTTAACCATTGCTGTCTAAAATTTTGTACACGATGCTGCGATACTGTGTTACCTTCCTTTTTTCTTGTCCATCCACCTTTTTTGGGTAATTTTCTAGGCGGAGTCAAAGTAGGCGAACGGTCACTGTTTTCGTCGTTATCACTCATAACTCATAACGATACTTCTATTACGCCACTAAACACGAACGAAACAACGAAAAGACCTTCTCTCTTAAAAATCTTCTATTTTACAAAAACTTCAATTAGCTACACGTACTAACGTAGTACAGTTCGGACGTTTTGGAATGAAATTTCTAAACAGAGACATGAGTAATGCGAAGAACGAAATGTTTTATTAGTCGGGGATTTCCCGGTTGACGAGATAGCTACCATAGACAATCATCGCGTAAATGTGGCAATGGAATTTTTGGCGTAAGAAGTTCCTACAAGTTCTGGTAGATGTCACTAGTTAGTTTGTATGGCCATATTATCAAAATCTCGTACATAATTGTACGAGGTTGATAGTGACCTCGTACCTCGTACGGAAGACCACAAATCTCGTATTTGTACGAGGAACCTCGTACGGTTGGCAACCTTGGTCCTTGCTCCTTTTTTTTTTATTTTTTATTTTAATGGCATCTGTGTATTTTCTCAATTTTGCCAATGTCAAGTTATTGATATAATCAAACAATGTCCAGTCGTCAAAGTCTTCTGTCATGTTCTAGTAAATTGATGGCAGTTTACTAGGAATGTGTAATATAGCCTTTGCCGAGTATCAAATTGAAACTATATATTGATATTTGATATCGGATTTTGAAACTATATATTTTCTGAAACTATATCTTTACGGATTGGCCTAGTAGGCACCCTGATTTTGAAACTTTATATTTTCTGAAACTGTATATTTACGGATTGCCCTAGTAGGTACCCGGATTTTGAAATATATTTTCTGAAACTATATACTTACTTACATGTTTACGGATGGGGTTAGTAGGCACCCGATATTATACCCGATTTTGACGATCTCTGTGGCCTGGCGCGGCGTGGCGGGTGAAGGTTCGCTTGCGACTCAGGAGGTTGCGGGTTCGATTCCCGCCTCGGACCAAATATTTGTACGATCTGCAGATAATTATTGTTCAGTGTGTTCTGGGTATTTTTCTTTATATAATAAAAAATATAATAAAAAAATAATCTATGTACTTATTTGTATTAAGTATATCAGTTATCTAGTACCCATAACATAAGCTCTGCTTAACTTGGGGCTAGATAATGTTGTGTGGAATGTCCAGCAATTTTCTAGTTCAAGGCCAAAGGTCAAACCTTACTAAGAGAAATCAGCCAATCATTATTATTTTTTAATTAAGGTTGAAAGTTGAAAGTTCATACAATAAATATTTATGCTAGAGTGCATCCAGTCTAAAACTGCACGCCCCCCTATTTAATTTACTTCAAAATAAAATATTCCTCATTCCGTAAGCACAAGGACCATTATTAAACGTCTAACGTGTCAACTGCCAAGTAAAAGCGGTGGAGGGGCGTTCAATTTTAGATTAGACGAGCTCTACAATCCCGCCAACAAGTTGATAAGATTTTTAAACTTTAGTCTATAATAATTAAGGTTGAGTTTTGTCATTCATCACGCGGTCTCGTTTATTCGGCTGTCAGTCGTGGGAAGTAGTGTGCGCTCGCTGCTCACTCGATTCGATTCAATATGAACGAAACAAAACGATATAATCACCTTCACGATATTCATCGATTCGATACTCGTGATACGGAGCAATATAGACAATATAGTGTTTCGCCCGATATATAGTTTCAGTACAGGCCGATATCGATATCACGATATTGTAGCGATATATAGATTCAATATCTATATACGTTTTGTATCGCCCACTCCTACAGCTTACTAGAATGTTCCTGGACAAATTCCACCCATTCGAAAAGACACGCAATGCACTTATTTTATTTAAATTCACTACCATGTGCTCTTTATGAGCTACACCGGTTAAAATGCCACCAAAATTACACGATATAACTAAAAAAAACACTAGAAATTGAAATAAAATAAAAAAGGACGACGTCTCCCTTCGAAAGTAGTACTCTCCTTAGTCTGTGGAAAGAGCAGAAAAAGTCCCCTTCCTTCTTGGAGCAAGGAACAAAATGGAGCGGCAGTAACATTTATTTTGTATGAAAATTGCCCACCATTAGCTTGCCATTCAACCATTCATTTAATACTCTGTGACCTATAATTGCCTTCATTCAAAGTTTTGTTTACTTTTTGTGTTTTCGTAAATTTTCACTATTTTATTAGCAAATACCTATATTTTTTACTACACAAGTTGGATTTCACAATGCCTGAGTGTAATATTGTGCATTGTGGTACGAGGCAAAGCCAGTATCGGCCTGGGCTGACTTTACGCAAGTGCTTCAACAGTTTTCATTGAAATTGTAGTTTTGCTTCATTATTTTGTTCTAAATGTATGTTTCGTTAGTGAGCTTTAGAGTAAACATATGGACATTAGTGCCATTGTTGTGTAAAATATCATTATTTCATAGTAATTCATTTATTGCTTACAAGATTGTTTACAACTAGGGCTTGGTCGGGCAAATAGCCGACCCAGTTCGACCCAAAAATCGAGCACGCCTTATTTATCAGAACAACCGCCCTGTGCCTTCCTTGCTCTTGTAAGAGATTTGATTTGATTGACATTGACTAACATTGACATTGACATAATAATGAGAGTAACTAAGCGTAGAGATTTATATTCTCTTTGGTAACAGCATGGAAGTAATAAGTACTATTACTTCCATGGGTAACAGTGAGCAAGAAGCGACGAAGCAGCGCCAACCTTAGAATAAGGACTGAAAGCGCCAACCAACATGACCATTACCTTGGAGCAAGGAACATATAACCATGGAATTTTTATTATATCCTTGATATCCATGCTATGCACGAAACCTACTACCTGCTGAGCTACTCACACTCGTAGATAATTTAAAAAAAGAATCCAAGTCTGGCAACCTAAAAAAATTATCATACGTTGGCGGGAGCGGCAAAATAAGTTAAAAAAACGAATCCAAGTATGGCAACCTTAAAAAATATCATACATTGGCGGAAGCGGCAAAATAATTTAAAAAAATGCCCCAATGATAACGTCCCACAAGAAGAAACCCAACAAAAGCAGTGGGACGTTCCATTGGTGCAGAAGACCTTTGACATTTTGGCTCAAACTTTTTTCAGTGATCGCGATAGGGCCCGCCTTCTAGCTGTCTCGCAACATGAATCCGGACAGTGGCTCAATGCCATTCCTTCCAAATCCATCGGAACACTGCTCGATAATAGGACTTTTCAGGTAGCGTTGGGGCTCAGACTCGGTGCTGCTATATGTGAGCCCCATCGTTGTTCATGTGGCAGCGACGTCGATAAATATGGGATCCATGGTCTCTCCTGTCAAAAGAGTGCTGGTAGGTTTTTCCGCCACAGCTCCTTAAATGATATCGTGAGACGGGCGCTTAACACCATCAACGTACCTAGTGTACTTGAACCTGTGGGCTTAGCCCGTGATGATGGCAAAAGGCCCGACGGTATGACCTTGGTTCCCTGGGAGCGGGGGCGAGCCCTTGTGTGGGACGCCACTTGCGTTGACACATTAGACCCCTCTCATCTCAGTGGAACCATCACAAAGGCTGGAGCCGCAGCGGAGGCAGCCGAAAACGCTAAGCGGCGCAAATACGAAGTCCTCTCTGCTGACTACATTTTTGCGACACTTAGAGTAGAGACATTAGGCCCATGGGGACCTAGTACAAAGAGCTTTTTTAAAAAAAATAACACCCTTGTTAATTGACGCCGCTGGTGACAAGAGGGCTGGCTCCTTCCTTGCACAAAGAATTTCTTTGGCCATTCAACGTGGGAATACAGCCAGTGCTCTTGGCACCTTGCCATATGAACCAAATTCTTTGTATAGTTAGCTTTCTGTTTTATATTATGTATTATATGATTATGATTATGATTAGCATATAGATACCTAATTATATTTTTTGTAAATAAAAAAAAAAAGATTCCAAGTCAGGCAACCTTAAAAAATTACCATACGTTGGCGGGAGAGGGAACTTGAAAACTGGATGGAACACAGACAAAATGTGAACTCAGAACTTCCGGAATGGAAAAAATATTTAGGCGGCAAGGAGGAAGCACAAGCAGGCAGTTACAAAATATTTTTGTTGAAAATAATTTTACAACATCATCGTTTTCAAAATGGATTTAAACACGGATGCGAAAACATTAAAAGAACGGATGTCTCATCAGACATCCAAATTAATCAAGCTAAGGGTAAGTTAGTAGTTTATTTAGATTTTTCCAAAGATTTCCCAGCATTCTCTACAGCTAATCCGCGTTCTTGTTATAGTCCCAAATTAAAGTGACCGCAAATAATAGTTTTAGCGATAAGAGAGAACAGATTGGCCTGACGGCAACTCTGATGAAATGAAACCCATAATTTGTATGGGCATTGAACAATGCCCGCTCATAACCAACTTGTGGGCGAGACGGCGAGAATTATAGAACACGGGATCGGGGGCGGTCTGATTGCTTCAAATTGATTCTTTCAGATAATCATTGGAAGAAAAGGATTCCAATTATCGATTTCACAAACTAACTAGGTATTAACTAGGTGGTAACCTACGGATTTCTATCGATTTACGCCTGGCAAATCTGTCAGTTTTTCATAGAAACCTCAGAAATAGAAACGTGTATTAAGTATACCGCCCCGTAGTTTGACATGCCATAGGAGTCTATTTATGTATTGGTCAGTGAAAATGCCCATAAGATGAGAAGTAGGTACCTACCTAGATTAAAGGTTATTCCTGAAAGCCCAGGGGATTTCAGTATTAAAATAGGTAAGTATATACCTAATAAAATTCCCAAAATCCCCATTATTTATTACTTAGTACTTATTGGCAGGTGAACCAACACGCGGCTTACTGGGACCTGAAAGAGAAACTTGTAGGAGTCGAAGCGGATCATGAGCCTCTACAGCAGAATATGCTGGAAGTGCAGATGCAGCATGAGGACCTCTCTGCACAGCACCAGGAGGAGCTACGCAAGCGCCATGAGACGCTCAACAAGTACCTACACCACAATACCACATACTCATACTCATACTATTAAACCATAGGAACAATTAGAACACTTGGTCACGTCATACGTTAGTTAGAAATTAGGTTATGTAAGTAACTACCTACTTAACTGGAGGGGCGCTAGAAACAGACAAGCATTTCATATAATTAAATAAATTTAACAAAATACACAATAACCAATTTTCAATTTTTGTTTCTGCTGTAAAAAGCATTGTCCAACAAATTAAATACCAAATTAATAATAATAATTAATTATATAATTAATATAATTTATAATTAGTTTTTGCGTTGCGATTCGCGCAAACCCAAGGGTTTTGAATTAAATAAGATGTCAAAAATTATTTTATTATGTTGTCAATACAACATTATTACACAATTCACAGGACACTGTGATCTCAACCACCATCTACTGAAGACAGGAGCTACGGACAGTGGGCTATGTCATGAGACATGTGTATGAGATAGTGGAGCATGTTATATTGTACTGCACAGCCACAAATGAAGCCAGGAAAAAAACTGGACTCCAGGAGCTGTTAGAGTCCTGTTTAACTTCATCCATTACTCATTCGGGAACACTGGAACAGTGCTGCCATCAACCCAGATTCCTTCTCTGTTATTTTAGGAGTTGGGCTGGCTGGGGTAGGGTTAGCAGGGGGACAATGCACAATACACCCCAATGCGAGAAGTTAGCGCAGATCTTATCTCCCCCATTTTCAATTAGATTCAATTAGACATCACAATAATTAATAGTTCACCTACCTACTGCCACAAAATATATTATTATTATATATTATTATTATTATTAGTTGATATACGGGCAGCTCAAAGCTGATGCGTGTATATCTTATTAATTGTCAGTGCATTTAAAATGTTTATTCAGTTATAGTACCAGCCAGGTACTATCAATTCGAGGAAGCATAATATATTTTGCCCAACCGTGTCGTCAGCAACTGGAACCGGCTTCCAGAGTCAGTGATAAGTGATATGATGGTATATATAGTATATATAATATATATACCATCATATCACTTTTACAATTAATAAGATATACACACATCAGCTTTGAGCTGCCTGTGTATTAACTAATAATAATAATAATAATATATATATATACCACTATATCACTTATCACTATATAACTTATCACTACATATCATATATACTATACATATATATATATATGTCAGTTAGAGTAAGAGGTTGCGGGACAAATGTTTCTATGATTTTCAAATATTTGTTCCGGGTCTGTAAGTAAAGTATATGTAGTTGCAAATGGCAACGGGGAACGCAACAATGGCATTCATTTTGGCAGGCTTAGCAATGTCTAAATCTTTTGAAACTTGAAAGGAGGAATATTAAGGTCTAGAAGTTTCCCCTATTCAATTTTACATAAGATTTAGATAGCGCTAAGGGCTGCCAAATGATCCCCATTGTTGCATTCCCCATTGCCATTTGCTACTGTAAATTTTGGGGCTGGTTGTTATGGTACCAAGGCACTTATAGTTCTTGATACCCACAACACAGGAAATCCTAGTGTGGGATCAAAACTATGAATGTGTCTGTTGGGTGCTGTATGTTATGAAATGCATAATGAGTGGTCTTATCGCTTAGAGTGATTTCTTCATATCTGTGATTAATAGATAAGCTGGACGTACAGTTAATGTTAATGTTAAAGAACTCCCTTTTCCGCATTCGAACTCTATGATGGTCTATTATGCGTGAGAGTTAACTGGCTAGATAGTTAGCCAGCCTAACTCCGTCCAGAAGCACAGAAGCTTCCTGGGGTCTTCGCGGAGTGACCTCGAGTTGTTGAGGATTTGTTCACGTTGAGCTGCTACTCCCACGCATTCCAGGACTACGTGGGCAGCCGATTCTTCTTCGGCTGGACAGTCTCCGAGCATAGCTCTCCCCGTAGCCTGACCATTGAGCTTGTGTAAGCTGAGCTGTTTTCTGTACGTTGTACTAACTATAGGGTGGTGGTGTCGCGTGAAATATGCGACGAGCTGAAAGAAGAACACGCGGAACGCGTGCGCCCCTTGCTGCAGCGCGCCGCCGCTGACCGCGCTGCGCTTGCCACGGCATATGACATAGCCGCGCAACGCGTGCAAGCCGCAACCGCTGAGCACGCGCACGTCGCGCACGAATCCCAACTGAAGGCCAGCGCTCAAGCCGATAAACGTGAGTATACCTACAGCACCGAGTAAGTAGAATAGAACAGAAAATACCACCTCTGTGGCGTGGCGGGCGAAGATTTACCTGCGACGCAGGAGGTTGCGGGTTCGTTTCTCGCCTCGGAACAAATATTTGTAAGATCTGCAGATGTTTGTTGAGGGTGTGTTCTGGGTATTTTTCTATGTATAATAAAAAATATCTATCTATGTAATGTTGTTGTATTTATTTATTTATTTAAATTCAACTGCTTACTGCACTTACAGTATACACCAACCCGTGCGGCAAGCCAAAACTACAGGTACTTATAATTCTTAATAATGATTATATCAGAGATACCTACTTAGCTTAGAAAACTGATAACATTATTAAGAAAAACATTAAAATAATTAAGTATTTAATAATTCAGTATTAAGTATATCAGTTATCTAGTACCCATAACACAAGCTCTGCTTAGCTTGGGGCTAGATAATGTTGTGTGAAATGTCCAGCATTTATTTATTTATTTTATTTTTACTTTATTGCACACCATAAAATACAAAAAATTAAACAATTTAAGTACCCCTACCAGTGCAGCCCCCCAATTACAGTAGCAAATGGCAATGGGGAACGCAACAATGGGGATAATTTTGGCAGCATAAGCGCTGTCCAAATCTTTTGAAACTTGAAAGGAGGAATTTAGATCAAGAAGTTCCACTATTCAAGTTTCATAAGATTTAGATAGCGCCAAAATGATTCCCATTGTTGCGTTTTCCTTGCCATTCGCTATTGTAATTGGAGGGCAGGTACCGAGACGGGTATTGCCGATCAAACTAGTAATCGCTTTTTATTACAATTTTGCAGTACATTGCGCTGCGTGCTTTAGCTTTTTTTCCAAGAGCAGAAATATTCGATACATAAAGCGCAATGTTACCTTAAAATATGACAAAATAGGGGCGAGTTAGCATAGGTATTGCTTGTTTCAGTTCGCATGAGCGTGGCGCATGGTGAGCGCATGGAGTCATCTGCGATCATGGCGCAGCGCCAGGTTGAGAAAGAGCGTGGCGCCGCGCGCGAAGAGCTACGCGTCATCGCCGAGCACTTCGCCGAGCTGCGCGCGCGCCGTGAAGAGGTGGAGCAACGCGCTGCGCGTGCGGAAGCCGCGCTGCAAGAGGTGAGACACGTGGCCTGACGCAACAGAGCTGATTCTAAGATTGTAGACACGGACATATGGTGTAGTGCAAGCATGTCAAACATGCGGCCCTTTACAACTATGACTGCGGCCCGATTCAATTTTAAGAACAAAGTATATTTTTCTGTCATTTTACTATTAAGTAATGATTAAATAAACGATTAGCGTCCTGCCCCCCTATTCCCTGAATGAAAGTTACTCAGTGACTAATGTTTGACAAGTAGAAATATAGTATTTTTTAAACTCTCGCGATTAGAACACATATTTATTATATTGTCACGGGTATTTATCGGGTCGGACTATTAATACGACCATTTCTAATTCTGAAGTCCAAGTGAGGGTCGTTTCTGCAGCTGCCACTTCTCGACGGTAGCTCCGTGTACTCCAGTCAGCCCGCGACCATGATTGCTGTAACGCATTCGAAACGTCGGGAATAATAAATAATAAGGTAACAGGCGATAAATACCCGTGACAATATAATAAATAAATAAAAATATGACAATCAATTGGTCAAAATTATCATAAAAAATTGTCAATTGATAGTCATTTTACTTTCAGTTAGGGAATAGGGGTGCCCCCCTAGGGTATTACTAGGTATATCTATGAATGAGTTTGTTTTCTTTATGGTTGCGTTTTGCGGCTCACTGATTCTACAGTAAGCATTTGATGAGTGCCCCTAGTGCCTCTGTGAGCCTCATTTTCCATACAAAAATCCGGCCTGACCCACTCGTCCCTTTCACAGAGAGATCAGATGAACACTGAGCTGATGCGTGAGATGGAACGGCGAGCGGCCCAGTCCAACGCTGTGGCAGAGCACGAAGCGCTGCTCCGCGCTGAATTGCAGAAAGAGTGAGTTTTCGACTGCACGAAGCGGTGCAATAGTGGCACAAAATACATAGGTACAGAAGGCCAGCCCCCCAATTACAGTAGCAGATGACAATGGGGATCATTTTGGCAGCCTGTTGGCGCATCCAAATCTTATGAAACTTCAATAGGTGAAACTTCTTTACCTAACTATTCCTCCTTTCAAGTTTCAAAAGATTTGGGCAGTGCTAAGGTTTGATTTCACCAACAAATAACAGGCGGTTAAACAACTGTTTAGTCTAACCAATGCTTTTTGACAGGTGTTTTCAAAGATTACCTGTCACTTTGACCAATGGTTAGATTTAACAAGACATTTTCTAACTAACAGAGTATGGTGAAATTGACTCTAAGGCTGTTAAAATAATCCCCATTGTCATTTGCTACTGTAATTGGGGGCAGCTCAGTATAACATAGACGCGTACTACCTATATATTTTGTGGTAGTGTTTTGGGTTCAATTGCGACTGGTCAAACTGATGACTCCACTGCATAAAACGGCTTGATTCTCTGACTCTTCACAATAACAGCTATTCGTCTTTGGAATCATCTCGCTCCCAATTTTTTCTCAAATATGAGGCGCCTTTTATTTTCTCATAGTGGGTGAAAAGTAGAGTGTATCACTCGGGCGCAAAATATATTTATGGCTCGGGCAACGTACTTTGAATCCCTCGCTACGTTCATGATTTTACTCTAGAATCTCTCACTTCGCTCTTGATTCTAAAAAGCGCCCTCGCCGTTACAATATTATTTTGCTCCCATAAGATACAATCTACTATTCTATCTATCTATCTATAAAACCGCGTTGGATTGCAGGATTGAGGCGCGCGGTGAGGCGCTCGCAGCAGCGGTGGCGCGTGGCGATGCGGCTGCGCATGGAGAGGCGCGTGCGCAAGCTGCGCTCGCAGCAGCGGTGGCGCGTGGCGATGCGGCTGCGCATGGAGAGGCGCGTGCGCAAGCTGCGCTCGCCGCTGCGTACGAGCATGACGAACGAAGGAACGATGAAATGGCAACACTAATTGCCACCGTGCAGGTGATAATCCCAGAACAACATACTTTACCGGACCGGTACATACGACGACCTCTGTGGCGCAGTGGGCAAGTTGCCGCCTGAGATGCGAGAGGTTGCGGATTCGATTCCCGCTGCGGGACAAATGTTTGTATGATCTGCAAATATCTGTTCCGGGTCTGGGTGTTATGGTACCATGGTATTCGTAGCTCCTGATACCCACGACACAGGGAATCCTAGTGTGGGATCAAGACTACGTATGTGACTGTTGGGTGTTATGTTATATAACTTACTTCTTACAATTTTGACCGGCCCCTCAATTACAGTAGCAAATGGCAATGGGTAACGCAACAATGGGGATCATTTTGGCAGCCTTAGCGCTATCTAAATCGTATGTAACTTGAATAGAGGAAACTTCTTAACCGAAATATTCCTCTTTTAAAGTTTCAAAAGATTTGGACTTTTTTTATGCTACTTGGCAAGCAATCAAGCATACGGCCCACCTGATGGAAAGCAGTCACCGTAGCCTATGGACGCCTGCAACACCAGAGGCATCACACGCGCGCTGCCGACCCTGAGACATAAAGATGAAAAGTCTCATGTGCCTGTAATTTCACCGGCACCCGTACCCTTCAAACCGAAACATAGCAATGCGAACACTACTGCTTGGCGGCAGAAATAGGTAGTAGTACTTCCTCGGACGAACTCTTTCACAAGAAGTTCTACTACAATGCTGGACTACGCTAACGCTGCCAAGATGATCCCCATTATTGCGTTACCCATTGCCAATTGTTTCTGTAGTTGGGGAGCGGTACATAAATAACTACGTTTATTTTCAGAATCGGGAAACGATGGTTATTTCTTTCAAACGGCAAGGTGAGAACATAGCTCAACACAACGAAAAACTGCTTACGGAGATAGAAAATATAGATCGCGTGAGTGAATTTAACATCAGTGGGCTTATTACGAGTTTTGCATTTTTTTCTATTTTTTGAACGAGCGACGCGAGTTCTCTGAGTCAAGTTGGAAGAATCGGCGTTTGTATGTATGTATGTAAGTATGTATGTTTGTTTGTCCGATGAAAACTTCCAAACCGTTAATCCGATCTTCATGAAATTTGGTATGGGGGTAGATAGTATTGGTACAATTTGTAGGTAAGGTCATGAGCTATATCGATCAGGGGGTTGCTGAGATATTGGGGTCCAAGAGGGGGTAAAAAAATTAAAAGTGAGACAGTCAGATCAAGTGGGGTGTCTAATGGAAGCGCTTTGGTTGGACATTTCAAAACTGTTTTTAATAATTATTTAGCCTTAGTAGTTTTTGAGATATTAGGGAAAATAAAAAACTTAAAAATCAAAAATTCTAGGGTACTTCCAGCAATCCTACAATGCTGAAATTTGGTATGCTTGTGGCTTTTGTGTCACAACTACAGGGAAAAGTCTGAAACTGAAGAATTTAGAAACTTGTACTCCATAAAACAGAAACCAATATAACATCCATTGTTGACCTCCCATTTCTAGGAATTTGAATGACGCTGTAGTTCTATGGTTTTCGTCAAAAGGACTTATCAATTAATTCGTCAGGTAATTGATATAGGTATGTAGTATACAGGTATGTAGTATTACGCCCCGTTGCTTAGCCCTATTCAAAGGTTATTTCGATGATGTGTAGGAAATTAGAGTTGTTACTGATAGATCCTGTACTGTACTGGTAGACCTCGCGGTGAAAATTTACAAAAATAATAATAGAATAACTTTTCATTTAAAAAACCGACTTCCGTCATTGTAGTCGACTAAATATTTGGATGAAAAAAAAAATGATGAAAGAACCATAGTGGTGAAAGGATTATGATACTTTCTGAATGCAAATGCTTGGTTTGTTCCTAAAAATACCAAAATCGCCATATGTATGCCTACAATATTTGAGGAGTTCCCTCAATTCCTCATGGATTCCATCATCAGAACTGGATTCTGATGATGGGACCAATCTGGAAGTATATCTATTCAAATAAAAAAAGAATTTTCCAAATCGGTTCATAAACGCCAGAGATATGAGGAAACAAACATAAAAAAAAAAAATGCAACCGAATTGAGTACCTCCTCCTTTTTGTGAAGTCGGTTAAAAATGGAAATTACTTGGTTAAGAAGTCGGGCTGATGAAGGTGTTATCGCGAGGTCTCAGTTCGGGGCGAACCACTAGCTTATTATACATAGAGTAGCAAGCAGTAGTGCACGCATTGCTCTTTTTCGGGTTGAAGGATACGGGTGCCGGTGAAATTAAAGGCACATGAGATTTCATCTTTATGTCTCAGGGTCGGCAGCGCGCGTGTGATGCCTCTGGTGTTGCAGGCGTCCATAGGCTTCGGTTACTATTTTCCATCAGGTGGGCTGTATGCTGGTTTGCTTGCCAAGTAGTATATAATAACTTTTCATTAAAAAACCGACTTCCGCCATTGAATTCGGCTAACTGCATGTTTTTATTTGCTAAAGGCATACAACACAATAACTTGTTGCTGAAAATACCAAAATTGCTATACGTATGCCTATAACATTTGAGGAGTTCCCTCAATTCCTTATGGATTCCCACATCAGAACTGGGTTTTGAATTTGAAAAAAATTATACAACCGAATTGAGAACCTCCTCCTTTTTGTGAAGTCGGTTAAAAATGGAACCAATCTGGTAGTAAGTAAGTTCAAATAAAAAATAATTTTGGAAATCAGTTTATAAACGACGGATATAGGAGGTAACAAACATTAAAAAAAAAATACAATTCATTAATTCTTTATTGTACACAATATTACAGAAAAATAAACTTACATATAGGGCATGTACAAAGGCGAGCTTAACCCTAAAAGAGTTTTCTTCTAGCAAACCTTAGAGGAGTGGGAGAAATTATAATAGTGGTGGGTAATGTTTACCTATAAAATACAAAACAGAGAAATAGACAATATAAAACATAATATACCTAACATAATTACACTAAAATTAAAAATACTATACTAACAAATACATACCTACCCTAAACCTACAGAAAATAAATATCTATATAAAAATGTACTTACACTAAATTCATAATATAATACGTACCAACTATTATATACAACCGAATTGAGAACCTCCTTTTTGTAAAAAAAAAAAAAAAAAAAGAAAAAAAAAAAAAAAGAAAAAGAAAAAGGCGCCTGACCATCCACCGTCACGTTTTAGGAGCGCCAGGAGATTGCCACGCGCGTTCAGAACATGCAGCGTGAGCTTGACGTGACACGTGCCGCGCGTGATGAAGCCGCCTTGCGCCTGCGCAGCGTACTGACCGAACTGGACGCGGTACGCGTAGCACGCGCCAACGACGCCGCAAAAGCCACAGAGCAGAAGCGAGCCATAGAGTAAGTATCCCACTATATCCGATTCATTCGCAAGCAAGCACTGTCGCTCGCGATTAACTATAGATATAAGTAGCGGCACGAAACTCTAGCGCTGACCGTTATTGCGTAGAAGACAGACAGATCTCTATCTCTATCTATTTTAAAATTATGAGGGGTTTTCACGGCCGTTTCAAATAATGCTTTCAAAGTTGAAAATAGATGGCGCTGCTCTGTAACTTAGCTGTCAAGTGTCAAAATAAATTGAAATGTCAACATCAACAACGTAGAAATAGTTTTCGTTCCGTGGTACCTATTTGTTTTTGCTTACTTCTAAAATCACTAGGGCACCCTCAAGAAGCAAACACAAACAGAATATCATGACTTATAGCCACAGACTAGTTAGTAATAGCTTAGTACGCGTGCACCACAGATAATACATTTGACTACCTATCTTGACAGCTAGAGTGGACTCAGCGCCGTCTATAGAACCAATTTGAACTACTTTATTTTTAATCGAAGATGAAAACCATCATTGTATTGCGTGCGCGACAGTACCCATGCAGTTGCGCATGGGTACTGTCAGTACAATATGTACTGTGGGCGCTAGAGTTAGAGTAAAACAACAGAGACAGAAAGTCGTTGTTGTTGTTGGCAAGCAAACAAGCATACAGCCCACCTGATGGAAAGCAGTTACCGTAGCCTATGGACGCCTGCAACACCAATGGCATCACACGCGCGCTGCCTACCCTGAGACATAAAGATGAGAAGTCTCATGTGCCTGTAATTTCACCGGCACCCGTACCCTTCAAACCGAAACACAGCAATGCAAACACTACTGCTTGGCGGCAGAAATAGGTACGGTGGTAGTACTTCCCCGGACGAACTTTTTCACAAGAAGTTCTACTAACTACTAAAATAAAAATAAAATAAATAAATGCTGGACATTTCACACAACATTATCTAGCCCCAAGCTAAGCAGAGCTTGTGTTATGGGTACTAGATAACTGATATACTTAATACGAAACATTACATATATAGATATTTTTTTTTATTATACGTAGAACAATACCCAGAATACCCTGAACAAATATCTGCATATCGTACAAATATTTGAACGAGCGAAGCGAGTTCTCTGAGTCAAGTTGGAAGAATCGGCGTTTGTATGTATGTGTGTTTGTATGTATGTATGTTTGTCCGATGAAAACTTCCAAACCGTTAATCCAATCTTCATGAAATTTGTTATGAGGGTAGATAGTATTGGTACAATTTGTAGGTAAGGTTATGAGCTATATCGGTCAGGGGGTTGCTGAGATATTGTGGTCCAAGAGGGGGTAAAAAAAATAAAAGTGAGACAGTCAGATCAAGTGGGGTGTCTAATGAAAGCGCTTTGGTTGGACATTTCAAAACTGTTATTAATAAGTATTTAGCTTTAGTAGTTTTTGAGATATTAGGGAAAATAAAAAACGTAAAAATCAAAAATTATAGGGTACTTCCAGCAATCCCACAATGCTGAAATTTGGTAGGCTTGTGGCTTTTGTGTCACAACTACAGGGAAAAGTCTGAAACTGAAGAATTTAGAAACTTGTACTCCATAAAACAGAGACCAATATAACATCCATTGTTGACCTCCCATTTCTAGGAATTTGAATGACGCTGGAGTTCTATGTTTCACGTCAAAAGAACGTTATCACTTAATTCGTCAGGTACTTGATATAGATACTAACAGGTATGTAGTATTACGCCCCGTTGCTTAGCCCTATTCAAAGGTTATTTCGATGATGTGTAGGAAATTAGAGTTCTTACTGATAGATCCTGTACTGTACTGGTAGACCTCGAGGTGAAAATTTTAAAAAATAATAATAGAATAACTTTTCATTTAAAAAACTGACTTCCGCCATTGTATCCTACAAAATATTTGGATGAAAAAAAATTATGAAAGAACCATAGTGGTGAAAGGATTATTCTACTTTTTGAATGCAAATGCTTGGTTTGTTGCTGAAAATATCAAAATCGCCATATGTATGCCTACAATATTTGAGGAGTTCCCTCAATTCCTCATGGATTCCATCATCAGAACTGGACTCTGAAAAAAATGGGACCAATCTGGAAACATATCTATTCAAAAAAAAAAAGAATTTTCCAAATCGGTTCATAAACGCCGGAGATATGCGGTAAAAAACATTAATAAAAAAAATAAAAAAAACTACCGAATTGAGTACCTCCTCCTTTTTTGGGAAGTCGGTTAAAAATGGATATTACTTGGTTAAGTAGTCGGGCTGATAAAGGTGTTATCGCGAGGTCTCAGTTCGGGGCGAACCACTAGTTGTTCCGAGGCGGGTATCGAACCCGCAACCTCCTGCGCCGCAGACGAACATTCGCCCGTCGCGCCACAGAGGTAGTCAATGTTATGTTATACGGTTCAACTGCTACATTATGATAAATAATACACTTCTCATCAAAAAAATCGAAACACTTCTCACTTCTCTTTAAAATTATTGTCATAAACGGAAAAAAAATTGTCATATTATAACAGTAGGTAGTACAAGGTTACGATCTGCCAGCAAATAAGATGATGGCTATTCTTAAAGAAATAATCCTCATATTTGGTTATTTGTCGCCAGAAAGAAAATATGTACTGTTTCGATTTTTTTGATGGGAAGTTTCTATAATACCTCACCTCGTCCTCCAGGGAGCGCAGCGCGGCCGCAGCTGCTTTGGCTGAGCGTACGCTGGTGGAACGCGCTGATACGGTAGCGCGCCTCATGAGGGACGTAGCGGCAGAGGCGGAAGCGCGCGCACGCTGTGACACCGCGCTGCAAGCCGCCACCAAAGCCAAAGAGGATGTCGACGCGTACGCACACTCCATGGATACCAAGCTGCTGGTAAGCACTACCACCAACCGCGCGACCTCTCCTATAGTAGCACCACAAAATATATACGCACAGACTTAAGTAGTATAGATAATTATCAAACAAAGTCCAGTCGTCAAGTCCTCTGTCAAGTCATGTTCTAGTAGTTCGATGGCAGTTTACTAGAATGTTCCTGGTCATTTTCCACCCCTTCGAAAAGACACGCAATTCACTTATTTTATTTAAATTTTTGATATTTTTTGATTCTGAGTATTGACAGTGGGAAGTTTTCAGGGACGCAATTAAAAAGAAAAAATAGTTCTTAACATTCCAATACATGTCGGTGACTCGACATGGTTGTGTCTTCTGAAGATTTTGCAAAAGCACCACAGAGAACATATTCTCTTTGTTTTCTCTTTTTTCCCTCCAAGTTTCGCGTTGCGAATCCGAAGCTCGTTTTTGAAGTCTACTATAATAGACCGGTCTACTTGGTCTGACTTCAACAATAACAACAAAAAATTATAACAATAACGTAACACTAACAAATATATCAGAATTTTAACAAATACTTTACGTACCTAGATACTTACTTTACTTCACCAACGAACAGCATAAGCGAGTCAGTGACACTGACAGTTGGTGGCTGACCGACAAAATTTAGACAACCATATCTGGACTGCGCCATCTATGCATGGACTTAGAAAGTTAGAACTATTTTCTTTCAGCTGTCAGAAAACTTCCCATTGACACGGACGTATGGTGTAGTGTAACACGGAATTTTGTTATGGAAAATGAGGTTCACAGTGTGTACGCTAGGGGGTTCTCATCGGTGTCGCCATACATAAATCCACACTACACTACACCAGATGCTAGTCTTTATTCACGTCCGTGTCATTTGCTTGTCAAAACTCAGAATCACCTCTATGCTCAGAGGCCCAATCCTCTAATTTAAAAAAACATTCAATTCGCAGTATAATCTCGTCTCAGTCGCACTGTCGCGTATAGTAACTATTACTTAATCTTCGCGTTTCTTGCTATGAATATATAATAGTTACTATACGAGACAGTGCGACTGAGACGAGATTAAACTGAGAATTGAATGTTTTTAAATTAGAGAATTGGGCCTCAGACACACTAAAACAGGCGGTAACAGGTGCTTTGCTTACCCACTACGATGTCGGTAGTCGGCCAGTCGCCAGTCGACCGAGTTCTACGTGGGTATGCGTGTCTATGTGCGCATGCGCCTGTTATTGCTTGTTTTACTGAGCTGGCCTTCTGTAGCTATACAGCGTGTAAAAGACAGCTCCCGAATACTGAACGTACCGGTAAAGCTAGCTATATCATAGCTATATAAAATAGCTTTCGCCTGAGAGGTAATTCATACCGGAGAAAACCTGTTTTTTAGTTTCGTATCGTATTTGTCAGTCAGCAATGTACGCATTTATTCCGGCCGCGCGAGTTCAACGCTCCCGGTCAGCTGATCGACCCGTAGGGCCAATATTTCTCATGTGGTTTTCATTGCTTTTTTGACGTTTTTATTTATTAACGTGTTTTTAATGATGGAAAAAAGGTTTTTGTGTTCCTTTAACGATATTTTATGGATATTTATAAAGAAAACACAAAAAAGTGCCCCAAAAGTGAGCATTTTTTTTCCCTGTTTTGCAGCTTAATTCTTTTCAGAATTTTATGGTCTGAATGCACTGTTTCAGTTTTCGGGAGTAGTGTTTTTACGCCCTGTATATTTTGTGGTAGCGCCGTCTCACAAACCTCTCTTTTTTAAGGCCCAGGAGAAGAAGCTGGCGGCACTGAAGATGACAATCCGCAAAATGGGAATCGAAAAGGTAAATAGTCTCCATCCTCATTGTTGCGTTCTTCCCCATTGTCATTAGGAAATGGCAATGGGAAACAACAATGTATAGCAATTATAATTTTTACTAGTACCTGGAATTTATGTTCAAAATTGCAGTGCCCAACCCTGGCTCATTTGAAGCTGTAACTTATCCATACGACCTTAATTTGTACAACATGAACGCAATAAAAAAATATCTGTTCCGTGATGTCCGCAGCTATATTTAAAGGCACAGTAGCAAAAGGTCTATAGACTTCTGCGATTAAAGTTATTCAATGATGACGGATGTCAACGACGAACCTAGATTTTGTACTGAATAGTTTTAGAACTGAATACCTATAAGAGCTAATGGTAAGGCCTCAGAGGCCTTAGTCAAAGTAACATTCTAATAGCGATGACACTAGTAGAAAAGTCCAAATTGTATGAGATTGACGTAATCTATTGATATGTCACGTGGTATTTTGTATAGAAAACGACTGTAGAAATGGAATCGCTTCGAAGCGAATACCGTTTGTCTAGGCCGGCTGGTCTGGTGATTGCATCTCTAGCAATTATTCGAGGTGCAAGTTCTCGCTATCCTAAATTCGGTGTCGAATCTCTCGCCTTCAGGAGCTGCTGCAAGACGAAATCCGTGACATGCAGCGCTCCATCGACTACATTCACAAGGAGACATCGCTCAAGACGTCATATGGAAAGGAATAAGATGTTTAACATATTTGACATTAGATATGTAACTACCTACGTACTGATTCTTTTAATAAAAGTTTATTTAAAATAATTTGTGACATGCAGCGCTCCATCGACTACATTCACAAGGAGACATCGCGCAAGACGTCATATGGAAAGGAATAAGATGTTTAACATATTTGACATTAGATATGTAACTACCTACGTACTGATTCTTTTAATAAAAGTTTATTTAAAATAATTTGTGACATGCAGCGCTCCATCGACTACATTCACAAGGAGACATCGCGCAAGACGTCATATGGAAAGAAATAAGATGTTTAACATATTTGACATTAGATATGTAACTACCTACGTACTGATTCTTTTAATAAAAGTTTATTTAAAATAATTTGTGACATGCAGCGCTCCATCGACTACATTCACAAGGAGACATCGCGCAAGACGTCATATTGAAAGAAATAAGATGTTTAACATATTTGACACTAATATCAAATAACTATATGTCACTAATCTAAATATGTAGTTACATACTTACTGATTCTTTTAATAAAAGTTTATTTAAAATAATTTATTGAATAATAAACGCTCTGTGAATTCTCTCGTGCCGGAGGTTTCATTTCCAATCATAGATTAAAAAAAAAATGTTTTCGAACTGGACATAGCCATTTAAAAAACCATACATCTGGCAACCCTAGGGCCAAGAAAACCTCCATAGAAATGAATACCTCAGAAAATGTATGGCACTAGGTATACCTAATGCTAGAAATATACTGCATCATAATATACATCATGATGCATGATATGCATCACAGACTGATGCATATCATGCATCAGGCGGTAAACAGCCACTTGCTGGAAGAGGCCTCTCCCATAACTTCATAGAGTACAACCCATAGCGTGCAATGAGGTCGTAAAAGCTGACTAAGGGATTACACCAAGGAATGGGCAGCAGCATCCACCTGAGTACTCATCATGAATACTGCGATCACCAATCCACCTGCCAAGCGTGGGATTAAATAAATAAATAAATGCTGGACATATCACATTATCTAACCGCAATCTAAGCAGAGCTTGTGTTATGGGTACTAGATAACTGATATACTTAATACAATTACGTAGATAGATATTTTTTTATTATACATAGAAAATATCCAGAACACCCTGAACAATATCTGCAGATCGACAAATATTTGTTCCGAGGCTAGAATCGAACCCGCAACCTCCTGCGTCGGAGGCAAACTTTCGCCCGCCGCGCCACAGAGGTAACGACGAGGTAGGATTATGGCAATTATCCCCTTTATATTCTATGGGGGAGTCCTCGTCAAGCAGTGGACGCCTGGTGATGATGATGAGGCACTATTTATTCCCTATAGTGTCTAAATAGTGTCAATTAAATAATTAGTGCTTCAATACTGTACGAGCACGTAAACTGGCCTATTTGATTAGGCCTAAGAAGCACTTTTACGCCATACATGCGTTCAGTTCGCGTTCGGCAAGTTAGCTTTTATATCAGAAAACTATGTAATAAATTTTAAACTGATATACCTATTGAAATAAACTTATTATTCTACTAGTGGTTTGCCCCGAACTGAGACCTCGCGAGTTGAAGTCATAGTCAAAAGAACTTTATTCATTGAAATCGCAAGGATCATTTTGGATCGTCTTATAAACTAAAATTACGCAACAGCTTCAACAGTTTTCATTGAAATTGTAGTTTTGCTTCATTATTTTGTTCTAAATGTATATTTCGTTAGTGACCTTTAGAGTAAACATAAGGACATTAGTGCCATTGTTGTGTAAAATATCATTATTTCATAGTAATTCATTTATTGCTTACAAGATTGTTTACAACTAGGGCTTGGTCGGGCAAATAGCCGACCCAGTTCGACCCAAAAATCGAGCACGCCTTATTTATCAGAACAACCGCCCTGTGTCATAGAACAACATTACTCAGTCAGTACTCACGTCACGAGCAAGCGAGCAACCATCGAGCAACGAACGAACAACATGCTCTAACTTCCCTATGTCTAGTGTTACCGTTTCCTGATGAATTGTTGATGGTGATATATAAATTATGTCACCGTTGTAATATTTCAAATATACCAACTGTAAGATTATATGAAAAAAATTATTTTAAAATATGAGTTGATTATGGCTCAAATTCTTATAATCTCATGCTAGTTACATTGTTCACTATCTCACTCACTTCACAGCTTCAATCAACTTAAATCTCAGAATAATGACAAGCACATAGTCATTATTCTTGGGCCCCAATAGTATTCCCAGCGTCTCAGTGAATGTCGGCAGGTCGGCTGGACTGAGCCTTAGAATAAGAGGCCCAATTCTCTAATTTTAAAACATTCCAGTCACAATATAATCTCGTGTCAGTCGCACTGTATCGTGTAGTAACTACTACTTAATCTTCGCGTATGCATGCGAAGATTAAGTTATAGTTACTATATAGGTGACAGCTGACAGTGCGACTGAGACGAGATTATACTGCGAATTGAATGTTTTTAAATTAGAGAATTGGGCCTCTGGACTGAAGCACGACTGAGCACTCTAAAAAATGAGGGCTTTTCAACTTCGATAAAAAAGTAGTTCGAATTGGTTCGATAGATGGCGCTGACTCAACTGTAGCCAACAAGATTGTCAAATGTATTATCAGTGGTACGAGTACTAAGCTATTATCTAACTAATCTATGGCTATTAGTCATGATTTGTGTCTGCTTCTTGAGAGTGCGCTAGTGATTTCGTGGTGTTTTTATATGTAAGCAAAAATAAATACCACGAAACGAAAATATATCCATGTTGTTGATTAACACATTTAACTTTATTTTGACACTTGACAGCTACTTAACAGCGCTGCTTTGTTACGTAGCTGTGAAGTGTCAAAATAAAGTTAAATGTCAACAACAACAACGTGGATATATTTTCGTTTCGTGGTATATATTTTTGTTTACACTATGAAATCACTAGCGCACTCTCAAGAAGCAGACACGAACAGAATATCATGCCTAATAGCCACAGATTAGTTAGATAATAGCTTAGTACGCGTACCACAGATAATAAATTTGACAATCTTGTCAGCTACAGTTGAGTCAGCGCCATCTATTGAACCAGTTTTTCTTTTTTTTTAATCAAATTTGAAAAGCTCTCATTTTGTTCTACTTGGAATACAGAACCCGGGAATATACTACCATGGAATTTGCGTCCTTTGATGTGTTCCATGGTTGTGCTTTCCTTGGTTGTGAAATGACGGCACCTTTAGTACTATACTTATAAATCTGTGGACGGCACCCGGTCGTCAGACAAGAATATTTTGTTATTCTCTTGGGGTCTCCCAGCTAGCTCCCAGGCAGGTTGTCATTTTGTTTTCGTGTTTTCAACGAGTTCTAAGAGGAATAAAATTTTGTATTGTGGAAATAATAGCAGTCAGAAAAATGCTTGCCAAATTTTCTAAAAGTATCTGACTAATTGGTATTCTTGAATCACTACCACGGTTAGTTCGAACTTCGAAATGATGGCTGAGGTTATTTTGTTGTGACCTAAGTGGTTTGAATTTGCTCTAATTGTATCTTCAGCGTCTCTGACTTTTAAAACGCTTAAAAATTACTCTCATTCGGTCGATTTTGTTTTGAGGCACATTACGTTGCATGGAAAACGTTGTGTTTGTGATGTTCGAGCATTCATTTTCTAACAATACAACTGCCCTGACCCTCCTTGGCGTTGGTCGTTAGGTTTACAAAGAAACGTCGTGATGCCTAGAAAAGTTCATCTTGAGTGCGGCGTTTATATGTGAAATAGTGGTAAATCGATTTTGTTGATGTAATACCAGTGCTTAGATTATTTTGAAGTGTGCAAAACTTTCTTTGTGAGGATCATTCATGAACATTATTCAAAAAACACTTTTAAACCAATAACAATAAAAAATCAAATTACAATATAAATATAATTACAATACAATCAAAAAATATATCAGGATCATTTTGTTCCTCAAACAGTATGGTATACATAGCTAAATTTTTTGAATGAATTTATAACAAAAACTTTATCTCAAAACATGTGTATTCATTGTGGTTTCATTCAAAATACGATAAGCTTTTGCTAGTTATCAATATTTTTACTTATTATAAATCTTTGACAACAGGCCACATTATGAAATACCTACACAATGAGTCATTGAACCTCTTTTAAGGGTGGCACCTGCAAGCATGTCCAAACATCTGTAGGTACAACAATTCTAGATTTTTTTTTAGTTTTTCACAATGTTTTTGTACTAAGTACATTAGTAATAAATACCTTTGATATTAATTAATCATAACTCTTAAGTTACAAATGATAAGCTTTATTAAATCCTTGCACATTTTCTTAATAGCATGGAACTTTTCACAAGTGCTCTTTTTATCAAGAACTACAAACCAAAAGTCGGGGGGGCTAGATATGTAGTGTCATAATATTTGCATGTTACATGTAATTGTATCTAACCAAATACAGTGCATTATACACACAATGTGGATCAATTTGACTATATATTAGGTCCATACCTCAAAAGGTACCAACTGAACCATTATGGGACATGTCTGTCTATCACAGTGACACAGTTTTACCTGTTTTTTTTTTTTAATAATTAATAGGTATATACAGAGTTAGGTGACCTGATAACAAAAGTATACCTCATCATCAACAGTAAGGGCAAAGTAGCCCACTGCTGGACAAGGCTGGGCACACCACAGCTACAAGATAAGGTGTACATACCTTGTGTAAATAAATGATTCCTGATTTTGGCTGTTAATTTTCGAGAACAAACTACCACAACTATAAAGGGAAACTCTTGTTATGAGAAAATCTTTTTTTATTATTGGAATATCCATTGTTAAAAGATATTACAGAAAATATCTGAAACTACTGAGCCTAAATTTTACTGTGGCTGTGGTATTAGCCTAAATGTAGAAATATAGGACTCTTCCAACTCCTTCCTCATATGTCGTCAAAGGCGACTAAGGGATTACGTCAGGGGATGGGCACCAGCATCCATCTGAGTAGGCAGATACTTAACATCAATATTGCGATCAACAATCCACCTGCCAAGTCTCATCTAGCAGTGTTTGTCTACCAGCTGATAATTAAATTCCCACGAGACATGGTAGCTAATTGTTTGTGAAGAGGAAATGTGAATAAAATGTGTCACTTAAGGACAATAAGTTCAATTGGTCTAGTGGTTACAATGGTGGCCCACTTGTAAAGAACCCTTCCCACATGAGTCTGATTCACGCTTGACCGTTTTTGTGCCTTTATTTAGGGTCCGTGATGGAGGCCGGGGCGCGCGCCCTGGACGTGCTGCCGCTCCTGCAGGAGCGTGTGGCGGCGCTGACGGGGGGCCGCGACCGCCGCGGCGGTCCCGTCGTCTGGTTTCCCGCCAGCTCACGCCGGGACCGCGTCGCGCCAGATGATTATAGGCGCCTGCTGCACTATCTCATAACTATACCTACGTAAGTACTTGTTTTGGAGTGGCATCTCGCGTCGAACTTATTCTAATTCAAAATGGGGGAGAAAAGATCTGCACTGACTTCCGCATTGGGGTGTATTGTGCATTGTCCCCCTGCTAACAATAGCCCAGCCAGCCCAACTCCTTAAAATAATGGAGAAGGACTCTGGGTTGATGGCAGCACTGTTCCAGTGTCCGCGAATGAGTAATGGATGAAGTTAAACTGGACTCTATCAGCTCCGGAATCGATTTTTATCCTGGCTTCATTTGTGGCTGTGCAGTACAATATTACATGGTCCACTGTCTCCTCGTCCTTAATTCAAACTCATTAAATCGTACAAACCCAAATATTGACAACTTTGTGATTGAAAACCAACAGATTTTATGTAAAAACACTAGCTACTGTAACTATCTGGAAAAAGAAAGAAAAGTGGTTTGTAGCCAAGTTAAAAATAGTAGTCCTGTGAAATTTTCATCTAAATAAAAATAATAATAATAATAATCTAAAGATAAAGAAAGTAGGTTTTCTACATCGCGTGTAATCGCGAGGTCTCAGTTCGGGGCGAAGCACTAGTTTGTTCCAACATATAATAATACATACATTTATTCATGTCTGTAGATGTTTTCATAAACATGCAATAGACGCATCAATTTCACATAACCACATATTGAAATAATTAATAAATAGTAGGTAAAGCAGTCTCAAGTTCCTTAAGGTAAGAAAACCTATTCTTATATATGCATATATTGTATGCCTTGCTCTGTAATAAGACAGCCATGTCAATGCAAACAAAGTAGACAATAGGTGATCCCATCTTTAAGTAATTCCTACACATTCAATAGGCAGACAGGGTTTTGTGTCACTTGATGGATGTTCCGATGATCTGTTTCCAGTCAAATGTTATGTTATGTTGTTTATTTTATGTACAACATAATGTATGGTAGGCATTGAATATATGCCAATACATACATGGTCAACAGGTAGCCTATTTTTACACTAACATTTATTGTTATCATCTTCATTCCAATTTTCTTTGCAAATTGCTATAATGATGTTGTAATTAGCACACACTCACTTCTTTAAACATTATCATAGCCACAGTCCAAGCTGTGAGTAGCATAGTATTTATGAATGAACTACACCCTGACAAGGTATGTATATCTGTATGATGTGTGTAACTAGGTACTTTACGATGCAATTTCAAATGTAAAATATGCAAAATGTTGATTGTTACAGCGAATCAGTGAGATCTCATGGCTTTACTATTCTTATTGATATGCGAGGATCAGCGTGGGCTGCAATCAAGCCAATCTTGAAAGTTCTACAGGAACACTTCCCTTCGTCCGTCCACCAGGCTTTGGTAGTTAAACCTGACAATTTCTGGCAAAAACAGCGCACTACCATAGGATCACATAAGTATAAGTTTGAGGTTAGTAATAATAATTTTAAACTGTATAGTTTTTAATCTTTTAAGTTGTTGCTATAATATTTTTTTCTTTTCAGACAACTATGATTAGCCTAGAAGCATTACCTAAAGTTATAGATAGCAGTCAACTTACTCAAGATTTGGATGGTACATTGCCTTATGATCACGCGCAGTGGATAGATCTGAGATTAGTAAGTGCAAGAAGCAGCAAAGTGCGTAACCTTGTTTTTAAAAAAACAAGAACAGTGTTTAAATGCACAAAGATGTTTGTATTACAATGTAATTTTTCAGGCGTTGGAAGATCTGATGTGGCAAGCAGGCGAGTTGCTCGACCGACTCGACGATTTGCAGGAGGACGTGGCGCGCGCCGACTTCGCTGACGACGTGACGGGCGCCAGGCGAGCTATAGACGCGCACGCTGACATCAACAAGAGACTCGCCAAAGTACCTGTGGACGAGCTTGAAGCACAGGGTCAGTATCTAATTCTAATTCTAAGTGGGGGTGTTAAGACCTGCACTGACGTCCCGCTGTGGGGTGTATTGTGCATTGTCCCCCTGTGCTAACCCTACCCCAGCCAGCCCAGCTCCTTAAAGTAATGGAGCAGGGCTTTGGGTTGGTGGCAACACCGTTGAAGTGTGTCCGAAGGCGTCGATGATGGAGAGCAGGATAGAAATAGCTCCTGCAAACCCGTCTTGGCTCTGGTCTCTTGTGGCCGTACAATCCAGGATCACGTGCTCCACCGTCTCTTCTTCCTGCAAGCAGCCCGACATAGCCCGCTGTCAGTGGCCCCAATCTTGTACAGGTGATGGTTTAGGTTGCAGTGTGCTGTTATGATGCCCACTACCATACGCAGGTCCTCACGTTTCATTTTGAGGAGTGTATTCGTCACTTTCTTGTCAGGTCTGGGGAGCATAGTGCTTGCAGTCCGACCTTCGTTCCCACAGCTTTTGATGCTCCGTTTCCGAATGCAGTCTCAGCCTGTTTTTGATTTCCGCAGTTGGTTGGTGGTCAGGGTCAGTATCTGCAGCAGATCTTTGTTCGGGAGTGGCCGGCTGAGAGGCGAGAGGTGCGGGTTCGATTCCCGCTTCGGGACAAATAAAATAAATAAATTCTGGACATTTCACCCAACATTATCTAGCCCCAAGCTAAGCAGAGCTTGTGTTATGGCAACTAGATAACTGATATACTTAATACAATACATTACATAGATAGATATTTTTTCATTATCCATAGAAAAATACCGAGAACACCCTGAACAATTATCTGCAGATCGTACAAATATTCGTTCAGAGGCGGGAATCGAACCCGCAACCTCTGGCGTCACAGGCGAACCATCGCCCGCCGTGCCACAGAGGTAGTCAAAATGTTTGCATAATCTGCATATATAATGTTCCAGTGCGCTAATTAGCTAACTTCTATTGCTATCATCCTTGCAATGTGTGACGAACTGTCGCGCGGCGCGCTGAGATGCAAGAGGTTGCGGGTTCGATTCCCGCTGCGGGACAAATGTCTGTATGCTCTGCAAGTATTTGTTCCGGGTCTGGGTGTTATGGTACCATGGTACTTATAGTTCCTGATACCCACAACACAGGGAATCCTAGTGTGGGATCAAGAATACGTATTTATCTGATAAGTGTAAAAAAAAAAACTCCCCATTATTTTTGGTGGGGGATGTTTTATCCAGCAGTGGACCTCGAAAGGCTGTTTATGATGATGCATGTGCTAAGTACTAGTTGATAAAATTTACTAGATAGCGTAGTTACACTTATAATAAATGTAGAAATCTTTAATAGGCGGAATCGTTTTTTTTTAATTTGTTGTTAATCTGGCGGATGGGGCAGCCACGGTCGAGTTACGGCGAACCGGTGCGAGTGCTGCCACTGTGGCTGCTATTGTATAACAAACAAGGGTTACTCCTTGTTATACAATGGTAGCCGCAGTGGCAGTATAACAGTGCTTCGCGGCTAACACCTCACGCTAGTCTTACAAAATGCACAATACCATTGAATAATACGATCGATTTTACAATCGAACATTATGTGCTTTGATTGCCTGTGGAATTCCGATGAAACTGGTATGAAGAAATTCCGTTCATGAAACAAGA
The DNA here is from genome assembly GCA_951392215.1 of Epirrita christyi. NCBI lineage: Eukaryota > Metazoa > Arthropoda > Insecta > Lepidoptera > Geometridae > Epirrita > Epirrita christyi. The sequence goes on along the minus strand of OX595833.1, from coordinate 14,825,543 downwards.
TTATGTGTCGTAATCATGAACAGTGCAGTGCGTAACAGATTCAATTGACCCAAGAACTATCACTATTTCACGTGTGAAAGTTGCTGTTTGACATTATTTTTGACATTATGCTTGCCGTTATTTTTGACATTGTTTTTATATTTTTATTTTTATTATTGTTCTGTTTTTTCTGTTGTTTTGACTAATGTTATTTTTATTGTATTTCTATTGTTTAATATTAATTGATTGTGTTTAATTAGTGTAGTTGGTACCTTGCCGTTCTAATTAACACTATGTTGTATGTGGATAGTTGTTACTGTGAATAACTTGTATTGCAAAATAATTGTTTTTCTTTAGCAGTGCATTTCTACAAAGCTGTTATTACAAATAAATACTTTCAATAAATTTCTTTTAAATAATGTAGCAGCTGTGTTTTCATTGATATTCCAGGGGAGCGTGTGCTCCAACGGTTAGAGGCAGCCGAGGCGGCTTGCTCGGAAGCAAGTGGTGGCGCCGATTCGCCCGCCTTTCACTGCGGCTCGCCGTGTGCTGTGCGCGGTCAGCTGTCGGCGGTGCGGTCCGCGCACGCGCACGCGCACAAGCTGTGGCAGCACAAGAAGATGCAGCTCGACCAGTGCTTCCAGTTGCGCCTGTTCGAGCAGGACTGCGAGAAGGTACCTACACTAGCTACTGTTTAGCGTACGGCTGCGCGCGTTCACCAATATATATTGCGCTTACGACTGTTCCTTCTCAGATCTGTGAAGATGTCGTACGAGGGAGAAGACAGAGGCAAGACCATATTACTAACAAAATAATTGTCAGCGATACTTCTATTGGATAGATACTTTTATTGTACACTCAGTCTACTATTGTGTGCGTCCTTCTCTACGTTATAAATTAATGACGCCACTGCATAAAACGGCTTCATTCTCTGACTCTTTCACAACAACTGCAATTCGTCTCTGGAATCATCTCCCTCCCAATTTTTGTGATGCCTCTTCAGTGGAGGTGTTCAGGTCTAGAATCTACAATCATTTCCCCAGTAAGATCGAATAAAGAGCAATTTAATTATTTATTTTTATTTAAGTATGTTTACTTTTCTATCTGTAATTATTATAAATGGTATATATAATAATATTATTATATTAGTTTATTTAATATCTTGGGCATTATTAGTAGGTACATTAGTTAATATTAGTTATTGAACTTTTATTTTTTATTTTTGCAATTATTTTCTGTATACTTAACTATCACAATTCTCTTTCTGTGCACTACCGACGCATATTTTTGTCCACAATACACCAAGGTTATCTGGAAGAGAATGCTTCTTAGCATTTAGTTCGCCTTTGTACTTCTTTTTTTATGTGCAATAAAGAATTTTCTGTCTATCTATCTACTATTATCACTACCACTACTATTATTTGAGAGAGTAGATATCCTAAGGTTGTTTGAAAGAATCGCTATAAGCAATAAGACCGCCCATTGTGCATTTCTCCAACCTAAAATCCAAACTTAATTTTATTTTTGTCCATATGGCTTTGCTTAAATTTGAAAATTGCATGTCATATATTTGACGATGAAACTGGTTTGCACTTCAGACTATTCATTTTGAGGGTTTATTTGAATTAATCGAAATAAGTATACAAATCATAGATAACAAAATATACGGTTAGAACTTTAAAATACAAGTCTAGCTAAATAATTCGTAAAAAAAAAAAGAGTTTTTGCCGTTCAAAATGAAGAGCATTTGAATACCAAAGTTTTTTTAGGGTGATCATTTGTGCTATTGTTATTAGCAAAACCAGAGCTTTTTTTTAAAATTCTGTTCGGTTACAACAATTATTAAGTAGTATATTGTTCTACCTACAATATTTTTTGCATCTCATTATTTAATCTTGTCACGTCAAAACTAGTGCATGTTATGGCTCCCGCGGTATACAACGCAATACCAGAAAGTGTTAGAAGCTCAAGTTCGACGCTATCTTTCAAAAATAATTTAAAAACATGGCTTGTGGATCAGACAATTTATCAATTTCAGGATTTATTTAGAATGAATATGAATGAATTATTTGACATTATTATTAGTTTAAAACTGATTATTATTTTTTACCTATACCTACTTACTTATGAATATGTTTAATGACCTGTAACCGTTTTCGTTATCAATAAATCACTATCACTATCACTATCACTATCATGTCTGACACTGGGCGTTCAAAATACTACTTTTGAGATCAGTCCTTGCCTTAAGAGCGAGTACACATTAGGCGTTTTGAAGCGCGCGCTTTGGTAACGCGCGTTTTGAGAACCAGTAGTTCTTATCTAGGGCGCAAGCGCGCGTCGAACGCGCGCTTTGAGATTTTCGTTCAAACGCGCGTTGGGAGGACGTCAGCCGCGCGCTTCGAGATACATGAGCCGCCATTTTGTTGTACATTTGAACGCGCGCTTTCGTGTAGAGTGGACGCAATTCACCAAAATGGAGACCGAGCACTTCGATACAGACTTATTTATCGACGAAATCCAAAAGCGTCCAGCTATATGGGACATGGAAAGTCCTGATTATAAAAACAAAATATTATTAATAATATTAAAATATTATATATTATCAATATATAATATATATAATAATAATAATTTGATAATAATAATTTAATATATAATATTTTGATAATATTATATACATACATATATATAATATTATCAATTATTATTATAATATTGTAAGTATGGACGCCCTACTAACGCTCGTAAAACGCCGTGCTAAGCGCGCTGTATGTACGCTACCAACGCGCGCCTAACGCAACGCCGAGCGCCTAATGTGTACTCGCCTTAAGTTTCCGGTATGTTTCAGATGCTGGAATGGATTGTAAACCATCGTACGGCATTTATCGCCACCTACGTCGAAATCGGACGTTCCTGTGCTGCGGCGAAGCGGTTGCAAGAGGAACATGCGAGGTGAGCATTTGACTGCACCGATGGATTGAGAGACTGGCATGTCTTGACGTCAGTCGCACCATAAGGCTAGGCGTATGCTGGGACGCAGGCGACGCAGGTACACGCAGGGCAGAGCAGAGCAGATTTTGTAAAGCATGGAACGTCATTGAACTACGTACTCTGCGGCGCAGGCACATGCGACGCAGACATGTGTCTGTCCTGCTCTGCGTCTCGTTGTAGTGCCGGCACAGAATTCTGCGCGACGCGTGCACGTCGACACGTGTTTATTAACAATATTTTATAATGTTGTTACAATGAAAGAACATTTAATTGAATTAGTTCGTTGTGAACCTTGTTTGTATGATACAAATCATCCAGACTATTCAAAAAAGACATTGAAAGAGTTATTATGGGTGAGAATTGCCAAGGATACTAGCTACTATATTGATTCAAGCGTGACTTTGCGGAAATCCATTCTACAATAAACTGTCAACGAAGCATCCTCAGAGGATGCTTCGTTGAGAGGCGAAACACGTGTCGAATTCTTTCAGAGTTTTCGTTGGAGAAGAGCGGAATTGTTACTATATATTTGTTAGTCTATTTTATATGACTTACGGTATCGGTTAAGCGTTCTCTCTGTCTGTTATTAGAGTAAGAAAAGGTAGAATGATTCTAAACTATGACGAGGCTAAACCCTTTCATAAAAAACACGGCCTATGCTTACATGACAAAGAGAAGGTGTTATTTTTGCCCAACAGCCCAAGAAAGAGGGTTATGTATTACATAAAGTAAATTTATAGGTTGATAACCTACGTAAAGTACTACCTAATTTCTTCTACACGTATTATGCACCACATACATAAATGAATCTACACTAAACAAAGGTTAGCTGGTAGTAAATGCTTCCTAGCATTAAGTTCGCCTATGTACCTTATTTATTTTTGTGCAATAAAGAATATTCTATTCTATTGGTCCAAAGGTCCGTTTTAAGAGCACTATCCGTGTTTCTGGTCACTGACCTAATATAGAACCCCATAAGTAATAATAAATAATAATAGTTTTATTGGACTTGTTAGGCAATTTTCGTTGGTATAAGATTTGTCCTGGCTGCTGGCTTATCAAAGAGTGTGTTATTACTGGAAGAAAGCGTTAGCCGAGTTGGTTGTGGAAAGCAATGGCGGCGATGAGCTCACCACTTGTCACGTCTGTATTCCTGCGACTGTCCAACCCACGGTGAAAAGAGGCCCTTTGAGCCTACCCCCTTGGGGAAAAAGGCGTGTGCTTATGTATGTATGTATTAAGGATACAATGTAAGATATACACTTAAGATAAACCTACAGTTAATAACCTTCAATCGGCGATCGCAGAGAGCGATTTTATCCTAACAACCGCTTATTTATTAATTTTCTAAACTTATACCTGAGCTCACCATCCCTCGAGCCAGTGTTAAACTGTATCTCTGGGGTCAGTTTCAATCCTCAACACACATTGTGAGTGAGTTTATCTGTGGTGTAGGTTTGCAGCAGCTTGCACGGGCGGCGGCCGGCCGAGTGTAGCGCGCGTCACGACGGCTGCGCGGCGGCTGTCAGACAAGCGACACTACGCCGAGGCGCAAATCTCGTCGCTCGCACTACGACTGGAACGCGCTTACAAGCAGCTCGCGGCCGGTACGTATAAACCAATAAATATGTACAGACAAATTACACCCAACAGTCACATACAAAGTTCTGACTGTACACTAGAATTCAGTGTCGTGGGTATAACGAGCTACGAGTTCCATGGTACCCCGGCCTATGCCATGGCGGTGGTGGCCCGGAACTAATATTTGCAGGTCATACAAACATTTGCTCGCACCGGGAATCGAACCGGCAGCATGCGTGTAACATGCGCGCCCTGAGGTTTCCGTACTGTTATTTTGGCTAGCGACAGCTACGATACTACAATCGGGATCGGGACGTCAAACCGTAAAAAGTATCTGTTAGTTGGGCCGCGGACAAACCACCCTGAAAACAAACATCCTTTGTATTTTAAATAAAGGCTATAACACACCGGCTGCGTTCGCGTAGACGTACTCGTGCATGTCGACGTACCATGACTTTGTAATGTATGGAATTAAATGAGACATGCCACACCGCTTGTGTGACGTGAACGCAAGCGTGTACATACGTAGAGACGCGCGTGTCTACGTTAGGCACTGGTCCCACCGCCAGCGACGAGCGATACACGAGTAGAACTAGAAACTAGAAACTAGTGGGCGAGCGGCGAGAAGCGAGTGTTCTAGTGCGACGGGCGATTACTCGCACGATAGAATGATCGCTCTGATCGCCAAGAGGGCATCGCCGAGTACCGCTGAGCGAGTTTTAGCGTTGATAGCTTTTATCGCTACGATCAACTAGTGAAGAGAAAGTCCTCGCCGGCAGTGTGAACAGCCAGCTATGAACTATAAATATAATCTCTCTCTTTTATTTACACGGGAGCGATTATCTTTTGTTCGTTTCTTGGGTGAGAAAATCGCCGATAGCTCATCGCTTATTTGGCGGTGGTGGGACCAGTGCCTTACGTGCTGCATACGCAGCGGGTGTGCTGTGGCCTGAAACCTTTACTAAACTGAGCAAATGGTATGTTCCAGGTTTAGAGGAGCGTTCAGCGGTGCTCTCGCTGTCCGTGGTGTTCCACCACAAGGCGGAGGCGTATGCGTCCGCAGTCGGCGGCTGGGGCGCACAGTGCGGCCTCGCGCTGCAACTAGCGACGGGGCAGGGCGGAGAACCACGCGCGCTCGAGCAGCACGCGCAGCGACACCGCCAGCTCTACGAGCACATGTGCCAGGCGTACACCGAGGTGAGACTATAACACACTTACACAGCAAGCCGCGCCGGGAGGGTTGCTAACCTTACCGTACCACTCACTGGACGTACCCCTGGTTGTACGGTGGGTATGAAACGAAATACGAGTTGTAACAACAAATAAAACCACGCCCATTTTGTTAATTGTTAACCTAATGTAACCAAGCTCCCTGCCTAATCTTTGTTTATGTAGTCCTTGGGTAGGTTGTTAGGTTTCTTTATTAAGATACATGTTGTTTATAACTTGATATCTTGATAGCTAATTTGAATGAAGTTAATGTGTACGTTAATTACAGGTCCATTCGACAAGCAAAAAGTTGCTGTACCAACTAGATCATTTAGTTCAAGTGTGCCACCAAACGGACCCGGCGGATATGGTAAGAAATTTCACTGTTACTTACTGTAAACTAAATAAAGTGTTAAAGGAAAACTAAGTTTTTAACACAAAAAGTTAAATTTTTATATTTTTACATAGTCAATCACACTCATTTACCACGAAGGCAATATTTTTAAGGTTGTTTTGTGAAGATCAATATATCTTTTTCCGATACAATAATTTCATGCTACCGTTTTAGTCGACATAGTTCCGTTTTATCGAACGATTGAGCGATGCTTCCACTGTCGATCGCTAAATTGATTGAATAACGAACTAATGAAGTCAAAATTTAGTGTTTCTGTTGACAAATTTATCCTAGTACACAATAAAGTGTTCATCTATCTATCAAAATAAGTCTCGACACACATTATCGTGGCTAGTGCAATGCTACGAGCTATCAATATGATTCATCATCATTGTGTTCACCATTCTTCATGACTAGACCATTCTAGTCCAGAACCAGCATCTCAGCTATTCTCATTTTCTCGCTATCCCCTGCAGCATAGAATAATATGGAAAACATTAGCACTCTCACGAAATTGTGACACATATTTAATGCTTTGTATTATGTTGGTCAGAGCGACGGTACAGTCAGCAGCACCGGCAGCGGCGCCGGCGACCCTGCGGCCGACTACAGCTCGGGTGCCAACCACGTGCTTGCCGTCATCCACCAGATCCTAGGCCACCACCGCGCGCTGGAGGCGCGCTACCACCAGGCGCGGCTCAAGCTGCACCAGCGGCTCGCTCTACTGCTCTATAAAGAAGATTGCCGACAGGTGGGCTCAAAACGCGCATTCAAACACTTGCAAGCGATTGTTCACTGTCTATGAGAATGTTTGTGCGGTGGTCTGGCCGACTTAGAATATAACCTCCACTCTCGTCCCGTGGATGTTGTTAAAACCGACCAAGGATCGATTGACTTTTTTTTTCTTTTTTTTTATGCCACTTGGCAAGCAGACAAGCTTACGGCCCACCAGATGGAAAGCAGTTACCGTAGCCTATGAACGCCTGTAACCACCAGAGGCATCACACGCGCGCTGCCGACCCTGAGACATAAAGATGAAAAGTCTCATGTGCCTGTAATTTCACCGGCACCCGTACCCTTCAAACCGAAACTTCCCCGGACGAACTCTTTCACAAGAAGTTCTACTACTAACAAAACTTTAATCTTTCATCGATAGTCAGCATCACACCCACCATACTTTAACCCGGTCACTTTCCTATTGCAGGGTCGTAATCCATAATACATAGCAATCAACACTATAACTGTTAATTTAATCTAAATTAAAAAATTTCCTCAGGTGCTCGACTGGCTGGCGAATCACGGCGAAGTGTTTCTACAAAAAAATACTGGAATAGGAAGAAATCTCCATAAAGCTAGGGTTTATCAGAAATCTCATGAACATTTTGAAAATGTTGCACAAGTAAGTTTCCAATCTAACTTGAATTTACCTTTAATGTTATTCGTAAATTTTCTATTCTATTATTTCTATGTTAAAATGTCTATTCGTAATTGACCTATGGACGGTTGTATGACGCCAAATTCAATCAAATGGGTATCTGGTACCAAAATGTTAATGTCACTGAAATCACCGCCCTTTGAGTGTTTCACTTGAACCAACTAATCATCTTATGTCCAACAGAATACATACACGAACGCAGAAAAGTTACTCGGTGCCGCCGAAGAGCTGGCGCGCTCCGGCGAGTGTGACCCTGAGGAAGTGTTGGGAGTAGCGCGGGAGTTAGAGGCACATGTGGCGGCCTTCGCAGCGAGAGTGGACCGCAGGCGGCGCCGACTCGACCTGGCCGTGCTGCTCTACACGCACGAGAAGGATGTATGTACCGTAAAATATTTAGTAAACAAATAAATATCTAGTACTTATTCCAATCTCAATTGAAAACTCAGTTCAAATCGACACGTGTTTCGCCTCTCCACGAAGCATAACATCAAGCATAGAAACCATAAGAAAATCCTTTCTGAAGATTTCTATATTTTTTTGCATCAATATTTTAGAATGAATTTCCGAAGTCACACTGAATCAATTAATTATCTTTCTGCTGCCGGCAGATTATCGGCTACCGCCAGATTTATATTGGTACGCTAATCTACCCGGTGCGATATTTTGTTAGTAGTAGAACTTCTACTGAACGGTAACTTAAGTAGTATAAAAAAAAACCACTCCGGTTGTGTCGCCAGGTCTATATTGGTACGCTTATCTAACCGGTGGGTAAGCACAAGCCACACCGGACCAAAGCCGCTGCAAAAAATCTGATAGCATTACATAAACACCCAAAAGTATATAGTCATGATCCCACACTAGGATTCCCTGTGTCGTGGGTATCATTAACTACGAGTACCATGGTACCATAACACCCAGTCCAGAAAAATATTCGCAGATAATACCAACATTTGTCCCGCAGCGGTCGAAATCGAATCGAGCGAATCGAACCCGCAACCTCTTGCATCTCAGCCGGCTACTCGCCCTCTGCGCCACAGCGGTCGGAAGAGGAGGAGGTAGATGCTTTGAATCTTCCCCATACACGCTAATTCACACTCTTGTGTTATTGTTTAGTTGCTCCAATGGCTGGAAACACTGAGGAGTGGCGGCGGAGTGTGCGCGGCGGACGACACACCTGAGGCGGCGCGGCGTGCGTTAGAGCAGTGCGCGCAACACCGCGCGGCGAGTCTCGACGCGTGCGCCGCCACCATATCGCACGGGGATGCACTGCTGCAGGACCTCAGGTGAGTCCACTCTGAATCAACACTTTACTTATTTTTGGTATGCTTGTGGCTTTTGTGTCACAACTACAGGGAAAAGTCTGAAATTGAAGAATTTATAGATATGTACCCCATAAAACAATAACAAATCTAACATCCGTTGTTGATTTCCCATTGCAAGGAATTTGAATGACATTGGAGTTCTATGATTTTGTCAAAAGGATGTTACCAATTTGTTCGTCAGGTACTTGATATATTAACAGGTATGTAGTATGAACGCCCCGTTGCTTAGTCCTATTCAAAGGTTATTTCGATGATGTGTACGAAATTATACCGAGGTGAAATTTTTATATCTCAGTACTTAAATGTTTTTAGAAATCGGTTAAATACAAAATCTCTCTCACGGTAGGGAAATTGACTCGGTAGTTTTAGATTTCTGATGGATCATCCATACAAACATGCTTTCATAGCTGTTGAATACATAATAACCCTTTCTTCCCCACTTAAGTAGTCAGGCTGATAAAGGTGTCATCGCGAGGTCTCAGTTCGGGGCGAACCACTAGTTTATTGGGTTCACAAAACAGATTACAATCAACTTAGCGTGCACACAATAGTAGATTGATTCAAAGTACGTCGCCCGAGCCAAAAATATATTTTGCGCCCGAGTGTTACACTCTACTTTTCATCACCCTCTATGAGAAAATAAAAGGCGCCTCATATTAAAATATGAAAAAAAAAATATAAATCATACAAAACCATGAATTTCTAACAATCCGTGAATAGCTTTTTATTTAAAAAACAGACTTCCGCCATTATATTCGACTAAATATTTGGATGAAAAAAAAATATGAAAGAACCATAGGTAGTGGTGAAAGGATTATGATACTTTCTGAATGCAAATGCTTGGTTTGTTGCTGAAAATATCAAAATCGCCATATGTATGCCTACAATATTTGAGGAATTCCCTCAATTCCTCATGGATTCCATCATCAGAACTGGATTCTGAAAACAATGGGACCAATTTGGAAGTATATCTATTCAAATAAAAAAAGAATTTCCGAATCGGTTCATAAACGCTAGGAGATATGAGGTAACAAACATTAAAAAAAAATACAACCGAATTGAGAACCTCCTCCCTTTTGTAAAGTCGGTTAAAAATTACGAAATCACGCGTTTTTAATTTTTTTTTATTCAGCCGGTGGCGCGACTTTGGACCGTCGTACCAGCCAGTATTTATTTAAACAATTTTTGCGTTCGACTTCTTTGGCGCTGAACACTAAGATGTTTAAAAAAGTAAAATTAAAAAAGTTTAAAAAGGGCGCGGCAAAGATGATTGCGGCGCACTTATTTGTGTTGATTCTTTTCAAGATGTTCCAAATTCAAAAAGTGCGCGGAAAAGATAATTGCGGCGCACTTATTTGAGTTCGATATGTTCTAAATTTAAAAAGTGCGCGGCAAAGATAATTGCGGCGCACTTATAGAACTTTCATACTGAAAACAGCACCTTTGGGTGCACTTAAAGGCGAACCAAGTCGTCCTTTTTGAATAGATGGGATGAAAACATTGTCATTAGTTCAGATCTAGATTCGTAATCAAATATGAAAACACGGCAAAGTTACAGTGTTGCAAATTTATTAACTTATTACACCAAAAATTGGGGACTGAAAAAAATTAAACGTTGTTTGTTATCATTGAAACCTAATATGAAGATTATGAAGACACATCGCTTAAATCCGTTGGTATTGGGATCAAATACATCCAAGTCGTTAAAAGAAAAAGCCAGCTGTTTATGCCGACGACACTTTACACACCGCTCACGTTATTAATTACAGATGCCCGGAGGGGGAGGCAGAGATAATTTACTTCCACTTGCTACGATCCCGCGGGGCTATTTTCTATCTCGCGATGGGTATGCAACAGGGGTAAATTGTGCTATCATTGCTGTCAAACGGTAATGTTAATGTTAAAGTACTCCCTTTTCCGCATTCGAACTCTATGGATGGTCCATTATGCGTGAGAGTTAACTGGCTAGATAGTTAGCTAGCCTAAATCCGTCCACTAGCACAGAAGCTTCCTGGGATCTTCGCAGGCTGCTTTTGTATGAGAGTAGCGACGTTTGATAGAAATGATAGCACAATTTACGCCTGTTGCGAACCTGTCGCGAGATAGAGAATACGGGGGCTGATTTATTTGGTCTAATTTAGGCATGATTATGCTATTGCAAAAATTTAGCAATAATATAATGATCAATTCACAAACGTTTTTAGGGTTCCATACCCTTAGGGTAAAACGGACCCTATTACTAAGGCTCTGCTGTCCGTCCGTCCGTCCGTCCGTCTGTCACCAGACTGTATCTCATGAACCGTGATAGTTAGACAGTTGAAATTTTCACAGATGTATTTCTGTTGCTGCTATAACAACAAATACTAAAAAACAGAATAACATAAATATTTTAGGGGGCTTCCATACAAAAAAAAACGTTTTTTTGCCGTTTTTATAGATCCGTCTGTCACCAGGCTGTATCTCATGAACCGTGATAGTTAGACGGTTGACATGTTGTGTGCAAGACCTGCTCACAAGGAAAGCTTTGAGCTTCTCGCTCTAACTAAGTAGAGACTTAGATTCTTGAGTCGAGGCTTGCGCCCATTGTTTTATTTTCCAGTGTTGGTATAGAGTTCTCAGGTAGATGCGGCTGCCAATACCCTGGTGTAATCCCTTAGTCGGCTTTCACGACATCTACGGGAGGAGATGTAGGGGTCTATTCTAGGCCGGTTCACCACGGTATGAAATGGAAATAGCTTATACCTTGAATTAATATATAGCTGGCGACTCTATCCCGATATTCCCACCGGATCGAGACTTATGCGGGTGGAACCGCGAGCCGCAACTAGTAGCAAATAAAGCTTACTGAGATTGTACACTAAAAAACTATGCAAGAATTGTACTTGGTCTTGAGTCTTTGAACATTTCTTACGGTTCTCGCGAAACTTTGCTACTCCTGTGAAATCCGGCACGTGCGCGTCGCGCTCTGAGGCCTTACCATGAGCTCTTATAGGCGATTCAGTTCAAAAACTATTCAGTACAAAATATCGGTTCCGTGATATCTGCATCTATATATTTTAAAGGCACAGTAGCAGAAGGTCTATAGACTTCTGCGATTAAAGTTATTCAATAATGACGGATGTCAACGACGAACCGATATTTTGTACTGCATAGTTTTTGAACTGAATCGCTATGAGAGCTCATGGTAAGGCCTCTGTTCACACAAGTGTCCGTTCCATGCTCAGAACTTACTACCGTCCACTGCGACGAACATATTTGCTGCTGTTGAAGTTAAGAACTAACTTCGTAACTTGCCTTTACAAATCACTATACTCTGTAATATATTCATGCTTGTTGCACGGAAATCAAAGTAGGCCATTGAAGTTTTATGACTGACGGTGTAGAGAAACTAGGTAAGCAATCTGCAGATATTTGTTTGTATTTTCTATGTGTAATAAAAAATATCTATCTATGTAATGTATTGTATTAAGTATATCAGTTATCTAGTACCCAATAACACAAGCTCTGCTTAGCTTGGGGCTAGGTAATGTTGTGTGAAATGTCCAGCATTTATTATTAAGTACCCATTGAAGTTTTCATTTTATTTTCCAATAAAGTAAAATAAATAATCGTTTTCTCAAAGATGCTTGAATATTTGATCATTATACCTTGAACAACGGCAGCGGCCGGAAATGTTAGTATGAACATCCATTTATAAAATAAATAAATAAATGCTGGACATTTCACACAACATTATCTAGCGCCAAGCTAAGCAGAGCTTGTGTTATGGGTACTAGATAACTGATATACATTACATAGATAGATAATTTTTTATTATACATAAAAAATACCTAGATGACCCTGAACAAATATCTGCAGATCGTACAAATATTTGTTCCGAGGCGGGAACCGAACCCGCACCCTCCTGCGGCGCAGGCAAACATTCGCCCGAAGCGCCACAGAGGTCGTCAGTGTCGTGCTATCAGGCTGCTATTCTTCGGAAGCGATGGCCCGTGTAATTTTTAGGATTGTATAAGTTTAGGAAAGTTGTTTTTTTTAGGTAATGCTGCAAACTTACCCCCTTATTCATTATAATTTTTTAAACCTATTTTAGTTAAAATAGGCTTGTTTCTGTTCTCTCTGATAAGAAATGACATACGCCAAAACAAGACAAAAGCTATTTTAGCTATCACTACTTTGTATGTCATAGTTTACAGGAAAATCTAAATTAAAATTTTGTCCATAAATTCCCACGAAAAATGGAAAATATTCGTAAAGAGAAAATGCGTTCATAAGTGGTTACTAATAAGTTTAATTGGGCTATTGGTTACTTTCACGGAACCCTTTCCACGCGAGTCCGACCCGCAAATGACCGCTTGGCGCACTTTGTTCATGACTTTCTGCCGCATCAATTTTGGTTACTTGTGCAAACATCGTCAGTGTATCGTAATAAACGTTTTATAGCCATGTAGTTGTTACACAGTGTTTTGTCTTTTTAAACGACTTCACAAAGCGGAGGAGGAGGTTCGCTGAATTCGCTGGTATTTTTTCATTGACAAGCAGTTTCAGATACAAATAACAGTATGAATATTCCATGCGATAATACTACCTTTTTTATTGAGTATGAAGTTACCTTGGAGCAATTAAAATTATTATGTTTCGCGTTAGTCGAATCAAAACTTCGATATAACTTCGTTTAGGGGTAACAGTTATGACTATAATGTAAATTTACATACTAAGTTGGCTTAATTACTTGGTTAATTGGCATTAACTACCTCCGCAAAGTGTTTCTAACCCCGTACTGACTACATCAATGCAGGGAAGCCGCATTAAACGAGTTCGTTTGAGGATTAATCACAACTTCAAAATAGAAGGAAGATAGTCTTCAGGATCAGCCCCGCAATTAAAGCAGCAAACGGCAATGTTTAGGTTAAGAAGTTTCCCCTATTCAAGTTTTAGAAGATTTTGATAGCGCTAAGGTTGCCAAAATGCTCTCCATTGTTGCGTTCCCCTTGGAACACGAAGTTACGCTGTTGAAATCTCTTTGGCCGCTCCGATATATCTATTATATTGTATGCTATCAGCGTGCACTGTAAACAGACCTTACAATCACAACAATTATTATCCTGGGAGCAGCCTGACAGCTTCCTTAGTTTTCTAAAGTGTGTCACGTAGCAGATGCGGTAAGATATCTGTATCTGAGCGCGTATCTGTCCTTATCGCTCTCTATACTAAACTCAAGGAGCAACACACATGTAGCAGATCACTTATATTTTACCGTCAAGCATCTGTAGGCACCGACATATATCAAAAGATGGACAGATGATATATGTGTATACAAATTGAAATACAATACAGTTTGAAGGTTTCCGCGTGAATGTATCATTTTCGTATATTATCGTATCTGCTACGTGTGTGATACCTTCAGAGTTCAGATACGCATATAGAATATTACCGTATCTGCTACGTGTGTGACACATTTTATAGTTTTCGCTCGGGGCGCTGCAAGTTATTAGTTTGTTATAGTTTCGAAAACTATAAAAAACCCGTACTAAGCCCCCTGATTTCAAAAGTGAAGTAGGTATCCATGGACCTAGATTCGAACATTGAAATTCGAGCAACAATAGCCTCTGCCTGGCGGCGCTCGGGATGTTACGCAACGGTATTCGATGCGACCCAATTTCTAAGAGCATCGCGCAGTACTGTTTCCCAGTTTTCAGTGAAAACAATCGTAGCCGGCACGCGACGTTCACTGTGCTAGAGACGCGACCACAATGGTGCAATCATTGTGCTCAAGTCTGCTGGCTCTGTTGCGAATAAAAAATTATTGAACCTGTTTTCATCGGTTAGCCATATTTTATAGACCTTGGTTGATTTTGAAAAATAGCTAAGCTGTGTTTGTTGCCTGATTGTTCTATGTGGTTTTACTAAGTGACCATTTTTAATGGCACGCCAGGGGAGCGATTTTTGAATTTCACTTAGTGACTAAATCTCATCAAAAAGGCCGCAAATCACCATTTTTTAGGAGATGTCCCTGGATGAGGCACTTGTATTGATATCATAGGTATAAGAATTTTTGTCATCAATGAGTTTCAGTACGCCTAGCACAGGCTGACTCACGTTACCAAGACGCTAGCGAGACAACCGGAAATGTTAATATTGGCCAATGACATCGGGGTAGTTTGAAATCATTCTAATTTGATTGGTTAATATTTGACATTTACTATCATCGTCTTACTAGAGACTCGCTATCGTTACTGACTTTAATTAGCTTGTGCTAGCTGTACGGATGTATATAGTGATGTATGTAGCGAATAAAATATTTTTGACTTCACCGAACAACAGAGGCCCAATTCACTTTGAATTATTTGTTCACAATATAATCTCATCTCAGTCATCTTTCGATTAATCATCAACCTTTCTGTCGCTCTGCAAGGCGTTCGTTAGAGCCAGACACATAACGTATGAATCCGAAGATTATGTAATAGTTACTACGTCTGCGCACGCAGTGGCATACGTGACAGTCTTAGAACATCTACCGGAATGGAGGTGTTAAGAGTAACTTCTAGTATTCAATTATTTCTACCACTTTTTGAGGGAGGCGAGGTAAACACGTACAGCGCACGTTTACTTACTCACGCACACTCATGCAGAAAGTTGACGTCTCTATAAACGCACACGCAAATAAAAGCTGTCACACAAACAAGTTTTATACAACGCGTATGGCTAAAATGGTCATACCACTTAAATTTGATATTTGGCTCTAATGGCTCCTACACAATATGCTATATTTTTTGCCGCGCGGGTATGCCGATATACACCACGGGTACACAGAATACCCACCGGTCATGCTGCCGGGCTTATCGGCGGCATGCCCGCCGCCGCGCCGGCTGGGCCGCCGGCATAGTGTGTAGGAGCCTTAGGTGACAGCAATGGACTGAGATGAGATTATACTGTGAATTGATTATTTACGAGGATTGGGCTTCTGAAGATTATACAGTTATTGTTACACTGCAAGCCTAAACTTCGATCAATTATTTACGCAAATAATCACAACGATCATATTATTATGACGGTGAAAGTGTGGCATCGCCGGACAAGTTACACCATAGAATTTAAACTCGTAGTTGGGAATCATTTAAAAATTGAAAAAACCGCTAATTTCCACTGTTTTTTTTTTGTTCCACTTTTGCTGACGCTTCGAGACTGTGTTCAGAAGCCTCTTCATCATGAGCACCGTACGCGATCGCGTTCGACGGTAGAACGTCAGCAAAAGTGACGAAAAACAGTGGTAATTAGCCGATTTTCAATTAAAAAAAAGTTACACCAAAGTTCATAATGCAATTATTCTATGTCGCCTGACTCAATACCGAGAGTGACATCTCCAGTAAGAAATAGGTAATGTGCGTCTAGTCGAAAACTGAAAGGCCTTCGACCACTTTTACTTAAAATTCTGCGCAGCTCGCACGGGTGGCGAGCTTCAGTCTTACACGCGCAGGTTACCAAATTTACTTCAAACAGGTACACGGTATTTTAAAGTATTTTGATCAATCAACATTTAAACCTCATTTATTTTCATATACTAGGTAGGAAAGACGGTTTACGGAAATTCTTATTAGTGAGTGTGTTTTGTATTATGGCGAAATAGACATTTTGATGAAGTCTAACACCTGTATAACCAAGTATATCTTGTACATACTAGACACCGCTAAAATACGCAATCCATAATTATTCCAGTTTGTATCTCGTTAGAATAACGCAGTGATATTCTTTAACATTGCATTTCTCATTGGGCATAAAAAATGCCCTTAGTCTGGGTTTAAACCAGGACTACCTAGTCTAGGCTTAAATATCAACCTAGGGTATATACGACTGTAATACAAAAGCAGATGGTTTGTTTTCCAGAAGCAACTTTCGAGCTAGATATGCCAAAAATTACATAAGCTTGGACTATCTCTGGTTTATCTAAAACCAAGCAGCCACCTAGTTTAGCAATGGTCTATAAATTGACAGTTGATTCCTTGTTAGAGGTAAGAATTTGGAGATCTCAATTGTGATATGACACAATTCGTCAGTTTGATACTTTGGAAATTTGCAAAGTAGCGCGAGATTTGATTTCGTAAAACAAACCATCTGCTTTCGTATTTAAAATCGCATATGCCTAATGTCGATATTTAATCCTAGACTAGTACGCCTGGACTAAATTCAGATTTAGTCCATGTTCTGTAATAAGGCCGATAGGGTTTAATTTACTTGATAATGACCATCGTTCGTCATAGCTTTCTATGAAATAGCCGTTGATGAAACTTGTTTTATCATAGTTTTAAAGGAAAGTTACCGTCATATACTATCATATAACAATAAAATGTTACCACACGCATGATTATACTGAATACCCGAGTACGGAAAAGAAAAAGGAGGGTTATGATTATAGCAGTCTTTGAATGCATGTTTCTTTAATCATGTTTCCTCGTAAATACTTCAAGCTACATGACGGATTTTGACGAATGAGGTATCATATGGAGCGCCTTGACGTTCTACAAACAATACTTACATGGTTAATAGGCCTGTAGTTTTTTGATGCGTTTGACAACAACAGCCAGCAAAAGGGACTTAAAATATCTGTCGTCGTACTGTATGAAAAACAAATCTGAGGCCCAATTATCTTATTTAAATCACAATATAATCTCGTGCAGTCGCATTTAGAATTGGACCTCTGATAACAGCCAAAATGTATTTTAAAACCTAAACCGCTAGCGAGCTGATAGACCAGGCCATCTTTTTGTTGACTAACATCCTCTCAGATGAGATGTAGCACAGATGCTGTTATTCGGCACCTAAACAAACAATACATACGTGTTTTGGTTATTACAGTATTAAGTGGTTGTGGTATGAACCGGATATTGGCGCTGAGATTAGTTATTTTAATAATCTGGCCGGTTCGGGGAGTGCAGAATGCAATACACCATACCTATAAACAACCTAGCATAACTGTAGTTAAATATCTGTATTATTAAAGATAGCACTTGTTATCACAGAGCATCAATCATGATAAGCGCATTTGTCTCAGGACTTATCCATTTTATTAAAACCATGAAGTACCTCGTATCCCGAGGGGTCTATAAATATCGAGGTATCCCGTAAAAGGTCAGAGACCTCGGTGAGTTTCCGTCATGTGCGCAAGCTCTTACTCAACGCGTGAAAAACTTGCAATTTCGATCGTTAAAGCCAGTTTGCAATACAAAATTGCCGTCTTAAATACCTACCCATGGTTGACTCTCCATTGAAGAATTGACGTGAGATATTGACGCAATAACTGCGGTAACTGTGGGAAATGTTTGATTAGAAGAAGCATTTGGAATGGTATTGGCAATCGATCACTTGTTGTGAAATTGCAAAATTGATCAAAATTTTAACTTTTTTTTTTAATACTACTTGGCAAGTAAACTAGCACCCTTTTGATCGAGTTAACATAAACGCGAGATGCCAGAGCGATACCTAAATATGAGATTTGCCTAAAAAGCTGTTTACCCTAAACGAAAGATGCCGATGAAGCAGTTTGCCTAAAATGTGAAAGAGATCCCCCCAAAATACCTTATTTTTGACTTCTGCGCAATAACGGTCAGCGCTAGAGTTTCGTGCCGCCACTCGTAAAAATGCGCAACTATCCCCTCCACGTTTCGTTCAGCGCTAGACTTACGTGCCGCTACTTATAATAATCATTTGTATTTATTATATTGTCACGGGTATTTATCGCCAGCCCAGGGTATTATAGGTATATTAGGGTATTTGGTGTCAGCCCGCGACCATGATTGCTGTAACGCATTCGAAACGTCGGGAATAATAAATAATAAGGTAACACGCGATAAAAACCCTTGACAAATATAATAAATATGTGTTCTAATCGCGAGAGCATAAAAAATAATAGAATCATTTGTATCAAAAAGCATCCACATATCACTACATTCGTTTTGCTCAAGTTACCTCCCTGTCCTTCTAATGGAACGCAAGCTCCATTTATAGGTTGCAAGAGTACCAAGTATAATAATTTATTGTATCGTGGCATAAAATGAATCAGCCCTTGTTAGGTGACATCAGGTTCCTGCAGGACCGCCGGACGGCATACCAGAAAACGGGTTAAAGATCACTGAGAAATGAAAAAAGTGGCGCTTACCGCAACATAAATAGATTTTCCGATAGAAACAAAGGACATGTTCCAAAATGGCCTATATCGATGTACACCAGACAGAGAATGGGGAAAAAAAACAGTGATTATCGTAAAAATACTCTTACTCTAATTTGAAGCATAATTTAATGCACAGAAATGTTTAAAATTCGTTTTTTTTACAATGGTAACATATTTTTCTGGGCAGCCATGACAGGGAATGTCACGTTTATTGCTCTGTGGTTGCTTGCTTTACTCGTTCGTTCGGAGTATAGTGTGTCTAAATAGAATGCGTTACCTACGCTAGCTTTATTACGATCATCACATCAGTACAAGTTCTTCAATTCAACATTACGATTCTACGCGAAAATATTTTCCTTGCTTCAAGACCTTGGAGCCAAGACGCGAACGAAATGCAGTTCTGGTCAAAGTTGTCAACAGCTGTCGAAACATTTTACCACAGGGTAAGTTGTATCCGCCCCGCCATATTGTTTTGTCTTGTGTTGCTCCATGAGAAAGATATTTTAGGAACCTGCATTAAATGAAGCGAAATAATCAAAAAATTACAATGGGAAAAGGTTTTACATATATTTAGCCACGTTTACACAAGTGTACACCGACAGGGGCTAGGCTCCATACATCTTGGAACAACACCTTTATTTTACTGGCGTCGTTGCCTTATCGTCCTGTCTCATGCAGTAACGTATATAATCGGATACTCGTCTAAATATCTATAGAATGAAATAATTATAATATCGTGTACCAGACTCCTATTATATCGTCCGTTGGCATCTGAGAAGTACTTTCTTTATTTACAGAGTTTATTTTTGAACTCAGGGATTGATTAAATATTCTCAGTCGTTCGGTAGTCGTAGCGTTATAAACATTTTCCATGCTCTTATTTGAGTACCGCGACATAAATGAGCAGGTTTATTGGATGTGGCAGTGCTAAAAGGTGAAAAGGAGGTAATTCACCTTTATATACTTTCCTTTTATCCGTCATTGTTACTATACATTAGATCTACCTTGATAATAAACTGCTAATTTTTAACCGACTTTACAAAAAGGAGGAGGTTCTCAATTCGGTTGTATTTTTTTATTTTTGTTACCTCATATCTCCGGCGTTTATGAACCGATTTGGAAAATGTTTTTTTTATATGAATAGATATACTTCCAGATTGGTCCCATTTTTTTCAGAATCCAGTTCTGATGATGGAATCCATGAGGAATTGAGGGAACTCCTCAAATATTGTAGGCATACATTATGACGATTTTGATATTTTCAGCAACAAATCAAGCATTTGCATTCAGAAAGTATCATAACCCTTTCACCACTATGGTTTTTTCATCATTTCTTTTTCATCCAGGTATTTAGTCGAATACAATGGCGGAAGTCGGTTTTTTAAATGAAAAGTTATTAAAACTGCTTAGCATACCTACCTACTTAAACTTCACTACGTCTCTTATTTACAAAATCTTATCTGCGAAACTAAAAGGCATGGAAAATGGGTTTTCTGTGCATTGTTATATCTTCATGGTATGTTATGTAGAGCATGAGCTCTACATTATAAACCAAGAATTGATATTACAATCAGGTAATATTTAAGTAAGGAGAAAAAACTTTTGAATATGTGGTTTCGTCTCACGAATTCAACTCTTCCATTAGTCACGAATAAGTACAGTCATTGCAGCGTAAAAAGCTGAACTGCGGTATTTATTTTGTCCCAGTTTTTCGCGAATTTTCCTCGACGCAGTTTCACGGTTCTTTCATCATTGATGGCCGGCGGTGGCGGCGGTGGCGGCAGCGGTGGCGGTGTCTCATTCCTTGTACAGTATAAACATCGTTGCATCTCAGTACTTGCTCGGGAAAGTGCGCGGTGCGACGTGCACGCTCGCTGCTCCCGCCGACCGACCGCGATTTCGCGCTATAATATAAAACCTCTGAATACGTATGAATAAAACTTTTTTGTAATTACGGCTGGTATTTAGATTCATTAGAAGTGCATCACTTTCACGTGAATGTGTTTTCGTAGTGTTATGTTTTACAAAAACCGGTCAAGTGCGTGCCGGACTCGCGTGGAGAAGGTTCCGTACAAGTAGGCTATCTTAGTAACCAATAAACCCATTAACTTTTAGTCAATCAACACAATTTTATACGTATTACACGTATTTTCAGTTTCCCGTGGGGGCACTTAGGATTTTCTTGTAAAAAAACATACATTTGTCTTTCTTATAACGAGCTCTTTCATTTGATATGTCATGTAACATACATTTGACAACATTTTTTTTGGCCCCCCAAAATGAACACCCGGTATCATCGGTAATGTACTTTTACATTATGTATCTTTTTTGGTCCATTAGATTCAGAATGAATAGCCTGTGACAGACAGACAGACACCTGAGTGATCCTATAATGGTTCAGTTGGTACCTTTTGAGGTATGGAACCCTAAAAAGCGAATATAGCGGTATAAATAAAAAAGCCAATTAACGTTATTCGGCGAATACGTAACAAGATTATGCGGTGAACTTGGAAGGTCGTACAAAGTAATTTAATTACTAGTTTTCGTTAGAATTGCGATGTAGATAAAGTTTTTTTTTGCATGATTGACTTTTTTGTTCCTTTTTTTTAGAGGAATCATATTGTACACTTAGTCTTCGTGGAAATGGTTAGATGAACGCTTATAGTCTCATCAGTATTTTAAATCGTTCGGAAGGGTTTCCGATCGGATTCGTTAGCTTTTCATTTTGATGTGGTAAGTAGCTAAAACAATTTTCTAACAAGGCTGAATTTTTTAAGGGAAATAGGGATTAACATTGTTAATATAGGAGCTCTCCAGAGTATTTATGTTGTCCAAATTCTAAAGAAGCACATAATTATTTATAGGTTAGTACATTCTGTTGATTAGTTTACTAGTTTATTTTTTGTTATCAATTGTACTTGGTTTTTTAATGTTATTATGTATTTTAGAAGTATTTTTTTTTGTTAATACTGTCTGTCATGAACATTATGTTCAAAAGCCGACAAATAATAGAATTAAAAAAAAACAATTTTCTTCAGTAAAACTCAAAAAAAAAAAACAATAAATAACAGAAAAAACTATAAATATTGTTTATTACTTTGTTTTACTACAGAAAATTGTTTTAGTTACTTACCACATCGAAATGAAAAACTAACGAATCCGATCGGAAACCCTTCTGAACGATTTAAAATAGCCCTGCAGGCTTTGCGCATATTATCCGAGGGATGATAGTAGCTTTCGGATTACAAACCTAGATGTAAGCACATTTATTTTTGTTTTTATAATCTTTTATGCACGGTCTGCTTTGTTGTTTCTTTACGTATGTTTACGAGGACCGGGTTAAACAAGGTCATCTGTCATTCGTCAACTTCTGTGTCTCAGGGACAAGATATAAAAGTACTCTACTATTCCATATGTTGGTATGTTACATACGTTTTAGTAAATATTTTACTATTTATCAGGCTTATAAACGTTTCATAACAATATTATATTTTTTCTGCGAAATAATTGATCTATCAAGCTATATTTTGACTGACGCGTACGATAACAAGCCTCGTCATCCAATTCTGTGTAGGGGACGTGCGGATACAACGAACCCATTATTAGCAATAGTGGGCACAAGTGGTGGTCCGTTGTGACCGCACGGCTCTTGAATTTATATTACTTAAGTTAAGAGGAGGTCACCGGTAGCTTAAGCCCTTTTCCACGCTAGCGAAGTTTGCTTCTAATTTAGCTATTATTTCTTCAAACTCCATGAAACTTTGTGTACTTAGTGTGTGTGATCATGTGTACAAAGTAACATGTGTCAGTCGCGTGCAAAAGGGCGTAAGTACCGGTGACATTCTCTTAAGTATGTATATGTCAGTGGTCTACTATGCCTTCAGAAGGTCCGTTGTGCCCGCAAAGCGAGGGTCTTGGAAATCATCAGAAATCTCTTATGCACGCACTTCATCATGTAAAATGTTTTGCAATCAAGCCATTGATTTTTTAGAAGGCGAAGTTTTTTCCCCTTTCGGTGGCCGTTCTTCCGCACTTCCCCTAGGTCTGCCTGTACTAGCATGCAGGGAAACCTATGAAAAGTGTATTTATAGGTAGGTACTATAGGTTAGTATTTGCTTTATTAAATCCTCTGTTCTTCATTCGCAAACTCCCCCTCGGATGGGGAACAAATCAAAAAGATCTAAATCAATGTACAATATTAAAAGGTTACCTTTTGAAGTAGGTACACCCCCATTCACGAGCTTTGTTTTGTTGAAGAAAACTACTGGTTGAGTATATTACTTTTGAAACTGCGTCAGGGTCTTTATGAGGGGTATAGAGCAAAAATGCCATTCGAAGATTGGAATTTTACCTTCAACTTGATATGCAGAGAGGGCTGACACTTTTCAAAGAAACGGACCATATTCCCACGGTATAAAAAAAATCACACATCTGCTACGATGCAAATTTTGAGTTCAAAAATTAGTTAAATGCAATCGCTTACTGATGATTTTAATAATTTATAATTTATGCGTCTCCCCGAACTTTGTGTGCTCGAATTGTACATCAAATGAAGTCGGGTAATAAAAACTTGGACATCCGTCTTTTTCCTAGAAGGGCAAAGAATAAATAAAAATATATACTTAAGTTACGTAAATACATGGCAAAAATCTTGTTAAATTTGTTAAACCATTATGAGATACAATAGTCATAATGGTATGTGAATGTTTTATAAAATGTATGATGTTGTATGAGATGTTGTGCTACTGAATGAAAGCATCGTTTCAATAAACAATTTAGCTTATGATTTCGAATTTGCGTGCAAAATTTGTCAAAGTTCATTGCTGTTCTATATATTTTATAAATTAAAACAAAGTGCACTTTGTTAGTTTTTGTTAGCAGCAGAACTTCTTGTGAAAGAGTTCGTCCGGGGAAGTACTACCACCGTACCTATTTCTGCTGCCAAGCAATGGTGCTCGCATTGCTGTGTTTCGGCACATGAGACTTTTCATCTTTATGCCACAGGGTAGCAGCGCGCGTGTGAGGCGTCCGTAGGCTACGGTAACTACTTTCCATCAGAGGCCGTACCATGAGCTCTTATAGCTATTCAGTTCAAAAACTATTCAGTACAAAATATCGGTCCAAATCCCACACAACACCCGACCCGGAACAAATATTTGCAGATCATGCAAACATTGATTCCGCAGCAGGAATCGAACCCGCATCCTCTTGCATCTTAGCCGGCTACTGTTATTAATGTTCATTATGCAACCAACTAGCTTCCAACAGTGATGCTCAAACAACAAAGCTGAGCCATTCTCCGTTGCCTCCGGAATATGGGACAGATGCGGTATTGTTTGCAACTGCCTTCAATAAAGTCCACCATCTCCCCTTTATTATGCATCTGGTCAATATTAGCTCAGCAGAATGCTCCTAGCTAGTTATCATAACTTCCCTTTGTAAAAATAAAAAGTCGATAGCCAATATTTCCATTCTACATTGTTTGCTCAGTGGGATCCGTCATTGCATTCCATCGTTCGCAGGCGTAACCTTTCTCGGCTGTAATCGATTGGCCATTTGCCTATATTTTATGCAATTGTTCCGCAATATTTGAGGTTTATGGACACGCTGAACTTGCTAAGTTCTCTAAGGTAAATGGCGTGAAGAACTGTGTAACAATAAGTTGAGGGGCTAATCTATGAAAACGCTCGAAAAGTTATGCAAAGAACTCTCAATTTAGGGTAATTTTTCAACAATATTAAGATCATTAAAAATTCATTTTTATTACTTTTGAAACTATCATGGTTATTAACATAATTATCACTAGAAACGGGATATTTACCATGATTTTTGAGCCTTGTTTCTAGTGATAATTATGTTAATAACCATGATAGTTTCACAAGTAATAAAAATAACACTTCAGGTTGAATAAAAGAATGTAGGCTTTTTCTAAATTTCAACTATAATGGTGACAAACATGAGCCTGAAGTAATAACAACCGCTGCTACTGTTGTTGTGGGTAATTTTTCCTTCGATAATAGAGATTGTCGGGAAGTGGGCAACAGCGTTTAATGGGTTTCAGTGATTCAAATTGTCTCGCAATCGGCTCTTCCGGCCGGTCGAGTAAGGATCCCGGGAGATGCCCTGAGGACGCGGCGACCTTACGCTCACGCCTCCGCAAGCGACACGTCCGTTCTCAGTAATAAATATCCTCTTCACAAGATGTACGGTTGTTACGCTCGTTAGACGCCAACCCTAAGACTGTTATATCTGCCACCGATGGGTGCATCGTATTGCGACATGGGAAAATATTTTCGTTCAAATGAAAATCCATGTTCTGCACGATGTAATAATTATTTATTCATATTCTATTGTTAATGTGACGAAGCTGTCTCTTCTGATTTGGAATCGAAGTTCGCTCTCACGCCTCGGTTTGTTTTGACTTTATTATCCATTACTGTCATCCAGTTCTAGTTCCCCCTAAGAGTTCCCCTATGACTAAAATCACAGCTCGTTTATGTGTGGCAGGGCCGGTCTAGCTATGTAACTATTTGACATATTATCTACTCGTATTTACGACATTTTTATTGATGAGTCGCGGCGTCGTACCTATGCTCATCCAGTCAGCCTGAGTTTAATTTTTAACAGACTTCCAAAAAAAAGGAAGAGTTTCTCAATTTGACTGCATTTTCTATGTCTGTTTAACTATATCTCCGTCATTTCTGTATTGGGAACTTGGGAATAATTTCGAGCTGTTGGTGGTACACATTTTATCAAGAAAGTTATTTTTCTTCTTAAAATGTTGGAGTGCCAAGACGGTTTCCCGCCCGGCGCGCGGTGGTACCATGCAGAACAGCGCCCAATGACCTAAGATACGCCTAATGCCTAATTGAGTAGCTAGCCCCCCAACCAGTGACATGCCACCAAGGCCCACGCGTATAGATAGATAGATAGATAGATAGATTATAACTTTGTTGTACACCATAAACAAAAATTCAACAAAAATAAAGATACTATGTTTCAAATCAGAGGTACAATGGGCGGTCTTATCGCTTAAGAGCGATCTCTTCCAGACAACCTTTGGATGGACAGAAACTATTTAACAAATAAGGACGGTGGCGTACATCTTAGTATAATCACAAAAAGAAAAGTACCTAGTAAAACAAATTGATTTCAAAAACAAAATAATAAATATATTATTATAAATATATTCTACCAGTATAATATAATACACACAATTATATAAGTACCTACATATATATTATTGATAAATAATAAACCTACATACAGTAATAATACATAATGGTGATATTAGAAGAATGTCAAAAACGTATATTACTTTAATAAACGGTCGTTAATTGTCTAGTAAAATAAAAAGCTAGAGGAAGAGAGAGAGAGAGAGAGAGAGAGAGAGAGTACGTACAGTAATAGTTTTACTTACCTTTTATGGTTATGATTATATAGATTATCCCCTGATTATCACTTTCCTCGTAGATACACTTTTGAGATAGATTATGCCCTGGATTGAGATAATAAGTATTTTTTAACCCCGGAATAAAGTAACGGGTGTTCATAAGTTGGAGGCCATGGTGTGTTTGTTTGAAGCAACTCACGGATGCGTGGATTTTTGTATGGAAACACCGAGAAGCCCATTGATGTCTATTGACTTTTCGTTTGAAAGGTCTTTTAAAATCAAAATGAGGTTTCGTTGGTGATTTTGCAATTAAGAGAGGGATTGGAGAAAAAATATCCTGCAGCAAAACGAGCTCAAGAGACCGGGGCCGCGCCCGGCGTGAAGCGAAGGGGGAAATTGACCCCCTCGGTGGAACGATGGTCGAGTAAGTGGTAGTAGCAAAGAGGCGACGAGCGAGTCTTCTTTGTCACTGGACTGATTGCTTTTGAAATCGATATCTGAGGTTTCCTGCGATCAAACAAAATTGAAAAAAAAAACATCCGTCATTTTGAACTTTTTCGTGCTGGACCAACAGCTTTCAATATCTATATCTAAGGATTCTCCCCTCCCTGTGGTCGGAGAACACGAATCTGTTGTCAGAATTGAAAAAAGGATCGCCATTTTGAACTTTTTCTTACGAAACAGATTACCTTTAAAATGTGTCCTTAAGATCGGAGAACGATTTTAATTAGGTATAATGTGATATTATGGATCATTTCATCACTGTAGTCTGGCTATAGTTTTTTAACTGCCCACTTGTTAAAGGTGAACGGTGAATGAACGAGCTTG
Organism: Epirrita christyi; assembly: GCA_951392215.1. Lineage (NCBI taxonomy): Eukaryota > Metazoa > Arthropoda > Insecta > Lepidoptera > Geometridae > Epirrita > Epirrita christyi. Next base: position 14,798,243 of record OX595833.1, on the reverse strand, counting down.
TACAAATTGTTTTCAGTATAATATAATCGTTTTCACACCACCTGCTCGACAATGTCCAATTACAAATCATGCAACCTCAACGTAAAGTACAGCATTGTCTCTCTAGGGATATAATGTTGTATGAAACTCCCTAGGGATTAAAGTGTTTTGAATTTAGAACGTCAAATTCGTGTTGGAAACTCGTGGAAAACTCTGAGTAAAAAAATGTCTATATGGCATTGTAAAGAGGTTTGTTTAAAAATCGAACTGGTCACTATAGCAAAGCTCGAAAAAGAAAAAGAAATAGGCGCTATTTTAAAGAATGTGAAACAAAAGAGATGTTTGGTGCTGTGATTTTCAGTGAATTTTATTGCAATATTTTTGTAATATAATATTATGTCAGTGACAATATTAGTGTTAACAAAAAATGTCGAGCGATAATGATTCTACTCCAGAGTTTATCAAAACAGACGATACTTATTTAATGGAGCCCTGGCCTTTTATTGCCTCGCAGTAGGTGTGAAAAGTAGAGTATGCTCCTCTGGAATAAAGCATGTCTTCGTCTTGGGCACCTTGAACTCCTCGCTTCACTCAGGACTCTATATAACTCTCTCGCTACACTCGGGAGTTAACTTTAAAGTCCCTCGTTACGCTCAGGGTTCAATATGCCGCCCGCGACATAAGACACTGCTTTATTCCCTTAGTGCATAATCTACTATTGTGCATGCTGCAAAATATATAATTTACAAGTAAGCTTAGGATAGGCTCGTCGTAGTCGACGTGCCTTCGAAACTCCAGTTTCGTAAATTTTTAGGGTTCCGTACCTCACCAGGAAAACACGGGACCCTAATAGAATCACTTTGTTGTCCGTCTGTCTGTCAAGATCCTTTTTCTCAGGAACGCGTGCAAGTTGAAATTAATATCAAATACTCAGGTCTGCAAACACTCGGAGCTATGAAAGAATTCTAATTAAAAATTTTCAAACATCTAACTAACGCAATCAAAAGGTGCGGTCGTTTATGCCGCATATTTTTCACTCGTAATAAGGGAATCAAAAAAAGTACTTGCACTGCACGTCTCTTGCTTGCATTGTGCACATTTTAATACCGTCATTTAAAACTCAAGCCGGAGGTTTTTTTTAAGAAACGTCATCGTCTATTTTAATGGTATTTCTGGTGGACGGAGACGACTTGCACATAGTATTAAGTTCAATGTGCTTGATTTGTATTCAGGACCCGGGGAAGTCCACGGCTCGCGGGCTCATATTTTGTGTTTCCAAGTTTTAACCCCCTAAGTACTAAAAAGAGGGATGTTATCATTTTAAGGTCGTAGTGTGAGACCATATAAAACAATAACATTTAAAAATAAATACATATAATAATATACACATACCTACACTACACAAAAATCAAACTGGTATCTACTCGTAAACATATACATACATACATAAACGAAACAAAAACGTTTAAAAACAAATACATAATAATATACACATACCTACACTACACAAAAGTCATACAGTTATCTTCTTCTACATACTACAAAAACAAAACAAAAACATTCAAAAATAATTACATATAAAACTGGTATCTACTCGTAAACATATACATACATACAAAAACTAAACAAAAACATTTAAAAACAAATACATAATAATATACACATACTTACACTACACAAAAGTCATACAGTTATCTACTCTTCAATTAAAAAACAATAATATACATGAATACATGGAACTACATAATTAATATACCAAAAGGACGATTAAGTAATTAGCTCATAGCCTTAAAGCTGTACCGCCAAGCCTCGTAACGTCCGGAACGGGTGCTATGATTTTAATTCTTACCTATGTTTGGTAGAAATTGGTGTACCCGTTTCATGGATCAGAACTCAGGCATTTTGGCAGGTAACATAGTTTGACTGAGATACATCACATTTTGTCACTTAAACATTAATACCATTGTATATTGTACAATATAAGTACAAAAAAAAAAAAAAAACAATAATGCACGGTCACGGTCAAGTGACAACCCTCCGTACTAGTTCGCACTGTATGACGGCAGGGCGTCGTTGCGTTGCTCTTCCATGTACGTGTATGAATAGGTACGGTAGATAGGTTGACATTACATTTATTTACCAAATCTGATGCGACGATTTACAAATCAATATAAATCTTATAATCATCATCATCAGCCTGTAGAAGTCCATTGCTGGTCATTATAGTTCTCTCCCCTAGAATGCCACGACGAACGGTCTTGAGCCGCTTCCATTCGCCGACTTCCTGCGACGTTTATAATGTCTTTAGTCCATTGAGTGCTCCTTCCTCTACCACGTCGTCCGGTTTGTGGTCGCCACTCGAGAACCTTTATTCCCCAACGGTTGTCAATTTGCGAGCTGTATGACCTGCCCATTGCCACTTCAACTTGCTAATTCTGAGAGCTATGTCGATCATTCCCAATGTGTACCGGTATAGGTGCGACATGGGCATTTGACTTGCCCATGTTCAGTTTAAGACCCACCTGTTGAGAAACGGTATTGAGGTCTCTGAACATTTTGTGTATGTTTACGGTGAATACGGTGCAGTTCCTTTCCTAGCTTTGGCTTGAGGTTTATAATAGTTACTCATACCTGAACAATAGAATCTTAAATCGGGTATTGAATAACTATGAATCAGGCGCTATCCGTTTTCGTTTGTCATTATCAGATGCCCTTCATGTGTTGCTGACGCAATTAATGCAAGAATCCAAACAGAATGTGTTTATTAAAAAAGTCGCCGAGTTCGCGCAAGACAATGGCAGCCACGGCAGTCGTTCCATAACGATATATGTTTGAAAAACATCGATTATATTTATAAGAAACACTAAACAATGCGTAAGTCTACGCATCCCGATGATCCAGAGTTCCACGGGAACGGTCCTGACCACTCTTCTACATTGCCATTGTTTCTCGATTATGCTGTTTTCTATGAATTTAATTTAGCCTTCTTCTCCCTGGTTGGTCGCTTATTAGCAGCTGGTGCTCTGACTGGATCTACCTGTCAGGTATAAAATCAGGTACCTACCTAGTTACGACTAGGCTACCTAAGGTATATAGACATGTAGGTAATACAAAATCATTGTAGGTTTGACCGCTTACACCGTTCCACCGTTTGGACATCGAGAGTGAGGCCATAATCTATGCCTCTCTGAGGGCTAACCATCAATAAAAGTGATGATAATTGACCGAGCTGCACTCCTCTCAGGCCCTAGTACTTCCAAGGGCATTGAGGCGGTGGATAGTTTAATCTACCTCGGCTCTTACATCTGCAATGATGGAAGTTGTGTGCCGGAAATTAAGCGTCGGATGGCCATGGGTAGGGACGCAATGACTCGTTCAGGGGGCATTTGGAAGAACCAAGGCATAACATGGAAGACGGAAGATCCGCCTAGTCCGAGCCTTGGTATATTGCTTCCGACTGCATAGCATAATGTGTTGGCGAGTACACCAAAGTAAAATGTTATGGTGTTGAACACTGTCCGCCTTCGATATTCTAAAAGCTTGTTTACCACTTTTAAGTTTAATTCCACAGTCGGGTTTTTCTTGAATTAGTTTTAATTATGTCTACGTCGCTGCACTTCAATAAAACCGGGTATTTAATGACCGCCGATGGATGCCTTTTAAATGCCTATCAACTAATACTGAGGCCTCACTGTCCAGCGGCCGAGACTGCCTTGCTTTTGATGGGTGTGTTCGCATCACGAGCACTATTTTTACTATTAAAAAGCTCATAAAATTTAAAACACTGGTTAGGACACTCCGACGCCCGCCACGCCGCCGCCGTCGTCGCGCTGGTCGTTGCGCTGGCTCCCGGCATCAAGCTTAATTCATAGCTCACAGCTATAATTAGATAACAACAATATTTGTCAGTTATCCTCTTACTCTCTTTGTACTCCTTTCCCGAGCAACGAGTTTTCGCCCATTTATTGAATATACGTAACGCTTGGGAATTCAATTCGGTGTAGTTTTTGCTACAGGCATAGATAAATTATCCCATTAGAGAGCGATGTTTTTAATTTTGTTTCTCGACAATTCTGCCACGTTACGTGACATCCCTGCGGCAATCTGTAAGTTTCCATTACCTGAAAAGGGCCGAAGCAAGCTCCACACATAAAACTATTATAGAGAGTTGGGCAAGCGAATATTATTATCGATAGTCAATATTTCGTGGCATGACTAAGTAACACTTGCTTGTTTTGTTTTAAGCAAAAACTGTCGCGAAACAGCTAGTAAGTTCGGAAACTGAGATACAGCTTGTTCATCTTTTAAATCTTGTAAATACTTACCATACGACCACAGGACGCCGAAAAGAAAATGCTCCCCTCCCACCTTTCGTTGGACCAAAGACATTATAGAGGTGGCAGGAGATTGGTGACTGAGGCCCTGCCTACTCCTTCTTCACAAAATCTTGTGTCACGTGCAAACATACTGCATTATTGTGACATATCTAATGAAAGAACTTGTTATGAGAAATACAAAAATATTTTTTAAATAATTTTGAAATGCTTAGTTTACAAGTTTTTAACGAAAATATTCGTGAATTGTGTATCTCCGATACTTCAGAGCCAAACATTTTGAAAAAAATACAGAAAATTGGACTTTAAGCATACCTTTAATTTATTAAAGCCTTTACGTAATTTAGTAAAGCGGTACGGAATAATTTGCGGATTTGAAATACAATTTGAGTTCACATTTAATAAATTTCGATAGCGTCGAAGCGTCACTGCGCCTTCAGCAACACGTAATGAGAATTCGCTGACTGTCACTTATAGTACAGTCAAATTAGGTGATTTTTCGCACAAGTGTGGAACTAATTAGATGTAGTCATGAAAACTTTTCTAATTGTTTTATATGGCTTAAAAATCACCTCTAATAATAAGCATCAGTAATTTCACCCTCCAGAACAGGGTGAAATAGGGTGAAAACCTTATAATATCCGTAACTTAATGGGGGAAATAGATGTAGTCGGTGCAATTTGGCATATACTTTGAACCGTTATGACGTTATGATCTACATTTGCACCAAGTATTTTTTAAATCCAACATACGGAACATACAAAAAAATAATATTTACAAAAAATCTTTGTGTGGTTATTACGGCTCCGGGAAAATTAAGGTAGTCGGTGCAAATTGATAGACTTATCAGAAAAATGATCGAAATACATTACCAGGTTTGCACCTTGGTTCGTCTCACGGAAGGCACTTTTCCATATTTTATTGTCGCTCTACTTCGGGGAAAATTAATGTAGTTCTGGAAATTGACTTAAACTTATTCATTTAATTAGTACTACATCCGCCGGAAGTTTCATACTGGTATTTATTTACGGAAGATGCATTTGTTCAACACTGTGTTCCCTACATGCACATGGTTTTTATCATAATCATAATGCACTAAGACAGTCTCTCTATACGTAATTTAACTTGCATCAAGTAATTTCTTTCTATTTTAAAATTTACGGCCTTTTTAAGTTTGTACTTAATATTTAAAAGGGTTCCGTAAGCGCCAGAAACGGTGCAAACTTAGGATAAGCTTCTTTTCGTGTCATCTAACGTTTCCATAAGAATCCACGCCTACACGATTTAGTTCCACACTTTTTGCTAATTTGCCTGTACTATTAGGCATCGATCGCACGGGAGTTTGAATAAACGTTTCGTAAAATACGCTCAAACTTTTATTAAACCGCTTTGCTCCCTCTTTTTTTCAAACGTGCGATTAAATAAGAGTAGTTACTGATAGATCCTGTGGTTATGATCCTGTCTTTGTGCCATAACATTGCTTGAAATCGCAGCAATAGGTGTTTGTATTGTGAGAAGGCGAAAGAGAAAAGCAAAATTGTACTTTCACACAATTATTAGTGAATGATTATTAAAAAGCGACTCTTTATAAGGATGTGAATATATTGGCCGCATTTAGCTTGGATATTAAAATAGAGCCAAAAAAAAACTGCCTACTTATAAAAGAGCCCACGTGCGAACACACAAGAAGTAATAAGGTCTATTCAGAACGTTAAAAATGGTGCGAACGATGCCTTATCCCTATACTTCAGAACTTAGCTGGGCAAAGTAGGTTTATGTTTTACGACTCTAAGCGTACATAATGCACTGCTCGTTACCTTCCTTTAAGGGATGCCGTGTGCTGGCTCATAAAGCGTTTATTCTTCGTATTACGGTATGATGGTATGCCTGCTTGCTTTTCATCTGTTTGGTAGAATCTTCATCATCGGAAGGAAATGTTTGCCAACATTTAATGCGTTCATTTGTAGCGCATAAAATGTTGTCGATATCTCTTGGTTCCGATTGAACGCCGACGCGTGAAGAATGCGCTTCGCTCCGGCGACACCGGCAACGGTCTCAACACTGGAATGCTCACATCTTGCCCATTCGGCGTATTATTAATTGTTCCATACATAAGGCCGCCTATTTTCTAGTTTTTTCAGGCGAGCATCATTTGAACAGCTCTACCCATTTTTATACAGGGATTCTTCCCATCATTCATCATCATCAGACTGTAGAACTCCACTACTGGACATAGGCCTCCCCCTTAGAATGCCACGACGATCGGGCTTGAGCCACCTCCATCCACCAACTCCCCGCGACGTTTATAATGTCTTTAGTCCATCGAGTGGAGGGCCTTCCTCAACCGCGTCGTCCGGTTTGTGGTCGCCACTCGAGAACCTTTATTCCCCAACGGTTATCAGTTCTTCGAGCTATATGAATAATTGGGATTCTTCCCAAAGGCTTCTTTTACAATAATGCGTGCATGCAATACGATTATTTCTCAATACCGTAACAATTGGAAACTAGGTGTCGTCGTTGCGTTATGTAATTTTGTTGCGTGCCTAGGGACGAAATGCTCGCTTTAGTTCTGGTGGTAGCTTTCGTTCAAAGAAGTACCATAGGCATGGAACCTCTGTTAAACATAACAATCTACGAAGTCATGGCGCGTTTAACCTCTAAACCAGTTCGAGTCGTGATCTCAAATGCGAGATATTACCTGCCCGGGAAAATTTCGCCTCGCGAAATATAGGAGTTAAGTACTGGGACTTTCTTCGAATTAAACACGCAGCTCGCGTCCGAGTGCGACTAGCGTTATCTTGGCGAGCGATCGGAGAGAACGCTCACATGTTTCGTTTTTGTCAGTCGGATACTGTTCTATGAGCAGCTGTGAACCGCTCTGTCAAAACATACCAGATCTTGTCTAGACCGCTTTATATCTTCGTGGTTTTATGTCCGTGGCCACGAGAAACTAGCCACTGTCAAACCAAAGGTTCATGACCGACGCCCAACAATACACTATAAAGTCTTAACTACGCAACATTCATAATTGGTATCGTATATACTATTCGGTATAGTTCTATACGTTATAGCTCGCTATGCTCGCCGCTCCTACAATTATAATCCTTTTTAGTCTAGTCTTGCTACTAAAATCACAAAAACTTTGGCTGTTCACACTTCTTAGATATGAAATTTTAAAACGTACACATTATCGAAAACAGTTTTTGACAAAATGACAATTCGTTAATTAATTAGGCTGGCCCCTAAGTTGTGATAGCCCAGGACCCCACAAACTAACGGTCCGCCCCTGACTTTGATCACTTTCTATTGACATTATTTGGAATTTCTTTTTCCTTGATCTATTCTAGAGTGTCCTCGGTCGTTGTGTTGAATTGATAAAGCTAATGTTGCTAATTTAAATGTTGAATGATTGCGACATGGATCACGCAACCTTGTAAATAAACCGATCGGTAATTAATTGCTTGCAACCCACTTATTATTTACTTGGCGACAATGAAAGGATGTAGGTGCCGCCAAGGGCCTTGCCAAATCCACCGACAAAAGTACGAATAGCAATTAGCATTGGCTCATAGTAACTACTACATTATTTATTTCACCGTAATGACAAGTACCTTTTATAGAAAAGAAAAAACCTCTTTTTACTGTTCGGAATACTTATGGAAACGTATCCTTGCACCATAGATCCTATTCATCCTGTGCTGGTAATCATCAGGCCCTGTATTCTGCGGGAGAAAGACATGTCATGTCGTCTTGATTTAAATGTGGCTCAACGCATTAGTATTACCATAGAACTGCTAATTATCTTTATAATCCACATTAACGACTTCATAATCATCACCGTTGACCAACAATCACACTACAAAATGACTCGCCACGGAAACCAGACTAATGAGTATCTTCAACCAACCCTTTTGGGTGTGGCGCGGATATCATTGTCATTGGATTATCATTTGCAACGGAAACTGGATGAACTCATACTCTGAACAGGCACACCGCCATGGAATCCGAACGTATGAATATCTTTCTCCGATCAGGCACCATAATTTGCCACGGAAACTGAACGAAAGAGAATCACTCTCTTACCAGGCACCGCCACTGAAACCGGACGTATGAATCTCCGACCAGGCACCTTAATTTGCAACGGAAACTGGATGAACTCATGCTCTGAACAGGCACACCGCCATGGAATCCGAACGTATGAATATCTTTCTCCGACCAGGCACCATAATTTGCCACGGAATCTGAACTAAAGAGAATCACTCTCTTACCAGGCACCGCCACGGAAACCGGAAGTATGATTCTCCGAACAGGCACACCGCCACGGAATCCAAAAATATGTACATATCTTCGATCAGGCTACATCATTTGCCACCGAAACCGGACGAAAGAGAATCATACTCTGACCAGCATCATAAGCGCCATCCCATCAGGTTGCTTTTGAGACATCATCTTGAAGCTGGGCTCTACATAAGTTCATCGTATCTTATCAGCAGACTCTATCTTTACTATTTTTAATATCTAGTCTATTCAGTATTCACAGCATCAATATTCTATGATTAACCAAAACTTGTGACACCTCTGGGCCGAAAATGACTTTGAATTGGATATATTCCCAAAATATATCGATCAGTTTCCTAGTTAGATACTGCAGTCATAAACATTAATGTTCATTCTTATCGCGTTACCAATCGGTTTCAATGAAATTCGTTAGTAAAGTACCACACCATTGTTTATAACATATAAGCGTTCTGTGCTCATTAAACGAAATTATGACGGGCATTAAACTACCGTAGGCTTTTAATTACATCCATTAAATAATTCCCTAACCTTGTTACGTGCTCGTCGCATAACAGTCAAGTGACTGCTTAGTATTCGTTGTGACAGTAACTGATTTTAATAACGATTACCGAAGCGTTGATAGCTACCGCTTCCGATAGAGCCGTTGAAATGAGCATTTTTGTGAAAAATGCTCAAATATCATCGGCGTTCTCACAGGCATAAATCCCCGGTGCAGTGTTTGCGATGGAGGTACGTACTTTTGCATTATCGACTAATCTTTCGTTTTAACTACATGTCAAAGACTGGCCACGTGGCTTCGTATAGCACGTATTGGGCTATCCCAATACGGCTGTCCTTCAGAAGATTGATGTGGGCTGATGTTAGTAGAAAGAGGGTCACGTAAAGAGAAATGTTTACCTTAGCAGTGACTAAGTCACCCTATGCTATTATTTCGTGGGAAAATATGTATTGACATATCCCACTGCGAACAGTGGGGCGTCGTGCATTGCCATTCCAACAGCCTCTCAGAACTAGCACTGCAGAAAGTTTGTCAACGAAGGTCATTATATTTTTTTTAATGAAGTTGTAACAGTAACGCTAAGTCAGTTTATTTTCCTCATTTAAGCTTTGTATGCGGTCTTTACTTAATTATATGAATATCAAGCATAGTATTTCATATTTACTTAATTAGCATGTTTTTGTTGTGTAGTGAGATAACTTTAGATTCCGTAAACTGTACTCAAAAGTACCTTAGCATTGGCTGAGGACTTGGAACAAACGTTTTTTGATAGTTACAAAAACATTGTAGAAACCTAGTTTCCAAGATGATGTAAATTTATCATATTGCCTAAAATACAAAGACGTGGTTTATAAAAGTTTTTATTCAAACAAAACAATGTTGAATTCCTTTGTAAATTGAGTAATTTATACTTAACTATGAAAAGTCGTTTGTTTTTCTAGCAAATGTCCCTTAGTTATCATGTGAAAATGTATGTTAACATATTCATAAAGTAATCTCTAACAGCCTCTAGTGTTTGAGTCTTTGAAGATATTGTGTACGCAAGACTTAACATAGAGCTCAAGTGTAGAAAAAGGTAAAATGATAAATATTTGTATTATGGCAAAATCGTCTTGGAACGCGATGTTCCAAGAACACCTGTTTCTACTGCTCTGACCCTTGTGATCCAACGAAACATTTAGGCAAATCTTTCATGCTCATAAATGTTCCTATAGTGTACCTTTCAAATTAATATTAGTGTTTTACGGTAAATGGTATGTTGCAGATCGTCTGGCGACTCCGATGCTGCGAGCACGGCCGCGGTGGAGACGACACTGGAACGGCTGCGAGGCACGCGCGGTGCGTTGGAGGAGCTGTGGTCGGACAGCGAGCGTAGGCTCGAGCTGACTCTGCAGCTGAGGCACTTCGAGAGGGACGCTCTTGAAGTAAGTAACTAACTATACTCTGATTTTTAATCATATACAATTTTTGTAAACAAAGTAATGTCACTGTGCGTATTAAGTGTCATGTATGTGGATCATGTGTATATACACGTATGATACACAATCATGACACTTATACACACAGTGGCATATCTTGACATTTGTTTGTTTACAAAAACTGTTTAAGATTAAAAATCACAGTATAATTTGTAAATCGTTAATTGAAACTATTAATAAAAATTTAATCAGATCAAGATGGAAATTATGATTCTCTTTTTGAGGCTTTTAACTCTTATATAGTCCAAAAACCAGTTAAGAATTAGTGGGCTTACTTATAATAAAACGGACAAGTGCGAGGCTCGCACTCGTAGGTTTCCGATCCGCAGGTAAATTATTTCGAAATAGTCCTTTTTTGAGTTTCAGCCACTTTTCTCTTCAAACATCATTATCATTAAGGGGTAAAAAAGTTAAATAACCTCAACCTTAGACTTTTCCTTTACATGTGCCATAAAGAGTCCTAGCATTCCAAATTTCAGAATTGTTAGATTACTGGAAGTTCTCTAGAGCTTTCTCATTTTCGCGATTTCCATACAAAAATTAGATAATTACCATACTTTTTGAATGCATTGAGAGTTAGTTGTTGACGCTCGCCTTGCTCGTACAAGTGTAACTTCGTAGGTCTTTAGTTTGGCTCGGTGGATGTAACGTGGCTTCGAGTTTTCTGACGTAGGATATACCAGTTTCCCCCGCGATTTCTATTGCCGTTCACAATATTAGGTAACTTGAAGTAGGTTTCCTGGGAAACTTCCTGAAACAATGAATGTTTCAGTTTGAAGAATACTTTTCATACAAATTCTTTATTTCAAGCGATAACAAACTTCCTAATGAACTTCAAGCATTTGAATAAAATATGCCAAAAAAAAACGACTGCACTCAATACTAACTTTATCTGAAACAATGTACAGTGTACTTTCGCTGGCAATAATCCAATGAAATAACTTCGATCCATTGCACATCACGCTCCAAAGCCTACTGTACAATAGAATGCCTGATTTTCATACTCATAAATTAATTATTCTGCTACGGTATGGATAAATAAAAAATAAACAAATAACACCCAACAGTCACATACGTAGTCCTGACACACTAGGATTCCCTGTGTCGTGGGTATCAGGAACTATGGGTACCATGGTACCATAACACCTAACCCCGAAATAAATATTTGCAGATCATACAAACATTTGGTCCGCAGCGGGAATCGAACCCGCAACCTCTTGCATCTCAGCCGGCTGCTCGTCCGCCGCGCCACAGCGGTCGTGAAATAGATAGTCCTCCTTGTGTCTGAACATTGTGAATAAGCAGGTTGAATTGGGATTGCGCTCCCGTAGACTGCAACAATGAGACCTTTATCTTTAGTGACTACCCAGTTGACTAAAGATATAGTTTGAACGTCACGTCGTCGCATCGTGAGAAGATTATTCATGGCAATCGCCTGTTCCGGCGCCGAGGTTGTTTCCGACTGACGACAATGATGCTGATGTGTATCATTATAATTGCAGGTCTCGTCTCGGCTGGAGTTGTGGGGCGACGAGCTACAGCGGAAGGAGCCCCCAAGAGACCCCCAACAGGCAGAGCAGGCCCTAGCTGCTCACACTGAAAGCGTAGCGCGCATGCAACATGCTACTTATCAGGTGTGCCTTCTTTAATGCTAATGTTATTGATAGTCTCGTCTCAGCTGGAGTCACTTTTATTTTCTACGTATTATTATTATTTAATAAGTTTAGAGCTGCGTAACTCGTGCAGCATGATAAACCTTCCCGGTGAATTTGAAAAGTACAGGACCTGAAAACGGTACTTGTAAAGAGAGGTCCCTACTCTGAGCAGTGCGTGTTACATTCTGTAGATGATGAGAGCAAGTGGAAACCTTGAATGATGACATCCAGCGTGCCCCGAATTGCTTACTCGGAGGTCAGTTAAGAAAACCATTCTTGTCAATACCTCTATACTTTGACGACCTCTGTGGCGCGGCGGGCGAAGGTTCGCCTGCGATGCAGGAGGTTGCGGGTTCGATCCCCGCCTCGGAACAAATATTTGTGCGATCTGCAGATAATTGTTCCGGGTGTTCTGGGTATATTTTCTATGTATAATAAAAATATCTATCTATATAATGTTTATATTATATTACGTATATCAGTTATCTAGTTGCCATAACACAAGCTCTGCTTAGCTTGGGGCTAGATAATGTGTGAAATGTCCAGCGTTATTTATTTATTTTATTTATTATTTAATACCACTTTGTCGGTGATAAAATCTGCAATTAAACTTATATACGCCATCATGATCAGAATGGAATTCAGAAGTTATTTATTTAGAATACATTTCTTTAGAACACATATTTCGGAAATTTCTGCTTAGATAACTAATGGAGCTTTAACAGTACAGTGACTTTGCCCATTAAACTAGTTTATTAAAGTCATCATTTTACTTCGTAGCATTTCTACAACTCTGTAGCTTATTCCTACGTAACTTTTCTTTTTCAAATTGCTAAGTCGAATAGAAAACTGTTTTCTAATAAACGTTAGACTGGTTCTTGGTATGCGGGTCCTTGATCCGTAAGTATGTAGTCAGTGATCTACTTGCATAACTATCTCTCGGGTCATTGAAGTGTAAACACATCGGAGTATTTATCTCAAAACACTGATTGTTAAGGATGTTCCCACGACTGTAGACGCAGCTAGAGTCAGCTCATTCTTTAAACGTTTTTATTTAGCCTTTGTAAATTTGTTTGATAAAATATTATATATTTATGAGCACTCGCGTGTTGTTTTTTCACCCCTTTTTGGTTTATATATTGGGTATTCCTTTCTAAGCTTAAACACAAAAGGTAGATATCAGTAAGTCAGTTGAGTATCGTAACGTGATGCAAGTTGAAATGGTAATAGGCAGGTCATAAAGCTCGCAGAATAGAAGACTGTTTGGGAATAAATGCTCTCCATTGGCGACCAGGGACCGGACTACGTAGTGTAGGAAGAGGCCCCCCTCTCGATGGACCGACGACATTTTAAAGGTAGCAAGAAGTCGGTAAATGTAGGCGATTTAAGCAAGGTCGTCGTGGCATTATACATATAGGTGAGGTCAATGTCCAGCAGTGGACCTCTCTCTAATCTGTTTGAAAGATTTCCTAACACCAAGGTTTTGCAGGTGGTACAACAAGGGCAGGAGCTTGCAGCGGCTATCGCTGAGGCATCAGACGTGATGGCTTCCAGCGGTTCCGAGTCCGAGGCTACCCCCCTGGACGCGCAGGGCAGAGTGCAGCTACTGCTAGAGTTCTTACATGACCGGCAGCTGGACCTAGAAGAGCTCGCTGAGGAGAGGAGAGCTCGCTTCGAGCAGTGCGTTCAGCTTGGTGAGTAGCCATTGTTGTATCGTCCAGCGGTTCCGAGTCCAAGGCGCCCCTTCTGGACGTCTGTGATATGAGAACTGCTTTGAGCCGCCAGTAGTTTCCGTTCAAAGGCAGGATTAGTGATACCAACGAGAAAGTAAAAATGAACGAAGGTATAACTGCTGTTACTTGATGTGATGCAGAGAGGACATCAGACTAGAGATACACAATATGATTTTAACACCAATGTAATGTTACTATCTTGATCTCTCTCTTCTTCTTAGTCGTAAACTCTGGACAGAGTGGTCGTGGTTATGTAGGTCTTGCTTGAGTGGCGGCTCTTGCGATGCGTCTCCACTCGGCTCTATTAGCAGCATTGCGAGAACATTCGTTTCGAACTTTGTGTGATGGACTTTATAAGGTCTGACCACCGTGTGGGAGAGCGACCCCGTGGTCTGCCTAGATCTATCAACTATCAATTAATTTATAATTTTATTTATCATTTATCATTTTCGAAGACACTATAACTAGAGAAAACACTCAAGCTACGGCGCTTCGACCCGATATCTAGCCGAGAATTCGTCCTGATTCGAGAGAACCGATCGCTTTTCACGCCGCGTAACAGAGCTTGGGTCTTATGCTATGTTATGTATTACGGTCTCAAGTCGGTAACTTATAAAATCAAAACGAATAATTTTATAATCGTTTCCAGGCCAGTTTCAAAAGGACGCAGCTCAAGTAGTCAGCTGGATCCGCAACGGCGAAGCGATGCTGGCGGCCTCGTTCTCCATACCCGGAACGCTCAGCGATGCAGAGCAGCTGAAGCGCGAGCACGACCAGTTTCAAGTGGCCGTGGAGAAGACGCACGCCAGTGCTGTGCAAGTGAAGTACAGGGCAGACGCGCTTCGGGCAGCCAACCATTACGACCCGCTCACTATCAGGTCAGTCATACAATAGGATACTGAGCTCATTACCAGGACGCTGGCCGAAGCTGAGCGAGAACACGACTAGTTAGAAAAGGTTGTGGGGAAGACTTCAACCAGGGCAATGCAGTGCAAAGTGAAATGAAGACCCGGTCGGCCATTAACACAATCAGGTTCCTAATGCTGTCTTTCCAAATTTCACTGTCAATAAGTTGTTGCAATACTGCCAAAAGTATACATATATAGCATTTACTTTATTGAAAAACAAAAGTAAGGAAATTTGCATCTCTCCGTGGCGCACTAAATAATTTTCATCACCCTTGTTCTTTCCATTACGAGAAACCATGTCCCAAACTGGTCACTGACTTAATGCAGAAGACGGGTAGCTTTTACTAAACGTAACGTTTTCTTCTAGAGAGATATCAGAAGAAGTGACGGAACGCTGGCAACGGTTGGTGACATGCGCGGAGGAACGTCACAAGCTAGTCACCGCCTCGCTTAACTTCTACAAGACCGCTGAACAAGTCTGCTCTGTGCTCGACTCGCTGGAGAGGGAGTACAGGCGGGACGAGGACTGGTGCGGGTCCGCAGCGGCGCCGGGAGACGAGCTCGCGCAGCTCAGCACTATAGACAAGGCCGCGCAGGTGAGCTATCTGAACGAGTGTGCTCTGTGCTCGACTCGCTGCATTGCTGCAGCTGAATCGCGCTGGCCAGACGAACTAATAACATCATGTTTTCATCCCATGTTGGCTCCTTTATTGAAACTATATTATTCGCTAGTAATAAGAGAGACCCAGTCACTCGGCATTTCAACTTTAAAGTTAATTTTAAGAAATTTAATAGACCATTGTATTTTCCTTATGTGTTCAAGAAACTGAGGCCGTGGTAAAATTTTTTGACTACGACTTTCAACTACTTCACTAATAAAACTTATAACTACGGACTACAAGCAATTGAAACTGATGTTTGATGTTGTGTAACACCATTGTAACGCGGGCTTTGTACAAAGACACCGATGAGCACACTTTGCGAATCTCAATTTCCATACAAAATCAAACTAGATAGATCGATTGATAATTCTTTATTGCTTAACTTAAAAATACTGTGCATAAGCGAAGCTAATGCTGGATAGCATTCTCTTCCAGCTAACCTTTGTGAATGTGGAAAACAATTTCGAGGTAGTCAAACTACGTGAAGGTTTATCGTGTTCGCTTCGTAGGGAGCACTTCTCTTTATGAAGCGGAATTCGTAACATAACTCTTTAGGAAGCGTAACATAAGCTTAATTGCGTTCTTTGTTTTCTCTAAGAGATATGACGATACCTCAAGAAGGGTGGACCCAGAAATCACTATTAAGATGGACAAAACATATTGTTGTTACAGGCTGGTGGAATAAGGTTTACTTTCACCAACATCTTATAGGCCACATAAAGCTTGTAAGACACTTAACGCACATCAAATTTGATGCTTTAAGAGTCGCGCAAAATACGATTTGATTGGTGAAAATGGGCAAATAAAAAACAGAAAAAGAATACATAATTTACAATGTCTCTTAAGGGTCCATGTTATTTTTATTCAGTCCAGTCCATATAAAGGTTGCCTGGAAGAAATCGCTACAGATCGATAAGACCGCCCATTGTATAACATAGTTAGTTTTAGTTTTTGTTTATGAAATTGTTTATTTTTTTGTGTATTATGGTGTGCAATAAAGTATTTTCTATCTATCTATCTCTTCTGCAGGTGGCCGCTCTTATAGTAAAGCACGGAGAGCAAAAGGAGGCGTTTCTGAAAGCATGTACCCTCGCCCGACGCACTGCTGAGACGTTCCTGAAGTACGCGGCGCGGTCCGCTCAAGTACACGGCCAGACAGCCGCCGCCAGCAAGGCGCATCACGAACAAACGAGAGCTATCTTGGATACACTACTTGCGCAGGAGAACAAGGTGAGATTTCGCTAAGCCATTCTTTTCTAAATTACCCGATGTTAATGACTCTATGGGCTGTTAGTCTTCCTAAAATAAATAAATAACGTACTATATCGAAATAGCACATTTAAGTGGTATTTCGATATAGTATGTTATTTATTTATTTTGTATAGTTTTATTGGTATAGGCTGGTGGTATAATGTTTAATGTGCTATTTCGATATAGTATGTTATTTATTTATTTTGTATAGTTTTATTGGTATAGGCTGGTAGTATAATGTTTAATGTGCTATTTCGATATAGTATGTTATTTATTTATTTTGTATAGTCTTATTGGTATAAGCTGGTGGCATAATGTTTACTTTCACCAACTTCTTATACTTCTTCCGATGATTCTATGGGCTGTGTTATGTGCTGGGTGTGTATGTTAGTCTTCCAAAAATAAATAAATAACATACTATATCGAAATAGCACTTAAATAAGCTGCCAAGTGCGTGTCGGACCACGCACAGTGAAGGGTTCCGAGTCATTGTCACCTATATCGTCATTATCATCATCATACTCCTCCTCCACGTTCTCCTTCTCCCCTTCCTATTTCTCACTTGAATTTGCCGCCCGGGAAAAACCCGACGTGCCCTCCCTACATCCGGCACTGGACACCCTGGTGGCTGAAATGTCACTGCATTCTAGGGTCCAGCAGTGGGCTTCTATAGGCTCACAATGATGATGACCATATCGATATCAATAACTTTTCATTTAAAAAACCGACTTCCACCATTATATTCGACTAAATATTTGGATGAAAAAAAAATGATGAAAGAACCATAGTGGTGAAAGGGTCATGATACTTTTTGAATGCAAAATGCTTGATTTGTTGCTGAAAATATCAAAATCGCTATATGTATGCCTACAATATTTGAGGAGTTCCCTCAATTCCTCATGGATTCCATCATCAGAACTGCATTCTGAAAAAAAAAGACCAATCTGGAAGTATATCTATTCAAATAAAAAAAGAATTTTCCAAATCGGTTCATAAACGCTGGAGATAAGAGGTAACAAAAATTAAAAAAAAAAAAAAAAAAATTGTGGGAACTCCTCATATTTTGTAGGCATACATATAGTGATTTTGATATTTTCAGCACCAAACCAAGCATTTGCATTCAGAAAGTATGTACCCACTATGGTTTTTTCATCATTTTTTTTTCATCCAGATATTTTAGTCGAATACAATGGCGGAAGTCGGTTTTTTAAATGAAAAGTTATAAGAGAGACGTATGCGGCATACGGTATGCCCAGCAGTGGGTAGACTCAGGTTGATGATGATGATGTTAACCTGAAACCCAGACGTTGTCGGAGTAAGTCTTATGGTAAAAGAGTACTTGGTTTTATATTGAACGATACATTCAGTGCTCATTCCTGGCTAACGGGTTATGATACTTATATGTGAGTAAATCTCTTTTGTACATTGTATTATGATCAAACAACTATCAGATCATACAAAGATAAATGGTCCAGTTTGCGCGTAATGTATAATTAAGCTAAAATTTGCAGCAAGCTCGTTATCCAGTTAATCAGATACATAAAACAATAAAGTACCTGTGTACCTATGTGATTGTTTCCACAGGATGTACTGAAATAACTCCTATTGAAGGTGTCAAATTTTTTATTGTCATTATTGCACTGCGGCGTAATGAAACAATAAATATTTGCGACGTAGTACTATGCAAACAAACAGCTAACCAGCTATTTGAGAGCTGCCAGTACCTCAGTACTCGGGCAGTATGTCGTGATGGGGGGTAATAGTCGGTTGTGTTCGTGTATTTAATTACTAGTGTCAGCGAAGCGGACAGTGCGGTGTATTGTAGCGGGAATGCTATCTGCGTGGTCGAGATGAGGCCCGCCCGTGCTGTATCATGGCTCTGGTACTCTATCGCGCTCTGTGCGATCACGTTCAATACTTATGTTGTGGTGCTCGTGCAGCCGGTAAATTAGTTTGCAAATTTCATTCAGAACATTTGAACATTGTTTTCTTTAAACAATTAACATGTATTGTTATATCTGTGATGAAGTATTACTTTTTCACAATTTACTAGTTGAAATATTGGACGATGGATGCGATGAAAATTTATAAATAAGGCCTTGATGAAAACCATGTCTGCAGATCGAATCTGAAGGCGTCAAATGAACTCCTCAACGATTAATTATTAAAAATCTTACAAATTAATTATAAGATTTTTGTTAGAGCACTAACTAAAGTGTGTAAAACCACAGATAACATAATACTAGGTAAAACTCTTCGAGCAACACGGACTTCCTGCCGCGGGCCGCAAGGGAGTAGCCTTAGCGATATATTATGTTCTGTCTTTTTTTGCGGGAGGAAATGTGCACACAAGCGCAATTCCGCATATACACATCCAAATACAACACTGTAATGACGACACACACACTAACAAACCTTGCACACCTCCTCAGAATAACAACAAACCTCAACTAGTTTTGTTAAACGCATATGCCTACTTTGGCTTGTAGTTTGACAGAGGGGAACGCTGCGAATGGCTACTCCCTTCCGTGTTGCTCGAAGGTAAAACTGAACGACGCTTATGTCCAAAAATGTACTTGTACAGGCTGATGATGATGATTATCTTGCAGGTACTCGAGCATTGGACGGTGCGCAAGAAGCGCCTCGAGCAGTGCCAGCAGTTCGCGCTGTTTGAGCGGTCAGCGCGCGCCGCCGTGGAATGGATCCGTGAGACGCAAGAGCGCTGCGGCGCGGCGGCGGCGGCGGCGGCGGCCGGAGTCGCACGTGAGAGCCGGGAGCGCGTGCGTTTGCTGGCGCAGCTGGCGGACGGACTTGTCGAGAAGGGACACCCGCACGCCGTTCAGATCAAGGAGTGGGTTGCAGCTGTCGATGCTAGGTGAGTAGTCGATACTTTTTACAACAGCGTATAAGAGCAAGGCCGAGAGCCAATAATAGGACCAACGGTGAAATAACTAGTGCAGTGAAAGGATTGAGTGCGTCTCGCAAAGGTTCTTTTCTAGCACATGTCACATGGTTTAAAATTGTTTATTCTTGGAATGCCTTCGTTACTGTGTCTTCCTTTACCATTTGAGAACACGTAATAATGCGCATAAAAATTACAAAAACCCAACTTGCTCATTCTGTGAGTCGAATGTCGATAACCCTTGTATGAGATGGTTCTTGATGGTTATCATTTAGTAGTAAACCGTTTACAATTCCGTTTACCCTATTAGTTTGAAACAGTGTCTTCTACATCAATGTTAATCTTATGTCAGATATGCCGAGTTCAGCGGGTCGATGGAAGGCGGTGAAAGTGAGCCAGAGAGTGACTCTGGCGTGGCACCGTCACTGGAGTCTTCACACGCTGACACCGACCGCAGCGAGGCGCCGCCCACCGCCGTCGGTGACGACAAGCGACGTTCCGCCCGCCGGAAGGAGTGAGTTTAAACTTTTGTTAAATTTAATTGTTTGTGTAAATTTGCGCAAAGACATTAGAATCTCAAGTTCAGCAATGACAATACTCTAAGGCTGAGATGAGCGAGGATGCGTAGCGAGGGATGTGTTTGCTAAGAACCAATAGAATCACTTTATTTACCTAGCCTCGCTTAGCGCATCTCTGGTGGAAACGGCTTAGCGAGCTAGGTTTTTATACGTACAAAACAAGCGAGGTGCGTGCGAGGGATGTGTGCTAAGGACGAACGCGAGCGAGAAAGTACTAGCAGTCAGTCTGAACAGAGCACGCTACACATCCTCGCATCGCTCATATAACTTGCACATCTTTGGTGGAAACGCATATAATCATCATTTTAATTTAATCCATATTTTACCCGATTATGTCCAGTATGGTTCCTTATGAGGTGTGAAGCGTTACCTTGCCGTAACACAGTTTTTTAAACTAGCACGGAAGGTAAATTTCTCAATCTACATATTAACCATATAACCATTTTATAAATTATGGATGCAAATATTCCTGTTACATGTTTTATAGTTATAGTACATCTGTTTTGTGTATGTCGTGTATCTAAGCGGAATGAAATAAACTTATCTTATTTCGTAGGTTCATCATGGCTGAGCTGTTGCAAACGGAACGAGCATACGTCAAGGATTTAGAAACTTGCATCACTTGCTATCTGCGAGAGATGCGCACGGACCCGGCAGCCGTTCCCACCGCGCTGCAGGGCAAGGTAAATTTAACCCTTATTCTACAATAGGTAGAATATAATAGAATAGAATAGATTTATTTGCAACAACATTAGATACAATTTAGCAAACAGTATTTAAAACAAAAAATGTTGTTGCAAAAAGGCCCCAACTCAGCATATGCAGGTTGTAAACAACCTACGCTGGTCTTTCGTTGGAGCCATTTTGCAAACGGTAGACTTAGGTGTCAATTTTCTTAGCTGCGCAAAGATGGACTGAGGATTGAAGTGGCACCCTGTCTCAGTGAGACGGTGGTGCAGCAGACCAAAATGAAGATGGTGAGATGAACTTCCACCATCTTCATTTTACTGCACGGTATACCCCGAAACCACATGCACTCACATTACCCAACACAATGACTACCCAAGTGCAAGAGGTAGATATTTTTCACACAGAACTACCTAAATTTATACATGTGTGTATTTGACTAATTTAGCTTGTAGAACGTTTTGGCTAAGGCTGTAAGTTTTGTAAACGTCTGATTATAAATAAATAAATAAACTCGATATGGTCAAGGCTTTTTCTCAGGATCTGATAATTGGCTTTCTGTTTTGATTAGTTTACTTATTAATTTCATCCGCAGTGGGTTTTGCAAGAAATAACTTGTTGTTCCGTTTGTGCAGTGACGATGACTTGGGTTGTGCACTTAATAAAAATAATTAAAAAAAAACTTTTAACCTCTTATTCCTCTTGTTTGATTTCATTATGATATATTCAGTCAGAATGAAAATCCATCAAAGTATGACCGATTTTCAACCTCGTCCCAGCTCCAGACATGTTAATCTGACAGCTGTCTCAGAGGCCCAAGCACGAACATCTAACGTTATCGAGACGCTAGCGTTACGATAGTAAACGTCAAATATGAACCAATCAACTTAGTAAGATTTCAAGTTACCCTGATGTCATTGGCCAATATTTGACATTTGCGATCGTCTCGCTAGCGTCTTGCTAACGTAAATTATTCGTGCTGACCCCACAGGTATCAGGGGGCTTAGTATGGGTTTTGATAGCTTACGAAACTATATGAAGTTTCGTTTCCTTCCATACATTTACTTGCAGCGCCCCTAGCGAAAATGAGAAGAAAGCTAAGGAAGCTGTCAGTAAATGTATTGGATGGAAACGAAACTTCATATAGTTTCGTAAACTATCAAAACCCGTACTAAGCCCCCTGGAATGTTTTACAAACCATCTGGCAATCTGTAGACTTAGGAACAACACATTTTACTTTTCATAAACTATAAATAAAACTTGTTATTGGTTTTAACAAATAGGAGGACATTATATTCGGCAACATCGAAGAGATCCACCGTTTCCACGAGCGGGTGTTCCTACGCGAGCTGGACAAGTACGAGACTATGCCGGAGGACGTCGGCCATTGTTTCGTGACGTGGGCGCGCGAGTTTGACATGTACGTGGCGTACTGCCGCAACAAGCCAGACAGCAACGCGGCCGTCGTTCAACATGCGGGCGACTACTTCGAGAGGTATATTGTAGCGGTTTTTAATGTGAACTGTATCTTTTGTATTGCCTTCTCATACTGGTAGGCAGAGGTCGTTAGGCATTGGTCCCACCGTCGCCGAGTAAGCGATGAGCTATCGGCGATTTTCTCGCCCAAGAAACGAACAAAAGATAATCGCTCTCGTGTAAATAAAAGAGAGAGATTATATTTATAGTTCATCGCTCAATCTACGTACTACTCGTTTATCGCTCATCGCCGGCGGTGGGACCAGTGCCTAAATCCAAGGTTCTGATGATGTCGCCTGTTATAGATATTTATATACGACGAGATATGTACGTTGACGATCTCTTTGGCGCTGCGGGCGAGTAGCCGGCTGAGATGCAAAAGGTTGCGGGTTCGATTCCCGCTGCGGGACAAATGTTTACATGATCTGCGAATATTTGTTTTGAGTCTGGGTGTTATGGTACCATGGTACTCGTAGTCCCTGATACCCACGACACGGAATCCTAGCGTTGGATCAAGATTACGTAGGTGTCTGTTGGGCCTTCCCTATAGAATGTCATGATGGCCAGTCCTGAGCCGACTCCATTCACCGACTTCCTGACAATACTAAATATGACATTAATTATTACTAGAAACGGGATATTTACCATGATTTTTGAGCTTTATTGATTCCTGATATTTCAGCACAGTTTCATGCGCCATGATCACGGGTAACTGATTTTTATTGTTATTGGTAGCCGTAACGATCTACCTTCTTTCTCACTCTTTTATTACGAACAGGTAGGTAGGTGGTAGGGGTACCATCAGTACCAATAGTACTACTAGTAATAGTGTTAGTAGTAGTAGTACTTCAGTTTACCCGTGATCATGGCGCATGAAACTGTGCCGAAATATCGGGAATCAATAAAGCTCAAAAATCATGGTAAATATCCCGTTTCTAGTGATAATTATGTTAAGTTTCAAAAGTTAAATAAGACATTGTTTCTCACACATTCGTATTACGGAACAGAGTGCAGAGAAAGAAAAAGTTGGAACACCCTCTCGCCGCGTACCTCATCAAGCCGGTCCAGCGGATCACGAAGTACCAGCTGCTCTTGAAGGACCTGCAAGCCTGCTGCGCCGAGGGGCAGGGCGAAATCAAGGTAATTACACATCCCACTATTCTTGAGGTCCTTATTTATTTATTAAACGAGCAGCGTACATTTGTTTGTTAACCGACTTCACAAAAGGAGGAGGTTCTCAATTCGTATAATTGTATTTTTTTGTTACCGACGTTGTGTTGTTATCTCCGACGTTTATGAACCGATTTGGAAAATTCTTTTTTTATTTGAATAGATATACTTCCAGATTGGTCCCATTTTTTTCAGAATCCAGTTCTGATGACCACGAGGAATTGAGGGATCTCCTCAAATATTGTAGGCATACATATAGCGATTTTGATATTTTCAGCAACAAATCAAGCATTTGCATTCAGAAAGTATCATAACACTTTCACCACTATGGTTTTTTCATAAAAAAAAATCATCCAGATATTTATTCGAATACAATGGCGGAAGTCGGTTTTTTAGAAAAGTTATTTCCTAGTCTGTTTGTTTGTCTGTACGGTATAAAAACCGCTCTAACCATTGTGATTAAATTTACAAATAGGGTGTTCGTTTTTACAAACGGGCCGGGAAAACGATCGATCTCGGTCCGATGGCTGAGATTAATCCCAATTCTAGAGAAACGCCCAGGGAAAAATCACAGTTTCCGAACAGTCGTTCAACACCGGTCCTGAATGGATTTATATGTAGGGGTTTTTAGAGGTTTGTAGGGTTTTTTTAGGATTCAGAATGGTTTGGCGGAGGTTTGGAGTCAAAAAGGTTACCTTTACCACAACACATAATAAAGTTGAACAAAATTGCACGATATTTTTCCCGACAAATAAGTATAATTAGGTACATACATGTGGTCAAACGTCATACGACGTATTTGCCATTTGGCTATGACACATTCATGTACTTACCTAATCATGCTTATTATAGTCGGGACAAATATCCTGCTATTTTATTCATACACTATTAATAGTGTTAGTTTTCTTAACATCGGTTAGTATCACAATATGTTATTATTTTCTACTACCTTGTGCAAAGAGTTCCATGTCATATTCGGAAGCAAATTTTTAAATTACTTACGAAACAACAACAACCTCATAATCTTTTTTAGTAATCCGTGGATAACGTTGTGGGTTGTACATTTACTCATATTTATATAAACAATGTTATTTTTAGTAATATCCTAATGTATTTACTGATTGTTTTCACCAATAAAGTAAAATAAAATAAAATCTTTTCGATATAACTTTCAGGCGAGTACGAACGTTGTGTCATGTGTGAGATTTAAGATTGATTTTGCCCAACAAAATTGTCCTAGTACTCAGTATCTACAGGTTTAGTAAGGGAGTTAAATACTTTGAAATATGATAATTGATATTTTTTTCTTTGGTTCTGTATGAGTGAAAACACAATATAAAAAAAACCCGATAATTTTTTTTATGAATAATATTTGTTTCGCGCAAGTTTTGAATGAGAACTCAGGAACCCTACGATATTTCAAGATAAATTTTACTACAACAAGTGGGTAATAACGATTTATTGTAATGCTAATATCAGTTTTTTGGCCAAAATAAACTAGTGGTTCGCCCCGAACTGAGACCTCGCGATAACACCTGTATCAGCACGTCTACTTAACTAAGTAATTACCATATTTTCGATTATTATTTTTGAAAATTTTCACCTCGAGGTCTACCAGTATAGTATCTATGAGTAACTACTCTAATTTCCTACACATCATTGAAATAACCTTTGAATAGGGCTAAGCAACGGGGCGTAATACTACATACCTGTTAGTACCTATATCAAGTACCTGACGAATTAATTGATAACGTCCTTTTGATGAAAACCATAGAACTCCAACGTCATACAAATTCCTAGAAAGGGGAGGTCAACATTGGATGTTATATTGGTTTTTGTTTTATGGAGTACAAATTTCTAAATTCTTCAATTTCAGACTTTTCCCTGTAGTTGTGACACAAAAGCCACAAGCATACCAAATTTCAGCATTGTGGGATTGCTGGAAGTACCCTAGAATTTTTGATTTTTACGTTTTTTATTTTCCATAATATCTCGAAAACTACTAAGGCTAAATACTTATTAAAAACAGTTTTGAAATGTCCAACTAAAGCGCTATCATCAGACACCCCCCTTGATCTGAATGTCTCACTTTAATTTTTTTTACCCCCTCTTTGACCCCAATATCTCAGCAACCCCCAGACCGATATAGCTCATAACCTTACCTACAAATTGTACCAATACTATCTACCCCCATACCAAATTTCATGAAGATCGGATTAACGGTTTGGAAGTTTTCATCGGACAAACATACATACATATATACATACATACATACAAACGCCGATTCTTCCAACTTGACACAGAGAACTCGCTTCGCTCGTTCAATAAAAAACTAGATTTTTGTGTACCGCGCCCGCTAGCGCGAGAGAGATGGCGCGCGGGTTACCGCGTGCGTTAAAGAGAGAGTCGAAATCGTACAAGGTCTAAATGTCGTAAATGTTCGTTTTGTTAACTCTACTAAGTTAGTAGTATGTTGTTTGGCAGAATTAATGATAATGGCAAAGACGTGCAGCCGGAACCAGAGATTTAAAAGAATGCCACCGGTAGCTAGCGGATGAAGTTTGCTTCTAATTTGGTTATATTTTCTTCAAACTCCATGAAACTTTGTACACATAATCAGTACACTAACACCTAGACCCGTGGTGCGTTAGTTTCTTATAAAATTATATGTTTACCAAATCATAAATTAAAAAAATAACTAACGCATCACGGGTCTAGATATTAGTGTACTGATCATGTGCACAAAATTTCATAATGTTTGATGAAGTATTGGCCAAAATAGATGGAAACTTCGTTCGCGTACAAGAGGGCATAAGCTCTACCCTACCTTCCCTTAATATACTCTCTATGACTAGGGTTGCCATACGTCCGGAATTTTCCGGACATGTCCGGAAATATAGGTCTTTGTCCAGAATGCGCCGGGAATTCTAAACCGTCCGGAATTTCTACAATTAAGTGAAGAGTGAAATAAACCAAATTATTTTTATTACAAATCAAAGTAACAACGTTAATTCTTCCCCCTTCTCGCCCCTTCTCCGCCCGTGTTCCATCATAGCTACAAGATCCGCGAGCGCGCGTGAAAATTCGAACGAAAATTTGCTTCGTTTATTCACATGCACGATGCGTAACAACATTAATAATTATATTTACAAGAAAATCCGGAAATTTCATCAAATGTCAGGCTTTTTGTCCGGACTTTTAAATTTTCTATCTGGTAACCCTATCTATGACCGATATGGGCGCGGCGGACGTTACAATAATATAATAAAAGCGAATGTTTGTGAGTATGTTTGTTACTTCTTCACGCTGAAACGGCTGAACGGATTCGAGTGAAATTTGGAATGAAAATACCTTATACCCTGAATTAACACATAGGCTACTTTTCATCATCATCATTGTTCACTTGCGTGAACCGCGGGGCGTGCAGCTGGTTACACTATATTGTTCCGCAATCGACACTCGTAACAAACAACTTTTCCTGTTTGTGATTGTTATGTATTTACGTGGAGCATGTTGCTGGCTTATCCTGTGAGGCTGTGCTCATTCTATAAATACGTCTTGTGATAGACTCTCGGAAAAGTTCAGGAAATATTGTTGTCAATTTATTTACTATAGTTTAATTACGCCGTGCTCTTGACTTCACTGGAAACAGCGACGAATATAATTTTATCTATGCAAATTACGAACGAAAGTTTTCTTCTATTTTGGCTATTATTTCATCAAATTTTGTACACGTGATCAGTACACTAATATCTAGACCCGTGGTGCGTTAGTTAGTTAGTTACCAAATCATAAATAATAAAAAAACTAATTTTACTCAAAACAGGACTATAATAAATCAAAACTAAAATAAATCAAAGCTCTCAGAGAACCGAACCGAACCGCTTAGATCCAATCATTATCATCCTCTAGAAGTCCACTGCTGGACACAGGCCTGTCCCTAAGAATGCCACGATGAACGGTTTTGAGCGGCCTCCATCCACCGACTTCCCGCG
This sequence comes from Epirrita christyi, assembly GCA_951392215.1. Classification (NCBI taxonomy): domain Eukaryota; kingdom Metazoa; phylum Arthropoda; class Insecta; order Lepidoptera; family Geometridae; genus Epirrita; species Epirrita christyi. The sequence goes on along the minus strand of OX595833.1, from coordinate 14,770,637 downwards.
ACTTTTATAATGTCTTTAGTTCATCGAGAGAGAGAGGGTCTTCCTCTACCGCGTCGTCCGGTTTGTGGTTGCCACTCGGGAACCTGTATCCCTCAACGGTTGTCTGTTCTGCGCGCTGAATGACCTGCCCATTGCCACTTCAACTTTCATATTCTGTCGGTGATTTTGGTTTTTCTACGGATTTCCTCATTTCGGATTCTATCATGTAACGGAAGTCCTAGCATAGCTCTCTGCATAGCCTGCTGCGCGGCTTTGAGCTTGTCTATTCGGCTAATAGTTAGCGACTAAGTCTCAGCGCCGTAAGTCATCACTGTTAACACGCACTGATTATAGACTTTCGTCTTGAGGCTCTGCGGTATAATATGTGACGAGAAGATGTGGCGTAGTTTCTCGAACGCTGCCCATTCAAGTTCGTCGGCTGACCTCTTTGTCGGGATTGGACCTGCTAGTTGAATCTTCTGACCCAAATAGACATAGTGGTCAAAAACGTCGACAATATCTTTCCCAACGTGTACCGGCATGGTTGCGACATGTATCCAATCTGTGTATTTTAAGCCGATGCTGCTGCGCCAAATTTTCTAACAAAACATGTTAGCAAAACATGTTGTTGTTTGTAAAACATCAAAACATGGCGCAGCAGACCCGGCTGTAAGGTAAACAAAAAATTAAATAGCTTCGGTCCAAGATTGTGTTTCGGGCGAAGTTGCATTTTTCCAGCCACGGAAGAACCTCTTAGTGCGCCAGTCGACCAAAAAGTAATGGAATCCAAATAATTGACATAACTGGCTCTTGTTACCGAAGTAAGAAACCGAAATATGTGCTCTGCACTGATACGGAATAATTGCTTAGATACGTGTATTGTGTTCAACACATAATTTTATCAGAATAGAACTAGCGCTTGAGATTACCGCAGATAAGATAAAGATGTTGCTTGAAGTCTGTTCGACTTTGACGGAACAGCCAGTTGTACGCTCTCATTACGCAAACAAGTGTAAAATACTACTTGTGCAGAACCAGTATTTTGTTACAGAAAGTAAGTAATTTTCAAAAATAAATATAACAGTGATTTTTAAATCGATCTTTGATGGATACCATATTCTTCCCTTCATATCTATATAATAGGTATACCTAGATGTTATTTTATTTTAATAGTTTGCTATAAAATGTACGTCTGACTGTCTATAAAATACAAAATAGAAGCATCTGTTATTATTATTTAGTTAAGTATCTTAGATTATTATTTATTATCTTAGGCGAAATACTTAATCAATATTGTTAATTATTTATTATCTTATCCGAAATACTTAATCAATATTGTTAATTATTTATTATCTTAGGCGAAATACTTAATGAATATTGTTATTGCCCTGTCACTACGTCTACAAACATAACATGAATTGTGAAGGAAAGTTCTCACAAAGCGAGTATTTTGGTATCCTAGGTGCATTATGGTTACCCTACTGCATTACCTGACCATTCAGTGCATCCAATACCATGGTTGTAAGTACCCAATTGTACTGTTTACTTGAACGGATTTACCACTAAATGGGGTATTCGTCACTTAGCTAGAAATACTATGACGTCGACAAACGGGACAAAATAATGGATTTTTTTGTTGCTATGGATATCAACGTAAAGTGAATATTTGTGTTTACTGTCCGTGTTGAAATCTCGACGTGAAGCGAGATAACACACTATTCCGTAGAGTGTTGAGGCATCGGCAATTTCTATTTAGTTGTCTCTTCGGGAACAGTTACGTCATACATTTATTGTTCACGAGCAACAAGCGGAGTGACGTAATCGTCGATCGGTTCTTGTTCGAACCTATTTTTGAAGTTTTGTCGAAAACATCCAGACTTATAGATAAAATTGTCCAGTATGTTGCAAAAACAAAAAAATACAACCGAACTGAGAACCTCCTCCTTTTTTTAAGTCCGTTAAAAATAACTGCAATTTATTCAAATGGTCCAGTCATATCAATTGGAGTGGTTTTGTCTCTGTGAACAAACGTTATTCAAATACACTCGAGAGCAATGAATCCGGGTCACTTAAAGAATGTTAAAAATCTCGGAAACTAAAAATGATAGATTAATGCAATAAATTGTATTTAGTAGACAATGTAATACTCCTTAAATGAAGATAAAAAAATATGAGTCACCATGCATTTTATTAACACAAAATTACATAAAGAAAAAAACTGCTGATCTCTCCTTAAAACAAAAATAGGAAACATGAAATTTTTGAACTTTATTACGATTTTCTTGAATTTTAATACTTCGTATTGCCTCCTCGTGCTTCCATATAATGAATATAGAGCACTATCAACATGGTTTATGTACCCACATAAATGACAGATTACAAACAAAAGCAAAACCAAATGCTGTAATTTCGTAGTTCCATCTTCGAAAGTGGCCCTTTTTCAAATTTGATTTTTTTATGATATAACTTTACAATAACTAAGAAGTTTTAATACCTTCATTTAAGGAGTATTACATTGTCTATTAAATACAATTTATTGCATTAACCTAGCATTTTTAGTTTCCGAGATTTTTAGGATTCTTTAAGTGACCCGGATTCATTGCTCTCGAGTGTACTTTTTGCATTATTCGCTTCACTTATTCTTATCACAAGATTTGCATAGCAATTGTGCGTTATTACCGATATCGTTCAAGGTTAGGGGATGCTATGTCGCCCCTTACAGTATCGCCGGCTTGTTTACGAACGAGTGGCTAATTTAAAGAAGGACGCGACCCTAACATGCTGTGCAGACAGAGGCTTATAACTACAGTGCACAACGGCCCTTACAAAGGGGTGGTACAAATATAATCGTTTTGGTGATATTTGTACCTGTACAAACACACACATACCTACACTGTATACATGAGTCTGGTGGCGAAAAAGTAGATTGTATCATAAGGGAGCATTATGAGAAAACAAAAGGCGCCTCATATTTTATTTCAAAACAAAACCATGAATTTCTAACAAGTCGTGAAAATTTACAAAAACGCGGGTTCGCGCGTATTTAATTTATTTTTTATCCAGCCGGCGGTGGCCTTGGGCCTTCGTACCAGCCAGTATTTATTCAAACAATATTTGCGTTCGATTTCTTTGGCGCTGAACACTAAGCTAAGATGTTCCAAATGCAAAAAGTGCGCTGCAAAGATAATTGCGGCGCACTTATAAAGAGGATTAAAAACTCATTACTGCCCGCTAAAAGTTTCTTAGAGAAAACACCACCTTTGGGTGCACTAAAAGGCGAACCAAGTCGTCCTTTTCGAATAGATGGTATGAAAAATGAATTGCGCTCCGTCGCACTGTCTCGTATAGTAACTATTACATATACGAGACGAGATTATACTGCGAATTGAATGTTTTTAAATTAGAGAATTGGGCCTCTGAGTCGTATAGCGATGGCCGTTGAATGAACGTACTAGTTGAATCAACAGTCGACGCACAAAAAACAAACGTTACGTTTTCCTTCTACCTATCAACTGGTTGAGTTGATTGAATTTGAGTCTATGCATTGACGCTCGTCGCGAAACGTAACGTAACGTAATTGCGTCGCGTAAATGAACGGATTTGAGCCTGAAACTGGCAAACCGGTCAAAACCAGCGCGCGTGTGATGCCTCTGGTGTTACAGGCGTTCATAGGCTACGGTAACTGCTTTCCATCAGGTGGGCCGTATGATTGTTTGCTTGCCAAGTAGTATAAAAAAAAAACAGTCCACGTCGACGTGCGTTTGAGCGAGGCTTTCGTTTGTGCTGTTGTCTTGAACAGTTTTTAACTCTAATGCAAGTGGGCTGTGTTTTGAATGCGTTCGTGACAAAACAGATCTAATAAACGAAAGACTAGGTAACGAGATTAACAACTAATAAAGTATAAAAAAAAAGTTTTTGAATTTGCGTTTTGTTAACGGGAAAAAAAGAATAAAGTGAATATTTTGTAAAAATGTAAGTAATGTTAAAAATCTATGTATGATGTTGTTATATAAAATCACTTGATCTTCGAAATACTCCTGAATATGAATAGGTAGGTACAGTATACAGGATAAATGTCCCAATAAAAAAAAACACCTGTATATGTATACTAGACTAGCAGAAAACCGCGACTTCGTCCGCGTTAAAAACTGATACGTAACACTGTTTTGTTTTTTTGGCTGCAATAAGTACAATGCTAAACATAGAGAAGAGCCCTTATGTTTAGCATTGGACTTATTCCGGCTAACGATGATGATAATTACGATAGAACTCTGTCGTTATCTAGGTACTTATCAATCGTCTCACAAAAGAGACCAATTAGTAATAATAATAATGTTTGTTTATTGACTATAAGGAATTCGGTTACAGGCATCCTATGGAAGTCCCTGACTTCTGAGCTAGGTACGATAACCTGTATTCCAGAAGTCATGGTTCTAATTTGTATTAATTACCGTCCAAACTTTTAGCTTGATAGTATTATTAGTCTACGAGTAAAACGGCTCTGACTACGGATGGACAGATAAACAAACGGACATAATGAAACTGTAAGGGAATACAATGAAATTGTAAGGGGGGGGGGGGGACTGTTGTTGTACTTCGGAACCCTAAAAATGGGAAATTACCACCTTTTGTAATAGTGAAAGCTATATATATTATAGCAACAAACGTGATCAGTATGGATCCTACTTTGTCATTTTCTGGTATCTAAATCGTATCTTCGCCACCTGAAGATTCGGTAATGGCCCAATTTAAGCGAACACATTAGCCTCTTAGGTATTTGGCATTGCTTAGTTTCAACTTAAGCGCGTTGAACGTTGGATCTGGTTGAGATTAAAGAATGAGTTCACTTTGTGGTAATTAACAATAGATTTAGTACACAATGTTTTCCTCGTGAGTCACGGCCCACGGCGCAGCGGGCCAGTCGCGTCCCGAACCGCGAAGCGACGCTCTGATTTCGCTTTATTTTACTAATTATGAATTGTTGAAGTTATGTTTTCGTGGAATATTGAAGTGCTAACATCTATGATGCTGAGGTCAATACTGAAAGGCTGCAATCGCATTGGACCGCTGTCCTTAGAGGATTTGGATAATGTACGTATCGCGTTTTAAAGAGTGTTTCAAATAAATACAAGTAACAAACTTAATAAAACTATATCCGTGTTAGTAATCTGTGGTGCGATTAGCTAATTCGGTTGCTATCATTTTTTCCCTATTTCAATCACTTTCAATGCTATTTCTATTGAAAATGACGTCTTAGCGATCACCTAACTCTCGCTGTTGCTAACAAAGCATGATTGCAATAAAAAGCATTTTTGATATGTAGTGTTTCATCGATAGTATGAAATAGCGATTATGTATTGCTATTTCTATCAAGAATGACAGCATTTGATTGCAATACGACCTTTTGCAATAGAAATAAGTCAATTGTTATTTCTAACGATAGAAATCGTAATTTTAAGTTATTTATGTGAATTGTTTATTGTTTGAACATGGTTTGAATACATTCCAAATCAAATAAAATCATTTGGTAATTACCATTGATGTCTATAATAACTAAAGTCTAGGTAGGTACTAAACAAAAAACTATGAAATAAAATTCACCAATGTCTTAGTAGGTACCTATTCATTATTTACGGAAGGATTTTCCAATATCGACAATTAGTATTAGTACCATATACAAACATACCTACACGCCTTTTGCCCTGCCTACCCGACAGGCAGAGCCTCTATGGGGCTTTTTTCACTGTGGGTTGCACCATTATTATTATTAGTTATTTGTTATCACATTAAACTCGTAAAACTTATTTTCTTCAAATAATGCCGTTCACTCACTTCCAATTACTTTACATTTCCTTCCAAACTATTCCAAGACCAAAAATTTATTCAAAAACGTATTTGTAAACAAACAAATATAACGAGAATATAACACCGCCCCACAGAACAGAATAGATAATAGTACACACCGCACAGCTGGCGGGACCACAGTATAAAAATATATTTCTATCATAGACAAAACATTAAAGAGTCGTATTATACTATTGATTGAAAATGGTTTGTATGTTTATACACGGTCCATAGAACAATAAGGACTTTGTAAGTTGGTCCGGTTGGTCGGGTTATCCAACAATTTGCGAGAACTTCACATTGTAATATATCGATAGAAATCGGAGCAAGAGGAGGTTACATAATCGGAAAATGACGATAGAAATAATAGTCTGTTAGCAATAAGCCACCGAAAGAAAGTGTTAGTAACATTTATTACGTAATCGCAGGGCTGATAACATTTTCGAATTTGTAACATTCATCATAATAATATCTACTCCAAAAAGTGAATAATGTTTTATCGCAAAAAAAAACATTACAGCAAATCATGTTACGGCTGAAATCACTACACTTATTAATGACTGCCCGTGACTTTGTCCGCGCGTAGACGGTTAAATAAATAAATAAATGCTGGACATTTCACACAACATTATCTAGCCCCAAGCTAAGCAGATCTTGTGTTATGGGTACTAGATAACTGATATACTTAATACAATACATTACATAGATAGATATTTTTTATTATACATAGAAAATACCCAGAACACCCTGAACACATATCTGCAGATCGTACAAATATTTGTTCCGAAGCGGGAACCGAACCCGCAACCTCCTGCGTCGCAGGCGAACCTTCGACCGCCGCGTCACAGAGGTCGAGTTGGTTACAATGTGTGTAAGTGACTACAGCATTCTTATTGAATTCTGAATATGCCAAATGTTAGAGCATAGTTTGATCAATCATAATACCAACTCTCAATTTAGATGCCAAATAAACTTGAAACTCGATGAATATTCTGTAACAGTCATTAAGAGTAAATATGGTTGTTAACATAGTTAATAAATTACTGTAACTATAGGTAGGTATGCTGACTGTATGTCAAGATACAGTCACCATCACCAGCATGTATATGTCCACTTCTGGATGAGGCCTCCCCCATTGAATGCAATGGGAGGTTTTACCATAATCACCACACTTTGCAAGCGGTTTGGTGATCGCTATTGATGTTAAGTACTCAGGCGGATGCTGCTGTCATCTCCTGGTATAATCCTTTAGTTGGCTTCTACTAAATCAAACTGTATAATAATAATAATAAATCCGTAGGGCACGCTTATGGGGAGCGTTCGGTGAGTGGCGTCACCGCGGACCCCCATTACTCCCTGGGGACAGAGACCCCTGACCCTCGGCTTGCCTTAGCCGGCTGGCCAAGGGTGGAGGCGCAATAGCGAAACTTATGCTCCAAGGGTGGAAGGCATAAAGCCGGGAGTAGCGCTTAGTGAAACTGCAGCACACCTCTCAACACCCTTTAGCCGTCGACGCCAACGTTACCCCTTACGCTGCCGCAGGGCCGTTCGTTGGGGCCCGTTTAGTGAATGGCAAGTCACCACCTGCCTAAATTGTTTTTAATAATGTAGAGTTGGCAGGTGCCGCATGTCATCCTATAATAGCCCAATAAACATTCAATTAGCATGTTCTCCTTACAATACCACCAACTTTCATTAATTTCCACAATAGTTTAACCATCTGTCTTCCATCCACCATAACAATAATGTTTGTTTATCCTAATTGTAAAAGGGCCTCTTACTTTTGGCTAATACGGCTCCAGTAATGCCTCATAAAGGTCCAGGTTAAGCCTGTCTCTGAAAATAAATGACGTGAAATAATAATAATATTTATTCTCAAAAATTAAACTTAAGGTAACACCGTTACAGTTCCTTAGAGTACTTAGACACGGAAGGTATTATTATAACAATAAACATCACCTTATTGCAATAATCTTAAGAGTAACGCGGTGTCTATAACACAAGTCTAGCAAGTAGTGTAGATAGATGGGAAACGGGCTATTAAATGATCAATAGATTATAAATGAATACTGCAAACCTATCAATTAAGTACAAGCAACTGCAATTTGTTAAATATGATGTATTATTGCTTGTTTTGAATATATTTATCTTCTATTCTATGGGTACCTACTACCTAGTGTACCTATCTACTTACCAACTAAAGGTCGTGTATCCGTGGATCAGTAGAGTCATTCTGTAAACATTACTGGAACTTCGAAGAGCTGAATCCGCGTGAGATTCAAATTTCGTATTCCGTACGACTCTAAAACGCCTGAAGCGCCTCACAGACGAGCGTTCGAAGTGAGTGCGGTCACTTGAGTGAATTCGAGTTTTTACAGAATTACTCTACAGATCGGATAGTTATAAGCTCCATGCATTTTTATCAAAACTTAAAAACTTACCTAAAGATTAACTAAAAAAAAAAAAATCGCCCTATACAATCTTTACCTACCTTTATGAACCCTACTGAGAAGGGTGCCTATGTTATAAAAACTAATCTTTGTTACTCACATACTGTGAAAGTTCCATCTAAATCGGTTCAGTACTTGTTACGTAAAAACAGTAATTCCAAAACATCGGTTCTTGTTTTGGTTATGATTTTTAAGTACTCCTTATGGGTTGCCCAGTTTATGTTTATGTTTCCAATGTAGAGACTTTTCGACCTTCACAGTTTTGTTATTTAAAACTGCATAATTCATGACTCCTTATTTTCCCGTAAAATAAAAATAGCTTTAGGTTATGAACAGTCCTTCAACATGAGTCAATGGGTAATGACTCAAGGTGCATGTTCCATCACGACTGGGCTTCCATTTTAGAAATTCTTTATTATTTGATAAAAAAATGTGTTTCTATAAAAATCTCTGGATTGCTTTGATCAGTGATACGTGCAAATACGCTTCCGAGCTCGACAAACGCCTTTGATACGCTTTTGCTACATTCACGGACCTACTTCTGGGAAGTTCCTGCTGTCTTGTATATTCACAAACCGATAAACTTTATGTAAGAATGAAAGGGGTTTTCGTGAGCATAAACTCAACCCAACATTCAGAACACACAAACATGGTACGCGGTACATAAGTTAATTTGGATCAATGATTACAAATGTTTCAATTAATGATATAATGAACGTTTTGTGGGTTTATGAAATATCTTATAGGAAAGCTCCTGTGTTAATCATCCGTTTCTTGATCGTAATCGATTATTGGAAGAACCTGCAATGTCACTTATTGTGCCATGATGTGAGATTCAACTAAATCACGCCATTTCTTTATCAAACAGGACGGTCTTGAAGTCATGCTGTCCGTGCCGAAGAAGGCAAACGATGCTATGCACCTGTCCCTGTTGGAAGGCTGTGACGTGCCCACCGACTGCCTGGGCGAGGTCGTCCTACAAGACTCGTTCCACGTGTGGGACCTCCGGCAGATCATCAAGAAAGGTCGCGAGAGACGAGTCTTCCTCTTCGACCTTCACCTGCTGCTAGCGAAAGAGGTCAAAGACTCCCACGGGAAAGCGAAGTACATCTACAAAACTAAATTCATGGTAAGTTTTTTCACGATTACAATGTTTGGTTATGTTATCAAATTATCAGTGACCACATCCTTCCTTGATTGAAATATTACGTTACATTTTTCAAAGTTACTTCGTTAAATTTTCAAAAACACTTAAAATAATCCTTATGGATAATTTTAAGAATTTTTTGAATATTCTCTACCCCACAATTAAACACTTAAAAATACTTAACAACAATTGTGAACTCTTTTCTCGTTTTTTTTTGTAACATAATTCTTATGAATTGGTGTTGTACGCATTCAATTATCAGTTTCAAGTTAAGTCAATATTAACTGCTAAGCTGAGATTTCTCGATTGTTTTAACACCCGATGAACTGAAATTACATTGTGACGGCCCACTCGAAGGCGGCGCCGTGGCTCTCCCTTCCACCTACAATGGAAACATTGTAGTCATCCAAGATTGTTAAATATTGCTAAAGTTAGTTCATAGGCCAGATATACAATCCACTTTAAAAAGCAGTCAAAATTATTTCATCTATAATTGTTTATTTGACAATGGGTCAAATTTGTTATTGTCAATTCGCAATGGGTGCGTATGTCAGTGCGTATCCGGGGGTATGCAGGTTCAGTTCCTGCTGCTTAACAAATATTGCATGATCTGCATGTATGTTAGTTCCGGATCCATAGTACTCATAGTTGCTGTTACACACGACATACTAATAATAATAATAAATAAATGACATTTCACACAACATTATCTAGCCCCAAGCTAAGCAGAGCTTGTGTTATGGGTACTAGATAACTGATAATAATAATTCTAGTGTGGGATCAGGGGCCTTACTCTTGAATCCAATACTAATTATTGTCCAATGACAATTTCAATCCAACTAATGATAACGCTTAAGGGGCCTGCTAAGGCCGCAAGCAAATTAATTAATTTGAAGCGAGTGTCAAAATCAGCCATCTCTGTTTGGCACCGGGGCCTCCCCCTGCATGCGCGATGGGTGTACGAGCCGTTCGGAATTTGTATCAAATTAGGTCGTGTTCCGTAATACCAAAAATTATGAATAAAAACTTAAGGTTTTTTTCATATCTAGTTGTTATTCTGAAACTTGACAATATATGCTATGTTCCTAAACACAGAATACTAGAAAGTACGTTGCTTTTAATACGAAACAAATAAGATCAAAACATGTCGTAAAGTCGAAAAATATACAAAATGGAATTTGCTTAAATTTAGTTTCAGATAAGTATTTTGAAGCAAAAACTATGTAGGAACCTAGATAAATACTATCCGAATCCGAATAGTAGCATAATATGGTGGAAATATGCTCGAATTACAAATGATTTTGGTATTACGTTTGCATGGGCAGTTCATCCTTCCCCGACCCCTTAATTTGACGCTAGGTTGGCATATTAAGCGTTATCATTGGTTGGATTGAAATTGTCATTGGACAATAATTAGTATTGGATTCCAAAGTAAGGCCCAAGAACTATGTAAGTATTTATGTCATTAACTTTTGTATATTATTCTTTTATTTTTATGTAGACGTCAGAACTCGGCGTGACGGAGCACATAGAAGGCGACGAGTGCAAGTTATCTGTGTGGACGGGCCGCGAGCCTATGGCCAGCGACTGTCGCATCGTGCTGAAGGCGCCCTCGCTCGAGGTCAAGCAGACATGGGTGCGCAGGCTCCGCGAGGTCATACAGGTAACCCCTTTTGCGTCAACCTCTCCTCCCCTCCAATTTTTGGTGTGCCATTTTTAACTTTTAATTATAAGTACCTGGGTGAACGAGCTTTGCTCGGACAGCCTCTGGCTTCAATACACACGTGGTGGGAATCGCGCTTTCTCCCGAGTGATACATAGTGCTTTATACTATAATACGAGGAAAATAAAAGATTTTTAATTCATCATCAAATCTTCTCTATCATGGACGTCATTTTGAGCAGATAGTAAACACAAACTGAAAATTGTTTAAATAAAACGAAAAAAAAGCGCGATTTTCACTTGTTAGTTCTCTTTTTAAATTAATGTTTAAAAAAGTAAAGTGGCCAGTTTGATTTTGCGGACTTGGTGATGAAAACTTTTTGCATTTGGGCTTTAACCATAATTAAAAATAGAACAGCTTCTTGATAACGCCCAAGAAAAAGACGGCAAATCGGCTCGTCTCATGTGCATGTCTCATGTATTCGCTTTGCTTGAGGAGTACCGATTTACCGCCTTAGCTAATGCTCTCCAAAGTCTTCCTTATCGAGTACTTATATTTTTCATATTGAAATTGTACTACTTAGCTTATTTTAGTAAGACACTATCGAGAGTTTACCCGAGGCCTTATAATGAAGGGAAGGCCGTGTTAACAAAGGCATGTGTAAACGTACTATGGAATACTTTGTAAGGTTATTTCGGCGTCATTTGAACACTCAATTGCTCATCTTGTATGGGAGAAACCATAAAAGGTCTTACTCTTAAATATTAAATCATTATCAACATAGTTTTTATTCAAACACATTTAAGAGAGATGTAGTATGTCTGGTCACGCCTGACCTGACTTGTGACATTACAAATAAACACGAAATGTCCTTGGACACAGTGTGTTGTCTTTTGTATTGACAGTCCGTTTCAAATTGGATCGAAAGAGACGAAAAAACCTTGCAACTTATCCATGGTTACGTCATGTTTATTTGTTGGGCTGTACGTTGACTATCCTTGGAATAGTTAAATTTTTTGACAAAGAATACTGTCGACCAAAGTTATTCCTCGTTTGTTTGTTTTAACTCTGTAAGAGATTATTTAAGTAGCTATAGCCGACCAAGTTAATGCGCAGGTAATCCCGCATCACACTGAAACATAAATGAAAAACAACTGTTTCATGTAATCCATGACGCATGCGCATGCATTCCCAATGCGTGACCCGACACGCACTTGACTGGATTTTATTATTGAAAGTGTTTGTCCAAAACCGGAAAACGCAATGGTTGGTCCATTGCGTTTTTGTTGTCACATCGTAAAGGTCGTCGGAAATCAGTGGATGAAGGCGAGTCAAGGTCGTTCATTGTGGTATTCTATGGCGGAGGCCTATGTCCAGCTGATGATGATGATGTTGTTTTGACGAATGGTGTTTTTTTGTCAGGAAACTTACTTCAGTGGTGCACTGCGAGCGCCCCGCAGCCCAGTACGAGCGCGCCCGACCAGCTCGCAGCGGTCCAGTCGGTAAGTGTACCTCGAGGCCGACCTATCGATATAATTTATCGATCGACAGTGAAAACGTTAAATTGATTGAATGACGAACGAATGGCGTCAAAATTGTTTTATTTACGTAGTAAATTATTGCTATTATTTCAATTTATTTAATTTAGTACTTACACACAATGGTATTGTATTCATAACCGAGTTATTCGATACACTATATTTGAAATTAAATTAATTTTATTTTCTAAAAGCAATATTGCTGAAGCTCAATTCTATAAAATTGATGATGCTTAAGAGTACGAACAAGAACCTAGTGTAAAATGTCAGCACTTTTTAAAATAAATGTATAATACTATATTCTTTCATGCTCACAAGTACATATCCCGTTTATATGGTTATACATTCTTTACGAGAATCCACTGCGGATGTCTAAGGAGATCTCTAAAACTACTCAACTAAGTTCAACAACTAACAAAGTCTTGGATATTTTGTAAACACTGTTGTTTTGTGGCTAAGGACAACGTCGTGTTGTTCCATCGCATCTTGAAATTTACGTATAATGTTATATATAATAACTCCCGCACTCAACATTCAATAGGGTAAACCATTTTCCTACGTTTAGTTTGCGTCAAATAACACTCCGTAAGCGATCATGCCAGCTAAAGTACTACAAAAGTGACTGGGTGCAAGAAGATACCATGTATAAATCTTTTAGGGGTTGCCCATTTAATCAATTGTAGAGTTAGCGTAGTCACTCTATTTATTATTACCCCACTGCTAAGGCTCACGTCTGCTAAACCGGTGAAAGTATCCAGGCCAGAACGCCTGCGTAGCCAATTTGACATTTGTATGCTTAATATACCCTTTTCGCGCAGAGACATGGATGACAGCACACTCCTAGACGAGACTACAGAGAACCTTGACAGAAACTCACTCGCGTCCTTCGGAAGCGGGAACACTACCGATTCAGATAAGGTCAGTTCTAGAGGGATCTATTAGTAATTCTAAAACTGCTTGAAAATTTAAAGGATCTATTAGTAACACCAAAGTTCACAAGATCATAAACACAGGATATATCAGTAACTACTCACATTTTCAGTTTACCAATTGGAATATTGACGAGGTGATTTATCTTAGCATATCTTCTTGATGTATCACTTAATGCGCGTCCTAGTTACGCGTACTGGTGTGGTAATGCATTGTTATGTTATAGGTAGAGGTTACCACTTAGCAACCAACAATTTTTTTTTTAAATAAATCCCTAACTCTCAGTTTTCGATGAGGTAATTTGAAATACTAAGTGTCCCTGTATATATTATATTATAAGTACTATAATTAATCCAGATGAAAAAAAAATACTGAAATAAAACTTGAAAAAGTATCCAAATATCGTAGAACAAACGTTTTTCTTTGTCTGCGCAAACATGCGATAAATTATCAGTGACAAATCTCTGCTCCGTTTGCCGTTACGAATGAGCCTTTTTCGTCAATTAAGGCGAGGACTGATCTCAAAAGCAGTATTTTGAACGCCCTGTGCGACGTGACGAGATTAAATAATGAGATGCAAAACATAGTGTAGGTTAGAACCATATGATAATAATAGTTGTAACCGAACAGAATTTTGAAAAAAAGTCTGGTTTTGCTAATAATAATCGCACAAATTACCACCCTAAAAATGCTTTGGCGTTCAAATGCTCTGAGTTTTGAATGGCAACAATACAAGTTTTTTTTACGAATTAAATAGCTAGACTTCATTTTAAAGTTCTAACCGCATGTTTTTTTATCTACGATTTGTATATTTCGATTAATTAAAAAAATCCTCAAAATGAATACAGTCTGAAGTGCAAACCAGATCGTCAAATATGACATGCGATTTTCAAAATTAAGCAAAGTCGTTTGGATAAAAAAAATTGCAATTAGTTTGATTGTAATTAGATCAGTACTTGTTTATCCGCTCCTTGTCGTGTGGTGTTGTCACCAGAGATAATGGCATTGCGACTTCTGTAGCAGTGTTTTCCTTATTTTTCCTTAGCACATGTCTAAATTAAACAGGAGATACACTGACAGCAATACCCAAGCAAGGTTTTTGAATACCAACCACCTTATAGCAATTAATAATACGTCCTATACGTCAAACAATAGTGTGGACTGGGCATGCGTTATCTTTGTTCTCCAAGTTAAACACAGGATCATCGCAGCATAAGTACCTATAGCGCTGTCAAAATATGTCGTATAACACGTAATAGTATTATTGTATTATCAGATAGCAGAGGTCTTACCATGAGCTCTTATAGCGATTCAGCTCAAAAACTATTCAGTGCAAAACATCGGTTTGTCGTTGACATCCGTCATCATTGAATAAATGTAATCGCAGAAGTCTACAGACTTTCTGCTACTGTGCCTTTAAATAAGAAAAAATAAGATAAAGGTGCAGACATCACG
This sequence comes from Epirrita christyi, assembly GCA_951392215.1. NCBI lineage: Eukaryota > Metazoa > Arthropoda > Insecta > Lepidoptera > Geometridae > Epirrita > Epirrita christyi. The sequence continues at coordinate 14,755,631 of OX595833.1, read as the reverse complement.
GATCCCATATTTTGTACTGAATAGTTTTTGAACTGAATCGCTATAATTGCTCATGTTAAGGCCTTTGGTAGCTTGTCTCCAATAATTGCCCCCCTTGACATTCGTAAAACATTGTAGAATCTTCTACATATTCATAATATTTAGATTTGATGATTGTTTACTATTGGTTTGTTTTGTTACCACGTGTCGCCACTTTTAATTGAATAACCTCATTGTCGCGTAACTAAGCCATACATTTCGGAAGCCTTTACTGTACATAGTCGGACTCGCGCTTGGCTGCTTTTATCAAATAATAAACTAGATCATTAATCATGAGATCAACTCAAGGGTTCTGTGTCCAAGCGAATGTAGATAAAATGGTGTCAGCATACATATTAATTTTCCCTGGCCCTCTGAGATTTAATTTTGCTTTGATGTTGTGGACTGGAGAGTAAGTTAACGCCCTACGTCCATCGTGCTTGTAATTATGTAGCCTTTGTTCGCTTGATTGATATCCCTGCCCCAATATATTCAATAATGTTCTTGTTTAAAGGCGAACATGTGGGTATGTCTGTTATATTAATTGGATGTCATATCCATAGTTTAACCCGTGCCCCATAGGCTGCGATTGATTTATGATTAAACAGCTTACGCTTTACTTATTACAGCTTAAGAGGGCGTAATATGTAATTATGCATCAAAATCGTCCTAGAACTCAGTATATACGGGTCCTACGAGTTAAATATAATGTAATATGAAAATTTTATATTTTTACATTGGTTGTAAGAGTGAAAACACTGTACGAAAAAACCTCTATAATAAAAATATATGAAACATTCTTGTTTCGCACACGTTTTGAATTAGAACTCAGGAACCCTACTGTATTTCAAGATTAATTTTACTACAACAAGTAGGTAATAACTATTTACACTAATTCTTAAATCAGTTTTTTGATAAACACTTTATTTTCGCTGTAATAAATATAAAACTACATTTTTGTGCACGGCGCCCGCTTTTGCGAGCGAGATGGCGCGCGGGTTACCGTGTGCGCTAAAGAGGGAACCTAAATCGTACACGGTGCCCGCTTAAACTTAAAAATTTAAAATATTTTGCCACCCAGTAACCTAGTTCCATACATAATTAAAACGACCAAAATTTAAAAAGTAAGACATATTAGCTTAATATACAATACAATAATAATAAATAGTACAATAAACTAAAAACGGCCAAACTATTATTCCTACCTAAATGTGCCCCTGAAACAACGATGGGACGTGTTGATGTTGTGACGAAGAATAGATTATTATGTGGAGCCAGCCAGCCTTATAGCACAGCTTCTCTTGCTAGTCGTCAAGCTTAGTTTGTTATACAAGTAATTAGGCAGTTTATAGTCAACAACCCCAAAGAGAAGACATGCCTGATGACGCTTGCGACGGGATTTCATTTTGAGAATGCAGTTCTTGCTTACAATTAGGTTAATACGACTTCGAGGCGGAACATTATAACAAAACCTCGCGCAAGGCATTCTGGATGAGGTGTTGGGTCCGTGTGCATAATTTAATTACGAAAGTATTTTATTTCATTTTGTTACTTTCATAAACAGCTCTGTTGTTAATATTGCGTCGGAATCAAAATAACCAACGATTCAACAAGATACCTCTGTATGTGTGTAAGATGTATACGAACCTCTTCGCTAAGATATGGTCTTATCTTGTACAAAACTTTAACCCCCTTATACATAATCATTTTTGAAACCTATTTTAATTTAAATAGCTTTTGTCTTATTCTGACTTATGACATTTTACATCAGAGGGAACAAAACAAAAGCTATTAGAAGAAATTGTTTAAAAAAAAAAATACATCCGAATTGAGAACCTCCTCCTTTTTGGGAAGTCGGTTAAAAATGATTATGAATAAGGCCCTAAGCCTGTAAAAAGCAGTTTTGTAGAGTGCGTCCGTATTCATCCGATGAGTTCATCCCAGAAATACAGGGTGTTATTTTTAAATGGGACAGTATGGGGATATCCGAATCCATAAGAGATACGGGAAAACTGTCTTTGGAACCATTTGCTCATTTTGTATGAAAATGATTTTGGCATAGTTATTTTTTTGGTCAAGCGTGAGTTCTCCATAAAAATTAGTAGTTTTGATCAAAAAGTTTTTTTATGCATATCGACTCAGTTTCATTAAAGGATTGTTTCATTGTACTGGAAGAAAAAATCTGAGCAGCAGAAGTTATTAAAATTTTATAAAATGTTTTCTCATACAAATTGTAAGTAATCTGGTACCTACGATCGCAATAAATTTAAAATGCCGTTGCCGTTGCTCGGCCGTCAATCGGTTGCCGCTCGGTATAGCGTGAGTGTGTCCATACAAAATATATGTAATATTAGTTGACCGTGCTACGGCCGTGCTACGGCCGTGCTACGGCGACTCCGACGCTCAGATCGGACCGGACACGGTCTAGCGTGGGTAATCCTTAATTCGTGTGCGATGCCTGACGAACCTACTATTACGTGTCTAGTGTTTACGCCCCGTTGGTTGGGTTAGTCCGATTGAAATGATTGTTTCATCGCTGTTTAGCCCGATCACGAGATGACCCTTTTATCTAAACGTATATTTTGATACCCGTTAGAAAGATAAGGAAGGTAGGTAACAATGGATGCTAGTCTATGATTTACCTTGTTATAAAAATAATAATAACAATTTTATTTCGTAACATAACATAAGGATATTTACATACTTGTGCATATTTAAACAGAAGAGACAACAATTAATACGACTAAAAATAGCGTAGACACCATGAGGTTTAGGAACATACCTCCCGCGCTAGTTGATTAACTGTGTACGGATAATTAAAATATAATAAGTTATCTTCCAATAACATTAATATTTTAAGTAATTATTGATTACTTTAAAATGATGATTTGTAAAGTAAGAGGGTACGTTAAATATGCCAAAATTAAAAGAGGGGTTTGGGTGGGGTAATTTGGATGCCCCAGGTTATCCGTCATTGGCAAATTCGTTAGGCTTTCCTGGATTGGAGACGCGCAAGACAGACGAGGTTGCCATACGCGACAGGAGGCCTAATACGATCCCGGGCTGAAATGATGGTGATTACCAGAAAAATAGTTGAAACATTTATCCTCTCTTGGCGTTTCTAAAGTTCACGCTCCAAAGATAAATTGAAATCGTCAAAGGCAAAGAAAACTCAATAATGTGATGAGACAGAGATTTAATGAAAGTGGTTCTTTCGGATCCATCGGTCGTCCTTGAATGTATTGGAACAACAACCGCGCCAGCTGCCGCGGATAGTCGCCGCAATCGAGTAGCGATCGCAGCGAGACCCTAGCGGCCACCCGCTGCGGGAACATTTACAGAAGAAATTCGGAAACCGTAGCTCGATACGTAGCGGAGGCTGCGTAGTGAGCGATCAGGGTGGGCGCGCGGGCCGCGGGCGGAGCGAACCGGCTGCCTTCAGTGGCCGAAGTGCCGTGCGCCGCGACGGACGGCGCGACCACTCCCGCCGCGGCCCGGCCCGCCGCCGCCGCCGCCGCCGCCGCAGCCGATACCGCGATGGATTCCGGGACGCCCAAACAGCACAAAAGCCGGCGCAAAATTTCACTGCCATGGTTTCGACAGAGCTCTGTGAGCGCGCCCCACGCCACCCTGGCTCGACAGCATACCATCGATACGCCGAGCTCGTTCCACGCGCGGCTACTAAGAGGCCGCGAGCGCCAGCGACAGGTGATGCACCCGGCACGGCGGCGCCGGCGGCAGACATGCACCCGCGCATCGGCTGCCCTCGCCCGCCCATGCCGCCGCGGCCGCCCCGCTCGCTGCACCGGCGCAATACACCCGCCACTCCCGCTCTTGCATTCGCCTTCACACGCAAAACGCAACCTTAACCCGACACTTCAACGCTAGTTCTCCCTCGACAATGCCACCGCTTTCATCAGTTTTCATAAGAGTACTGTATTACATTACTACTATTATAAAGGATCAACGGCTAGGTCTACGGTTGTTGTGTTCTATACGTTTGCTTTTCCTTAATGTTTCTAGTATACAATTGTGTGCACATAGGATATGTTTTGTCAAGTGAATAAAAAGTTGTTATGCCTACGAAAAATTGTGTCTTTGTTTTCTACGGCAAATTAACGATTGGTCTTTTTAGATTTTCATGCATGAAGCATAAAACTAGCAAAACAATCGTGAAACATACAAGTTAGATTTCTGGATTGGCACAATTATTCGTATTATTTTTTCATCCGTATCACGTGCATGGTAATGAAATACAAGCTAGTGCTAGTGCCATCAGGTCAATCAACATTTATGTTGATGCCTGTAAAAAATGTTTATGAACATTAACACAGTTTTTTCAATTCTATGAATAACATCTTTGCTAATATTTCTCATTTTAATTTTAAATTGTAACTTTAAAGCACTGCTGTGTAAAAAAAATATTAAAAATGAGCTAATTTTGTCTTAAAATCGTAATTCTTCTAAATGCCTGCACCGATTATTTCTGGAATAAAAATGATCTGATTGTTTTGGATTTCAACTTTTCAAATATGATAAAACATTCCTAGAAAAAAATACACTTCGAGGCCCACTGGCGGCGGTTCGGGCGTCAGTCGAACTTAGTCAAGGTCTGCCATTGGCTGGCGCTGGCTCAAGGTCATTGACGAAAGTAATTACTTTAATATGCAATCTGTATTACATTCATGCGGTTATTAATCTTTCTTATCCATTCTCCTACTCGAATTCGTACTATTCATAATGTATCCATTGCATAAAACATAAAATATCCTACTAGAAGATATCTGTTGGAAAAATATCATCATCAGCCTGTAGAAGTCCACTGTTAGACATGACCAGCCTTCTCTAGAGGGCATTTCCACGGTGTATTGTTTTTCAAATAAATGTTTTGGAAGCATAACATCAGATGTCATATAGTCTGAATGCCGGTGATACCAGAATTGAGTCTTAACCAAGATCTTAACTCCTGGGAAAGCCAATTTCTCCTACCTTGCTAGATTTCGCCTTTATGTATATACGTGGAGAGGCGGTAGTCCTAGCAATGCACTTAGTGCTAACTTATAGGGGGGGTGGACAAAGCTTCTGAGGCCATAAGGCATGCAGTCCTCTGTAGCCTGCAAAGCTTTTTAATAGCGGTCGACTGAAAGGTTTTCTTGTACCAAGGAGGCGTATCGGCCTCACAATGGCAGTCTACAATTATAGGGCAATCCTACGATTAGATTACGATTGGCAAAAACCTCACACGACGATTACAAGCCATTGCATAACCCTGTGCGTCTATGCGTAGGTCTGCTAATCTTTACAAAAGCTGATCCACTGCTCGACTCCGGAAAACAGGCGATAGATAGAGAAGGCCTTGCCTTGATAGTCTCTAGCCGTGGAAATCACAATGATTGTATGATCTTGCGGGAAGCCTCTAGTCGTGGATATCACAATAGTTGTATGGTGAAGGGCTAGTATTGCTACTTTCAGTGAGCATCGCTTCAATACATCTGGTGGTTGACATTTTGATTTATTAGCCCGTTTATCAGCAGATATGTAAAGGGAGGTATCGAAATACCTTCAAAGTCAAGGAATGCACAATATGCACATATTGCAATTTCCTTGTTCTCCATAGCCTTTTTCACTCTATCAAAGAGACTGCTCAGTCCAGACTCGGTGGTCCTGTCGAATGATATTTATGAGATACTTTCAATTAAAACATATGTGTTAGCTCTCCTAATTCCTTCAAAACCTGTATTCGCTATCTCAAGACCATGTTGATAACCTGTAATGTGCAAAATACACAATAAAATTTAAATTTCGCTCCACTTGCGAATCGTTCCACCTTAATATAGTCCTTAGTATAAGGCTTTATTATAGTAGGTATGTGAGTCTTGTTGAATAGTTTCCTAGTTTTTCCTCTGAGTTTACCTAACATAGAGTTCCACCACGAATCCTGTCGCTTAGTCGTTTTTGTCTTCAGCGGAATATAGAGAATAAACTTCTTATACCTATTTATGAAAGGCGACGTTATTGTGACGACTTCATTACTTCTTACAGCAAGGTAATGAACAAACAACGATTCTTACACTCCAATAAGTCACTAAAGAATGGTACAATGACAAAGGAAGGCTTATGACGTGACGGGATCTTATATTCTCTCTCCGTGTTTCATAATAATTCTCTAAACCTATTTTAGTTAAAATAGCTTTTGTCTTGTTTTGACGTATGACATTTTACATCAGCGAGAAGAAAACAAAAGCTATTTTAACTAAAATATTTTTACAAAATGATTATGAGACAGACCGTCTGTCTCTAGAATTCTCATCGCCTAACATCTGTGTGTTGTATTTTGCTTGTTTGTTAACTGTTCGAATAAGAAGTGAAGGGGGATTTTTTTCTTAAAAATCTAATATTCTAATAATATTATAATATGTCAGCAAACATGAAGTGGATCATTAAAATGATACAAGGCTAAAGTCAAGAGACGCACGCACGATACACTTGAATTTTATAACCCTTAGTGCTACGTTGTCGAGGCAAATGGGATATTATAATGATTAGCAGATTTTGATATAAGCATGATATGAGATGATCAACCATCCAAAAGTCTAGGAAAAACACAAAATTAAATATCTAGAAGATATCCGGCGAGTCCGGTACATACATGTAACAATATCCAAACCATTAGCGACGCTGACAGAGTTTTAAATGTTTTCGTGCAAGTAAAGATTTCCAAACAATGGTCTGAAACGTTCTTTATTCTATGATTAGTAGATAGAAATATCTTCTCAAGGTTCCAGCGATCCAACTATCTAATGTACACACATCACACAATCCGTCATCCTATAAAGCCGCTTGGATTGGCACCACAAACAATTGCGAAAGAATGGATTTATTACTTGACTACAGTAAAGCAAACGAGGGTTATGATTTTAGCAGTCATGTATGTTGTTGATTTATTTGTTACTTTATATTTGGGTGTGACTTGACTTTCCTCAACAACAAAATTTTGATACTTTTATCCAGCTTTCGCATAGTCGAGTTTTAGTTTTTAAATTTTTATTTTTTTCAATCTCTGTACTTCTTTAGCAAGTTGTTAGAAAAGCGGCATGCCTACATTATATCATCATCCGCGTAAAGTACAATGGGGAATAACATATATTATTACATATTATTGTATAGGTCCATTACATAGTAATATACATTACGTAGTAGTATTTTTATCCGACTTCACGAAATGTGAAGTTTGTGTTTTTAAAAATATTCAATTGCATTCGGCATAATTTGAATGAAATCATCATCATAGTGACCAGCCACTTTATTGGCTAACGAACTGATAATCGCTTTCGATTCCGATTTTACAGTACATTTCGCTTTATGTTTTGAATATTTCTGCTTGTGACTGTATGCTAAAGCATGCGGCGCAATGTAGTACCGGGACAGATCCCTAATAGGAAGTAACCATAACCCAACTATTTAATGTTCTCGTAACATCCCAATCTCACTATAATGCACACTATAAAGTTTGTGAGTATGTTTGTTACCTTCACTCAAACGGCTGAACGGATTTGAGTGAATTGGAATGGAGATACCTTATACCATCTCATCATATTATGAATGATAAAATTAAAGGTGGTATTTTAATCTCGTATTAAACCAAATTACTGCCGAAAATAAAAGCCTTACTAATAAAAGCCGACATACACCTAATTACTGGCTTTAATGGACAGATGACAGTTTTTATTGGGGTAACTTAATTTACTAACTAAACGCAAGTCACTCTCAAAATTGACAACGAAACTTTTAACGGAAAATATCACTTACAGGGTCGTATACTCTCTCTCTGTGCGATACTATCGTGATTCGAAAACTATTAAGGCCTTAGAAATCAACGTAGAATATCCATGAAATAACTATGTATTAGTTTTGTTAGTTTTTCAGCCTCAATATTTGCAATAACATGGCTGAATTACACTTTTTCTGTTTTCGGGAGTAGTTTAGTTAACATAAATTAATCTTTATTTGTAGAAAGAATAATACAACTAACTAAAAGAATATTCAAAACTTAAAAAATACAAATTAAACAGTTGAGCTACCTAAAGACGATCAGCAAACGATCTAACTCGACTAATCCACATCACTAATAATCATTGCTGTGTTTCGGTTTTATGGGTACGGGTGCCGGTGAAATTACAGGCACATGAGACTTTTCATCTTTATGTCTCAGGGTCGGCAGCGCGCGTGTGATGCCTCTGGTGTTGCAGGCGTCCATAGGCTACGGTAACTACTTTCCATCTGGTGGTCCGTATGCCTGTTTGCTTGCCAAGTAGTATAAAAAAAACACTACTACTGCGTATAATCAATGTTAGTCCCTGTGTCAGGTATTTAATTTTATAACGTCTTTTAGCGTCAGCACTATTGCACTATTTACTTCGTGTTTCAAGATTCGCGCTACCCACCCAATCTCAAAGCGGATTCGAAGCGCTGAGTTTCGATACTCGCTCCGCTAGAGCAGTCGTAAAGGTATCTAATTCTAAGTGGGGGTGTTAAGACCTGCACTGACGTCCCGCTGTGGGGTGTATTGTGCATTGTCCCCCTGTGCTAACCCTACCCCAGCCAGCCCAGCTCCTTAAAGTAACGGAGCAGGACTTGTTGGTGGCAACACCTCGTAAAGGTATCCTATAATAACACTTGTCTCTTGTTGAACGCAACTTATTTACATTTTGCTAATTATTCGGCAAATAAAATAATTGAGCGGCGAAATATTTTAGTGGCGGCATTTTAATCACTTTACCGCAAACAATGTGCAACACCATTGAACGACCCTCAGGCAGATTTCATTACTAGTTAAAAAGACTGCGGCATAAAATGTAAGCAAAATAGAGAGCGGAAAAATTGATAATTGAGCGGTAAATTTATTTTTCATCACACCTATCCGAAAAACGATTATTGCCTATAGAGGATAGCGTGAGCCAAATTCAATTTTGCTTCCATAGGAGTTTGAGCTTTCTCTCTTCTGATTGGTCCGCTCCGTGCTTCTGATAGATTTGCGTAGTTAGGTTGGAGGCGATCGCGTGAAGGTTGAATGAAACAAAATATCACCAACAAACATTCAATTTTGTATGGTGATAAACTCATTTTGTATTTTATTTACACTTTCAATCCAATGTGTAGGTATATATACGAGTTTCGGGTACGTAGGTACTCGTAGCTTTTTTCTCATGATGAAAAACTGTATCACTCGGGGACAAAATATTTTGTTCTCGGGCGGCGTATATTGAATTTCTCACTACGCTCAGGATTCTACTTTAGAATCCTTCGCTTCGCTTTGAATTCAAAATAACGCCCTCGAAGAACAAAATATTACTTTGTCCCCTTGTAACACAAATAACTATTTGTTTGAGCAGAAAGCGTATATATGGTCATATGTATCAATACAGAAGCTAAACAGTACTTTTGGGTGAAAATATCATGCATTTTGGTTGGCAGTGGTCCAAAAATAGATTTGTCAGCCGTTATGACGACTACCTCTGTGGCGCGGCAGGCGAGCTGAGATCCGCGAGGTTGCGGGTTCGATCCCCGTTGCGGAACAAATGTTTGTATGATCTGCAAATATTACTTCCGGGTCTGAGTGTTATGGTACCATGGTACTTGTAGTTCCTGATAACCACGACACAGGGAATCCTAGTGTGGAATCATGACTACGATTGTGACTGTTGGGTTTTATGTTATGCTATGACGTAATTGCGTAACAAACATACAAATATCCAAACATAAATTTTATGGAATTATAGTATTAGTAGAAGTAGGATTAAGTCGACCAAAAATAATTTAAGTACTTGAATTTGTTCTCTTTGTTAATTATGTATCATATCACTTATAACCATCAGTTTTACTCGTACTTTGTGAAAACACCCTCGGCTAGCCCTGGTGGCCCTGGTCTTAATAAGTGTGCCACGACCAATCGACAAAAATTTATTGACATGTCATCCGAACCTCACCCTCTAAATTCAATCTCGTTTCCTAAAACTCGTGTTGCATCCTTGTTCACCTATATGATGTCTATAGTTGTTTCATTCGCTCTTATTCTGATTATAGTTTCAATAATTTATCCAACTAATATTATAAACGCGAAAGTTTGTGAGTATGGATGTTTGTTACTCTTTCACGTAAAAACTACTGAATGGATTTGAGTGAAATTTGGAATGGAGATACTTTACGCCCTGGATTAACACAGGCTACTTTTCATCATCATCATCATCATCATCAATTTTCATCATTATTCACGCGGGTGAAACCGCGGGACGCAACCGCAGGACGCAACTAGTGTAACTATACATATACTACAATGCGATGTGATTAAATTAAAATTTGGGATGCTCTCAAAAATAACGTATTAATCCGCTCAGATGTTACCTAAGGGTTGATACTCCCTATTAGACATTTCGTTATTTTGTTAAATTTCAAAACGAGCGCGATTACATGACCTTCCTTTTCTAACCCTTTCGAACCGACGCGGCGACACGGTCTGCGCGGATGACCCGCCGCAATTAATTTCCAATTGATGAATGAATATAAATGGATCCGCCCTGTCCTCGGAAAAGTAAATGGCTACATTGATATTTTACTCCGTTTTAGGACAAATTATTTGAATTGACGTCGGCACCTTTACGTATGTATTGGTAACTTTTGACTCTGTATACGGAGCGCTGCGAGTGGTCACATTTATCTGACAGTTGTTGAAAGCCGCTAGAGTGAGGTGCTATCTGTATTTGTATTTGTTATCTAGATTGTTGTCCTCTGTACCTACAGTGCGTGTGTGGCTTTCTTATCTAAGTAGTATCTGCGAATTTCCCAATCGATGGGCTTGTATTGTGACATGGATTTCGCGCTACGAGTCTCCAAATGTTACTTCAATGATAGTTCCGATTTCTATTATTATTCCAGCTTACGTGTTCGTAGCTATGGAACTCATTCAAAGAGAGCTCGGGCCTTCACGCCGACTTAGTTTCTGATTTACCTATGCGGCACCTTTTAAATGGGATCGTTGATATAGATAGACTCTACATATTTCTTTTTAATAACGTGTGTGTTCTTTTATGTTCCGTTTATAAATAACACACAACGCTGCTATTGCTATCAATTCAATTAAATTGAATTCTATTGTAAAAAGCTGGCCTAGTATGTATTTGTCACCAGAGTCCGCCCCCGTCTTCGCTCACTAATACACTTATAATATAATAGTGATAATATCCATAATCGATTTCATCGAAATCGGTATAGCCGTTACGGTTATTGAGTAACAAACAAACATCCAAACCTTCATAATACAGGGTGGTAACAAAGTAAAACGATATAAATGGTCTATAATATTTAGGATTCCATACTTCAACAGGAAAAACGGAACCCTTATAGGATCACTTTATTGTCCGTCTGTCTGTCTATCTCTGAAGACTCTTTTTCTCAGAAACGGCTAATGGTATCAACTTGAAATTTATACCACATATAAAAGTCTGTGAGTTTATAGTGCTGTACAAAAATCAAGCAAAATCAAGCTTCTAACTCAATGCATTCAAAAGTAATGGCAATAAATGTAAAATTTTTGTATGGAAATGGCGAGAATAAAATATCTCTAAGGTATTTCCAGTAACGTAGCAATTTTGAAATTTACAATGCTACGAAGCTTTGTGACACAAGTAAAGGAAAAGTCTAAAATTGAGGCATTTTGACAGTTTTTACTACTTAAAGGTGAAGTTTGCAGGAAAAACTAGCTGATAGTCGAAAAAGGTTCTGACGAAATAATTTATGGATTAGAACCACCAGGGCGAGAGTCTCGCTAGCACTTGTCCTATTTTATCCACTTTCAGAATTGTGTTTTTGTTACCTATCTATTCAGGATTTGCATTTTTGCTATTACCATACAAAAACTAGAATTTCATTGTCATTTATTTTTAATGCATTGAGCTAGAAGCTTGATATTTTAACAACACTATAAGCTCACAGATACTTGGTATAAATATCAAGTTGGTACCATTAGCCGTTCCTGAGAAAAATGCTCTTGACAGTCAGACAGAAAAGTGGTTCTGATAAGGGTGAGGGGAAAGTTGCCATTCCTTAATATTGAATAATTCCAAAACAGTGACAGGAAAATAATCATTTTAAACAGATCCCTTGGTCACAGGATCTATCGGTAACAAAATTAAAAGCCTAAGGGATCTATTAGTACAAGTGATCATAACCACCTACACATTTTAAACAATGCGTAGTTCAAAATAACGTGTATGGTATATAATTATTTATCTCTTGTCGAATCGTGTATTGTTTTGCCCTATTATTTACCAGTATAACTGACAAAGAACGTTTTATGCAGGCAAGTCCAGAAATGACCTGGGTGGTGGCCGAATACACGGCTTCCGGGACCGGGGAGCTGTCCGTTTCCAAAGGGCAGCAGGTAGAGGTGGTGGAACCTTGTTCGGGAAGGAGCGAGTGGTGGATCGTGCGAGTGCCGGGCGAACCGCCTCAAGAGGGCGCGGTACCTATCCACATACTGAAGCCGCAGCCGTCTGCTCAAGCTAAGACATCACCATCGCGGAGGCCGCTGAGCCAGCCCTGTGAAGAGACGATAGGTAAGTCGTATGATGCTTAACTTTCAGAGGCCCAATTCTCTAAATTATTTTATAACTACACAGAAAGTTAACAGAATCGAGACTGAATTGTGAATTGACAGAAAGTTGGTATTCTGCTCCCTCATAAATAACAATTTAGTCTACTTTCAATTCACGGTGACTGTCATTAGAATAGGATGGTTATATGTATAATTGGAAAGTAAAGAGAGACTCCATCTACTTAAGCTTAAATTATCGAAAAAACTTTGAATCGTTCCAGTTTCGGTCACATTTTTAACCGACTTCCCAAAAAAGGAGGAGGTTCTCAATTCTGTTGTATTTTTTTTGTATTTTTTTTTGTATGTTTGTTACCGCATATCTCCGGCGTTTATGAATCGATTTGGAAAATTATTTTTTTATTTGAATAGATATACTTCCAGATTGGTCCCATTTTTTTCAGAATCCAGTTCTGATGATGGGATCCATGAGGAATTGAGGGAACTCCTCAAATATTGTAGGCATACATATGGCGATTTTGATATTTTCAGCAACAAACCAAGCATTTGCATTCAAAAAGTATCATAATCCTTTCACCACTATGGTTCTTTCATCATTTTTTTTCATCCAAATATTTTGTCGAATACAATGGCGGAAGTCGGTTTTTTAAATATAATCACATTACAGTGTTATATTTTAAGATAACAGAATACCATTTCTGACATTTAAGACATCGACACAAGATCGAAACATGGTCCGAACTCTATTTTAACTATTTTTTAGTTAGAGAATTGGGCCTCAGGTGTTACTACGATGTACTTGGATATAATTATATTATTTTTAAGCATAGAGCAGATATATCTATTCTATACTTCTATATACGCAATCGGCCACTCGGACATATTTAGTATCGTTTCAATAATGAGATGCTGATCAGATTAGAATCGAGAGGCGTTGATGTTTTTAAAAATCTCCAGTTAATAACCGTTACGCTCGGGTGCCGGTGGCTGTTCCCATGCTACCAGCGAACAAACCACCGGCATAATATTTTGACACCTGTCATTAAGACCCAAAACGCCTTATATAAAACGACGTTAGCGTCACATCAAAATGTTTTATGATAAAAACGTTGTAATGAAATAAGATTCTGTTTCGACAAAATTTTATAATTATACACAATGTATTTGTGTGTAAATATCAAAAATTGCTACCATTTCGAGATGCCGAGCAAGATTTTGAATATACAACCCTATTATTTGGAAAATAATTTTATCGAGGATGTGTTATGTTGTCGTGTTTTTGTTTCGACAGGTTTGAGAATAAAAACTTGAAATGCATACATGTACCCAGCTATTCCACAAAGTGACATACACTGCATCAAAAAGCCGACTGTTTTTTAGAATTCTGCTACTTAAATTATAATAAATGTTACCCGTTTCTCTCGAGAACCCTCAAATCAGTATTCGTTTATTTACAATATATGACCGTGATTGGATCACCAAACTCTATATATGTACCAAAAGGAAGAAACTAATACTAGGTAGAGTGCGTTTCATCAAATAGTTCCTATGCCGTTATGTTGGCTCCCCTGTCTGTCAACAGTGTCAACACGCTTAGACGTAATAAGAGAGAGAGAGAGAGAGAGACGTAAGAATAATGCAACACTTATTTGCACTACTGCCAACATGACGGCATAGTAGTACAGTCAAATTAGGTGATTTTTTGCAAAAGTGTGGAACTAATGAGATGTAGTCATGAAAACTTTTCTAATTGTTTTGTATGGCTTAAAAAACACCTCTAATAATAAGCATCAGTAATTTCACCCTCCGGAACAGGGTGAAATAGGGTGAAAATCTTATAATATCTGTAACTTAATGGGGGAAATAGAAGTAGTCGGTGCAATTTGGCATAGACTTTGAACCGTTATGATCTACATTGGCACCAAGTATTTTTTAAATCCGACATACGGAACATACAAAAAATAAAATTACAAAAAAAACTTCTTTTTTTTTTTAAACTCCAAGGCCAGCTCACTACAACAAGCGATAACAGGCGCATGCACACATTACGCATACCCACATGCGTAATGTGTGCATGCGCCTGTTATCGCTTGTTGTAGTGAGCTGGCCTTCTGTACCAATATATTTTGTGACGGTTTGTTAATATGAGAGACATGTCTGGCATATTGAAAAGCTATATAGAAGTTGTAGCCGGTGAGGCCGTACCGAGGAAGGAAGTTTATTACATTTTCTGCATTAAATTTTTGCTTGCATTTTCAACACGAGTGGCAGATTTCCGAATAATCATTTTAATATTTTACATTATTTGGTACACTTCCGTTACGATATTAAATTCTAAAAATTTTCCGTTAACATTCTGAAATTCGAATTTAGAATCGTTTATGCTGTATGAACTGCTTCTTTAAAAGGATTGAACCAAAATTGTAGTTTACAAAACCACACATTGTAAAGTTTTCATCCCCAAAACGAAAACAAGTCAATATTATTAAAATTTAAAAAACCTATTTTACCTATTTTCGTTGTTCAATTAGAACTCATGACGTATAATGCCACGACAAACGGTCTTGAGCCGCCTCCATCCACAGACTCCTGCGACTTCCTGTGTTCCATTAAAGTTGTTGAAACGAAACACTTATGGAAACACATCGGTGTCTACAATGTTTTTGGCTGAACATTTTGAGCTGAAACGAATGATTCTTACTGCTAATAATGCTTAGCACTCCTTAAAAAAGTCTTGAGAGCTGATGATCCTGGAAACAACTGCACAAAATAATTATTGCTAAAAATTATCTTCGCTATTATAACACTTGTTTTCACACGAATAAAACCGCATTGAAATCGGAGCACCTGTTGAACCTACTCATCCTGTGCTGGTCACTGGATGAATGATGAATGATAAACCCGACTGTATCGATGCACAAGCAGAGGAATTGTTATTTGATCTATGTTTTAATGCATTTACAAATCATTGTTTTAAAAAAAAAAGATGTAGAAAATAAACAATAAGCAAACGTTAGAGCAAAGCATCTAAGAAACATCTATGCGAAATAACTTTTGAAACTATCATGGTTATTAACATAATTATCACTAGAAACGGGATATTAACCATGATTTTTTAGCTTTATTAATTCCCGATATTTCGGAGGAAATATCGGGAATATCGAAATATCGCATTTTGGCGCATGAAACTGTGCCGAAACATCGGGAATTAATGAAGCTCAAAAAACATGGTAAATATCCCGTTTCTAGTGATAATTATCTATGCGAAATTCAATATTAACATAATAATTATACGATTGTTAATTATTATGCTGGTTATTCGCGTCACATTGTTAAAAGTTGCAATAACAAAGGTCAATTCTTCAGGTATTACACTATCATTGCGAGTCAGGTTAATTTATGAATTTCCTCAACAATAACCAATTCTGATTTCCTTTTAATTGCACTCAACATGCTCTACATAACGAACAATACTGTCTGATCAGTTTATTTAAAATTCAAAAGATCGTACTCAGAAATGAATATAGCGCTTGCCTCGTTGAACGTTTCCTATTGTCGGGTTCTATATACCTAATGTTGAAAATTTCAAGTAGATTACTCACTGGTAGAGTTGCGTTGACCATATATAGTCTAACTTTCATGTAACTTTCGTAAGTTTTTTTCATAATTTACGTTCAAAAGGTAATATAAAAATTTTAATACATTTAAAATTACACAATATTTTTATCAAACTCAAATTACAAATATCACTTACGGAAAGTTTTAAACAAAAAATACCTTTTGACTTAATGGGCCAATAACGTATAGAGTGCAGCTCTACCAGTGTGTAATCTACTACTAGCTATCTAAATGAAACAAATATATATATATACATACTTACAAAATGATGTCTAAAAACAGATAGGTAAATAAATTTTACTTATATACTAACTTGATGGCAATTATAAAGAAGGGAGGCGATGGATGGAGGCGGCTCAAGACCAATCGTCGTGGCATTCTAGGGGGGAGGCCTTTTTCCAGCAGTGGACTTCTACAGGCTGATGATGAGTACCCAAGATCTTGTTCATCCTATGCGGACATCATCAGACCTTGGAGCCTGTGTCGTCAAACGTGCACATTTTGAGCTCATTGTAAAGTGTTTGAGCTAAAAATGTTCATTTTTGAATTCGAAGTCGAGTGCTTCAATATCTAACTAGACTGAATTCTGAAGTTAAGGTCTCGCAGACAGTAATTTTATCGAGTATATCGAGTGTTATGTATACATGAACTGCAGAGAGTGTAGATAGTCCCAGACATTCTTGTAAGCCGTCTTGAAATTGTTATGTTATCGCTACCTGGATTAAATTACACTCCCTAAACTAAAGGCACATTCATTGAAAAAAGCTTCTTAAAACATCTTTTAATGTGGGTACAAAACGCAAGTAGTACCTTTTGGAGCAAACTTCTTTTTGGGACTTATTGAACCGGCAAACCGTTTAAGGGAGTTTTAGAAATCAATTTAAGTTTATTCGTTAGCCGCAGAAAGTATTTCCCCCAAAGCTTGCTTCCTGATACAACTCGCACTCTGTTGCCAACAGAACTAGATTTGGCAAGAAGTACCTTCCACTTTTTAAATGAAGCTAACTGGGACCACAGGGCGGGATATTGATAAAAACACTATGATATTACTGTAGGATTACAACATAAAACTAGGTATAATTATCATAATTCAACGCGCGTCCTTATCCCTGAAATCGAATTCTGGTAGGCAAATATATTGTTGTTTATTGTTAGATATAACATAACGCCCAACAGTCACATACGTAGTCCTGATCTCACAGGATTCCCTGTGTCGTGGGTATCTGGAACTAAGAGTACCATGGTACCATAACACCCAGGCCCGGAACTAATATTTACAGATCATACAAACATTTGTCCCGCAGCGGGAATCGAACCCGCAACCTCTTGCATCTCAGCCGGCTACTCGCCCGCCGCGCCACAGAGGACGTCAAATTATTAAGCAAAGCAGTGATAAACAGACGAAAACTAAAACGTAGATAGGTTTGACAGATAATGTTGTTTCAGTTTTTGCTTGAATGTGTGCAATAAAGCTAGTCTTGTCTCCACCGGCAACGCGTTCCTCAGACGCCCAGCTTTGTCTATGAAAGATTTTCCATAATAGAACTGTTATTTTGAAGGATATTTTTTTTGCATAAATAATTACCCTCTTGTTCATTCTAAATTTTTTATGGTGTTGGTATAAACGTTCAATGGGATTTCAACTTGCGGTAGACAGACTGCTGGCCCAGCATGATACGCGAGACATTCTTGAACTAAGTATTTCCTATAGATACCGCAATAGTATGTACTATGGACGCGTTCTGTTCATTTAGGTTTTTTTTTTGTTGTTTGCCCATGAATAATCTCTTGTGCCTTGTTTGATAAGGCATTTTATCATTTTGAGTTGCTCTATTTCAGTTTTGATGGCGAACATCGAACGTCTCGTAAAGAATTTATACAAATTCCACATAAAACGCACTGACTTCGTAGAGCTATAAAACTGCTGGTGCTAGAGACATTAAATTCTCAGGTCGGCAGTGCAAGTACGTAGGACTTGATTCGATAAATTTGACAAAACGGGACTATTACTCTACATAGTCCCGTATTGTCGAATTTTTATGTAAAATTTATCGATTCGAGTCCTCCGTACTTGCAGGTCTCATTATCTTGTTAAACGTTCCGAAGCTAAATGGCGAAAACGAAACCCTACAGTTCGTTCATTTTAGTCATATCCGTCCGTGTCACAAACCTATTGCTCTCTCAATTTCGCATAATGTATCATATCAATTATCTAATGAAGTGATGCAGTGCAGTCGTGTGATGGATAGTCGACATGTCTATAGTTTTGAGTTATTGTCACAGATTGATAAAAAAAACGATTACCTCTATTTGTAACGTGGTGTGTCTGGCCTAAGAATAGACCCCTCCATTAACTCCCGTGGATGTCGCCAAATTAAAAGTATCCAGTTAGTATCAGGTTTAGTTGTTGACAATAAAATATTTTCAGGGCCCCCAAGGTCAAAAAAGGAGTTAATAATCAATGATGTATTTATAGGTTATTTTATTTGTGGTTGGTGAAGTATGGCTGCAAATATGGATGTCTCAATCGATAAAACTTGACTTTACAATTCGACAAACCTGAGGGCCTAGCCAAACGGCATTTCTACAGTCGTAATTCAATACAATAGACCACGTGACATATCGATAGCTAACGTCAATCCCATACATTTTGGACTTTTCTACTGGCGTCATCGCTATTAGAATGTTACTTTGTCTACGGCCTCTGGACTAGGTATGTTGAAATCGGTATCATCGAACCCACGTTATCGATCGATCAATAATTCAACAAATCTTGCCGGATTTATCGAAAACCCTAGCATGGATCCACGCATGGATCCTAATTTTGACATTTGTCATAAATAACATTTGAATTCAAGGATTTTTGAAGACATTCTGAAAATACTCGATAGAGTTTACCGACATGACAAAATATTAAAATAAAAATATTTTTTACCATCTTCTGGTAAAAGACCGTTCGTTTTATTGAGGAGGGTGCGCTGGAACTCTTTGAGGATCAATGAACGGCGCATCAGAGATGGCAATGATCTTCTTGACTTAAATGGTTACAGTTTGTTTGAATGTATTTGTTATACATATTTCAATCGTGACCGTTTCGTGCTATTCTCATAGTCAATCGAAAAAAAAACATTTATTATGAGGTTGATTTGTGTAAAGCTGCTCCTTGCTGCTATAGCGACATCACTGTAACAATCAACGACGGCGTCGCCGTCGTCGATAGGTCAGTGACAGCGACGCTGCGTGGCATTGTGTATCTGTTACACGGGATGATGTCGCCATACGGTTGCAATGGATGGGCGTGCTGGGGCCGTCGTCGACGTGGTCAGTCGGGCGGGCGGTAATAGCGAGCGCGCGCGCCCTCCCATTCCTACGCGGCGGCGCACTGCGGTCGCCCGGCCGGCAGACAGCACCCGCGCCCGCTGCACGCGCGTTGCATACCCTGCAAGCGGGCACGCCTCCCAACCGGCCGGAATGGAGACGCGTCATTACCTCGGATGCGCTCACAACTTCCGGTCAGAAATCACGTCTCATTCGTGAGCGATGCACTAGCACTAGCGAGCGGTATTAGTCGTGGGCCATGGCTTCCGACTCGGGCCATGGAAGCGATACCGACGCCATCCACAGTGAGACGAGCTCGAGTTCCCGCTCTTCGCGTGCCCATTCTTTACGACGTGCCTACAGAGTGATGTCCCAAATGTTAACATCTTCCAATGGCAATGGATCCGGTAAGTATTTATGCAGCGGAAAGCGAAAATATATATGAATTATGTTAAAAAAAAATATTCAGTACGTTCCTAAAACTGAGTTTGTAAGGCTTTGTTGTCTTAAAATGTACTAAACCCAAACGATGCTCTTAATTGAATTATCATTTAGTGAATCATCAATCAAGCAATTTAATGTTTATCTTTCCATACAGAACCGGCTCTAACGGTTTTGATGCTATTTACGTGGGACTAGAAAACGATCTAGATTCGTCCCATAGCTGAGAAAAATCTTAATAAACCAAGCTAAGTTATCTATGTAATCAATTCCCAAAAAACCTTGGTCGTCCAATTATAACTATGCAATCAAAACCCCAAAACAACCATTTTTTCAGAATGAAAATAAAAAAAAATACAACCAAATTGAGAACCTCCTCCTTTTATTGAAGTCGGTTAAAAAATTCTTAAATTGAAAATAGAATTGAAAACATAACTAACGTTTCGATTCACTTTGAAACCTTGCTAATTGTTGTAAATCTTCGCTGAAGCGGGCATCGCACAGCCACTTAGTAAGAGGTTCGACATTGTATTTTCTATTTCCGACCTCATGGTTAAGTTCATAAGATCGAATTTGCTTTGGGCACGTGGGGAATAAATCAGCCGTCCGCTAAGCCATACGAGGATCGATTCATGATGCAGGTTTAAGAGTTGAGACTGTATCGAATTCAAGAACACACAGAAAACATTCGATAAACACCGTCAGAGAATTGCACCATCGTTGATATCGACTTAAAATTTGATACGTTGTAGATCTCGATTGCAAAAATCTATTTCTGGAGAAACTGGTGATTTTATTTGTAACTTTTGGAAAAACCACGTGACTCCTTAGTGAATGGATACCTATGTATTTAACCCGCACTTTGCCGGTTTACTGGCGTTGTTTTCCATGACCATGGGAGATACCCATGGTCTTTCTTATAGCGTTAACCAAGTAGTTATTCATAGGCCCGAGGCAGGCACACGTCAAAAAGTGAATAACCACAAAACCTACACAAAACAGATGCATGGCGTGCTTGACTCATCTCTGGCTTCCGCAGTCGTTAGTAGATGCTACAATCAAAACACTCATAAAATCTACGCACCGCTCTAGATATATATCTGAGTGTCACGTGTCAGAATTTATTGGAACGTTGATAACGTTAAAATAATGAAATCAAATCAAAAAGTGTTTTATTTATTGAAATCACAAGGATCATTTTGAATCTTGTTATAAACTAAAATTACTCCTGTTCTAACGCCTAGAAGAAACATGGCAACAAACACGGCTTTGCTTGATTTGATGATCCATCTTACTACTAGGTGAGAAGCGCCTTTGTGGTGCCTCGGAGCATAATATACAGAAGCTGATACAAAGCAAATTAGATCTTTGCTATGTATCAGCCTCAGAAGAAACCTTATAGGTTACCACCTACAAGGTCATAAGTAAAGAGAATCAGCAAAAGTTTCTAAGACAGCACACGATACGCTTAATATACTTGTAAATAACAATTTAATAAAACCATGTAAATAAGTAAGTACCACTTTTGCCTACATAAGCGTTTCGCACACTATCAACACTACGTAAGTGTTGATAGTGTGTAGATAATGCCCACCAAATATAAATTCCTGTCGGAAACAAAGTTTAAGGAAGTGAAGAAGCGAGAAAGAATGGCTGTATTAGCTGTGGTATTCTTCCCGCCCGCCATAACATTAAATACACGACTGACGACGCGCGACAAGAGTAATAAACTTGGTATTGAGTAGAGGTTAGCCAGCAACAGATTGAGCCGGTAATTGTTTATGGGATGTTCACTTTACAAAAATTCTACCCGCCAAGAATTTGTATCGTTTTTCGCAATCTTTTGTTCACGGGAAAACAAATGTTGTTAAACATGACAATTTTCTATATAGATAGTAAAAATGTAGGACATTCAAAAATCTTCATAAATTAACAGCACTATATTCATCGACTTACCTACACGCAGTTAATTACGGTTCGACAAAACGATGGCAATTCGCATCATGTGTGTAGGTGTATATGTAGCGATAGAAAGTTTGTTATTCCCGTCGTCGTCAGACTGCACTGGCGCGTCGCTCTTCGTCATGTGTGACAAAGTCACGAGGAATAATGCAGATAGAGGCTTTAACAGTTTTGCTAGATGGGAAAACAAGACCAGAAAGAATTTACGTAATAGCGAATGGGCAGTTATTATCACCAGAAAAATAGTTACAGTTAATTAAAAACTGAAAAGTAACAGAGCCATCTACATTTGTAACCTTCAAAAATTAAACATTCCACTTAGCCATTAATCGGTTGATTTATACAATTCGAATTTGTGACCGTTTCGTTAGTACGCTGTAGCAGTCGGGCGGAACGTGCGCGCGCGCCGTCTTCCATATTTGAAATTGAATGGAGTCGATCACGGGTCTTACACGATTATGCGCGCTAGTGAAGCAGTAACCGGCGCGCGATTCGCTTCTTGCGGCAATCAATACGCGAGTGAACATTCTGCTGATGCTTTTCTACTACAATGGACTTCAAAAGTGGTAAAGGTAAACAACCATATCGTGCAGACTGTTGGACTTTTATAAAAATATAAGTATCTCGAGTTCTGTTTACTTCAAGACTCATTCCGAAAATCAACTCCTTACTTTTTCAATTAAATACCACGTCTCTGGATTTTACCATAAAATGGTTTGAATTGTATGTTTTGGCTCCCTTTATAGGTACTAAAACAGATTACACCTACTAAATAAACGAAGCGTCATTGTTTTCTGAACCAGTACCACGTACTAAATGATCGCTGGCCAATGCTCTTGTCCGCGCCTCGCTGTTTAACAACAATGTTGAACATCATGGAAGCTTTCCGTCCGTAAGTAGCAGCCTGTTAAAATATAGTGACTCGTCTACACGGATTTCATATTCATAATCATAAATCAAAAATCTGGTTATGACTCTCGTTTCTCCTATAACTTTTTTTTGAGACTCGCTTCTTGCCAATTGATATAATACGCCATACAGTATGTTTTTTTAAACTGGTAGTATGGGGAAATCTAAGGTTAAGCTAAGGTTTTATGCAAATCAACTCCTGTTAGTACCATTTCATTGTATGAAGCATGAAGAAGCCATTTCCTACCTAAGATTACCAGTATCTTTAAATACCAATGATCATATCAGCGTCTTCCAAATATTATTATAAAATCAATTCAAAAAGCCATGTGACGCTTTAATACAAATTTATCGTGGATCGAGTTCCATTGAACACATTCTGGACTTCACTATAAAAGACTGGTTGTCGTACCGCTAAAAAATTAATTGAAACAATTCAAAAGAGCCAAACACCATCTCTATACTATTACTCGTAGAGTAGTTTCCGTTGAACACCTCGATCAGACCCTACGGTTGTCAACTAAACGTCTCGCGAAAACCATTCCACCAAACCACCAACAGCAACAGACCCAACATTAACCTTCTCTTGTTATCTATTGAGGAGGTCTGTTGAACCTC
Organism: Epirrita christyi; assembly: GCA_951392215.1. Taxonomy (NCBI): domain Eukaryota; kingdom Metazoa; phylum Arthropoda; class Insecta; order Lepidoptera; family Geometridae; genus Epirrita; species Epirrita christyi. The sequence goes on along the minus strand of OX595833.1, from coordinate 14,732,140 downwards.
TCTCGATCTCATCGTTTGAATCCCCGACCCCTCCCCCCTGGCTACGCCCATGAGTGCGATAGTCTTTCACACCATAGGGAGGTGCACGGATTCATTGGGGTTTCTTCGAATGGTTAAATTGGACTGTATCAATGCAATTAAAAAAAATGTTTATGTGTAGATGTTTGGCTCAGACCACATAATCCAATAGCACTTGAAACGGTCTCCCATCGAAGACCGTTACAAGTGCTCACACTGCCTGCACACACTAAATACGTGAATTCTAATTTCGGGGGATAATTTGAATGGCAAACAAGAAAATGAAAAATAAACTTCTCACATGCACCAAATTATGAAAGGGCTGCGCTTGTTATGAGATTTTTTTCTACTTTTTTTTCACTATATGAGAATGCTTAGTTTAAAAGATGTTATAGAACATATACGAAAATCGAGCAATTGCCCAAAAGTTTTGGCAAGGTTATGTTACCATGGTACTCGTAGTTTCTGATACCCACGGTACAGGGAATCCGGTGTGGGATCAGGACTACGTATGTGGCTGTTGGGTGTTATGTTATGTAGTTTTCGAGTTTATTCAATACAAATGTTTTCTCTTGATAAGAATATTAGTGTAGTGTAGATTAGCGTAGATGCGTAGATGTGAGTGGTTCCGGCGCGCGGAGCAGCGGCGCCTAGTGCGGCGCCAGTGACCGCTTTTTTTAGCTTTTATATTATTTTAATCCACATCGAAGTGTGTCATATTTTGTAAAAAACTGTTTTTAGATTATTTTTGTGTCGCGTTCCCAGTTTTGATTGTGAAACAACCCATACACTATACCAGTAAGTATTATAGATACTCTGATTTTTAATATTAGACAATTTTAGTAAACAAAGAAATGTCAAGATATGCCACTGTGTGTTTAAGTGTCATGTATGTGTAACATATGTGTATAAATACATATGATACACATACATGTCACTTATACACACAGTGACATTTCTTTGTTTACAAAAATTGTCTAAGATTAAAAATCAGAGTTTATTTTGTAAAACGCATTAGGTGTCATTCTATTATGAATTATGTCACATGCACTTGATCTGTGTCGATGACGTTACAGAAAACTACCTTATACAATTTATAGAATCTTACTGAATTATAAATTGAACAACCTGATATTAAAACAGTTGTGTTATAGGAGTCCTAATTCCTAAAATTTTGCGTCAAGTTAGTACGGGTTTTGATAGTTTTCGAAACTATATGAAGTTTCGTTTCCTTCCATAAATTTACTTGCAGCGCCACCAGCGAAAACTAAGGATGCTGACAGTAAATGTATAGAAGGAAACGAAACTTCTTACAGTTTTCGAAAACTATCAAAATCAGTACTAGACGTACTGTATTTGCGACAATTTCAAGCAAACCTCATCATCATCAGCCTGTAGAAGTCCACTGCTGGACATAGGCCTCCTCCTTAGATTGCCACGACGCACGGTCTTGAGCCGCTTCCATCCACCGACTTCCTGCGACGTTTATAATGTCTTTAGTCATTAGTCGAGTGGACTTAAGCACACCTAAACGATTTAAAATCGGTATTGTGGTTAAGTACAAAAAATGTTACACTGAGAAACTAAAATATAAAAAAATTGAATTTTAAGTTAGTGACGGAATGGTGCCTAAGTAATTCGCGTCGACCACCAGTCCGATACATTGGCCGGACGACATCGTAAAGCGTGGTCGGACATCAGTGGATGAGTGTTTAGGAATATGAATAATCCAAATAATCTTCCTAAAATAAAGGAAAATAAAGTCCTTGCAATCCTTGTCCACCAACAACTCAGCATCTTATTTTCCAGACACTGTCCTGAATTCCTTTCAATTCAGTTTCCGTCCTATGGCCCCAGTACTGTACCAGCATTGTCTAAAATAACTGATGATATTCGTGATGGCATGAACAACAGACGTGTAAAAGAATCCTGTAAAATAAATTAACAGTCACATACATTATAATCCCACACTTTATAGGATTCCCTGTTTCGTGCGTGTGTATCCGGAAATACGAGTTCCATGGTACCATAACACCCATATCCGGGACTATAATTTGCAGAACATGCAATCAGTCCCGTAGCGGGAATCAAAACCGAACCTGTTGCGTCTCAGTCGGCTACTCGCTCGCCCCGCCGCGCCGGCCGCCGTTTTTCAGTTACCGATACTAAGCATATGAATGAATTGGTTATATAAATACACTCCGTATAAAGAACTTATTAATTGTTGGCGAAAACTTCATGACTAACGAGTGAATATCCGGCTTGTTCTAAATTAGGGAAATTCCTAATTTACACTGCTATACCACCTTGGTTAGTTGCAGTTACCGGTTTTAAGCGAGCACGACATGTTAACTGCTCATCCACAGACAGTTCATCTTCAACTACAATAAAAAAACATGTAAATAAATATTTATTTATACCCACGTATAATAGATTCATATAAAATATAAGACTTATGTTAGGGTAGCTCGTATGGAAAAATACTTACAATGTTAATTTTTGGGGTTTACCAGGGTATCACGACAACAAAGGCCGGGTTATGTTTTTCACGCATACCTTTGTGTTTAGTAGGTATTTATGTATGTACGTGGGATTTTTTATTTCCTTGTAGCGCCCAAACGGCTAATGGATTTAGGAGGTTTCATTAGATTTCGTTTATCTTACCCGTATCAAACCGTTACCGTATCTTATGATTCCGTAACGGAAATCCATTAGAACAGCCAAGATCACCGACTTCAACGTGCAAGTTCTGCAGTTCTCAGAATTAGCAAAAAATGTTTGATTTTTGCGTTTTTGAGATAAGTTGTTAGTCTACTGAAAATAGTGCTCTATTAAAATACGGTTACTTGATTTAAGCCATTATCTACATAAAATGGACCGAGTTATGCAGAAGGCAGCCAAATGGGGCTAACTACAAACCGAAATATGAGCGTTTTTCTATCGAAGGTTGCACTTGCTGCAAAGATGACAGCGTTCACTTCAAAAAAATTCTTGCGAGCTGATGATCCTTAGCTGCACTATTTTCCACCAAACATAGCTAAGAACCACCTCACATACACCATCTTTCATGCAATAAAAACCGCATTGAAATCGAAACACCCGTTCCGGAGCTATGAGGCCACAGACAAACACGCTATGGCCTAAAACTTATAACACCCCTCATTTTAGTCGGGGGTTACAAACAATAAATAAAATTATCGACACAAATTCTTAACAAAGGAGGAGGGTTATCAATTAAGCCATCGTGTTTAATTTTTTTGTATGTATGGCTGGGCCGGTTTGCGTCGTTTGTAGGCTTCGTAGGCCTACAAACGATAGAAACCGGCTAGAACTAATAAGTTATATTCTATTATGCTGAATTTTGCACGGCAACAAAAATTGGTGGCGCCCAAAAAGCTAAGAAATAAAAAGCCCTAAAAAATGTTTTTCGTGTTACATGTAGTCCATGTAGTAAGGAAGGTTTTTTTAAATTTGCACACCCATTTCATTGAATAGGTCTTTAAAAAATATTGTGAGGTTTCATAAACGCTTTTACTATACAGAGATTTGTTTCATAAGTATGAAGCTTTTTTAAGATCTGAAAATTGATTTTAAATAGTAGCATATCTAATGAAATTACAAGAAAAATTATCACAGATAAGCAGGCTTTACTAGTTTACATTCCATCGCAATAATATTATATATGCGAACTTTTGCGTTGGTGAATAGATGATTAGTGCCTGGTTTTAGCTAAATGATATATTTCATCCAGGAAAAAACCCATAAAGGGTTGAAATGGGGTATGAAAGTTTACGGGGTACGTTAGACTCGAGTGAAACCTTTCCCAAAAGATTAAACGTAAAAAAAATACAGACACTATAAAAGTAGCAGGAAGTCGGTGGATGGAGTTGGCCCGGAACCTTTCGTCGTGTCATACTATAGGGGAGGCCTGTGTCCAGCAGTAGACTTCTATAGGCTGATGATGATGATTATTCTTTGTGGAAGATTTCACGTTTACTCCTAGGCTTAGCTACATGATAGTACAATCCCCTATTCGCACATCCCATGTATGCGTGACGCAAACGTTTTGGAATTCAACCTTAACATTGCAGATGAGCGCCATGATTTAAATATAACCTCGCATCTGTAAACTTGTACAAACATTTCGTTGCGGTTGTAACAATATAGGCTGTATTCTTGGGGTGTTAGAGTCGCGCGTCGCGTGCTTTCGAGCGCTGCAGGGCATCAGCGCGCCACGTAACCGCCTTGCCGCCCGCCGGCAGCGCCGTGCCACTCGGCCACTGGGTTACCCGGACCATATGCAGAAGCATTGCGCGACTATCATACACTATTACAATATTTTTTAATTTATTTGGCAATCGTCTACTTGAGCAACTTTCCAACGTACGTCGTCTTTCTGTGCATCGCGTTTTTGGAGTTGCCTACATACCTGTTTATCCTGGTTAAATACCAATTTTCAAGTCTTGAATCTAAATGAAAGCCAATTATATTAATGTGTAAGTCATGCAGACTTTTGGACCGTCTGGTTTAACTAAATAAATAACAGTAGTGTCTTGTTCGACCGTAGCTCGTGAGAATGGCGCAAGTGGTTGTGGCTACGTGTGGTCATATTATCTTGTCTTTTGGTCGGTGTTTATACAACTTAAAACGTTACGTTATAATGTTAACAGCCACGACAAAATGCATTGTTGTCCATGCATTTCTACATCGTGTCGCCTCGACCGAATTCTGTTGTATTTTGTTATGGTAATTGTTGTTTCTTGATTGTTGTGAAGTATCGCATTTTGTCCTTTTGCAAGTGGCTGACAACGTTGATAGAACTTGATAGACTAAAATTCAGCAAACGTGAATCTGAGAACTGAGGCTCTGCTGTATTGAATTTTGTGCTTTACAACCCCATATACATTTTGACAGGAATGCAGTCACTGACTTTTCAACAATAGTGGTATCAAAAACTTTTTCCTTTGAATTAACAACAACAAGTCAACACAACAAGTTGCAACAAGTGTTTGCAAGCACCTCCACCCTCCTAAACACCACAGCCACACAGCTGTGGGCGCTGGGTGCAACAACCACAGCTCTCTCAATTGAGACGCCCGCGTATAAAATAAGCAGGGCGTTAGAAGATCTTGTCTTTAAAAAAAAACACCCCTATGTACTGTTCTGCCGTTGGATTTTGGCCGAAAGTTGAAGTTATCCGTTTAGCTGTGCAATATATTTTTTGAAACTACTTGTGTACGCACATAAGAACGCCCAACATCATTTCGGCCAAGCAAGAGCATCGATAAAACTTATTTTACTTTTGTTTTTTTTTTTCATTGAAATCACAAGGATCATTTGGAGTTACTCCTGTTCCAACGCGACCAAACCTAGAAAAATCAGGAAACGGCTTGGCTTTTTATTTTGATGATCCTTCTTGTTACTAGGTGCGAAGCGAATCCTATGGCCTGTCGAACAAGCAAAAGCTGATTCATAGAAAAAGATAACTTAAAAACCTTTGCTTAGGTAGTCAAAAGTAAAACGTAAAGAGAATCAACAAAAGTTCATAAGATAGCAGAGCGTAGCGTGTGCATAATATGTAGGTACAGATATTGCAAAGGGACATTTTAGCTGTCGAGGGGCAGTGCAACTTCAAGCCACGCGGCTTTCTGCATTATTATAGTCACCAGCGTTTTACAGTCAGAAAGAGTGTAAAACGCTTTCTTAATTGAGTTATTCTTTATGTACTACTAAATCTTGTATGTTAAATTTCAATCACCGGTATGTTATACTTATGATTGATTCGAATAGTTCACGATGTCCTCTATTACCCCGTTTGTTTTGGACTGTGAGGCTGACTCACCCTATGTACATTTAACAGTTATTTCACTGAACGACTTGTTGATTTTGTTGCTTCTACAGATTTCAGCAGCATATAATATGTTAACGGTTCTTGTTTAATCACAGTTCTCAAGCCACAACCAAACCAAATTGTTTTGATAAAAAAAATATCTGTGAGTTAGTTGGATTTTTCAGTATTTAAAACTAATATTAAATGAATTGTAACCTATACAAATTAAAATATAAGTAGGCTGAGTTACTTCATATATCACGTGTCAAAAAAGTCGTTCAAGCGCGGAATGTCCAATTCGCATCGAGTCTAACCGTCCAGTTCCTTAAGGGTCAAATTCTCAATTGATCTAGTTTTCATTGGGTGCAGTTCGCAAATAATTCAGTTACCAAATGGTCCAATTCAAGAATGGGCCATTTCACAAATGGTCCGAAGCCAAAGAATGCTTATTTTACCAACACTGCGTGTCTCGATATCACTTGAACCGATTTGCAAATATCTGCAAGTTTTATCAAAATCGGTTCAGTAGTTACCTCCTGTGGAACCAGTTTAGCACTTCGTTGTTTATTAAATTACTAAACCGTTTCGTTAATTGTTTAATCAGTTATAGTTTGAGAACCAACTTGCTTAACACTATGTACAACAATATATTAAAATGGTACGTAGCTTATTATTTGCCTGCGTCACACGAAAACTACGAAAAAGTATTATTTTTTCTTTTTTTAGGGGTAAGGATTAATTGAGGAATGGGTTTCTCCGCTCTAGGTTCTTTCATTCTTAGATGAAATTCTAAAAGTACCTATCTTTATCCAGCGATAGGACAAACCGCGATTTTCAGTTTTATTTTTCAGATACTAAAAACACATCGATTTGCCCCGCGGATAGCGGCAACACTTTCAATGTTTTACGTTCGTCAGTTATTCGACCTTGACAGGGCAATTCCAATGACAGGGCAGTGAAGCATTGGTGCGTATATTCAAACGAGATATTCGCTGCGGTTCATGTCTCACCAGACATTAATTGTCTCTTCCTGGCTCTCACCAGGGTGGGTTAGAGACAATTAATTAATAAGCGTAAAAATCAAGCTTCTAACGCAATTGCCATATCTTTTGGCAATTCAATTGAATTGAAGAGTATTTCTTTATAAATGCATACTCAATGATACTGGGCGAGCAGAGGGCCTATTACGAGTTTTGCATTGCAACAATCTATTTGCGAGTCGTGAGTATTCAACGTGACTTACGTAGTAACTATTTATGAATCTGTGCAGTTTCTATCGACTAGAATGATAGAGTGATGAATAGTTACTATATTATACATATACACGTTGAATACTCACGACTCGCAAAGTGATTGGTGCAATGCTAGACGCGTAATACACCCTCTGATCATTAATGTGCATCAGAAACAGCGTGGCAGAGAGCACCGACACGCCGAAGTACCCCGACATATTCCGTGTGAGATCACGTGTTATCAGGAAAACACAACTCGCAAGAATTTTAATGAGCTCTCATGGCTGTCAGCTCAGGATGTAGTTATCAACAATAAGTGTGCGCTCCCCTATTATTTCTGGACTAGAATATTGCGATCGCTGCTACAACTATAATGTAAAGAATCATCCAAGCGGCGCGAGCCACTTTTCAACCGACTTCAAAAAAAGGAGGAGGTTCCCAATTCGACTATGTTTTGTTTTGTATTTTTATTACGCGATCACTCCGCCAATTACGAATTGATTTTGATGATTCTTTTTTTGTTTAGTAGTTCTTGGCGTTTGGTTTGGAGCATACGTGGAATTCGAAATTATTATCTAACAATTGGACAGTTTAAAAAACGTCAACCCGACTACAGTGGACTATAACGTCACAATAATATTAGTAATATGTGGGTTTTTTTATCGTATATTTTTAACATATGAAATTTCTGAATGTTTCGAATTTTTATCCTCCAAAATTTGTTACCTGTAAAACCAAATTTTGGTATTTAAATACCAAAATTTGAGCATTTAAGTATTTATGTATTCATAAACACAGTTTTTCGTGTAAGTAATATGAAATTGATCGATCATTAGATTAGAACCCCTTAAATAATTTACTCGCCTTAATGTTGTTAAAAAAAAAACAATTGGGCTAAACGCCAACCGGTTTCGCATGGACGCTCGATCGATCGGTCACAAATAGATTACAGAGGCCGTAGACAAAATTTTTAACAAACAATTAACATAAACATATGGTGTAGTGTAACATGGATTTTGTACAAAGAAACCGATGAGCGCCCACTTACGTACTTTGTACCCTTTGTAACCTCGTTTTCCCTATAAAAATCCAAGTTACACTACACCAATATGTCCGAGTCAATTGGTTGTTAAAACTCAGGGGGCTTAGTACAGGTTTTGATAGTTTACGAAACTATAAGAAGTTTAGTTTCCATCCAATACATTTACTGACAGCGTCCTTAGTTTTCTTCTCGTTTTCGCTAGGGGCGCTGCAAGTAAATGTATGGAAGGAAACGATACTTCATATAGTTTCGTATACTATCGAAACCTGGGGGGGTTAGTACGGGTTTTGATAGTTTTCGAAACTATATGAAGTTTCGTTTTCTTCCATACATTTACTTGCAGCGCCCCTAGCGAAAACGAGATGAAAACTAAGAATGCTGTCAGTAAATGTATGGAAGGAAACGAAACTTCATATAGTTTTCGAAAACTATCAAAACCCGTACTAGACGTGCTGTACTAAGCCCCTTGATTTCGACATCAGGGGTGCGATTTTTGAATGTCATTGAGAGACTAAACGTCAGTAAAATTGCCGTTAATTCCCGTTTTCCAAATTTCTATGTATTGAAACTCATTGATGACTAAAATTCTTATACCTATGATATCAACACAAGTGCCTCCTCCATTTCTTGTGGAGGTGATTTGCGGCCTTTTTGATGATATTTACTCACTCGGAGACATTCAAAAATCGCAACCCCTGATATGTTCACGCTTTTACCGTAAATTCCTGAACTTTGTAACTTTCTGAACTGAATGTAACTAAATTCAATTTAATTATGTTTGTTTGATCAGGGTATCTAGACATGTCTATGTGAAAGTTAGTGTAGCGTAAAGGCGCTTTCTAAATATAGTATGCAGATGATGTAATCGATTGACATACTCCGCGCGCCATCCCTATCTTTCCCTTGCATGCCGTTTCCCCTTTTCTGCAAGGCTGCGTTTCCACCAGAGATAGCGAGGATGCGTAGGGAGGGATGTGTTTGTTAAGAAGCAATATAATCACTTTATTTACTTATTAGCCTCGCTCAGCGCAGCTCTAGTGGAAACGGCTTAGCGAGCGAGGTTTTTATACGTACAAAACAAGCTAGGGATGTATGCGAGGGATGTGTGCGAGGGATGTGTACGAGGAATGTGTTGCGAGGGATGTGTGCGAGAGATGTGCGCGAGGGATGTGTGCAAAGGATGGACGCGAGCGAGAAACTACTAGCAGTCAGACTGAAAAGAGCCCGCTACACATCCTCGCACCGCTCATCAACGAACCGTTTCACAGCGTCGCTACGCATCTTCGCACCGCTCATCTACCTCGCACATCTTTGGTGGAAACGCAGCCTTAGCGTCTTACGCTTTCGCTTGGTTGGTTATTCGATGCAGACAGCATGTAACTATACGCTGACCAGTTATCAGTCAAAGTTTAGGCAAAATTGAGTTCTAGCTCAGTCCAATAGTTATATACGGATGTAGTTTGCACAAAAACCAAACAAAGAAGTGCTTTCTAATTCAATTATTTTACTTTATTAATTTTCTTTCAGCGCGGACTTACTTAAGGGCTTAGGTAGGTACTTATGATCCTAAAATCCAAACATCCGAAAATTCAAATATTTTATCCAATCGACTTTGGTTATAGTTGAAAATCGTTTAGATTAGACGATGAAAGCGGTGTATGTAAAAAAATTTTTTTTTTATTTTATGATTTCGTAACCATATAATTTTATATAAGAAACTAACGCACCGCGGGTCTAGATATTAGTGTACTGATTATTAGTGTTCTTGGGACTTGGATGAAGTAGTGAGGTAGCAAGGGGTTATTATGCTTTATGAAATTCTTTAACATTTGATACTATCTTCTTAGTTTCATCCATTTCCTTATAGATTGAAATGTTTTGAAGCACCTTTAATTTCAGCTGCAAATTCAGCTCATGACAAATAAAGCGTGATTCTCCGCTAATTGTCCGACACTACGGAAAAGTATACTGATTCTATGCTTGGGGCAGGTTTAATCGGTAACATTGTAATTTTTATTCAGGGGCAGCTGAAGTTGTACGGTTTATACTGACTGGCACTTGGTGCTTTTGTATCCCGTGCACACTAACTTTATTATTTACTATTTAGATGATTGGATCAGGGATCTGTGTTCGATTTTCTTTATCCTCACAGTAAAATGATACCTATTGAATTTCATTGTTACACCACATCACACAAGGATCAAATAAATATCAATACAATGTAATTAGTATAAAATCGGACACGTCATGTTTTTGACTAACAATTCGTTAGACAACACTTGGAAATTGGAGGCGCTTATTATGTTATTCAAAGAAATATCACGCTTAATTGCATACCAAGTTCATTTGATACCAAGATCTGTTAACGTATGGTTATAGTCATACACCTTGCTCATAATTTTTGCCTTAGATAGGCATGACACATATACAGCACTGTTGGTCTACCAGTCTCCATAGTGACCCCGACTTCCGAACCTAAGGTCATGAGTTCAAATACCGGTCGTGCACCAATAGAATTTTCAACAAAAAAATGTTTGTGCCCTATATTACGTGTTCTCAAACGGTACAGGGTAACCGGCACATCCTAAAACCAAAAATCCAAATGCTTGTTACGAAGCCTTTTGCAAAATGTACAGTTCTTCCAACATTGGTGGTCACCGAGTCCTTTTCAGAGCGACTATACCTAAAAACCTGATTCCTGAGGCCCAATTCTCTAACTAAAAAAATAGTTAAAATAGAGTTCGGATCATGTTTCGATCTTGTGTCGATGTCTTAAATGTCAGAAATGGTATTCTCTTAGCTTAAAACACAACACTGTAATGTGATTATATCGAAATGTGACCAAAACTTGAACGATTCAAAGTTTTTTCCATAATTTTAGCTTAAGTAGATGGAGACTCTCTTTACTCTTTCCAATAATATATATAACCATCCTGCTCTAATGGTAGTCACCGTGAATTGAAAGTAGACTAAATTGTTATTTATGAGGGAGCAGAAGACCAACTTTCTGTCAATTCACAATTCAGTCTCGATTCGGTTAACTTTCAGTGTAGTTATAAAATAATTTAGAGAATTGGGCCTCTGACCTCAAGCATCAAAACAGAACTGACGACATGAAGTATTAGTAATGGTGATAACCTTTTAAAAATGTTTAGAATACTATGGTACTCTCTTACAGTTTTGATCATGACATAAGTTTTCAATTTTAATTTTCTATTGCAGAAACATCCAGTTCCGACCCAGGAGGTGGAAGTGGGAATGTGAGTGTAGCCAGTCCTGGGAAGCAACGTCGCGGCTTTAGTGGGTGAGTGGTCTGTGACATCCGTTGTGGACGTCGTGTGCCTTTGTGTCGTCTTTTGTCTTGGGGACTATCGGACGGTATGGTGAATGCCGGTCGTTGACCTATAATCCTATCAACTACAATGTTGAAGCCGACCGCATATTTTATCCGAAAACACACTGTAAACTGAAATGGCTCAGAAGTGGAAATCGAAAACATACTCCATTATGCGACTTTGCCATTCGGGCAGTATGGTAGGATATACGGCACTGAGACACCTGCCCCCTTATTCATAATCATTTTTTAAACCTATTTTAGTTAAAATAGCTTTTGTTTTGGTCTCTCTGATGTATAATGATATACGCCATAACAAGTCAAAAGCTATTTTAGTTATCAAAGGTAAAAATAGAATATGAATAAGAGGGTTAGTATGTTGAGTTCCAAAACCGTGCTATTTAAATGTATTTCAATAGCAATTTGAGCGGTAAAACTCTAATTTATACGATAAATATCCAGCTCAGCGTAAACTTACCGCATAAAAAACTAATTTAGAACTATTTTATTAGTTGTTTTTAGCCTGAAAAAAGCCTTATTGGTACTCTAAATATGCATTGAGCGGTAAACATATTTATTGTCTGATTTTTTTTATAAAAAATATAAACATTGGTTTGTCACTCGCTGGCACGCTTTGCTCGGCTCGTACGTTGTTGTTCGCTGGTTGTTCTTTCTCGGGATTAGCTAAGGGCTAAGGACCTCGATGTAACTTCTTTCTTTGCCCTGCCTTCAACTCGCAGACCTTGAATTTGCAGCGATACGCTTGCCTTCTTGGGCTTTCACGCTAGTTTTTTTCCTAGCTCTTTATTTTCCCAATAGAATTGTGTTGAGCATGACTGGGGAGGAAAAAGTGTCGAATTATATTTTAGGAATATTTAGCTATTGAAACAAGCTGATGTTTAGTTTACAGATTACGTTAGTATATCACCTTTGGAAAATAGTTTAATAAAATAGTTCTTGTGGATATTAATTTTTTAGGTAAGGTATAACTTATTGTACCATAAGTTTTTGTCGAAATCACCTTGTAATTTTTGATCTTTGGAAAGATGTTACCCACAACCGTGTAGCCAAAACAATAAGTCTCGGTTGACGAGGAAATTTTTATAAAGGTTTCGTTATCGGAATCGGGCAACACTCACCGTTTTTCACTAGTCATCATTTATCTTTAGTATGATAGTATCTAATTCCTTTGCGATAGTGTCTGCGCGTTCAGTTTTTGCGCTGTGTCGGGGCCAGACTGGTTATCGTCGCCACTTGTCGCCACCATGGCTGAAGACCCTATGATTGAAAGATTTAGACCATTGCTGCGGTTGCTCTATTTAAAGTTTTATTCGCCCAGTATCTTCGACCTCCATAATGCCATCGCCAGCGGATTAGCCTTGAGTTTTTCGTCTGCTAAACATCGTGTTAATCGAATCAAATTATATCGTCAATTAAACAAACATATCCTTTTGTGTTTAAAATATATCTGAAAAAATGGATTGTCAGTTTACTATTAGCGGTAGGAAAACTGTTAATTTATCACTACGGCGATAATCGTATATCCGGTTAACTAACTGTAACCATCCTTAGTTTGCCATAACATCCACAATAGCAGTGTGTAACTTGCTGTAAGTACAGTACATTCCATACTCCAGTATTCGAATGTAAATTTTTCCACCTCTTCATCATTCTCTTTTCCAAATGTTTTGGAATTCACAGAAATAAATAATCATCACCATGGCTTAAAGAATGATTACATTTTGTCCAGATATTTACTTTGTGTTTGTGTAACAATAATTCGGATATGATTCAATTACTTAATAGTCTGACGAACAATTAATGATCAAAATGAGGTGTTCATTTGACAAAACAATGCGGGCCTGCTGACACCTTAGTCGACTGACACTCGACGAACAGACGACTCAGAGGTAAATTGTTTTCCTTCCCCTTACTTTATTTACATCAATACATCCCAATCCCTCTCCCTATATATCCTGTTGTTCTGCTGGTTACGACGCCGATCCGATTAGCAAAAAACTTGACAACTTGGCACTTTTAACTGATGTTATGTATACTTATCGCACCTGCTTCCGTTATCTAATCATCCACAACAATTTACTATTTCAAAATGCATTCGCATCTGCGAGTAAGTCTTCGTAATTAGTGATGTGGGAGCGCCAAGACAGGCATGTAGAGTATGGCGAATTCGGATTGAAACTCGTGTCGACAGTACACACAGACTCTTATTAAATTGATATGTAATCGTGGCCGCAAAGGCCGCACGTCCCAGCGATGTGTTAGTCGTGTCGCGGTGAGTGAGTTCGCTTCTCGATACTATCTCACTAATCTGTTGATACCGCTCCTTGCCGATCAGATATATCGGTTCCTTCGACGACGACTCCAAGATAACGTTATTGTGTGTCGTACGATTGTATGGTGTTGTTGGTGTGCGCGGAAATATGTGTCAGTGTCTTCAACGCCGGTGTTGTGTGCTCGCATTTAAATAATATGTGGAATCAAGTAGTGTTTATGAAGTAAGTTTCGGACATTAGTTTTCGTCGAAGTGGATTGATCCTTGTAATGGTTTTAGTGTCTCAAGTATTAATGTCGCTTCGTTTCAACCGCATTGCGGTAGGAGTCCTTTGCTGAATAATCTGTTCGCTTCCTTGCGAGATAAACCATAGACCGATTAGTTTGACTTTCAACCCTTCATTCCTCATTATTCCTTCCTTCTTCATTCTTATAGTTCTATTTACAAAACAGTTACGTACGACAAATGTTTAGCTAACTTATTTACATTCTTACATATTTAAAATAGCGTTTTAAAAACCCTTCAAACAAGTAATGATCACAATTTAATTGTCAGATTCATGTCTAAATTTAATTAGTTCAAATATTGTTATTGCGATAAAAATGTAAGTCTTCCCAGTCAAATTATTCTACTGTATTAAGTTTTAAAAGCTGTCTGTATTTATAAGTTGTCAGTGAACAATAAATACTTTACTTAGAAACTAGGAAACGAGCTCTTGCAAGACAACGTTATGAAAGTCAATGGCTAAGTAACTATGCATTTTCAATTATTCCAAACAGCTTTTGAAGTGGGATATGCTGAACCACTAAATACCAATGAAAATCATTATTTTCTTTGCCGTTTTATTTTATATTTGTCATAGAACATGGTGGAACAAATTAATTTTATAAAAATTTCATAATCCTCAAGTATTTTCATTATTCCATTAACACTGGTTATGAACAGTTATGGAAAAAGATTTAATGCAACCTAGTTCCTATTCTTCCTGTGCTGGAGTCTGCGGGAGAAAAATATGTCATGTCGTCTTGACAAGTTTAAACATGAAGATTTAGCTTCAGTAGTACCTTAGATCCTGTTCATCCTATGCTGGTCATCATCAGACCAAAGAGTTTGCAAGCGAAAGATACAAACACCAACATTGTTTGGGGATATTTTATTTACAAATGATTTGCTTGAAAACTATTTGCATGTTAGAAAAAGTTTGTAAGTATGAGTTACCTTATTTGTTCAATTTGCAAAATTATAAAAAAAACAAAATAAACAAAAGATAGCGCGGCATCGGCATCAATGATTTGAATTTTGCCACGATAGTTTTGTCTAAAATTAATTTTACTTTGAATTAAATAATAACAAGTGTTATACCGGTGGTGTTTTTTTTTTTAAATTTTAACGTAACTTGTGATCTTTATATGTCATGGAACAGATAACGACAAGAGCGGTAGGCATATTAGAAGCCATTGTATCCAACGTGGATAGCCCGGCTGCCGATACCCTAAACACCAATCATAAAGTGATTTCTCGATTAAGGTCACGATATCGTACTACTGGTATTTTTTTATCGTTTTCCATACTGGGAAAAAAACATGTTACCACCCCTAGACGGGATCGTTTTATCCAAAATTTTACCAGGACCACAACCCAGATTCGCGAAGAACACGTGCTTTGATAGTTCCAGACAGAGAAAGCCGACTCTCCAAGATCCACAAGAGGTCCATTCGTATCAAGGCGGGACAATCATGGGTTGGGCGGGTACTCGTATTGGCGCGCGAACCGAGCTCATTTGGATAAGAGGCAGCATGACTGCACTAAAATACCAGGACAAGGTCGAATAGAGCCTTTGATCACCTCCCATAGAGAGTCTTAATTAGACAGGAATTTCAGCTCATATATTAATACATCTCTCATACAAAAAATCCGCATTGAAATCAGGGCACCCGTTTCGGAGCTATGACGCCACAGACAAACAGACATACATACAGACCAACCCAATATGGCATCAAACTTATAACTTCCTTATTTTTGGTCTTTGTGGTTTAAAATTAAGCTCTGGCAGGAGTCTTTTCAGTTTTCGGATTATATCATCGATAACTTTTTGTCCGACTACTTTAGCAAGATAAAGCAAATCCATGTCTCGCGTCAGTGAGTGGTAATGGTATAGCGTCTGTTTGACGGATGAGCTTTCAGAACTCGAAAACCACTGGACCGATTTTGTCAATCAATTTGTTTCTACCATGCCTCCCTATTGGTTCTTATATTTAAATGTAAAAAAATGGCGGATGTGATGTTGTTTGTTTCTTACTCTTATAGTAACTTGTGATTTGTCGTCTTTTAAAATCAAGACGAAGTTTCGTTGGTGATTTTGCAATTAAGATTCAAGGAAAAAAGTAAATTCAAAAAATGTTTTCACTGATTTAAAAGTTTACAAATCAGCGTAGAGCCAGAAGCTCGTCAGATATCCTATAGCGAAACGAGCATTATAGCATTTTCTTTTATATTCTGAAGTTAAATAATATTTGGTCGAATAAGAGATAAATATATTCCAATGCGACGCACGACATCAATCCAAGCTTTTGCGGTCGTCATATCCCATTACATAATATGTATTATTGTGGTTCCAGACCACACGTGAACGGCTCATAGACGCACCTAATAAACCATGTTAATTAAAATGTATCATTATTTGGTTTACATGTCGCGCTGCCTTTGGATGTTTCGCAAAAGCACTCCGAAAATCATAATTTAAGTGCCGCAATTTTTGTTGGTACATACCTAAATAAGCACTCAAAGGCATGTATGTACCCGTCAATGTGATTAAGCCGAAGTTTTGGTGGTAAAATTATATTCGTGTCCTATATGGACACGAATATAATTAAGAAATAGTCTAAAGAAATTAGAAATGTTGCCAAGGTACTTAGAATTGTGTCCAAGTAAATTAGAATTTGACACCAAGAACGTCGAATGTATCAAGAAGTTTGGATTTCGTTCACTGATTAATCTAAAATAGGTAGGTACGGGTATACAAAAACACCAGAAAGGCTATTCTCGTAATGATTTGACATTCAATTTCAATATAATCCCATATCAGTAATTTTTCGATTAATTATCAACCTTTCTATGGCTCAGGAAGGCGTTCGTTAGAGCGAGAAAGATAACGTCGTGCATACGAAGATTAAGTAATAATTACTACGGTCGAGATAAATAGACGTTACTTAGTCCGTACTAATGCTTAGAACTGTCTTTGTCACTGTCACACAAATGTTAAAACACGCGCGCTAGAGAGTGACAGAGACAATGCTAGGCATAAGCACGTGCTAAGTAACGGCTATTTATCTCAACCTACGTCTACGCACGCAGTGCCAGCCGTGACAGTTGACTGCGATAAGATTAAATTGGGAATTTGATGTTTAATAATTACCAGGATCGGAGCTCAGATCAACAGAGACCTTTTTAGAATTGAAATTATCGTGGCTTGGTATCATTTTAGAAAAATTACGACTATACACCACGTACTTTACTATTCTCCTGCTGACGTTTCGTTGACCATTTTGAGGTCCTTCCTCATGAGCACCGACCGCGACCAGAATAAGTAATAAATAATAAGAAAGAAGGAGAATAGTAAAGTACGTGGTGTATAGTCGTAATTTTTCTAAAAAGAGACCTTTTTGTTTCTCATATTTAAAAATGTGTTCGACCTAAACGCAAGGAGCTATTTCTTTGCTATCTACGAGTGCAGAAAGCATTTATTTACAAAGACGGACGGGCAACTAGAAAATATTGCCCCAGCAGAGACAGCTCTAAGCCAGTACATGCTGCGGGCAGGCTACTTATGTCAAGGGCCAGGCCTCAGTACGTCAACAAAATCTGAACTCTCAACACACATCTCTGAATCACTGAACATAACAATGTTGTATATAGTTTTCCTGCAATACTGCTCATAATAAACTTGATAGATTATTTTAAATGACTGACTTCAAAAAAGGAGGTTATCAATTAATTTGTCAGCTATGTACCTGTTATATTAGGTAGGTATGTAGTTTTTTCGCACTGTTGTTTCATCATCATCAGCCTGTAGAAGCCCACTGCTGGGCATAAGCCTCTCCCATAAATTACCACGGCAAACGGTTATGAGCCTCCTCCGTTCACCGACTTCCTGCGACCTTTGTACGTCAAAATAAAATAACATAACATAATCTGTAACCACGTGAGGACCTTTTCGAACGCCAAGCTTTCGTCAATTGCTACGTAAAAGCGGTTGAGGGGCGTTCAGTTTTAGACTAGACCCTACTAAGTAGTATGCTTATTTCAAATAAAAGTAGGTACAGCAAGATTGAAACTGTCCATTTGAATAGGCGGTTAGGTGAAATGTTTTTTGATAGTCAATAAAAGGCAAAATGAGACAATTTCACGCCGGCCAGCGCGATACACCAATTAAATCTATTGTTGGTTGAATCCTATGCAAGAACAAAAAGTAACCAATGCCAGGCCACAGCAAGATCGGGCCCACATCCTTCCGTCCACCGTGAAAACAATCCAGACTTCCCATCCCACAAAGTGATACGTTGCTTTAATTCAGCGTAAAAACTAAACTCTGTTCAGATTGTATTCAGTCATGGTTTTACTACCTGGCAAGCAAACAAGCATACGGCCCACCTGTTGGAAAGCAGTTACCGTAGCCTATGGACGCCTGTAACACCAGAGGCATCACACGCGCGCTGCTGACCCTGAGACATCAAGACGAAAAGTCTCATGTGCCTGTAATTTCACCGGCGCCCGTACCCGTATACACAGCAACCGAAACAGCAATGCGAGCACTACTGCTTGGCGGCAGAAATTGTACATCCCCGGACGAACTCTTTCACAAGAGTTCTACTACTAACAAAAAATGGTTTACTGATATCGACATACCTTTAGAAGAAAAATAACACAGTGTCCAAAAAGATTACGAAATTAAAAACTAAATAATATATTCGATATTATAATTATATTCGAGATCATTTTAATACACAGAACAGACACGAAGGAAAGAGCGAAAGTGTCAAACAGTAACACAAAAATTACACAACTAACAATAGTGCCAATTATTCCGTTATGAGCGATGCATGATAATGATATTCCATTGATACATGATTTATAATTTATGAGGTTATGGGTATATTCATAAATGCCCTCATTAGATCAGTATAAATAGTGATTCGTTCCTATGAATTCTTGCAAGGAGGCGGTGGTTGGGGCTCCGAGGAAAGCCCAACCCGGCGAAGAACGACAAGACAATCTCGAGTGGGTCCCAATCACCGGCGAACACAGAAAAACCGGCTCCATTCAAAAAGATATCATCGGAGAGGAAACTCAAGGTAAGCACTTACCTACTTTTAATTGTAACGTATTATTGCGTCTAGAACAAATAGAGCATGCATGGATACAAGGAGTTTCGGATTGGAGCGCTATATTCATATTGATGTTCCATGCGGTGTCCATCACATTTACATACTATTGTCTGAAATTGGCCCATGTTCTATACTGGAATAATAATTATCCGAACTTCTCACGGATCCGAGTAAAATCTGCGGAAATCCTTCATTGTGAATACATCCATGAGACTACGTTTGTATGTATATAAGACGAGAACCATACAAATTGTTACGGAAACATTTTGTGAACTCAGAATGCATTTTACACGAACTTCGTGTGTTCTGAAACCACAGAGCTGTTACAAACGGTAGAAACAAAGGATTTCCACAAGATATGCGAGTAAACGTCGATCACATAAAATCATCAACGCGTAGCCTAAACCGTAAGTTCTAGAGATCTAAAATTTGGAGGGTACATTCCTTTTGTGGCAGTGGGGTGTTAAAGTTACTATGGAAAAAAACTCCACATGGATCAAGTCACAAGCGTTCCGTTAACACTACATATCATTTTTTATGATGCCGTGGTGTGCCCAGCTTAGCCCTAGAAGAGTAGACCCCCAGTAGATCGTTCCGTGGATGTAGTAAAAGGCTGAGGCATTACACCAGGGGATGAGCAGCAGCATCCACCTGAGTACTTAAAACTGAACTGTGATCACTAATCCGCCTGCCAAGCGTGGTGATTATGGCAAATCTCCCCATTGTATTCAATGGGGAAGGCCTCATCCAGCAGTGGACATAAACAGGCTGGTGACTATGATTATTTTGTAATGAAAACTATAATTGAATATCCCCCAACTATTTTGGATCCAAAAGAATTCTAATTCTAAGAACTCTGCAAACAGAAAAAAATAATTGATATGTTTGTGGTGGAAACTCTATCCAAATTGGAAATTTAACCTCGTATTTCATAGAAGTAATTATAGTTACGTATTGCACGATGGCTGTCTTTGGAAAACTATTTTACTTCGTTTTAATTGCACCTTCAATCCTGTGAATTTTGATATTTTCCAATTCATATATAGTAGTGATGAAAACTAGCAGCCGCCCGCGGCTTCATTCACTCGGTACCGGATCAAAAATGGGTCAATTTAGGTCGTAATCTATCATCCAGGCCTATCTCTCTCTCATATCAAAAGGCAAACTAGGTCATATCACATATAAATTAATTCAGACGTAGCTTAAGTGAATACGCGCTTGTTTAGCCTTTGGTCACTCACTGAGGTAAGGCACTTCAAGACAACATGATGTTCATTTGTGTCTTTCCAACAGCTGCCTTACCCAGCGGCAACGGACAACAATGGCGAGGGTAGCCACAACGTCGTCGACGAGACGGAAGTCGACGAGGCTGAGCTGGAACTACCGCCGCCAATGAAACCTATACAGGCAAGTCAAGATCGAAAAGCGTGTGTTTATCGCGTTGTACATTTATTTATCTGTCCCGGCGTTTTTAGTATTGTAGCTGTGACAAGCGTGTAGCGGAAAGTCGACGATGATGAATGATGAATATGAAAACGATACCTATCCCAAATCCGGGCCATTGTCTATCTCTGTCCTAACAAATTTCATATAAGCTCTCTAAGCATAACTATTTCGTTTAGATTTCGTGTGTATGATGTGCCTGTTATCGCTTGTTGTACTGAGCCGGCCTTCTGTCTGTACCTATTTTTTTCAGCGACCGGCGTAGGGCGTTAGAGGGGCAGGGCAGGACGCGGGGGGATGTGCTCGGTTTCATTCACGATCGTTTATCTAACGAAACCGAAGAGCTACGTTCTCATCGTCTTGGCTTGCAACACGAGCATTTATCAAATGAACCTATCTAATCCGGATCGACTCGATTAAATGGTATGCAAAGCTAGTTGCAACCGCAGGGAATTCTGTAAATGATTTTGAACAGGCTATTAACATTTTTGCAGACGTTCTGAGTGCTATTTGTAATAAAGCGTAATATCCACCACTGTTGTTAATTTACATTTTGCGATGTACACTGCATTATTATCTGAAGAATTGGTTTCTCGGGTAATATTTATCATAACATGCTGTCTAAATAATATTAAAAGACCAAAAACTCCGTCGGTAGTTTTCTGTAACAGTCGCGACTGTACCTCAAGAGCTAGTCTGATTTGACGAAACCTGAACCGTTTATATGCCGTATTGTACATTTTCATTAATGAAGCTACAAAAACGTTTCTGTGAAGATTGGTCCAAGGGACAAGTTATTCTGTTTGCAAAAGACGTTGTTGAAGTCGCTGAACAACTGCCACATGCGCCAAACCAAATAGGACTAGGTAGTTCTGCCCCCTTATTCGCTATGACCAAACGTAATATAACGCGGGCTCGTTACGATATCTGCGTGGAATCATCGCTGAATCGTATGGGTGACGTCACACGTTATTGACAAGGAATCTCTTAGGTTATAGCGAATAACCACCCTTGTTGTGGAAAGTCTCGAGAACTTGCAACACTTTGTTGTGGATGTGAACAGACTGAATTAAGCAAAAAATACACTCTAATAGAGATATAAGACCCCATTTTGAGAATATTATCGACATTTCTGAAATTGTTCAAATTTCTGAATAGCCCGCAAATGTTGGTGAGCTTATGGAGTTACAGTCTACTCCTCAAAACAACTACGTTGATCTGTCATGTTAAGGCGTAATATTTCCGTATCCGACAGACAGGCTCGTGAAAGGCGACAGGAGCATTGTTAAAAAAAAATGGCCTGCTCTCCGAAGAGATCAATTGGAGGAAGGCGAGTTGCCTGAATCTGTGCTTATGAAATTTGATGACGCGAATGATGGCCCTAGAATAAAAGATGATGGCGGTTGTGTAGCAATCTCACCTATTTGCACAATATTCCAAGCGCAAAGAGGATATGGAGATGTCGAACGCAGAATGTTACCGCTCATCTTAAGCTGGGCCGTAATTGTCCACAAACAGTAAAATCGTAAAACTAAAAGTTGTTAGGGTAAGGCACTGGTCTCACCGCCGGCGAGTAAGCGATGAGCTTTCGGCGATTTTCTCGCCCAAGAAAAGAACAAAAGATAATCGCTCCCGTGTAAATAAATGAGAGAGATTATATTTATATTTCATCGCTGGCTACTCGTTTACGTACTACGTTCTACTCGTTTATCGCTCGTCGCTGGTGGTGGGACCAGTGCCTGAGGCTTTATCAACCCTTGATAAAGCAGTGTTCGATTTAGGAAAGAAGAATATTGCTAAAGGACAGATTATGTAGCCCTCGTCGCGTCAAAAGCTTTTGATTAGGATACAATAAAAGCTTTTAAATCGACCCCACGATGAGAAAGTTTTAACAGAAATTACACGGTTGCGTAATCACTCCAACAACTAGGATAGGTAGGTATTCAATTTATGTATAACCATTATGACGGCTGACGGCTCTTTAAATACATTACAAATGACAAATTAAGATACCCCAATAAAAACTGTCACCTGAGGCCCAATTCTCTAATTTAAAAACATTCAATTCGCAGTATAATCTCGTCTCAGTCGCACTGTCAGCTGTCACCTATATAGTAACTATTACTTAATCTTCGCATGCATACTCGAAGATTAAGTAGTAGTTACTATACGATACAGTGCGACTGACACGAGATTATATTGTGACTGGAATGTTTTAAAATTAGAGAATTGGGCCTCTGTTCATTAAAGGCATTAATTTGGTGTCCGTTGGCTTTTTATTAACAGATTCATATACAGGTGGTATTTGAATCTCGGTCTATCGCTTGATGATAATTATATAATATGAAATTATGCAGATTGCAATAGTACGCAACTGAACATCTAAAAAAATACTAAACGAATTGAGAACTTCCTTCAATAGTGTAGTCGGATAAGAATACCACAAAGAGGATTAAGAAATTTCCTTGAACTGATGCCAGCCGCAACCTTGTTGGTCTAACTGACTTTAGCTAGACTCTAGCGACAAGCGGTTTATTAGGTTTCTGGAAAAAAAACGGGACCACCGGGATAAGGAACATCACATTGTAACATATCGCTAGAAACTTAATTAAATCAGAGTAAGAAAAGACATATAATCGGATAATATCGATAAAAATTGCAAGTGAAGTAGTCTGTTAGCAACAAGCAACTATTACAAACTGTTAGTAACATAATTACGTAATCGGGGGCTGTCATAATGAACTACATCATCAACTAGTCATAATTATTGTAACAACAAATCGAAATGTGATGTTAATGAGTATTGTTCATCAAAATGTTAATGTTAAAAAATCCTGTGGATAACAAAAATCAAAAAAAAAAGATCAAGTAAAAAGAAGGATGAAATATTGATTCATTTATAAAAAGGTTCTACATATAAATACTAAAACTACAATATAAAAAACTGTTTAACCAAACTTACACATTAATAGAAAAAAAACAGAAATTCATAAATGACAATGAAGGGAACACTAAGATATAATGATCTGTTTTATTTGATTACGATGATCGGATAAATTGCGTCGTCATTAGACGACATCATACTCGAAGCATTTAATCGAAGCTGCCTCTCGAATAACAGATCAAATCATCAGTATGTCTAGTACGGGTTTTGATAGTTTTCGAAAACTATATGAAGTTTCGTTTTATTCTATAGATTTACTGACAACGTCCCTAGTTTTCGTCTCGTTTAAGCTAGGGGCGCTGCAAGTAAATGTATGGAAGAAAACGAAACTTCATACAGTTTCGTAAACTATCAAAACCCGTACTAAGCCCCCTGGGTCTAGACGTCAACTGCGCATCGAATGATAATAGTTCTGTCTTTGTCGCTTTTTCGGTCCTTCCACCCCTGCACTAAACATATTTGTATGTGTCTGTAAGCTCCTGTTTTGCGACATATAGGTAGTAAGTTTTTACAGTTACAGTTAGAGCATTACGTACTAAGATCTCTGCCCTGGCATCTTTTGCTAGCAATCGGACACAATGTTCTTCGAAATTAGGTTAGTGATTCGGGCTGCTGCTACCCACACCCTGGTATTCCAAGGTAAACTCGGTTTTCCAGGCTTCGTCGGCATACGTTTGGCAGTTTTGATATGATCAATCCTTACTTAATCCTTGTTTACGCGAGTTTATCTTAGAGGCATCCAATATGTTTTCGTTCGCAGCTGATGGTATATTCCTTGAATTTCCAACAGTTTACTAAGCTCTTTCTTCTCACTCTCATTGACGCGTTGTTTCAGCGCTTGCCCATTTGCAGCCCCAAATGCTTATTATTGGTATTTGTTTTTTTCCTTAAAAGTCTCCATAAACTCGAGGCAGTCATCTACTTTTCTACAGCAGTACTGGATATCTTTGTTTGTCTCTTTCATCTCCCTTTTTAACAGCTTGTCCATCTCCGCTTCCAGCCAGAAAATTTTCAGTATCAACGGGATAGGTCATAAAGCGTGGTGAACCAATAATTTCTTCCTCTTCTTCAGCAGAAGATGCGGAATTATCCAGCAAGCACCTGGATAATTCCGTACATCAGTACAGTTACATGAGCGAACACTTTTTAATTAATGGTATGTCTTTCCTTTTAGGATCCACAGACAGTATTGCAAGCTCCAGCGCCTTCGGCGCAAGCGCCACAGATAGAACGCGTAAGTTTTATCACTATAAATATGGGATTACTGTTCTTTCATTTAAAAATAATTAAATAGTTTCACGTTTATACTAACAATTACCTAACTAGCTGGGACTTGGTGACGTCAGCGACAAAAGTCAGATATTTATTTAAAAAAGCTTCCACTCTTTGCAAAGTGGAAGTAAGAAACGTCTTTTTATTAGTTAAGCAGTACCTTTTTTATTCAAAATGTTTAAAAGGCGAGCTTTTGCCATGTCAATAACCAAACTTACTGTTAATTGACTTTTGTCGCATACGACGGTTTCATTATGGTGAACATTTTCAGAATCTGCAAATGGATATGGAAGCGAACGGAGCTTCGGCCGATATTGCGGATCTCGAACAGATCGTCAAGACTAGCATAGTTCGTACTCAGTAACTAAGGGCATGTTGTGCATGGTTTGGTTTGCGTTCTCTCTCCAAATACTGTGCGTTCTAACATACCGGACACAATTAAGTTATGAGTTTTCCTCATTGATTTATTATAGAAAATGGAGTTCGTGTTCGCGTTCAAAAGTCTTGTATCCAAAAGCAACGAACGGCTGATAATGCTGATTCTGTTATGTATTTGTACATAACAGAATAAGCATTATCAGCCGTTCGTTAAACGTTCACTGCTGGACGAGGCTTGCCAGAAACACATATTTTTGGCAAGTACCAATGGTTAAAGTTAATCATAGTACAATTCTTTATTTAACTTTCCATTAAGTCATCATCATCATCAGCAGCCTGTTTACGTCCACTGCTGGACGAAGCCTCCCCCATTGAATACAATGGGGGGATTTGCCATAATCACCACGCTTGGCAGGCGGATTGGTGAACGCAGTTTGGTGTTAAGTACTCAGGTGGATGCTGCTGCCCATCCCTTAGTAAGGCTTTTACTTCATCCACGGGAGGAGACAAAGGGGTATATTATTAGGCAGGACACACTACGTCATGTCACGTCAAGACTGTCCTTATTAAATTTAGCGATACACTTGGGTTATCTATATTTGTAAAAGTTACTAGTTGTCACTTTCCTAAATTCTATTTTCTACGTCTAAAAATATATAATTGTGGTATATAGTTATTTACATACGTACGTGAATTGATTATCCTCCCAGAATCAGGCGTCGAAAAGTCTGCAATGTTTGAACGTGAAGTGTTATGCACGATTTCACAGTTCACAAATAACCAAATTTTCACGTATGGACGTACATTGCGATCTTATCTCTTGTTTGTCGATTGACCGGAAATTGGTCACAGTGTTTGGAGAGGGGAGAGCGTGTGTGGCTTCCGTTTAGTTGAATTACACCAATTTTGTTCGTATTTGGTTACGTTGCGCTCGTGTTCTGATTGGTAGATGAAAATTAAATGAGTTCATAAACAAAAAAAAAATGATTTCAAAGTTTTGTATGCGACAAAACTAAACAAGTACAGTTAACACGAAAATCGCGAAGGAAAAACTGCAAAAATAAGCTGCGGGAAAAGAAACAATTTTTTTTAAATCTAACAAATATATAAGCTTGATAAACAGGTTTAATATTGACAAAAAATGTAAACTATTTCATTTTTCAGTTGAACTAAAGTTGCGGCTTTTTTAATGTTACATTTAAATGGTTTGATGCACAAATCTTGATAAACGATAAAATATTGCATATCTGACGTAACTCTGAACTTGCCCGTATTTTTAGTGACGTCCGGTTTTCGCGAAGAAATTCCTTGAGTGCTGATCAAACCTTCCTTTACTGAATCAACTGCTAAGAATCAAAGTCAAGAGCCGGCTCGGCCGCGAGTGCTCTTACCGCCCTCACTGTATTTACAAGTTATTCAAAATGCAGGGTTGAATAAACTTTTCATATTTATTAATTCAACCAAACACTCATAAAAAACCAAGAAAATGCGAGGCTGCCAAGCCGGAAAAGCGTAAAGGCTTACTTTTCCCGCAGCCTTTTTTTTGCGACTTTGCTTTGAAAGATTGTTTTGGAGTTGACTTACGTACGTACAATAGATCGTTATATGTACGTTGTTATGATCAAGAAAAAAGTTTATGAAATTAAAATGCCGTCATTCATCGAAATGCTATTTGTTGTTTATGATACCCCATCACCATCATTACTATGATGTCCTATATTATGCTTTTTATTCGACATCTCTCTAAATCATAAATTTACGATATTTTAATATTCGACATTTTGTTCGTAGAAATTGCATTATATATTATGTAGGTATTATATATTTAGATATTTTTTGTTTGTGTTCTTTTGCTATTATTTTTTGGTTGAGCTTGGTTTTGGAACCTACGTTGCCATTTATTTTGTTTAGATCTATCTAAATGTGTTTGTTTGTTTACTTGTATCCTGTTTGGTGTTCATTTTTTAAAGTGTGCATTTGGTAAATAGTTTTTTAACGTTTAATATTAGACATAGAACAGTTTTAGAGAAACTTTTTCAATCAGATTGCCCGGATAATCCTCGTTGAACTAATAAACGATGGACTGGTATTGCATTGTTTGTCTAGCGCCAGTAAAGTGGTTTCGACTGCAGTGGATTTGTATGAGGAGCATTACCGGGTCGGAACAAAATTTAAACAGAACTCAATATCCTTCAAACTCTTAGGAGTCGATTGAATGTTAAAACATGTTTTTTGTACAGATAGTTATTATCTTCAAAGAAAGAGTAGAATTTCAATTATATTTCTGAACGTAGGAACAACATGGTGCCACTCCTGCCACGTCGAAAGCCGAAGACGATGGCGAGCAGGCCACTGGTGCAGACCTCGATGAACCCAACGAGGCCATCCTAAAGAAACGTGATTTTGTACTGCGTGAGCTTGTGGAAACTGAGGAGATATACGTCACGGACTTGCGCCTCGTCGTCGATGGATATATGGCACATATCCATGTAAGTCTAAGGTGTAGGTCGGAAATTAAGAAAAAAACATCCATACGTCTCATTTGTGGATATCAGACTAATCTTTCTTTCTTTATTAGCCTGTTTACGTCCACTGCTTGACGAAGCCTCCCCCATTGAATGCAATGGAGGGATTTGCCATAATCATCACGCTTGGCAGGCGGATTGGTGATCGCAGTATTCGTGTTGAGCACTCAGATGGATGCTGCTGCCCATCCCCTAATGTAATCACTTATTCGGCTTTTACGTCATCAACGGGACGATTAAGGAGGGGTCTATTCTTAGGCACATTTTGAGACTAATCGTATGCTGAAAATATCCTTGCATGTCTAGTACCCAAGTAAAACTCACTGGGCTAGTTGCAAATGCAGACGATACGATGTCAATTTATACCTAAAACTTAAATTTATACCAACACGTCGAGCTTTAGAGACCACTGGCTTTCACGAGTGTCCTCTGCAGTTCAGTTCTCAACGACTTTACATACATCATGCAGGTTTCGGTGCACTAAAATGTCATCAACACCTGATAACTCTGGCCACGTTATTAAATACTCTTCACATGCGATTCGGATTATTATCTCATTAGATAAGTTGTAAGTATGTGAAATAGGGTGGAATATTAAAGTTAACGGTAGCCAATGTTTTATTTAATTAGTTCTATAGAACAAACAAAACTCTATATTGGATAGTCATTTTCAGCTTGTTGTTTATCACCATCGTCGATGAAAAGTTTTCGGGTTCAATTCCCGCTACGAAATGTCCTATTCACAGTTTTGATTCCCGCAACGAGATGTTGTATTCCCTCGCTGCAACGAAATGTTGTATTCTTGGGTTCGATTCCCGCATTGAAATGATCTATTCATGGGTTGCAATCCTGTTAAGAAATGTTCTATTCAAGGGTTCGAATCCCGCAACGAGTTTGTTCTATTCAAGGGTTCGATTCTCGCTTCGAAATATTCGATCTATTACACGGGTTCGATTCCCGCGTGAAGATATTCCAGTCACAGGTTGGGTTCCCTCCGCAACAGAACCATGAACGGGGTCGATTCCCGCTTCTTAATTTTGTGTAACACGGTTTGCAGAAATAAATCACCCGTTACACAATTTCAGTCCCACATCGTGATATTTTGACCATGGTTTCGATTATCACGTTAAGATATATTCTTATCATGTGTGGTGCATGTATCTTTTTAGGACCATCCAAACGATCCACCACTGCCCGAAGGCCTGCGAGACCGCCGCAATAGAATGATATTTGGCAATATTGAGATAATTTACGAGTGGCACAGAGAGTAAGTATTCTTTTTTAATTTATACGTTGTTTACTATCTACCTACATCACTGTTGAATATGTATATATTATTGGATATACCAATGATATATACATGACACACATATATTTATATATATAGGCCTGTCGTTGCGTTAGATCATGTGACATTTGTTTTATTATTATATGGAAAGAATACTACTCGTATGCTTAGCGTAAAGTAAGTAAAGTAAAGTAAAGTAAATTTTTATTGTTCATAAAACAGATTAAATACAATTCGAAAACGCTATGGATCCCGCACTAGGGCTAGCCTCTATCGCCTGTATCTGTAGCGTGCTTTTGGAATCGCGTGGCAAACATCTTCATTCAAGTTTCACGTATTTGAAACTCTAAAATGATTTTAGTTAACTTCATTCAAAAGTTTTTGAGCTATTAAAACATCATATTGGATAATATAATAAATAAAGTTTGAAGACTCGGCTCAGCTTAAAAGTATTCGCCTCAAATCGATACAGTTTTATCATAAGTTGTATATTGTATGGCTGTGCGCTGAATTTGTAGGGCTGGCGATTTTTGTAATATGTTTGTTTTCAGCTTTCATTGAAAAAGGAACCGGCTAATTTATATGTCCAATTATATAAATGGTCTTATCATATGAAAAAAACCTGCTTGCAAAAAATACATTGGATTAACTCTGATTTATTTTTGCCGTTACTTTTTTATGATTCTGACAGTAAATTTTAGTGTATGTAGGTTTAAATTGTTTTTTTCTGTTTTTATTGCCTATTTATAAATAACAATATTCAATTTAAAATGTTTTTGACATTTCCAGGGTTGCAAAATTGCTCTAATTGCGAATTGTTTGTCAAAATCATTTGATTGATCTTGTTTAGATATATCATTGAGATAACTGATATAAACGGCCGTAATTACCCGTACTAAAAACGTTAAACCCTCAACATAAACGTAAGCTTTTGCTTGCGTATCAATAATATATTTCTACCAGTTAACTCTTTGGCTGGCGAAAAGCATCTTGCTGGCGTGTTGACCTAAGAAAATAATATGTGCCGTCGAGACTGAAGCTCATGTGTCCTGTGGTTTCTGCAGCAAATTCCTCGAGGACCTGCGCAAATGTATCGACAGGCCAGAACTCCTCGGGCCACTATTCAGACGTTTCTTGGAGAAGAGAATATTCATGTACGAACACTACTGCAGGAACAAACCAGTCTCGGAATATATTGTATCCGATCACGACCAATATTTCCAAGAAGTCCGAAACAAACTCGGTCATAAGCTGCAGGTCAGTGTGTAGAAATAATGTAAGACGACTGAGTGAATATTAGCGTAGTTTCCAACTGCAGTGCTCGACTTTGAGTTAAAGATTGAAGGTGTTATATGACCCAGCGTGGACACTATCCAGTCATTCCTTAATTAATGGGTAAAACCTTAAGTTTTACTTAAGTCTTTTTCATTGCTAGTTCATTCATATATTGAATTCGTATACGGTCTTTTTAGTTTAGTTTTTTAAGTCGGTGGATGGAGGCGGCCCAAGACTGTTTGTCATGATTTTAAATGAAGGAAGCCTATGCCCAGCAGTGGTTTTCTACAGGCTGATGTTGATGGTTGGGACGGACTCTTAAGCGCCTGTGACGTAGAGCTCCGGAATACATACGTGCTCTACTAGGTATAGAACTCACTATGAAACAAACAAGTACGAGGCATCTAACTTAAAAGGTTATAAACTATAGCACATGATTAGTTCGTGTCCGTGTTTTTTTCCAACACAATTTATTGGAACAATTATTTTATAGATAAGAAAGAGGGTACAAAATTTAACTTGTTCCGGCAGCTTTATAAACTTTCCGAATTTACGACCAAGAAATACCACAAACAGCAGACTCTGAGAGCTTAGCTATGTGTTCGTCATTTTGAACAGCTATTGAAATAAAAATCTAAATAACTGCGCTTCGTCTTTGTTTTTAGTTCAACCATTACCCTAATGGCTGTACTAAAGGTCTGTTGCCTTTCCACCAGAGATGTGACGCTTTCGCGTAACCTTCGCTAATTCATATTGTTGAAATTATAAAATTACAAAAAAAAATTTTTTTGACTCATATTTGTTATATATTTATTTATTTATTATCAAACAAAGAACATAAAAATGCAAATTTTAAATGTTGTATTAAGCTTTGTTACATTGATGTCACTTGAAATTAAAATTTGTCCTTTTGTATATACGCATGCCCACCATCGCACTCTATCTCACTATCTTTTTTGTTCTCGGGGGAACGTTCGTTTCTTGTATTCGTCGGTGCGTTATTGTTATAAAGTGTATAATGTTACCGTGGCACCTTCCAGCTCGCTGACCTGTTGATCAAGCCGATTCAGCGCATACAGAAGTACCATCTTCTGGTGAAAAAGATCCTGTCTTACACGGAGCAAGCGAACTGCCCCGCGCACGTGATCGCCTCGCTGAACGATGCCATGAAGTGTTCCGCCATCATTCCCAAAAACGCCAACAACATGATGGACGTCGGCCGCCTGCAAGGATTCACGGTAAGGCCGCATTCATTCTAAAAATTGAGTGCATAACTTTGTCGCTACCTCTCGGTAGTTAGTTATGCATTATGAGAGAGAGAGAGATCTCTCTAATCTTTGAACTCGTTGTCATGGTATTCCAAGCCATTGGTGTCGATTATCTGAACCATAGTAGGTATAATAATATACTGTTATATTGGTTAATGCTCTACACTAAACTAAATTTGACTTGTTTAATGGAATTAAATGAAAAGGAAATGGTAAATTTTAGTGCAGTCAAATTTAGTTTAAGAGAGTAGCTAGTGCATCGGAATTGACACTAAGAATGTAAACTAAAATATCTTGATAGTCTCAAATTTTATTATAAAGGGTACTCTTGATTAATCTGTGTGTTAGCTTAAGTTTTATTTTGTGTGCATTTGCGAGCATTTTTGCGACGAGCCCTAACTAAAATGACGAATGTTAAATCAGAAGCCATTTGCCATCGCAATCTTTTTATACTGATCAACATCTTTTAAAATGAAGAATGGTAACAATACTGTGACTGTGAAAAATGTGTGGGAAATTTCGTAAACGTAGCAATTTCATCGACAGATTCAACGGATAGGTAGAAACCAATCCGTTACTTTAATCTGGTTAATTTATTTCTCTTCAGTGTCAGAATTCGACAGTGGTGAACGCAAAAGTTCGAAATGCGTAACTATTCAATTTATTATTGTGTGGAATTCCTCGGGAAACGATTTGCCAACAATACTAAGCAGCACCCCTCAGCAATTCAAACTCTTGAAATTACCGAGGGTCCAAAATCAAGCGATTGTTGACATTTGCTGTTCGATACCACTAGCATTGATTGTAGATTCGCTTTAGTCGAGTCAAATAGGCTCGCAGTCAAACCAATCTCAGTTTCAAACGATGATTGTTCACACAGTGCCGCACGAGTGTTTACTAAGCACTTCAAATATTACTGAATCCACCATGTTACCAGTACGTGAATGTACATTTGTGTACGAAAGTGAAATGCTTTCATTTTAGTTAACTTTTTGATTTTGCTTACGGTCGGACATAAAGGTTTAGAACAATACAACGACGCTTAGCGAAAGTCATAGCACCTAAAACAGGCCATTGGAAAATGTTTTTTTAAATAAGCTGCTGTGGGTTGAATTTAGATATTCTTACTAAGCAGCTCTCACTCACTCATACTTCGAGTGTTTGTCTTGAGTCTCGGTATTGGAAACATCATGGGCTTATGCGAGGTACTCTTACAAAATCCTATCTTTATTAACTAAGCTAACAAAACTTTTTCAAGGTAGAAATTATGGTGCATGCATAGCGACTTTTATCACATGTGAAACACTTCTCTTCTCAATGAAATGTGCAGAGCTCTACGCCACTTCAATATTATGTTTGTTTGTTTGTTTGTAGGGAGTAAACACTAGAACTACTGAACTGATTCTAAAAATTATTTCAGTAATTGAAAGCTACACTATCGTGATTAATATAGGCTATATTAAATGGCAGAAAAAGTCGCGGGGAGTTTTTAAATAGTTTTAATGAGTTTTTTACGTGTATGTACTTCTTGTACATGTACACTTGTACACACACTGTAAAAGTCAAAATATTGTAATACCAGCCATATTGAGGCGTTTGTTTTATAAAAAATAAGCAGTCGAAGATAAGAAGGCCTTTCAATTTATTTCCAAATGAATATATTCAAATTTCATTGCCGTGGCACGTCTGGCGTTAAAAAGACCCCGTCCTCTCCTCCCGTGGATGTCGTAAAAGCCGACTAAGGGATTACTCCACGGGATGGTGGTGGGACAGTGTGGTGATTAGGGCAACCCCTCAAATATGCTAAACATGCCTAAAACATGGCCCCCAGTACCCCGCGGCTCCTCTATTCTTGGTAGCAGCCACGTGAACGGCGGATTACGGGGTGCTAAGAATCTCCGTAAGAGATGCAGCTACCAACTCCCACGATCTCTGCACCTGGCATTTTTATAACACGTGGAAGCCATGGACCGACGAGAAGATAATTGAGTTGTAGGTAGTGGTAACCAACTTGCACTTAGAATGAAGGGATGGTAGGAAGCCGCAAGTGCCCGTGATTTCACCATCACCGACTTAACAATAATAAAAACATTACTGCTTGGTGCTGCACCGATAGGCTGTGTAGTGTGTATGTTCTTTGACGATCGCATCGTATACCTATCTACCACTACTAAATAGAATATGCAGCGAACGACGAGCTCAAGGGTACGATTTTTGAATGTCATCGAATGATTAAACGTCAGAAAAAAAAAAAATTACAACCGAATTGAGAACCTCCTCCTTTTTTGGGAAGTCGGTTAAAAATTATCGCTAATTCCTGATTTCCAAATTTCTATATACTGAAACTCATTAATGACTAAAGTTGTTAAATACGTATGATAAGTATAAGTGCCTCCTCCATTACATCTCTGAAAAAAGGTGAGTTGCAGCCTTTTTGATGATATTTAGTCAGTCAGTGACATTCAAAAATCGCACCCCTGATCACTACCAAATCCTCCAAAAACCTTGTTCTCTTAATTGTACTCAAGTTGCATTTTTTTTTATCCAGGGTAACATCCAAGCACAAGGAAAACTATTGAGACAAGAGACTATGTTCGTATCGGACATATCAAACAACGCCAACGATAGAGGACGCGAGAAGGAAACTCACTTGTTTTTGTTCGAGCAGTGCGTCATATTCAGCGACCCCGTCGGCAGGCGCTCACAGTTCGTCAGCCCGACCTACCACTACAGGGCTCATATTCAGGTCAGTACTACAGCAGTCAACTGGGCTTTAAATTCAATTCAGGTCAGTATTATAGCAGTCAACGGGGCTCATGTTCAGGTCTGAAGTACAGCAGTCAACGGGGCTCATGTTCAGGTCTGAAGTACAGCAGTCAACTGGGCTTTAAATTCAATTCAGGTCAGTATTATAGCAGTCAACGGGGCTCATGTTCAGGTCTGTACTACTGCAGTCAACTGGACTTAAAACTCAATTCAGCCCCAGTATTGTCTAACAAACTGGTAATAGCTTTCAATTACGATTTCGCAGTACATTGCGCCGCATGCTTCAGCTTATTGTCACAAGCAGAAATATTCAAAACATAAAGCGAAATGTACTGTAAAATCGGAATCGAAAGCGATTATCAGTTCGTTAGCCAATAAAGGGGCTGGTCAGTGTTATAGCAGTCAACGGGGCTCATGTTCAGGTCTGTACTACAGCATTCAACTGGGCTTAAAATTCAATTCAGGTCAGTGTTATAGCAGTCAACGGGGCTCTTGTTCAGGTCTGTACTACAACATTCAACTGGGCTTATAATTCAATTCAGGTCAGTGTTATAGCAGTCAACGGGGCTCATGTTCAGGTCTATACTACAGCAGTCAACTGGGCTTATGTTCAATTCATGTCAGTATTATTGCTGCCAATAGGGCTTATATTCAGGGTAGTACAATAGTAGTCAACGCTCATATTAACTCAAGTCAGTATTATAGCAGCTAATAGGGCTTATATTCAGGTTAGTACAATAGTAGTCAACGCTCATATTAATTCAGGTCAGTATTATAGCAGTCAGCAGGGCTCATATTCAATTCAATATGATAGCAGTTAACACGGCATATATTAAATCTAATAAAACGTCCTAAGTTGGCAGTAACGAACGACTATTTTATTTCAATATGTACAAGCTTCACATATCATAGACACCTTAAATACGCTTATCTCATAATATCTCATAATAATGCTGTGGTGTGTCCGGCCTATGAATAAACCCCTCCGACTACTCCTGTGGATTTAGTACAAGCCTTACTAAGGGATTACACCAGCAGCAGCATTCACCTGATTACTTAACATGAACTTGCGGTCACCAATTCACATTCCGAATTCTGCAAATAAATTGCTTCACGACACGTTTCTGACAAAGCCATATACTCTGCTTCACAACTACTTAAAATACTTTCTTAGGATCGTCAACAGGAAAACATTCTGGCAAATGCATTTAAATAGCTATTGTGACATGTAAATGAGTGATGCCCATCTCTAACTGCACACTTAAGTCCAAAGCACACCGGATGCGTATGCAACACGTAAAGCCGCATTCACATATGTCTGTCGTGTTGTGTTGTGATGCTCTCTGTCGTAATAACTACTGTTCACATATATCTGACGTGTTGTGATTCATCACGACTCATTTTTTAATCAGTGTAGTTTTTGCTCTCGGAGAGTTCACACGTTCGCAATGTTTTTTCAAGAATCATCCGATTCTGACTCCGATTTTGAAGAAGACTTGCAATTATTGGCGCTGGCTACGCTTCTAATTAAACAAAGAAAGAAAAGAAGATATTGGATTCATCCAGTAAATAGAAAGAGAGAGGCTTGATCCTTATAATTTTTAGATTTTGGATCATAAATTAATTGATATTGTCGTACGCTTTCAATCAGTAGTTCTTCGTCCATTCTGCGTGGCTGCGTGCGGCTCTGACGCGTCACAACACGTCACTGGCGCGTGCACATCATTCGATGCGCTGTGTCGAGTCGCTGCCCCGCCCCCCGCACTTCACCCGTTCTGACGCGGACCGGGATCGCTTGTGATGTGACACAACACAAGCCGTCATAACACACGCCATCGTATAAATGTGAACACAATCATATTAAATGTATGAAATCGATACCGTTCTGATGCGACACAACACGACAGACATATGTGAATGCGGCTTTACGCGTGGACGTCACGCAAGCGTTGTGCCATGTTTCGTACAGTTCCATATAGCACTATAGACAAAAAACTACAGAAAACAAAGTATACAATTGCTAACTATCTTAAATAACACAAAAATATACCTTTGAATAATTTAAAACTGAATTTCAAATGCCTAAGTACTTTAGAATAAGAATATATAATTAACGAATAAGTGTTTGTTCTCGTTTATTTAACTAAAATAATTCCATCCCCTGCAGATGAACAAAATGGAACTAGGCGAGAACAGAGGTGACGCGTTCGTAATTCACTCGAAGGACCCGAGCAAGCCGCGTCAGTCGTTCGCGTGCCGCTCGGAGGGGCACCGCCAGGAGTGGGTGGACGCACTCAAGAACATCATCGAGAGCCAGTTTAACTTCGGCGTCGCGCTCGAAAACCCCGGAGCCTATCTGCGGGAGCTCCGGGACCCCCTGTAAGTATCCGCTTGGAGCGGGCGCCGACGCGCGACGTGACGCAACGCGACGCGGCGCGACACAACGCCTCTTTAACGTTTACCTAATAGAGTAATCTTTAAAGTGAGATTAGATAATATTTAGGCGGCTGAATGTTTTTGGATTGAATTCTGCTATTTTACACATGAGTTTTCGGGTCCGGGTCGTACGTAAGTGAGATATTTGCGAGTAGGTGCTCTTATACAATAATGTCAACGTTAGTGAGATAATTTTAAATAAACGATACGCACAAATCGTTTAATATTATTTTGATCTTTCTGCCGGTCGATATGATTTGCGTAAAGCTACGTTGAGTCGCGTTGCGTTGCGTGAGACGCGCCTAACGTCGCGGGTTGCCGCGTCTCCACTCGGCAGTCGAATGATCCGATACGTTCTGACGTGACTGCGCGCGCGGGGGCTTCTTAATCAGCAAACGTTGTAGCTTTAGATTTACATGCGCGTCCGATCGATATAATATATATATTCTGCATTAGTGCCGACGCGTGGCGGGCTCGCTGTACCTATGACCTAGCTTAAGGTGATTCCTCTCGCATGTGGCGCGAAATTCAAACTTTATTGCGTTTTTGCTCATTACAGCTCATCAACACTTCTTGAGATAGTAAAAACTGATTTTGCGAAAACTAGGAGACCTAACACACATGTTTTAGTTTATAGTTTCACATATAGATCATTACTTCAGCTACGAACACTCTTCAATGATTTTTACAGTGTTTTTTTTTGTTTAAAGATATGCGTAGCTTAACTAATGACATTTATGAGATACTATCAATTAAAACATGTGTGCTAGGTCTCCTAGTTTTCGCAAAATCTGTTTTCTCTATCTCAAGAAGTGTTGATTAGCTATGATTTACAAAAAACACAATAAAATTTGAATTTCGCGCCACATGCGAGAGGAATCACCTTAATTTTAAAATACAGAAATCACGATGAACGTTCGTTTCTGATACCGAGAAGCGACGCGAGCCCGTCGCGGTCTAATAATCATTATAATGTGAAGTAAGCTAATTAATAACTGAGCACATTCCGCTACACTACGCTATTGAACGCGAAAATGTTCTGGAGTAAGCATGCTAATTTACTTAGATACATATATATTTTATAGAAGCTTAAATAAATAGTGTTATTGTTAGTTGAATTAGGTTTTATTTTGATAGTTGCATAAGCTAACTGTTATAATTGTAACGATTCCGTTCTCAAACATTTTGATAGTGATTTTACGATTGGGCTGTTGTTAAACTCCCGATTTTTTTTGTATCTAAAATGTTTAGTGCCATCAAAAATGTATGTCATTTATTTATTTATTTATATGTAACATTGTACATACTAATAAAGTATTATTTTTGTAATTATAGTTATTTTTGGTAAATTAGAATATTATGTACTTATGTTCATAGTTAATTCGATCGGCAGTAACTCGTGTTGATTAGTTGATAGCTAATGGTCCATAATAGGTAAACATTAAATTGGAATTGATAATTTAGATAATTATACTTAAATTTAATTAAAATGTTTTGGATATTAATATTGTAAGAATAATGAAGTTTTCAATCAATGCTTAGTAGTAGATAACTATATGTAATCGGAGGGGTTATTATTCTGTCAATGGTAACGATCTGTATCGCTGTCGATCTCTCCTCCAATATTGTGAAGGATTTATTATTTCAACGAAAAGCGTTCCGTGCCGTTCTTTGATGGATATTTCAAATACCAAAAAAAAATATTAAAGACTCTACAATGATTCCCATTGATCAATATAACGGTCTACTTGCCAAAGATAATTTACCCTACATTAATATCAGATACTGAGGTAGTCAAATGCTGCTTCCCAGACGCGTCTCGCGGAGTACTTGATGCGGGCTTGGAAGTGAATTTTAGGCAAACTGGTGTTAAGGATGCCATCCACTGTGATCTCATTTGTGTTCGTTTTCATTATTAATTATGTTATCTCTTTTTAGAAAATAACAAAAACATGATTTCCGTCTAAACAAATAATTAATGGTTTTCCAAAATTGTTTTAAGATACATTTACTTAACCACTAATCATTTTTAAAAGTACTCAGACGCCAAGTGATGTAACTCGGTATGAACAATCAAAAATATAAACAATTAAAAAGGTGTAGATAATGTTAACTAGACCCGGCACGTTGGAGATATTCATTAACCAAAATATAAAAAAAAAATTGTACATTCGTTAGTAGAACTCTGGCAACACCGAGAGAGTAACTTATGCTAACATATCTTTGTAAGTTATCACTCTGTAGCTCAGGCACCGTTTCTAGCAAAGGGCAAAAAAACGCCTTATGTTATAATTTCGTCCTGTCCTTCTGTCTGTTGTCCGTCTGTCCGTATGTATGTCACAGCCAGTTTACTCTGAGACTATTGACAATAATTTTGTTTTGTTTACACATGTTTTTGATAGATGAAACTTGAAAGGTAGTTGTGTATTCTATGAACCTCTATATAAAGGTGGAGAGAAATTATATAAAATAAAGCTCACAAGCAAGTTTGATCAGCTTGATGGAGCTGATCAAGCGTCTTCTCCCTGGCTTAAATTGTGGCTGTGCAGTGTAATGTCACATGCTCCGTTATCTCTTCGTACTGAAGACAACCTCGACATGGTCCATTGTCCGTGGCTCCTGTCTTCAGCGGATAAGTAAAGTAATTCTTTTTTGTTAAAACTGTGTACATAAAGGTTTGGTTTAGATCAGTGTCCCGTGACCGACACATAATTTCCCGTATTTGGTGATGTTCCATTACGGAGTTTAGTTTCAGCTTGTTTTTAATTTCCATTGGATATATCCTGAGGATATATCCAATGGCAATTGGATAATTGGAATTGGCTGATATCTTGAGGAGACTCCTCCTTCTTTTGCTAAAGAGTCGACCTTGTCATTCCATGGGCAAGAGCCGTGGCTTTTTGTCAATTTTATTTTAACTTTGTGCCTTTCAGCTAGTTTTTGTAGGGCATTGTGGCATTCTGCAACGGATTTAGACCTTCCCTCTTTTTGTCTAATGAACTGATAATCGCTTTCGATTAGTACATTGCGCTTTTTGTATTGAATATATCTGCTATTGAAAATACTCTAAACCACGCGGCGCAATGTACTGCAAAATTGTAATCGAAAGCGATTTTTTTGTTTGTTAGACAATACGGGGACTGGTGCCTTACCATTAGCTCTTATAGCGATTCAGTTCAAAAACTATTCAGTACAAAATATAGGTTTCGTGATGTCCGCAGCTGTATTTAAAGGCGCAGTAGCACAAGGTCTATAGACTTAAAGCGATTAAAGTTATTCAATGATGACGAATGTCAACGACGAACCGATATTTTGTACTGAATAATTTTTGAACTGAATCGCTATAAGAGCTCATGGTAAGGCCTCAGGTCTGCCTTAGATCAATGCATTAGATAATGCTGCGCTATCTGTTGTGAAGATGAACTGTGTTTATCGATTTGCACTTGCTGCGCTTTCAGTGGACTCTATTTATGGCCAGTTTTATTTTATAAACGAACTGTGAAGTTACATTTATCTTACTAATGTTTGTTCTTGTACAAAGCAATGAATGTTTCTCGCTCGAACTGACCATAGTACAGAATTTTTGTCCCACAGGTAATCTAGATAGGACGTAGGCTCGATTAATCTCATAGTTTAAGTAAGTTGGAAATGAAGACTGGCAACAATGGAATGAAAAGGAAATTATCAAAGCGATTGAATACGATATTGCATGCTAGGATAGGTCATACTATTAAATGTAACCCCATACTCAAACATACAACGTTAACTCAAACGTACGTAATATACAATAAGCAAATAATCTCATATCCAATTAAATATATTATTAAAATATTCATTTTTATAAACATATAAGCATACTATAAAATGTAATCCTATACTCAAACGTAATAATATACAATTATCATGATGATCATCAGCCTTTCGACGTTCACTGATGAACGAGACCTCCCCCATAAAATACTATGTGGGGGAATTACATAATCACCTCCATGCTTGGCAGGCGGATGGATCGCAGTATTCGTGTAGAGTAATATACAATATGCAAATAATCTCATATCCAATTAAAATATAAATTTTTACAAACATATCTTAATCACATCATTAGTATTTTGAGCACAAGGTATTCAAAGCAAAGCGTCGTAGTTTCATGATTAGTAATCGATTGGGCACTGTTTTCGGATGTCGTAGTTCTCAACCAAGTTGATAATTCGTTATTTTTATAAGTTTTGACCAGTTTGTTCACTTACAGAAATAGAGAGAAATTATCCCATTAGAGTTTGTTATTAATTTTGTTTCACGACAATTCTGCCACGTCACGTGACTTCCCTGCGGCAGTCGGTAAGTTCCGATTAGCCGAAAAGAGCCGAAGCAAGTTCCACATATAAAAAATGGCGAAAGTTGAATGCCTATAAATGCATGAGTTGTTGGATAGTTTTACCCGTATATTACCGCCTTATTGGGATAATTTACCTATGCTTACAGACAATTATTTTATTTCATATAAATTATTTTAATCTCCATTAAACTGTTTTAGACTTTTATTTAAATAAGATCAATAAATAAGTAATGTTTAAGGTTTATAAAAATAAAAGTAGGACAACATTCAGGCGCATAATAACTCTGCTTTTGGTGTTTAATAGTTGTAAGGGCATTATCAGTTCGTACCAATATTACTCTAATTAACGCGCCGTAGGAAGCTATTGTTGGCTGATTCAATACTAGGGGTTTGCCTTCAACAACATGCATGCATTACGTACAAACTACTAACCAAACCATAGCTTAATGTTTTCTGTATCAATATGAATGCCACTCTTGTAGTCTGGTCAAATAATTATAATTGTGTACAGGTCGCGCAACGAGTTATGAGCGCTCGGCAAAAGTGGTGGGGTTGATTGCGCATGTGTGCGCGTCTGCATCTAAGGAGCGCGAGACGCGAGGGCGGGGCGCGTGGTACGGGAAGGCGACTGACCAACCAATACGTGCCGGCGCTGGCCGCCTCTCCCGTCGCGCCTCTCTCCCCCCGCTAAACAGACCCAAAAAATTACTGCTGCGCATTGAAGGTCAGCGCTCATAACTCGTTGCGCGACCTGTATCTAATTTTAGACCCAGCCTATCATGGGGATGTCTTAGCTTCCTAGTATGTTAACCATACATGAATCCAATTGTCTACTTATGATTAATACGTTAGTTTTAAAAAACATTTATTTTATGAGATTATCTGCATTCTATACTTAATTTTAGCTCCACTATTTCTCATCTACACTAACTAGATATTCTAATTCGTAACTTCCATTTCGACCAAAATTAAGGACATTGCGCTGTCAATAGTTTTGTATCCTTCGTACGTATATATTAGACAACAAAATTAGTTGATGTACATAATTATATTAACTATAACAGTACCTAATTACAAATAAATGTGTACTAAAACGCTTGTGGTTTTCTGCTTTTAGTCCCGCATGCTTTATTCGTTTGATTTCTTTAATTTATTTTGGTATTTATTGAGGGCCCAGCTTGCTGAAAAATGTCGAAACACACATAGTACTGATAAATTAAATGTATTTTTTTCTTAGGTTGCGTCAAAGTTGTTAATATTATTTTAAATAGACAATTCGATACCGTTGTTGTTATATGATGTGCAAATATAATAAAAGACGAGATTATGTATTCAAAGAAATAAAGTATCATAATTAATAACAACATACACAACTCGTTGGGAGCCCTCGAACAAATCCAATAATGGCTCCCCGCCAAGGCATATATCAAAATACTTCTTACTAGAGTCCCCACAAACTTAATGACAATATTTTATTCATAAACGTGGTTAAGCCTCGGGGTAGCTTAGCTTTGACTCAGATAAGACAAACTAAAACACGTTTATAGAGCCGATAGGCCATGTTAAAAAGTCTTAGGTCGAGATAAATAGACGTTACTTAGTCCGTACTAATGCTTAGAACTGTACTTGTCACTGTCACACAAATGTTAAAACACGCGTGCTAAAGAGTGACAGGGACAATGCTAAGCATAAGTACGTGCTAAGTAAAGTCTATTTATCTCAACCTTAGAATTCCATACCTAAAAGGTCTGATCGGACTTTTGCTGCCCTCCTGTCTGTCTGTCAGATGATTCTCTCTTATAAAACGAATTATGGTAGAAACTAGTAATTCACACGTAAAATTACCAAAAAACGTTGAAGTTTTTTCAATTCTACCTTGCTTAATTAATGCTGTATCGTTAAAAACATGCACCAATTCGTGCTGCTGACCGTACAAATACTAGGTAACTATTCGTATCATAATATCACCCTCAGTGTGATACGACAAACGTGCATTTGATGACACGACGCTATTAACGTCTAGGATCTGACATCATAACTTTATAGGGAGCTAACATAGTATAACATACAACAGCGACAGCATTTTCTTCTTCATAAGGACGAATTGACGTAGAAAGCTTGTTGTCGGA
Source organism: Epirrita christyi (assembly GCA_951392215.1). Taxonomy (NCBI): domain Eukaryota; kingdom Metazoa; phylum Arthropoda; class Insecta; order Lepidoptera; family Geometridae; genus Epirrita; species Epirrita christyi. The sequence continues at coordinate 14,688,947 of OX595833.1, read as the reverse complement.
GCCGGCTACCGGCGCTTACCGGGATGAAGCCGTATAGCTAATTCGTTCCGGCAAGCGCGCGCAGTCAGACAATCAGCGACAATCCGCTCAATACATGAATGTGTCAAAAAGATGAAATGTACAACCTAAAAGATCTAAATCTATAATTTGATAAACCAAAATCTAATAAGAACAATTAAAACGTAGAGTTATTTAGTTTGTTTGTATTGAATAGAACAGAAGATTCTGTCGCTAGAAGCTGGAGTGCCCGTTTTGTTTTATTTTGTTTTATTTTTTAATTGTCCTATCCCGTCCCTTCAAGGCAGCGTATGACCTCGCCGCCAGGCTCGGGCGTACCAGAGCTCCACTCGCGCTCACAGCGGCCGCACGCCAAAGCCAACACCATCAACTTGCCCACCAATATCCGCTACGAGGAACGGAAGAAGGTCGGGGGAAGTGCGGCTGTCAGCCCCACTTCTCCGCCGCATGCCAATGTAAGTCCCATTTACTGCTATTACGTACTAACTAATAATTATAGCCTATCTAAAAGAAAGGTTGTTCATTGCGTCCGTATTTGCCGTGGGTTTTCGTTGAATAACACCTAGGCGTGTAACAATATGACGCAACATATTTTTCACGTTATGTGACATAGTTTTTTTCACGGATTTTTTCTTCCTTTGAGTAACAGCTAACCAACAACACAGCCAACTAGTGACCCGACTAAATTAATCGGTAACTGAATGGGGGAAAAAATGGTTTTTGTAACAACGGAAAAAACCCCATACTGTTACACATCTAGATGTAACTCTATGGGGAACCCAGGGTATTTTCACGGATTCAGATCGGACCGTAATTTCTTAGTAACCCGGTGCTGTAACAACTAGGCATAGTACAAGGTGAGAATAACTCGAAAGATAGTTATAAGTTAGCGATAGCTCGAAATAGAGCTTCCTGTGACTACCACTTCACTTGTTCACTTGGAACCCTAATCACTACATAGGGCTACATTCGATGCAGTGTTGCCAGTTTAATAAAATCGAACCACTATTGACACACAAAACTGTTATGCATCCCATGAAAAATACTGTTGTTATGAATTTAAGAAAGTCATCCAATCCAGAAAAAAACGCATATAGCTCTAGATCTGGCTCAGTTATAAAGGCCACAGCACACCGGCTGCGAACGCGTAGACGTAGATGTACTTAGTTGTGATGTTACGCATTGCAGCTCACAAGAGACAAACAGGCCGCGTACCCTACGCAGAGCGGAACGTATGCGGCAGTGATGACGTTGTATTCAATGACATTCTCCATTGGACGTCAAACCAAACAAACGCGTAAGCGTGGGCGTATGCGTAACCCGGTGTGTCAGGGATCCACACGCGTAATGACGCGCATGTCTACATTACGTACTGCATACGCATCCGGTGTGCTTTGACCTTTAAACAGATTGTTAGCACCTGTGCACCCTTGCGTTTCTATACGAGCTCTCGTACCGGTACCGCTGTTACGTTCTAGCAAGCGCTTGTTTACAAGATCCAGCAAAACCGGATTTTCAACACTATGCCATCTGTAGAAGGTATCCGCTTTGAGCGTAATCAGGGATACGCACTGCGCTTGCCAGTTGTTAATCACTTTCTACGTGGAATAACAAGTAATGATTCGTAAAACAAGTACAAAATCGCCAATGGTCTACTAAACAATGCAGCACTCGGCACTAACAGTGTCTAGTGCAAGACGATGATCTTCTTGGACCAATTAAACAAATGTACAGGCGCGGTGTGGGGCGGGCGAGCTTTTACATTATTTTGCACTTGTATTTAGTTATTGAACACATTATGATTCAGACTCGTTTCAAAAAGTAGCTTCTTAATTATTATTTGTTACACATTTTTATTTGTCAGATTTATTTTCCACACCGGGCTTAGAATAGTATTAATTTATATTTATCTCATTTGTAAAACATTCTTCTGCAATTGGTTTCTGCATATTCACACATTCCCTTTATATATTATATTCTATTCATTTTTCTTTTAATTTTACAGCTTTACTCCTTTTCTATTGTTGTAGGTTCATTAATGGGCATAAACAGGCCGCGTATCTAACTGCACGTAAAAATAAACTGTAAAATATGAATTTTCTCGCAAAACTCTTATTGCGTATTGGTGTTACTGACTATTTCAATATAGATAGACGGATAAACTCTTTATTAACAACAAAATGACGCATAATGGGTGGTCTGATCGCTAAAAGCTAAAACTTATTTAATTTATCGATTGTACATAAATACTTACCTAAAAATAATATAACTTAATGTAAAAACGGGTGTATGGGTCGAATGAGCTTGCATGCATCGCTTGAGACGGCGTCCGACGTGATCAGTGAGTGTGATGCGGCAGGGGCTGTCCAAGCGGCCGTGGGGACTGAAGCTGCGGCGCGGCGGCAGCGCAGCGGCGGCGCCCGCCAGCGAGACAGCCGACGGCGTCGTCACCGAACTGCGCGCGCCCGAGTTGTCCTCGCCCGCCGCTGACGTCTGCGTGGCGCCCGGCGCGACCGCCACGCTGTCGTGCCGCGCCGCTGCCTCGCGCGCTGCCGCCTCGTGGCGCAAGACAGCGCCCGAGACGCGTGCGTTGCGTCACGGTGGACGCTTTGCCATCTCGCTGGCGGCTGACGGTCTCGCCACGCTAACAATCCACGCGTGTCGTGCCTCCGATGCCGGCGTATACTGCTGTCTGGTCTCCAACGAGCTCGGCGGCGTGCAGTCGTCGGCGCGACTCTCAGTTGGTGGTGGTGAGGCGCCGGGCGCACCCACGGTGCGCGCGCATACCGGTGGAGGGCTCGTTGTGCAGTGGGACGAGCCAGCGCCGGTTCACCTCGACTACTGCCGCGTGGGTGAGGGTGAATGGCGACGTGCCACCGAAACACCGGCAGCGGCCAGCACGCTGGCTCTGGAGGAGCTGCCGGCGGGGCAGTACAGCTTCCGCCTGGTGTCGGCCGCGTCGGGCGCACTGGGTGCAGCGTCAGGCGCAGCTGCTGGCGGTGGCGACGGCTGGCAGCGCGAGCAGTTCGCGCGCCGCTACGCTGCCGAGGAGGAGCTTGGCCGCGGACGCTCGGCACGCGTGCTGGCCGCCAGAGACACTGGCACTGGACAACGCGTCGCTTTGAAACAGGTTGGTTTCTTTGTTTCTACATGATGATTTTACCTGATATTAGTAATTTTTCCCTATCACATTATCCGAGTAACTTTTACCCGAAGGAAGCTCCAACAGATGGCGTAGTGGTTGACTAGTGGTGAGCGTAATGTCGCGATGTGCAGGTGCTGTCGGGGCGCGGTGCGGACGCGATGCGCGAGTACCGCATCCTTTCGCGCACGGCGCACAACGGCGTGGTGCGCGCGCTCGCCCTGTTCGCGGAGGTGCCTCGCGCCGGCGCGCATACGCTCGTGCTGGAGCTGGTGGGCGGCGGCTCGCTGCTAGACTGGGCGGCGGCTTCGCCCGCGGGGTACACGCAGCAAGCTGTCGCTACGCATACGAAGCAGCTGCTGTCCGCGCTCGATTGGCTCCACTCCAACAACGTGGCGCATCTTGACGTCAGGGTGAGTCTCGTCGGGTCTGATGCTGGTGTCAATCGTTCTGATCTTGCTATTCGTATATTCGCTCTTTGGATACGCATTATTTAAGCGGCTACCTTTATTATACTTATTTACTCGTTTTTATTCGTTGTTGTTCACTATTGTGCCTCTTAATAGTATTTATTTTTATTTGACGCTATTTCGATTCGTTAGTCGCCAGCTTTTGAGTGATAATTACGTAGGTATGTATTTTTATTTCCAGCCCGAAAACATCCTCATAGAACTGGGCGGCGCTGTGCCCCAACTGAAGCTTATAGACCTTGGCTCAGCCGTGGAGATGGGCGAGGGGTTGCCCGCGCCAGCCGGCCGCGAGGTCCTGCCGCCCGCGCCGGCGCAGCTCGAGTTCGCGCCCCCCGAGTGCGTGCTGGGGCGCCCCCCCGCGCCCGCCTGGGACGCTTGGGCTGCCGGCGTCTTCTTATACGTATTCCTGACTGGCGTAAGTGCTATATACATAACCTCACGCTTGTATCCCGAAAGAGACTAGGCCAGAGACTTCCACTTGCTCACGTCTTCATCGCTGAGGCCTTTCTCCCTTCTTTTCACCTCTTCGGTTGACATTAGCCTTTTGTAAGTTTATTGCCTTCAACAACTACAGAAGGTATCTAGCATTGTAACAAGTGACTACGTGCGTGTTTTTTTTCTTTTATTCTATACTGCTTGGCAAGCAGACAAGCATACGTCCACCTGATGGAAAGTAGTTACCATAGCCTATGGACGCCTGTAACACCAGAGACATCAAAAGCGCGCTGCCGACCCTCAGACACAAAGATGAAAAGTCTCATGTGCCTGTAATTTCACCGGCACCCGTGCCCTTCAAACCGAAACACAGCAATGCGGGCACTACTGCTTGGCGGCAGAAATTGGTACGGTGGTAGTACTTCCCCGGGCGAACTCTTTCACAAGAAGTTCTACTACTTACAAAAGTATGAACAGTAGTGTGGTGTGCACTACACGTATTGTCTACCCCAGATGATTTGTTCTTGTGCTCGTCGCGTGTGGACTTGTGGTGCTGGCCGCCGCATACAAACTATCATCATCATTCACAGCCCACTGATGAGTTTAGGCCTCCCTTAGTGTACAGACCTTCTTTCGTCGATCCACTGTTTGCGCTCTACCCGCGCCTTTCGTTGTGGATGTAGTCAACTCAAAATCTCCACTGCTTTCCGTAATATCCCTCTAATCTATATATCTAGTTAATTTAAGTAGGTAATTAATTATATTAACTTTATAATCTCGATATGTATTATTTCCCTATAGCACTACCACCCACTCTACATTACACAAATCTTAGCTGGAAGAAAATGCTAATTAGTATGAAGTTCGCCTGAGTACTTGTTTTTTTTATCTTGTGCAATTTTATTTATTTATTTAATAACAAAATCACACAGCTCTTAAAATACTACAGCTTAAACTAATACACTTATCTTAAAGCCAATAACGGATTTACATTTTTCAAGTATTTCATTTTATAGTCACTAGTTACGTACTTAGGTACGTTTTAGAATAAAATCTAAATTAATTTAGGTGTGATGCACCCTATATATGATAATAATTTTAATAATTTCAATAAAGTATTTTATATCTATCTCACATTTCAGCTATCACCGTTCCTGGACGAGTCGATAGAGGAGACCACGGCCAACATAATAAAGTGCGACTACTGCTTCCCCCCCGAGCACTGGGCCGGGGTGAACGAGCGCGCGCACGCAATCATACGCGGCCTGCTTGAGCCAGCGCCCGCGCGCCGCCTTGCGCCCCGCGACGCGCTCAACGACCCATGGTTCGAAGAGGTACTAGATGCGGCCTGGCCTTTGTTAAATTGCTCTACAACCTGTCTTAAGAGAATTAGGCCCGTATTCTAGAACTAAACTCAAACCAAACCGAGACTCAAGCATAGATTTTTTGTCAGATTTCAATGACCACTTGTGACTATGCTTGACTCGTGATTCACGCTTGAGCATAGTTCTGGAATACAGGCCTTAAACTCTGAAATCAAACATGAGAACGCCAGGTTCGCAGAAAGATTAAAAAAACTTGCCTATTGGATTTAAGTTTATAGAATTTTTATTTCTCAAAAAAGACATTAAGTCACATTAAGTCACATGAGAACAATATTATGAGTACAAATTACAGTAGTCGTTCTAGTAGGTGATTTCCCTCTATGGATGGTTTTTACCCACTGGGCGGTAGACCTGAATACTGTCACGTATGCAATGCTAACCGCTGTGTGACAAGTGAGCAAGTGCCAAATACAATGATTGGAATTGCCTTTGAATAAAATTTAAACATTGATGTGGCAGAACATAATTAACGTTAGTGCAATAAAGTTTGCTTAGGTACTTGATATGAGACCTCTGTGGCGCGGCGGGCGAAGGTTCGTCTGCGACGCAGGAGGTTGTGAGTTCGATTCTCGCCTCGGAACAAATATTTGTACGATTTGCAGATATTTGTTCAGGGAGTTCTGGGAGGGAGTTTGTATGTATAATAAAAATATCTATCTATGTAATGTATTGTATTAAGTATATCAGTTATCTAGTACCCATACCACAAGCTCTGCTTAGCTTGGGGCTAGATAATGTTGTGTGAAATGTCCAGCATTTATTTATGTAGGCGAATCAATAATCTTATCGTGTTTCCAGGCTCCAACTAGTCAGCTGTCCGCCACACAACTGAAGACCTTCCTTGACCGCCGGCGGCCAGCCGGGCATGCCAACGTGCTGCATTCGCTGCGCTCGCCGCCCTCCGAGCCGTGACGCTGCGTGACGTGACCACCCCCTGCCGTGACGCTGCGACAACGCTACAATTAAAACAACCTGCCACATAACTGCCGGCCCGCTGGCTAACGGTGCACACTGGCATATTGCCGCGCATTACCTCGACATTGTACAGTCACGAATACGCACTGGTAAGCGCTGGCGCCGACAATCTGCTTCCTAAGCAAATAATTGGTTGTCTTGAAATGTTCGTGACCAAAGGTATTTGATCAGAAATCTGAATATTAATCAAGCCGGCGCGGCAGTGAAAGTGTTACGTTGTTTCACATAGTTGTTTCGACACTAAAGGACATTATGAAGCATCGCTCGTGGTACCGAGTATTACTCCTTGAGGACGGTTGCGAACCATCGAATATTGGTTTAATCCGTACGAATTAACATCCTGGAGCCAATTTGTGTTTTTAAGAACAAAATTACTCATTTTTAAAAATGGTTTTCAAATGTTTACTAATGTATTATTTTTATAAGTGAATAAGAAAGGCGTTTGCCAAATAATTAGATGTTATACTTGTATTACACAATGTTAGAACACTCGCTGTAGGATTGTTTTTTTAAGCTGTAGATTAAGTTCTATAGTCAATATGTCCACCTGTGAGTTCGATATTTTAGTTATGTGAAAATTGCGACGAGTGTTACTGTTTGAATGGCTCATTAATGTTTCGAAGTGCATATCAAATAATTGCGGTTGCCACGGGACCCGCCGGTGGGGGTCCCTTTACAGAATGGGCCAAACTCGCGCCAATACATCGATGCACGCACGTACACACCTACCTGCCGTGCTAATGTGAAACAGTTAACGGCGACTTCCTTTAATTCCTAGAGTGGCCGATCTTGAGGCAAAGGACTGTGATTTATTCTAATAATTTTAAAATATTTTCAAGCTTATTCCTAATTTGTATGTATTTTTGTTAAAAACATATTGTATATTTATAGTTCTAAGTTTTAGTGCGTAATTTTAGCCTAATTTGTGACCAAAAGTATAACGACTTGAATACAAAACTATTGAATAGACGAACAAAATTAAATTTACACTAACAATTCCGCTCCTCTCTTCTTCTTCTAAGAAGAAAGAGAAGAGAAGAGACAGGAGAGAGAAGTTCTTGAGAGCAGCGCAATTGTTACTTTTAATATTTGTTCGTTTATTCAATACTTTAGGATGCATTTCCGCAAAGTCACGCTTGTATCAATTAATTGACTTGAATACAGTCTGTAGTCGCACTTTCCATAGGTTCTGATAGTTTTAAACAAGGTTATTTCATGCAGACGAGGTTCATAAATGACGCTGGCTTGACCCACCCTTCATGCAAGTGCTGTTATACCTACTAGAAAAATCAACCAAGCGCGTGTCGGACCACGCACAGTGAAGGCTTCCGAAGTCAGTACGGCTTAGTAGTGAAACTAAAACTCAAGAATATCGTGAAACTAAGTTTTACTACATTGAAATATTAAAATGATATCTGGCTAAAACCTTGTTAAAAAATGCATCGAACCTACAATGATTCTGACATGTTGAGAGCCTAGTCACCTACCTAGGTAGGTGTGGCAGCCAGGTATAGGTGTATTATCCAAACATTTATCTTTGGAGACACCACACGCTCTTATTGAAATAATATCACATTATGTGTACCGAGTCGTTTTACACGCTAATTGAGTTGTATTTTACACTACACCGTATATAAATTAGCAGAATCGTTAGCGTACCTCCAAATTATCGCTGTTTCCCCGTTGTAGAATCCATCCCTTCGGGCCCGGTAGAACTATGCCTCTGAGTAAATCTACAGGGCCTGGTTCGTTTAAACGTAACGTAAAACTAAAGCATCTTCAAATGATACGGAGTCATGCAGTTGGTAATTTCGATTTGAATCAAAGATAATATAGTATTTTGTTATGCCATGAGTTCTCTGATTTTCTTTGTGTTGCGTGACTGATGTCAATTTTATTTACATATGAATTTATGGAGAGTGCCTTGGATGTCGGTGAATCTGAACACCCCACTATTCCATTAAGTCAAAGTAAAATGTTCCATGATGCGTAACCACAAGGACCGTTTTCGAACATCAATCTCGTGCCAAGTGCCAAGTAAAAGTGGTGGAGGGGCGTTCATAGACGCACCTAGGCTACCTAGCTACTAGGGCCGACATTACTGGCTAACGAACTTGATAATCGCTTTCGTTTAAGATTTTACAGTACATTGTGCTTTATGTTTTGAATATTTCTGCGTTTTCTAAAGAAAGCTGTAAAGCATGCGGCGCAATGTACTACGAAATCGTTATTCAAAGCGATTACCAGTTTGTTAGACATTAAGGGGGCAGGGTAGGTGTTGATAGCGACATCATCAATGTTCATCATTGAACCGTTATGACACATATACATAATAGTGGCATCTATGTTCAAGTCTAGGCTAGTTGAAATTTGACGCCTGGCCACTGTCAGTTCATTTAAAAAAAAACGTAGGTTAGCATCTTATTATTTTTAGGGTTCCGTACCTCGACAGGAAAAAATGGGATTTTGATGTAAATAATTTTCAAACTACGCAACTATTTTGCACAGCTGTGCACAATATAATTTTGGGTTGCTTTTTTTGTACATTTAAACTTTTGGGAAAACTTTGAATTGTGTTTACCGTGCCCCGCTTTATCCAAACAGTTTTTTTTACAAAACGTTCATACTCCATTTATAACCTTTGAGGATGTTTTCCTGGATAAAAAGTAGCTTATAGCTCAATCCAGTTAATAATCTATCTGTGTATCAAATTTGATCGAAATCGGTTCAGCCGTTTAGGCGTGGTTAGATTACAAACATAATGTATTATTTCATTCATTATGTATTGTTTATTTTGGTTATTTCTTTGAAATGGATCAGTGAGGAGAAATACTAAACGGTATGATATATAACAAATTGTTGAAAGGACCGTTACCGATTTTGATTTAAAAAAAAATGTGTATGAAACCTAAATACATATTTTAAAAAATAACATTAAAATAGAAAGTATTACTTTTAATAAGTAGAACACAACATTAATGCTGAACAAATAAAAATGGTAATAGATACCATTTCGTACACCTTATAAAATAGATGAACTAATTTGAATTAATTTGTTTTTATTCTTGTAGGTAGGTATATTGTCAAGTCTATATTACTTCAATAGAAATTTCCGCCTTTCGTCTGCTTTTAAAATGTAATTTTAGATTTGAGCGTGTCATCACTTGTTGATTCACACTTTAAATAATTCATCTTTTATATTAATTATATTAATTACTCATGTCGTATTTCAGGGGAGAACATTTTTTACATTAAATGTAGGTACTTAGGCATTACATTATTCTGCTGTGGTCAAAATGCCCTAAATGTTAATAGGACATATCTGTCGAGGTCTGAAATCTAGTAATTGATGGCCGAGTAGTTGTGTAGTAGTACTCCCCAACTGATTGTAAAAGAACGAGGCGTCCGTTGAGTCCTTTTTAACCTTACGAGGCCCTTTTATTGCTGTTTATGCCGAGACTTTCTCTTTATTGCAAGGAAATAATGACACATGTTAAGAATTGCGAAAATGTAACAATATCTAAGTGGGCAAAAATTTAACAAAATGTCAAACATTACAAGTTTGGGCTGGGATGGCCCTCCAAGTACTAACTGTAAGTGTAAAATGATTATCTATGCTGGCACGCCACGAATGTCTGAGACGCCAGCAATTCCTATACTTGGCTTGGTAGCCATAGATAATAATATAAATTCATTATAATATATACCATGAGTGCGATTGGAGTGGTATTTCGTTACGATCAAAAAAGAGCCTATTGTCGTTTTCTTTTTGTGAAATAATGATGGATTTCCGGGCAAGGTGGAGAAATAATAATTTTAAGTTCTGTTTACTACGCAAGCCGCTGTTGTTGAGCTCATGTATTATAATATTAGTTCGATCTGTACGGCGAGCCGAGCTCACTGCCATTTACTGTCTGAAATCAACTTGTATTAATTTGTATATTAACTTTAAATAATTCAATACAAACATAATTTTGTGACAATTCCTTGTTTGATTTCGGTCTTCAAAGAACCTGCTAGTTTTTAGTTGATTACGAAGTAAGTATCTACATTATCAGCGAGCTAATTCGGCGCGACACGTAGCTCATTTAGAAGTAGTAAGAAAAGAATGTCAGAAATTGATGACGCCTTTGGCACGCCCATTGTTGAAAGGTGAGTCGGATCTCACCGCTTCACCAGCCTCTACTACTATCTGAGAGCTGATTCTATCTATTTTGCACACAATTGACACGGACGTCACTTGTAGTGTAGTGTGGATTTTTGTATGGCGAGACCATGGAAGTAATAAGTACTACGTACAACAGGAATGAGCTGTTGTCGCAAAATTGAAGCCGAGCGAGAGCTCAGTAACTATATCTCTTATCCCTCTCTGACACAGCGTTCTGAGGTTGCCCTTTCACTCGGCTTCATTTTTATTTTGCGTGCAACAAGACTCTTACGACCTTAGCATAAGGTTTTATTTTTTTTATTTTAGTTGCAAGATGCACAGATAGAGCTCATTCCTGTTGTACGTAGTACTTATTACTTCCATGGGCGAGACAGACCGATGAGCGCCTCTAGCGTACACTCTGTGAATCTCATTGTCCATACAAAAATCTGTGTTACACTACACCTGACGTCCGTGCTAGTTGCTTGTCAAAAAGTAGAATGAAAAAAATAAACAAAGAAAGAAAATATATTTTCTTTCTTTCTTTCATTTCTAGAATCAGCTCTCTGAGATCTAGCTCGCACAGCGCGCTAGTGAAAATTCATTGTGCGAGAAAAACCAATCATCGTTAATTGCTTTGTGTAAATCAGTTAGGTACTACCTACTTTTTGTTGTTATTTATTTTTGTACTACATTGTCCATGTGCGCTCAGATCATAGTTACATTACTCGCTCACACAGACATTTACTGAGAGATTGCTACTGCTTGATGATTGGATTAAGCTCCTGATGATGAAACAATGGTTATTTTTCTTGTTCTAAGACTTAGTTTGGCCTGGAATAGATTTGCAACGCCCTATAATTCTATCTTGCACTGCTTCTTGCCGACCGAGTACCGTTGGTTCTTCAGTTAACGAAATGATAAATATTTCATCGGACAGATGGCGTTTGTAGGTTGGTTTATCATGCCCTCTTGTCTCTTCCTAATGACTGATGCGATTGTCTTGAAATTGTCTTACAGCGCTATCTATGATTCTATCTGGGTATGGTACTGCTTCGTGCCGGGCGTGTGTCATTGGTACAACAGTTAACGAAATCCTTGATCATTGATCGGGCAGATGGCGTTGTAGGCTTGGAGGTGTAGGCTGTGGATTATGTTCATTGTTCACAAAAGGTTCACAACTTTGATAAATAATGTTCACAACTTAACAATGAACATAATCCACAGAGTTCATTGTGTATCACTTTTACCGGCTATGTTCCTATGAATTTACAGAGTTTTCGAACGGTTCACCGTCACAATAAGTCGTCCACTAAAATTCATGAACAAAATTATGTATTTCGTAGGTATACGTACGACAATGTCGATATTGTTGATCTCAAGAACGTTTTAAGTTCGATCATAAAATAAATAAACCGTTATCTGGCAACCCAGATAAAACATAGTTTTAGTTAGGTTTAGTTAGATTTTTAGTTAGCGGTCATTTTGTGGCTTCATCTATGATTAGACTAGGCTACGTCCGTATATTTGTAAGGTTCGTGAAAACCCATAAGTTTTTACGAAACTCTGAAAACGTTTGTGACGTTGACGCGTCACAAACGAAGTGTCCCAGTATAATTAGGCCATGTGCCGTGATGTGCCTAAAAGTAGGGTAGGATTCTCTAGGAATAAGATACAGAATCGGCGTCCGCCTCATGTCAAAGCAAAACAAAGACAAAAATATTTTAAAGTTGAGTAAAAAAAACCACGCAGCCACCTCCTGTACCTACTAACCAGCACCGATTTCAGACGGTGTCTGAGAGAAGCTAGTGAAGGGTTATACGGGTAACGGGAGAAAAATCACTAGAGAAAAGTACAAATGAAACAAAGTTTAACTTTATTGAAGATTTATTTTCTTACAATTCATTTATTATTTTGGTTACATAAACCTAGAGCTTTTTTACACTAGGTACATCGTAGTTAAATGTTTTATGTAAGTATAAGTAAGTAAAAGACATTTTATACATTTGTGTTAAGTAGATATTTATTTACTTAAGTATATAATTTGTCTACATTTTCTGGAGAGAGAAATAAACTAATTAAATACACAATCTGATTCAATTACAATTTTACAGGAACATTTTATCATTCCTGCAGTAGGTACAAGCTCAATAGATGGATTACAAAGGACGTAAAGCAGCGGCGGCGCTTTTCTATTTTGTGAATGGGTACAATATTTCATCTCACGTAGTCCGTTGGACTATGTTTGTAGTAGTGCACATTGTATTAGTGTGCGTAGGTACGCTCAGAGCCTCGGAAGAAGGATTGCTTTAGTCCTTTGATGAACAATCATCAAAGTTCTGAGCTAAGAGCAGATAATGACAGCGAGTACCGTCAACATGGCAACAAATCGCAAAGTTTCATGACCTTACATGAAATGAGATCATTTGTAGAGCACAGTGGTTTGATGACATTGCACTCATCTATAGTTTGTAGGCAATAACCTACCCAACACTAGACCATATAGTGTACCTACCTTCATGGTACAACAATTGATAAACTTTACAAATTATCTATTTACAGAAATAATTATACAACTCACGAATACTATACTTAAGTATTATATAATACAACCAGAGTCTTGACCCGAAACTTATAAATTATAAACTTTACTTAACTTAGAAATAAATTGGTTTTGTTTTAAGGGTCGAAGTAAAAATATGAATTGACATGCTGACACATGCAGAGCCTAACTGTGATTTGTCTCTTCTATGAAATATTTCTCAGCGTACAGCTAAAGCACTGTTGTGCAAGATAAAGAATTGCCATCCTCTTCCTCAAAGTTTAATAAATTTCTAATTAATAATTACCTATAATATAACATCGATTGTTTCTCAACCGATGTCGTTCGGTATACTATACAAATTTAAAAAACAATTTGGTATTTGATTGCTATCGCTATACCTAGATTTACGCGCACTCAGACACGCATAATAGGTACACTTCACTACTACAACCAAGCCTGAGCGGACTTCGTGAGAAAAAACAACTGTACCAAAACTTATGCAAAATTCACTCGTTCGGCACGTCCACTAACGTCCATCGTCAGGCCCACCGTACCCCTGGCCGTAGATCGGATGGTACGGGGTGTTTTACAAAAATTAAAAGATACTACTATCTCTGTGCAATCACTCATATCAATCCGTTGCTACGTTTCGATTTTTCATACTTTTGCCACGATCGGAGGACTGGGAATAACCCCTCCTTTCTACCCCTTAGGAATGGAATTTCGAGAAATCCCTTCTTAGTGCACTTCTAGGGTAATAAAGGAATATTTCATCTAAATTTTAAACCTATAAGGGTCCACCGGTTTAGGCTGTGCGTTTCCTGACAGTAACTCAACTTCTTCAATAAGTGAAATCTGAATCTGATAACATAGTTCAAATGAAAAAAGTTTTAAAAAATTAGAAACGACGCATTACCGTAATTACGTAATAAGCGTAATTTAGGTAAACGCCACAACATTTTTGAGGCGTTTTATTAATAAACGTGTCAAAAAGAATATGAATGAGAATACTTTTGAGATGATAAAAAAAAGAGAGGATCAAATCATAAATGATGACCTCATTACCTACTGACGTACAGTTACAAATTATAAAAGCAAGTGAATCTTCAATTAGTCACGCATTAGAAATATTGCGCACATATAACTTACTAAATTAAACCATTATTGTTTAAAGTAGTTTTAATGAGTGAGATATAACACTTTAGCTGGTGGTACCGTTTAACTTTAAAATACCCACCGTACCACGGTATTATAATCAGAATAATGATTCAGAGGTATATACGGCCATGGGTACGACCTTTTTGCGTACCTACCCGATATCTAAAACTGGCAGCAGGCACATAAGATATGTAGGTGTCAAGCCTACCAAGCTGCCTATCTACCTTCTTAGATAGGTAGTTGATTTTTTTGTGGGCGTCGCTGTCGCTTTAGGCATTTTATGCTCTGGCAGTTCCATGAGTTCGGCAAAGGTGAAAAAAACGGCCGGATAATCGAGCTTGCACTTCAATGTGGGAATTTGAGCCGGGCACGAGGAGCTACCAGTGTTTCTCGGAAAAATCACGAAAGCGAAATGACGTTAATCTAGCATGAAAATCATAAATTATTGAATGAGCGTCATGCGTGACGTTATCTAGAAAACGAGATTTATCTGAGAACACGTGCCCAGCACATCGTTTGCTACAAGAACACGTTCTTGAGGTTGAGACACCCTAACTTTTGGAGTGAGCAACTAATTAACAATCACAGATTTCAAAAAAAATTGTAAATCCTCGTATACTCGTAAGCAAGGTCGGTAGAAGTCTCAGAAGTGATTTCAGTGGCAGCTAGTCACACCAATACTGTGTTTCTATCTGTGAATTAGGCAGCTAGGTACTTACTCTAAAAGTAAAAGTTAGCCTCCACAGGTTAGATACAACGATTACTATATATGGATAGCTTATCATTCATGTCCTATCTCTTTACATTCTTAAATAATAATACCTGAGTAGATACATGTAAATATTGTATCCATGTACTTATAGTATTATTTTGACACGCACAAATTATAAGTAGGTACCTATTTATTTCGTTGAAAACTAATTTATCATCATAAAATACATCATACCTACATGTAAGTAGGTGGTACGCACCTTCATAACTATTTTTATTTATCATTTATTTTGAATTTCTGTGATGTCACAGTTTTCAATAATCCTGCTCCTGCCTGATATAATAGAACACGATGTTATAATTATAAGTCTATTCATAAAAAATATGTCTACATACTCAGTAAATTATTTAATAAATTAAACTAATTGGCATTTAAGAGGCTAGGCTAGGTAATTTAATGACTTCTAAAATCAAAATCATTGACTCTATATTAGTATGTCAAGAAACTGGACACAAGTACAGATTCATGTAATAGTAACTATACGACACATCAAAATGATAACATGACATTTGGCTTGATGCAAAGTCAAAGTCAAAAGTATTTTATTCATAGATATCACAAGGATCATTTTAAATTGTCTTTTAAACTATAATAAAATTAACTCCTGTTCCTAGACGACCAAACCTGGAAGAATCAGGCCAACAAACACAGCTTGGCCTTTATTTCCTTATTACTTCTTACAGCGTTCATCTCTCCTATTTATAAAAAAGGGAGTAGGTACATGAACGATGTAAAAAGATTTTTTTTCAACAATCTTTAGACATCCACTGCTGTACGAAGCCTAAAAAATTATGGGTCACCAAATATTGTTACTAAAAGTTTTAAACTTTTGAATTCACGGGAACTTGTTAAGATGGTTTTAAGCAGATCTCTGATGCTGCTACCTCTTGCAGGAAGACCTAACTAGATAAGAATTCTTACTCACATTCACTCGTAAGTTAAAATGAAATTCAATTGCATGATAGGAACGTCGAAGTGGATGAGATTCGGGATCTTGGGTGTGAAACCAAGACTCAATGGATATGACAAACATGTTGATAATATTGCCAAAAGAGCCAATAAAGCTTGAGAGCCAGCTTCTCTTCTATCAAATAGTTAATAGTAATATTGTACCCGACACAGCGTAGTATCTTCGAGTATTGTTCCCAGGTGTGGAGTCCACAGTACGAAACCTAAATAATGTCGATTTATAGAACTTTATTGTCTAAAGAAGGTTTGCCAGGGTCAAGGACCAAGGTCTGCTTGGCTTTCGGATGCATCAGAGGTATCTTATTGCAAGTGATCGTTGTTATTGAATTGGAGTTGTAATTAATGGTAACCCAGTTGGTATTGTTTTAGTTAAAAAATCTCAGTAATCAATTAGGTTATCATTGTGAGGCTGATTTGTACGTAAAAAATCAATTCCAAGGCTAGTTTCTAAGAACATAATTATTCATAATTACCTCATTTCATTTCTAACCATTTAAATTGTTGCCCAGTGGCACAACACCGGAAATAGGAGTTGCGGGGGACTTCTCACACACAGATGTACAACAATTTTCAAGTGCGCTACTCTTACTATTATATGGCCAGGAACGAGAAAAAGTCAGTATGATTATATAGTGTTTAAATTTCAGGTCAAAACATTCTATTACAAACTTCTTGACATGGTAATCCCTCGCCTTCGGCTTGGGCTTGCAAACGTCAACTCGTTTGTAATAACCTATTTACGACCGTATATAGTATCACAATGTAGGTAGGTACTACAATAATTAGATATAGGTATGTTATTATAATACCATAAATAAAATGTTCCTAGCGACCTTATAGGCACATAAATTTGATTAATCTCTCGTTGTTTTTTTTTGAACTTTGAAGCGAACGTAATTAAAATTTTTACTACTTACATAAAGAAAACTTCAAATGTAAATTTGTGGATATTATAAAGCAAATTGAAGTGGCAATGGGCAGGTCATATAGCTCAAAGAACTGATATTCGTTAGGGAATAAAGGCTTTCGAGTGGCGACCACAAACCGGACGACGCGTTAGAGGAAGGCCCGCCACTCGATAGACTAAAGACATTATAAACGTCACAGGAAGTCGGTGGATGGAGGCGGCTCAAGACTGTTCGTCGTGGCATTCTATAAGGGGGAGGCCTATGTCCAGCAGTGGCCTTCTACAGGCTGATGATGATGATGATGAGTAGAGATGCCGTATTTTGTGGTGTGTCCGGCCTAAGAATATAGGTATCCCTCCTTGTCGTCCCGTGGATGTCGTATAAGCTAACTAAAGGATTACGGGGATGGACAGCAGCATCCTGACCTGAGTACTCAACACCAATACTGCAATCACTAATCCGCCTGCCAAGCATGCTGATTATGGCATTGCATTCGATGGGGGAGGTCTCGTCAAACAGTGGACGTCTATTGGCTAATGATGATGATGAATATAACTAGGACATCATCATCACCAGCCGGAAGAAGTTCACTGCTGGAAATAGGCCGCTCCCAATGAATGTCTCGACGAACGGTCAGAGCCGCCTTTATCTACCGACCTCCTATGACCGTTGAAATAGTAAAGAAGCCAGTACAGTTGTGTAGGTAGGTAGTTACTTATAGCTATGATATAGTGTGTCTTTACGTTAGTGTGTTTGCACTGAACCTATGATTGAACCTGAAGCTATATCACATAGTTTCCGGTTAACAATCGCTGAGCTCATAACCTTGCTACTATCGGAACCAGACCATACTTTTTTGCATAGTTTTGATTCCGAAAATCATCCACTAAGGGTTCTATTTCACTGCAATGTCATAGAATATCAGTTTCATACACTTTATTTATCGAGACTTCAGTATCTTTAACCGGCTGATTTTCATTTTCAGTTGTAGCATGAGTCAAATATGCATCACTGTTGATGCTTATTTGACTCATACTTCCGGTGATCGCTAGATTCAGGTTCATTTTTGTGAGCAGATTTGATTCACTTCCCGTTTTTTTGAGATCGGATTGCGCGTTCGATTGCAGGGCGGAGCCGCTGCGCTGAATCATCTGGAGGCGCGCGTACTGCTCCTGCAACGCACGCTGCTTCTTGAGTAGCTCCTGGTGTCGGTGCTCGAGCAGTGCCTGCCGGCCGGCACCCAGCTCCTCGGGCGAGGTCGGTTCGGGGGGCGAAGCGAGCGGTGAGCGGGACGTGGTGCGTGGCGGTGGGGGCGGAGGCGCGCGCCTTGCTGCCAGTGCTAGCAGCTCGGGATGTCGCTCGGGCACAGGTGGTTTTGGCGGGTGCTGGCCGCGCGCACGCACCGGGGGCGATGCGTCTGTGTCGCTGCCGCTGGGGTACGAGGCTAGGCGGCGTAGTGGCCCGTCCCCGCGACCGCCTCGCTCCGCACGCTCCCGCTCGCGCTCGCTCGGCTTGGCGAAGGTCTGCAGCTCGTCTAATAGCGCATCGAGTGCGTTCTCTGGACGCACGTCTGCTCCTCGAGCTGCCCGCCCGTCGCACCCGTTCCCGCCCTGTGCACCATTCCACCAACTCTAGCTCTGTCCGTACATCGCCTAATACATTAAAAGCGCGATTGCAAAAGCAAATCTGTATGATGCCCATGGGAATACTTGATATGGTATCTTTTTGTACTTATTAAAAGAGAGGTTAAAGAATATAATATATAGGTAGGTACGTACTTGATTTTGACTTTTGCCATCGCGTTTTTAGATCATAGGTTTACACGACATTACATTCAAACATTTAACAATCATTCGATCATGTAACATTAATATTTCACATGTAATAAAAACACTTAGACACAAAATAAATCACTTAAGGGAAGGTTACCGGTAGGGCGTTTACGCCCTTTTGTACGCGAACAAAGTTTGCTTCTATTTTTGCTATTACTTTATCAAACTCCATGAAATGTTGTACTCATGATCAGCACACTAATATCTAGACCCGTGATGAGTCAGTTTTTAAAAACTCGTTTTTTTATTTATGATTTGATAACCATAATATTATAATTTTATAAGAAACTAATGCACCACGGGTCCAGATATTAGTGTAAGTACTGATAATGTGTACAAAGTTTCATGGAGTTTGAAGAAAATATAGCCAAATTAGAAGCAAACTACGTTCGCGTGATAGTTCCCTTTTGATAGCTGCCGGTGACCTTCTCTTAAAACAAAAGGCGAGGCCTGTGTCGCTGTCATCAAATAAAATTATTAACTTCGGATATTTCAAATCAAAATGTACCTGAACCTCGTGAGTATAGGTACCTACCAAAGTAGGTAGGTATTATAAATCTTGACTAATAATTACTGTGTTGACTGCCATGAACAAAGATAGAAATGTTCTAATGAAAATTATAGTAATGATCAAATTAGACTAAATTGTTTGATAGGTAGTAGATACACTTATTATTAATTAGTAAATTCAAATAAACATCGCGTTTGATCTGTCATTACTGCATCTAATTAAAAGTCGGTGTATGGGTAGGAACTTAGGTTAGTTTAAAATAGCCTATCTAAATGATTTTTCTTTATTGTTCGGCAGGTAAATGGTGGGCACGTTATTATTACTTTATTTGAAGACAGTTTAAAAATATATCAGCAGCTTATCGAAGAGATTAAAAAAAAATGGTGGCCGATATAGAAAATAACATACCGGTGAATATAATAATATTATAAATACATAATAAATGCATCCTATTACTTGTGATTATATTATGAGATATTACGTTTACAATTATTGTTAATTTCACTCTTAACAATTGTGGTGATATTGCCATTAGTCAAAAAATAATTGTAACGTAAGCGTAATAACTTTAAACCAACTATCTACTGTAAATAACTACTGAAGAACTAATTATGCGAGTTACTATTATAACCCTAAACTAAATCAAAAAGCTAAAATGAATACTGCGATCGAATACGAATGATTACCTCCAAGTCCTACGTTGTTTATTGATGTATATGAAAATAAACTTGAATCCTCGACTTGCACAAAAAGTGACAGCATTAGCAATTAATTTAGAATAAATTACCTGTGCTCCATACGTGTAGGTTACTTTTGTTCGAATTATTAAAAGGCCAATCGGTGGGGTAGGTAATACAGGGACACCATGATTGGGTGTGCCCGTTCATAGGTCGAGATAAATAGACGTTACTTAGTCCGTACTAATGCTTTAGAACTGTCCATGTCACTGTCACACAAATGTTAAAACATGAGTGCTAGAGAGTGACAGGGACAATGCTAAGCATAAGTACGTGCTAAGACGTCTATTTATCTCAACCTTAGTTTTTCATACTCGATGATACTTTGGTTCATAAATTCGCGATAAAGATGGCAAAGACACTGGTCGATGAATGTGGTAAGAGTTGAAGGAATGTGGATGATCTAGGTAGGTAAAAGGTGTGTGAAAATGGGGTGTTAAGGCATTTCATTGGTTTCCGAAGGTACTGGACTGTGTGCTGCTCCTGATACCAATGTACTGCAACAGAACAGAAAACAGCGAGATGCACAAACTATTTTAACAAAGCCACTGTAAACAATAAACATGCTTGTAATCGAAATACTGTTGTTTTTACACTTGCACTCATGTAATTGACTAATATTTATGTAGAGAAATTTGATGATTCGAACAACACATGGATTAAAAACAATAACTTTTCTTTCTCGTTGGTATCCAACTCACGGAAAAAATAAATAATGTAGTATTTATATCAGAAGCAATTATTGTCAAACCAAATTAGGTACATGGTCCTTTTAGTCAGAAATGTGTTTTTGTTTATATATTTTTTGATATATTTGATGTTTGTAGATTAGGTATTATCACGTGTGGGCTGCGGCTTCAAACTGAACAAAAAGACCGTGTATTAATTCAACCAAATTCATGCATATACAGTTGATATACAGTATACATACAGTATAAACCAATACTCCCTAATCGCTTTTAAATTTAGTGGTTAAGATTTTCTAAAATGTGCGTCTAAATAAACGAGGAAACAATAAAATATAGTAACATTTAATTGCTTAATGACAAGCTTAACTCATCTTCAGCTGCAGCAGGTAGGTACACACTAACAAAGTCTACGGATCAAGGTGTTTAGTGAAATATTTTTAGAAAATGTACCGAGCCAATATGAAGTGTGAATGCAGGCGGAATGCTTATAAAGTTTTTTTTAAATTATTTTTTTATTTAATGAAACAAAAACAGGGCTTTGTCGCTGTGCGACCACATCGCCCAGCTTATAAAGATAGTTGAAGTTTTTAAGTTTATATTAAAAGAAAAAGTAACGATTAGAAAAGAAATTGCGTTCGTAAGTGAATTCAATATTAGAGGACTACGCATTATAAAAATTGTGCAGCATACGTGTTGCCGTAATTTGTCTTGGCAAGAAATGCTTGGTGCCTTGGGAGTGCTTGAAGCCCAACGCACCTATCGCGACGTTGCGAATGCCATTGAAACGGCAAAGCGTGATCACTAGACTCTGGATACGGTATCGCCTTACAGGCAGTGACGGATTAAGACTACTTGATGCCCTAAGCAATCCACGCCTGTGGCCCCCCTATCCGTATGTCAACTAGAATCGGTCTAGTTGTTTGCAAAATAAGATGCTGAGATGTAACGTACCTTAGAAGTGGAGGACAACAATAAAAACCAAAGCATAATTTATTTAATTATTGAAATGCGCCTTGCAGCTTTTCCGGGCATTGAATTCACGCAAGATAGTATTAATGTCCAACGTTTTTAACATATCGAACTCTATGTATAATATTGATAAATTATCGAGCCTTTCTTGTATTATATTTGTCCTTTTATTTTTTTTATATTTATGTTATTTTGTTGTGCTTCTTCTGGTGCCCGTCTGGGGCGTGATGCCCTAGGCAATTGCTTAATTTGATTAAGGGTTAATCCGTCACTGAAGAGACATGGCCGAACGACATCATGGAAAATAACAGGGTATACAACACAAAGACAAGTTGTTTACAAAACGCCGCTAGAAGGCACTTCAAAATTACAGCGCTCCAACTCGTTAACTCTCTGCCATGCGCGGTTGCAACACGTAGTTTATCAGTGTACAAACTGCCAAAAAGGAGACTGCGCATGAAGTGAACCTTCATGAAGCCTGGGACCTAAAAACCTTTTTCTGCATCTTTGTACAATTTGGAGACTGATTCCACAAGAAACTTTAGACAAACTGATATTGAGCATGGAAAGACGATGCCGAGTAGTAACAAATACCTTAGAATTTCCGACGGATTATTAACATGTGTTAAGATGTATAAAATTGTTTATGTTTTTATCTTTGTTAATATTTTTTATTCGTAGATTAAGAAAAAAGTTTGAAAATATGGTTGATCCCTAGACTTTGTTGATATGGTTGAAACCTAGACTTTGCATATCAATAAAATAAAATGTCTTAGAAGTAGAGCTCGCGACCATACACGTTTTTCAGATTAGGCATAAACGAGCATTGGTCACGTAAACTAGAACTTTTTTATTTTGTTAAGGACGGCGTGGTCGCTGTTTGACTAGAATTATTGGAGAGCTACCGTCGAGACACGTTGGCTGGCAGTCGTCAACAACTACCCTCAGTCAAAAGGAGCACAGCAAAAGAGCACCGAAGGTCGTTCTTCCTCTTCAAATAACTGCCGTGTTGCTAATACACTGGGCAGATCAAGCTAACAACAGTAGAACATGCAATATAAACACATGGCTGCAATCAAGAACCGTTAGGTGTTTGATATTTGAAATCGACCTATTTTCGATTCACGTCAATCAAATACCTACTCTTTGTAAGAATTTAACATATAGTTTTTATTTTTATAAACATCATTGATTATTCTATGGTTAAAAACACGATATTTGAAACTTCACTCAATCATAAAATATTACAAAAACAGTCAAATCTTTGACCGTTTTTGGATTTAATTTGAAGAATATCAAACTTATACTAACCAAAAACATGTTGAAAATATGCAATGACGTTTAGAAGAACATTCTATGGTTATTTTTGCTCAAAACGGTTTTGTTTCATAATAAAACTGAATAACAAAAAGCCAGCGCGCCTCGCTTCAGTAAGAAATAAATTGCGGAAGCTCAAACATTAAATAAGGTAAGTTTGATAAGTATTCTATAAGTACTTATTTATAGCCCATAAATGAAAACACGACAGAGCAGTATTTTAATTGCCTAATAGGTTGTATTGTCACAATACGCGCAGTTCAAAGGAACTCGCTTAGCTCGTGGTGTATAAAAATATTGCTTCGCAGTATAAATTGTAACAGTAATATTATCAAGTTTATTGGTTCAAAAGATATAACGTAGGTACAAGAAATTACAATATGGTTACATATATTATGTTACATATGTTAGCTAAGTGTAGTAGGTAGGTAGCCTACCTATGTACTACTTTTGCGCAGACACGTAGGTGCAAAGCTATGTGCAGTAGCTAAGAACAGTAGCTATAGGTACAACCTACGAATACGCCTGATGGACCAAGACAAAGAGGGGCATCTAGTATAACCTGATAAACGTTAATTCCCGTTGTCCCCCACCTGTTTGGCGCCACTGGGGTACAGTGGAAAAGTGTCGCTGTCCCCCAGTGATGGCCAACGGCACAAAATAATTTCCAGCTACTGCACCTAGCACCTATACCTGTTAGCGCGAAAGTAGTAGATATGTTCTACCTTGTTATGTTGTACCTTTTACACCTAGCTACTGTACCTAGCTATTGTAAATCAATGCGCAATACTAATATTACCGATACGTACCTTAAATAACGAATTGTAAAACAAAAATAGGTACTGTTACTACTGCTAAATTTTTGGACAACGAGGTCAGCGAGTTCATTAATTAAATACATATTTGTCCGCGCGACCCGCCTCGCTGTTAGGGAGTTCTAAATGCCTACTGCGCTCAAATAACCTATTTATAAAATCTAAATTTATAATACAGGTAGTTCACCCCGAATAAAAACCTCGTCAATAAAAACGATGCTGTGCGTGGTCCGACACCACGCTCCGAAGTAAAAAAAACGCTATATTACGCGACAATGAGGTAGGATCCTGCGGAGAAATAATGGTGCAAAGTCTGTTCTTTAAATAAATTAATTTTGTTTAATAAATATAATAAAAGTTATGTGTTGAGTCGGGTGCGATGCGCTATCCATGGGATTTCCGCCATATCTGAGATAATGTTTTTGTATGGACGGGTATCAGACTGAATTTAAAAAAAACCTCATATATGAATTCACCACCATCTTGTTTTAGAAAAAACCTTAGGTATGTACGTGTTCAGATCAAATCCAAATCATTATTTGCTTTGGAAAGTATTGAAACCACAGCAAACTTTGAGTTGATCGCATCACGCGTTGGGATGCTCTTTTATAAAATATAAAAAAAAAATACTTGAAAACATGGAAAGAGAGGCTTTGGCAGTAGTATAGGCAGCTACCAAGTATAACCGTGGGTACATTAAGGCATCAGAGGTTATGATAAAAATGACCACCGACCTCTGCGATGTCTCACCTAGCGGCCGCTTATAGCGAGGTGGGCTCCAAGTATAACCTTCCCATCGAGTACATACCTGGTAAGTCGAACGCTAGTTCGCCTATACACTCTCACGGCCACTTTGTGCC
The DNA here is from genome assembly GCA_951392215.1 of Epirrita christyi. NCBI lineage: Eukaryota > Metazoa > Arthropoda > Insecta > Lepidoptera > Geometridae > Epirrita > Epirrita christyi. Next base: position 14,664,293 of record OX595833.1, on the reverse strand, counting down.
AATGAGGCAGGTTGTGACATCTGCTATGCTGAAGTTGATATTCCGTCAAGAAGCCCCAAGGACGGTCGTGAGAACCGACGCGAGATCTTGTGTCTACCGTCGATCCGTTTAGGGGCAGGGGTTCGTGTGATCGGGGCCTTCACGATATCAGACGGCATACTGTACAGGTACGAACCAGAAGAATACGAGGAAGAGACTGCATGTCTAGTAGTACCTGAACACGAGCGCGAGAAAGTCCTAAAGGAATACCACGACGCACCAACGGCTGGACATTTCGAAGTGGAGCGCTCTAGATTGAGTGAAGTCGAAGTACTACTGGCCTGGGATGAGACAGATTATCATCACGTACTTGAAGATATGCATAGACTACCGTACAAATCCGATAATAGTAAACCAGCCGGATTATTGCAGACTCGCGCAACCATCGCCTCTTTGAAGTCATTTGAGTGAGGGTAGTTACCACGTGTGTCAACGCTTCGCCAACCTTCTCGACGTTAGCTCCGAGAAGTTTTTTTTGTGTTTTGCGTCTCACGGCGTTTGCATTTGCTAGTTTCAAGTATGTTTAGATTAGTTTGCAATTGCAACGGTGCATTAACTTATTTCCAAGTGGTCAAAGTCAGTCAAGTCATGTTTTAGTAAAGCGGTGGCCTTTTTACTTCAGAGGTAAATTTCTGCCACTTTGAAAAGTCACGCAATACACGTCTATTTCGTTTCTGCGACAATTTCTGCCCCTTTGAAAAGCCCCCTAGATATTCGTGAATCATAAGATCTGTGTTCTTAATCGTTAAATTAATACAATACGGATTCTTAATCTGTGTAATCGTAGTTCTTATAACTTGCACTAAAGCATAAAACCCCTTTGATTATAGAAGATCGATATTTTACGTGTTTTGAGACAACACGCGCAATCCCGTCCGTTGAAAACAAAAAAGCGTGTTTTCGAGTACTTTTAACACGTATAATGGCGAGCACTAACAAAATGTGAAAAGTCGTGCAACGTGCTAGGTTAGGTTAATAACAATAATACAAAGGTGTAAATTCTGTGCAGTCGCTGTGTTTTACTATATTATTAGTCTTCTCGAAAAGTACCTACTACATTATTTTTTGTGCTATCAACTTTAGTTTAACTGTGGTGTACAGAATCCACACCAATATTGTAACTACTTAAAAAGTTTTAAATAGGTACATAAAACGACTCTATAAACTTTATTATTCTCCGGCTGACCGTTCAACATACATAACACCCAATAGTCACATGCATTAGACCTGAGGGCCTAGCCAAACGGCATTCGCTTCGAAGCGATTCCATTTCTACAGTTGTAATTCCATACAAAAGACCACGTGACATATCGATAGCTAACGTCAATCCCATACATTTTGGATTTTTCTACTGGCGTCATCGCTATTAGAATGCTACTTTGTCTACGGCCTCTGATCCCACACTACACTAGGGATTCCACCCCTGTGTCGTGTGTATCAGAAACAATGAGTATCTTGGTACCACAACACCCCAGACTTGAAACATAGGTAGATTTGCAGATCATGCAGATAATTTTGTGCTACAGCGGGAACCAAACCCGCACCTCTCGCATCTCAGCCTACTACGCGCCCGCCCCTTGACGCGGAGGTCATCGATTAGAGGTCCTTGTCACGACGCATCTCACGACCGTCAAGTTTGGTTGTGAACGGTGCTAATAAGGAAACACCTCTAAACGGTATAATGAATAATAATGTACGCGGTATACAGTCGTTTACTTAGAAAGTGGAAACTATATTGAAAATCTTATTTATTAGAAGAAGGGAACGCAATAAGAAAACCGGTCACGGGCTAGTAGGACTCCCAAATTACGAATAGGTTGGAAAAATGTTGATAGGTATCTTAATCATTTTACCACGAAATTGTGTAACGCAAACTTAGTTTATTTTAGAAACAGGGTACCAAATTTATGTGTGTTCAATTAATTTAGTTGAGACAATTCCATACTATATGTACAAAATTTTAATTAAATTGAAAATTGGCCAATTAGAGAGCCAATTAGGAGGAGGTATAGATCACTCTAGAATCCGTGCCGTGCGTAGAAATCCGTACCTTTTGAGGTACGGAGCCCTAAAAGGAAGGTATTGAAAATAAAATGGCAGAATATGTGTATAATATCAGTCTAGGTCACCTAGAAAGGACCTCGAAGCTAACGGAATGTTTAATAGCAGCACGCCTATCGCCATAACATGACTTTTGTGCCATACTGGCTGTTTATAAGATAGTTTCGCTAAAAATTAATATACTACAACGAGCATTAACGTTCTAAGGTAAAAAAGCATGCGTACCAGTGGTGATGATAGTACTGAAAAAGGCAAAAATAGTTAAAATTATCACGACAGCTTGAACGAGAAAACCTATCGGATATTCCTTAACGTTAAAGCATCGTGAGTCTATTTAGTGCAACAACATGCCTGGATAAATATAGCCAAATTCGTGGTAAGAGATTAACATTAAGATATTGGATAAAATAAAAGTAAAGTAGATACAATTAAAAGTAAACACATACGCACGTGGTAAGATAAAATATTAAAGAACTAAAATTAAAACGTATATAGGTATTATAATGACGAAAAATTACTCGTGTATAATAATAGCGTCCCGAAACAGGTTATGCTCTCTCCACGCAAACTGAGAGGAAATGAAATGCATCGTTAAATCAATTCAGTTAAAAAATTACCAAATAATACAGAAAAATTAGGCCACGTTAACAATGTTAACATAAAAATTACACTTCTGCCTCCTCTCTTAAGTGTACTATTAATATGCATAAATATGTATTAAAGAAATAGGTATACTCCAGAATCTCCTTTATTGAATCATCATGTGTATATATTAAACTTTCGTTGAGTATGAGTAGTTTAAAATTGGCATTGTTTTCCTGAAGCAAGGGTAGTGCTTTTTTTACGGGATTATGTGCAAAATAATTTACAAATAGGTAATTTTAGTCTGATGGAATATCATCACACTCTGTCATATCAACGCGTTTAGGATAAAAATAAAGTGATTTTTATCTTTTTATTAGCCACACTACTTACTACTTTCTTGGATCTGTCTGGAAACCAGCGCTGCTTGATTATGTTCATGTCTGTAGGTTCACAGGACCATAACCGCACAGGATCTATCAGTAACTAGGTACTCGTAGTTACGCTGAGACAGGGTTTGTTGACTAACCTTATAGTTCGCTTTCAGGATACATGAATCCGTACATGTATTTTTGTCTGTTATCTGTATGTGTGCCTAGCTGTAAGATTTCCTATAGAGTTAAAATTTTATAATTGTGCTCTAGTATTGGCAAGAGAATATTTTTGTTCTGTTATTTGTTGTATTGCCCTTTTTTCTAATGTTGTGATTTGTGTATTTGTGTGCGTATGTAACAAAAGTTTTGAATGTAAGTAAGTACCTATTTCATTTAGTTTACTAGCTATTCCTTTAAATACAGTGGGAAGAAGTTATTCCTTATTAATCAAAGCGAAGTGTTACCGTCTCATGACAAATTGATGTATCTATTATATATAACAGATCCTATAATTATTATTACTATAGTTTGTTCAGTGTTTGCTTTCTTTGAGAAATTATCGAAGTTAATTAGATGGTTTAGTTTTTTGTTTATGTTATTTTATTTATTCAGGTAAACCATCAGCGTTACAATTAGTTTAAATGAAATATTATAAATAAAAAAATAAGGCCACACAAAATATGACAAAAGTTTATAAGTTTATAACAATGAAAAGACGTGATTTAATTTTAAGACGCACTATTTTTTTATCAATCTATAAAATATGTCTCAGACAAGTAACATAAATAAAAATAACTTGGTAATTCTCGTCTAATTAGGATTGAAAAATAAGTTAAAATACATTTTCATGTACTTACGTTTACGTAAAAAGAATGAAAACAGTAAATTAGTACTAACATCAGTAATACGAGTTAATTAATTTGAAACGTTTGGAAATCTGCGGTTAATATTAGTAACAAGTCTATACAACAAGTGTTAGTTTGTCGTGGCAAATGTTTCAAGTTGAAACAAAACAGTGAATAATTTGCCCCGACAAACTAACACACTAGAAAGAATCAATTTGTAGGTACAGAAAATGTAATTAAAAAGACTTCGGGTTTTTAAGAAACAAACAGAAACACAAACAGTTTGTTTAGATGACAAACAAATCTCGACCTATAAGAATAACCAAACAAAACTAAAAATCCATTTACAGAAAACATGGTTTTTTAAATACCTCAATTTGTCATGACACGGAAGAGTGGCATAATTTATGGTGTCAGGGTTTCATTCCGAATGTTTAATTTTCCAAATTATATCTTTGTATGTACTCACATTTTACATTAGTACTTGGGTGACCGAGCTTTGCTCGGTAAAATTGGAAAAACGAGTTTTACCAGAGATTAATTAGCTAGATCAATTTATTGCCCCCCAAAAACCCCCATATAGCTTTTTCTTCGAAATCGTTATAGCCGTTTTTGAGATTACAAAATATGAAAATACATACAAATATTGCTCGTTTAATAGTATAGGATGAGTACATAAAGTGCAGTATCTTTATGAGCAATTTGATGGCATCCTAAGTCAAGTTTTCGACTTATAATAGTAAAAAAAAAACATTTAATCTATGTAGGTTAATTTAATTAACATTTAGTCTATCTTTTCTGAAAACTGAAAAAGATACCTTCGTAAAGTATATATTTTTACGGCCTGCATTATTTTGTCGATACATTTTCTTTTTAATCATTTTTTTTTCACGATTCTATTTTCTTACAGAAAAGAAGACTAGAGTGTGATGGTTATATAGTTTTTAATAATAATTTACGAGCCGATTCTTTTTTACAAATAAAGTACACCTAGTTATAGATACCGGGTCATTCCTTAATGCGCACACGCATACACTGAGGGATCAAGCTTCTAGAGTTAAATAACGTTACAAAGCGATTTAGTCGAAAACAAAAAAATTAGGTAGATGATAATTGCAAGGATTATCTAATATTAATCTACTTACGAATGCTGTAAGCTCATAGTGCTTCTTTTCAGATGTAGCAAATTGAGGGTGCATGATTGGAAGGCAAGCTAAGTGCTGACAAAACAACTTATAGATAATGGATCCAAATCTAAAAGCTGAAGGTTTGGCAAAGGGAGCACATAAGAATTTAAGCTTCAAAGTGTTGGAAAAAAATGCAAATTTTATAACTTTTGGCAAACCTGCAATTGTTAAGCGAACTTTCGTTATTAATATCAGACAATAAGATTCCTGAGATCATCTGCTTATTTATGTTAGATATTTAAGTTTTGATTAGACTAAGTATCTTAGGAAGAAAATTGTTGGTTTTTTTGTACACAATTTAATAGAACCAACCCATTATTATTGTTAGTATTTTGGTATGTAAAAATCAGAAATTTAAGTCAGCAAATTTTATATTTCTGTATTTCACAACTACCTTTATAAATCGTAATCGATCGAAAGAATGGTTCAAACAGATGTAATTTATATTATAAGGTTGTAGTAATGCTGATTTACAAGACTTGTTCAGATAAATTACCCAAAAAAAACACATTACAGTCAGCTAAGCATTGTGAACATGATATTTTGGGGATTGATTTTCATTAGTCACTGTTTGTTTGGGGGTACAGTATAGCCCCATTTTCCCATGTGCCCCACTGTAGGCACATGTGTCTAATTGGTTCAATTAAGGATAAAGTGAATCCCAAGTGCAGTGCATAAATTCTAATTGTTAAATAAGAATATTTACGCTGGTTCTACTGAGAAACCTATAGACGAGACATGCTTGTCGAAAAAAACTATGATTTGAGTTTTAGTAAATTTGTGATATATTTGGAATTAGGTCACCAAAGTTTTCTTTGTTTACCAATCTGCATTACTACACCCTATAGAATTGTATAAGAATGAATGTATGTAAAATCATGAAGGCCTTTAGGAAATTGTCAATTTTCTTCCTATGGGTGAAAAGTGGTGTCATTGTATGATCCTGTGAGGTGTCGCGTTTAATACCTTGTTATTGGGTGTCTGAGGGAGCGAGCTCTCTAAGTAGTCGTCAGCTGGGCCAGCGAGGCATGACGTGGAGCCCTGCGATGACCCCGGGGACAGTCGCCCGTCAGTTATGGGAAGGCGTTGCTCCTGCACGCAGGCCAGTCTGAAACGATATATCACCTCTCATTCCCTTTTTGTTGTTCTCTTGATTCTCACAGGAGCGTTTTCGAATCCGTATGACATTCAAGAATAGTCAAAACGACCGAATGAGATAAAAAAAACAGTTTCAGGAGATCATAAATATTGAATTATCAATATAATCAAACTTCTCATAACTATCACAATCAATGTCTTCAAATGATGATACATTATATCGGAGAAAATGTATGTGTCGGACACAGTAACGTGATGAAATAAAGAAGAGATGAGGGTTCTACGTCACCTTTTGAGAGTGACTAGCGTCCCCGTCAGTTTTTTGCACCGTCGCAGCGCCAGCTCGAGTCGCTCTGGTTCCTCTTCTAGCATTTTCTCTTTACGCACCACCTGCAATTTAAACATGCAACATCAGCCGTCACTATCAGCATCACCAATATTACAATCAACACCATTATGTGTCGTGTCTTTATTGAAGCTGATTGGATATAGACTATTGGACTGATGATGATGATGATGATAAAACATCTCTTATGCGCTAGGTGTTCCCTACTATATTGGTGTAATCGAGCATTATAAGGCCCCCTTCCACCTCTAAAGGTACCTGTCAGGTACAAAATCAGGTACCCACCTATACTCTGATTTTTAATCTTAGACAATTTTTGTAAACAAAAGAATGACACTATGTCTATAAGCCTACAACGCTCTACGGATCCAGTATAACAACAGTTTCAGGGTGCTGATGGGGTTGCCGCGGTTCTGTAGCGCATCAGGCATGTTCGCTGATGCGCGCGTTGATGACTTCTACGCCATCATACGCACCAGAACTGCATCAATGATGAGTCGCTTCCGCGATAGTGCCAACAGCATGCTGGCCGTTGTGGCAGACCATTTTAATTTTAATTCCGGCTCACTGGGTTTCAAAACATCAGCCAGTTGCCCAGCTTGTGACTCAATAATTACCTGACATCATTATAATATTGACTACTTTTAATGTGACTGTTTGAATTAATATGTTTACTATTTATTATAATTTTGTATACTTACTAACATTATTTTTAAGACGTAATTGCTAACAAAATGGATGACATGTGAATCACTCTGTGTGAAATCTGATTAACAAATAAATTATTATTATTATTATAACTGTCATGCATGTGCATCATAAACTTATGATACACAATCATGACACTTTTACACACAGTGGCATATCTTGACATTTGAATGTTTACAAAAATTATCTAAGATTAAAAATCAGAGTAATAGGTACAGGTTGGTAGTACAGAATCATTGTCTTACACATAGGTACACTGGTAGTGTTTCTGGGCATCATTCAAACCACGCTAAAATTATCACGGCCCCTTTTATTTCAGTCTATTAAAAAGGGCACGCAATACTTACAATGCACTTTTTTAGATAATACTGCATAGAATTGCTACCACAGAGTGTACAAAATAGATATGATGGAAAATTCGTATTTAAGTTTAAATATATAAAATAACTGGTAATGGGTTAAGTAAGCTTGATGCAGTTTTTACTATCGTGTCGAGGGTTTTTAGTGTCTTGGCTAGAACATCTAATAAGGAAGTAATCAGGTTCCTCGTGGGCGGAGGCCCAGCACGAAGCAATAGGTGTACCTATCTAGTAATAGGTTATTGCAACACACTATTAAATTGTTAAAGAAAAACTGACTCAGGAAATTATATAAAGTAACGTGGGAGCAAGAAATAGTTGGTTTCACTTTTCATAGGTGTTGTCAAACGATAACGACGTTTGACGTGGTGTGCAATTAAGTGTTTTCTATGTATCTCTACATTGGTAGCGGCTTTACCTTATCCATTTCTGCAGCTAACTTCGCTTTCATCGTCTCCTGTAGGACTGGGAACTTTACTTTCCAATCGGCTACGGTTTTGCTGCTTTTTGACAGCACCATTGCTATGCGTTCGATATCAGCCATGTTCACTCTTGTCTCCCTGGAATTAAAAAAAAATGTAGCTAATTAAATAATAGCAAAGCGTAAATATGGGACTAAATTTCAAGAGTGGAATTTTAAGGGAGTGCTGTCGGCAAGGACTTTTTGGACGAACATTCACATTTAATTTTTACGACCTCTGTGGTGCGGTGAGCGAATAGCCGGCTGATATGCAAGAGGTTGCGGGTTCAATTCCTGCTGCGGGACAAATATTTGTATGATCTGCAAATATTTGTTCCGGGTCGATGGGTGTCATGACAATGCACAAAACACCCCAATGCGGGCAGTAACGGATTAAGACTACTTGATGCCCTAAGCAATCCACGCCTGTGGGCCCCCTTATCCGTATGTCAACTAGAATCGGTCTTTAAACCTTTACCCTCTAAAAATTAGTCCGAGAAACTTTTTTTGGTGACGTGAGCGGTGAGAGTGAGACGTGATGACCTAAGGACGGTTTTTTTTGGTGCCCCCACAGACGTGATGCCCTAGGCAATTGCTTAATTTGATTAAGGGTTAATCCGTCACTGAATCCGAGACGTCAGTGTAGATCTTTACTCCCTTTTTGAATTAGATTAGAATTAGATTACCGATTTCGATTGGAAACGTACTTGTACCTATTTGCGGCTTGCCCACGTAAACGTTCCACCGTTGCCTCTAGCTCGTACAGATCGTTTTCAAGCAGAAGCATGTCTTGACGGTAAATCTCCTCGTCACGGGTCAGCTGCTGCAATGAAATTAAGTATTTTTCTCTTCGTACGAGAAAGAGTAACGTGAATAATTTTAGGTTTTCAGGTTCAAAATGCTCAAAAAGAAACGATGTAAAAAATAAAAGTTACCATTTCAGGGGCTGCTTCAGCAAAAGCCTCAGCCAAGTTGCCAATCTGAATAATGGCCTCACCCATCATCTGACGCATCTGCATCGCATGCCCGAGCGTCGAGCGGCGCAAGTTTCGCGTCTGTCAATCAAAAAAACGCTTCTTATACTAAAGTGCATCACACACGCAGCAGACGCGGTAATATGCGTATAAAAACTTATCGCATCTGAACGAATTACACACGTAGCAGATACGATAATATACGAAAATGATACATTCACGTGGAAACCTTCAAACTGTATTGTATTTCAATTTGTATACGCAGATATAATCTGTCCATCTTTTGATATATGTTGGTGCCTACAGATGCTTGACGGTAAAATATAAGTGATCTGCTACGTTTGTGTTACTCCTTGAGTTTAGTATATAGAGCGATATGGACAGATGAGCGCTCAGATACAGATATCTTACCGCGTCTGCAACGTGTGTGACACACTTTAAAATCTAATGCTCATTTATATCAACCACTTGCTGGCCACCTAACGCTTACGAGACATATCATATTATGTATATACATACACCATCAAATTTGTCATGCAACCTGTCTGTCTATTTGTCAGTTTTTCATAACCTGTCAATTTGACATGTATTGTAATATGTATATCATGAAATATATATTGGTTGGTGAAAATAGGCTTAAAAATAATCATAAGGTTGCAAGCAGTTTTCGCTATTGCCAAATCATTCGCACTGGGAATAGTAAAGGAAGGCGAACTTACCTCAATCCTAAGATCACGACTCTGTTTTTGCAGCAAACGCAGTTGATGGAAGAAATCGGAAGACACGTTTATGCCTATCATCCTCTGTGGCACTATCGTTAGCTGTTGACCAGATAGTCCGGCTGGCTTCGGCGGAGGAGCCGGCTTCAAGCGATCCCGTTCTGAAACATTGAATACCAGTTATTCACTGTATGTGTTTCTCTAAGCCATAGCTCAATGAAAAACCTAACGACAAAGGAAGCGATTGTACGCTTTATTATCACGCAATAGGTAACAGACAAAAAAAAATGCTAACCATCTCTAGGATGATATGAAGCTACTGATAGAAACCTCAAGCATCGGTTTGAAGTAAATGAATACAAGTCAAGTATTACCTTGCGATGATGTCCGCGGCAACGTTGATGACTTTATTGCCGGTTTCGTTGGTTTCGTATCAGCTATTGCAAAGAAGTAAGCGGAAAGAAATTCAAGAATTATGAACATGGTTATGACAATAACTACAAGAATGATAGTTCCTACGAGCAAGGGATTAGCTTTGAAAGCGAAGACATCATATTCAACATATTATACAAATTCCAATATCGTGCCTTCGCCTCTCGAAGATTTACCAACAAATTTGATACGAGTATTGGAATTACTGATACTAATTGGTACATGAATTTAACGAGAAATTCTATTGTAATTTTTGATAATAATAATATATTAGTGTTATATTTTATATGCCACTGGAATTAAGCTCCGGGTTAATTTACCTATGGTCTAAGAATACGAAAGCAAACCGCGTATTCCGTATGAAAGTTAAGTGTGCCGCTGCCGGACTGATTATGAGCGTTTTTCGTGAGCTTTCGTCTTTATTTTCAAACTGTTCATTGGGGTTAATTTGGTATTTCCACTTTTAAAATGATACTAATATACCACTCAGTAAAATAGCACCCAATCCTTAAATCCACTATGCTTGATGAGGCCTCCCCCATAGCATGCATGGCGCGTAATTGGGGGATTTGCCATAATCACCACGCTTGGCAAGCATTGGTGAATTAACACCAAACTGCAGGTGTTAATTACTCAGGTAGATGCTGCTGCCCATCCCCTGGAGTAATCCCTTGGTCGACATTTATAACATTCACAGGAGGAGTCGCAGAAATCCTATTCTCAGGCCGAGACTACGGGTCGCGTAAAATTCGATTATAAGGATCTACTTTATTTTTTATTTATTTTTATTTAAATAGATATACCTCCGGATTGGTCCTATTTTTTTCAGAATCCAGTTCTGATGATGGAATCCATGAGGAATAAATATTGTGGGCATACATATATAGCGATTTTGATATTTTCAGCATCAAATCAAGCATTTGCATTCAGAAAGTATAATAACCCTTTCACCACTATGGTTTTTTCATAAAAAAATTTTGTGTAGATATTTAGTCGAATACAATGGCAGAAGTCAGTTTTTTAAATGAAAAGTTATAGTTTTTTATAGATTTTAATTAACTTAAGATCAGACCGATTTACAATTAGTTTTCATGTTGGTCGTTACTCAACACACGAAATAATCAATCTGCAAGGTAAAAAAAATGTTTAACCTAAAAAGAACATTGATTTTCTCGGTCAATGTTCAACAATGCTAAGTAAACTAAACAAAAACCGGTTTTGATGAAAATTACTTATTTCAAACACCTACTGTCGTATAAAATTAATTGGATGCAGCAGTATCTATTCATCAAATCACCTCAACCATACCCACTCGTAAATACGATGACCAATCCACATCCAGTACCAGTAAATTCAATATATCTAATGACAAGGACTGAGGGAACTACCTGAGCATCAAAAATGGAGCTCATTATTTCAACACATTGTAAGGTTTACAGGGAAGAACCACAAAGTGTCAACAGAGGCCTTACCATGAGCATAAAGCGATTCAGTTCAAAAACTATTCAGTTCAAAATATCGGTCCGTCTTTGACATTCGTCATCATTGAATAACTTTAATCGCAGAAGTATAATAGAGACATTCTGCTACTGTGCCTTTAAATATAGCTGCGGACATCACGGAACCGATATTTTGTACTGAATAGTTTTTAAACTGAATCGCTCTATGAGCTCATGGAAGGCCTCCAATTAGATCAATATATTGTGATCACAATAACTGTCTGTTGACACCTGTATTATTATAGTACATAATATTCTTATTTAAGTTCTAACTACCCAACACCTGGTTTAGGTATAATATATAATAAATATATGTATATACATATATATTTATACTATTATATATATGTCGAATATATAGTTTAGGTAATTTTTAAGATGGGTCAGTGGTGTGAAATTTAAGAGCGTTAGAGAGAAAGAATTCTAAAGGAACCATGTCGTCAATTTTGGAATTATTATGTCTATAGATAAAATAACTATGATTTGTAAAAGGCAAAACACTTAATAAAAAAAATACTTTCTGGATATTATGGACACATGGGTTCCTTTCCAAGAAATCATTCTGACTCACGCCACTAACATCAATACAATTAGGTATAACATACAATTTTTTTAACGAAAATGAGCAGCTATACTTTTCGGGGTACATCGAAGTATAAAATACATTTACGTAAGTACCTCAGTTGCTCGGGAATGAGGTTCTGGAAAATAATTAAATGCCGTTTTTGTATTTGGTTCCTCCAGTTTTTTTTATATATGCACGGTGTACGTTTTTACCCAGACATTTCATAAAAACCGGTAAAGTCCGCGTCGGACTCGGAGTTTTTTAAACTAAACATACAAAAGTAAAAGATAAACATTTGTATTTCTCATAGCGAGCTCTTTCATTTGACATATCAGATGCAGCATTTGACACCAGTTTCTGTTTTAATTTTCAAGTTTGCTCCCCATTATTAACCCCCATATTCAGAGCCCCTATTCTCGTAATTATTGAACATTCATTTCACAATCTAATCTCATTTCAGTCAAACTATCACTTCTACCACTGCGTGCGTAGACGTAGTCACTATGTACAAGGTACACAATCTTCGCATGCAAACCTTGACTTTCTTGCTCTAAGTAACGCCCTCCTGAGCGGCAAGAAAGTTGATGATTAATCGAAAGATGACTGAGATGAGATGATTGGATGTCAAACAATTACGAATGCCTCTCTGAATTTGTTTATTTACGCTACTCGTCCATGAATGGGTCACCTAACTCAATAATATTGTATAACAAATTTTAACTTTTTGCTGCAGTATATTCGGAGATAAGGCTGTGACAGACAAACAGACAGACCTGAGTGATCCCAATATGGTTTCGTTGATACCATTTAAGGTACGGAACCCTAAAAATGTGTCCATCGATTGGGAACCATAACGTAATAAAACGTATGCATACCTGAATGCTGAGGTGAGTGCTGTTTGGGTGAACTCATATCTGGTGGATCATCGCTAAATGATACTGATTTCTCAAAGGAGACAGATTTTTCTGAAATAACAAATGAGTTACGATCATGCAAACTGTTAGTTGCTTTTATTGCAGCTAACTATTTAGTTAAAAGTCACCGACTTAAAGGGATACGGTTTTTATACACCAAAATAAATAATACATACCTACGTTTAGAAATGACTCATATCTTGATAAAATATTGTGTATTCAGTCCGTTTGGGTCACCGATTCTTTCTTGGTCAGCCTGCGTTAGGTCAGTGACCAACTTGAGGTATATGGTGGCCTTGAAAAGGGCCTAGTGACGTATAGTGAAAGGATTCAGAGGCGATATTGTAATAATTATGATAAGTGAGATGTGGATCACGGTGTCGCGGTGAAAAGGCCTTGCAGATATGGACTTAGAAGGACTGTTGATGTTGTAAAGTGCTTGAGCGGAGTGATATTAAGAGCAAAAATATTATTGCAATAAATAAATGTATCGTAACAATCATGTAATTAAATAATTTTATTTACACTGGTACTACTCTACTTCATAAATTATCAAAACATCTGTAGAGATTTCTAATATACTATCTACATTGCGAAACCGTGTTTGGATTATGTCTAGATAGCCTAACAACATTTAAGCCGAAGCCATTTATGGCCAATAACTACAAATGATCACATGATATTGGAATTACAATGATGTCATCAAATGAAAAGCTCCCCTGTTTTGTCATGAATATTAAATAAAACGAATGAGAACATAATTATCAACTGTCATTCTTAAAATGTAATCGAGATGATCGAAATCGATGATTGTAAGTCAAGGTCAACCAACATACAAATGTGTTAATGAGTAACCTAATACAATCGATCTGATGAATGTTGGAAACAAACACTGGCAAGCAAGCGATCGGCATGAATACTTGGTTTTGAGAATGCTCGATACATTACTAATTTCACTCCAAAACTTGGTCAATAGGACGTTAAACCATGTTGTCATTGTCTGACTGTCTGTACACTTTATTAGCTAAGGAGTGAAAGCGACGCTTTCTCTGTTCAACTCAGATGTGCGGAAGCACCAAAGTTTCTAGTTTGCGAAAGGAATGTGGTGGAACCTTTGGTTTGTGGTTTTGTTTTTCTCCCTGACTACTCTAAGTTAATTATAATCATCATCTGCTTCGGTTACTTCTGATGAAGACATGAATCAGATATCGACTTTTGCGATGGTTTACGTATAAAGCAGACATTAGTTATGCATGAGCATTAGTTTTGTTCGCGACTCAATCACACTTACGAAATTTATCTCTCCCTAATTTAGGAGGCCTCTCGGTGCTTGCAAATCGTGCCGCATCTGAGAGCAGGAAAAGGCATGGGACATTAGGCACCACGCCTCTCAACTCGATTTATTCCAATTACAATTCAAGCCAATTGAGTTTTTTTTTTGCAATTTTATACGAGTGTAATTTTAATTACGTTATGGTCGAAGCAACGATGATAGTGCAAAAGTTATGCACGTATTTTCATTCTTTTATTTTTAAGCAGAGCGTAGTTTTTTAAAATTGTTTACCTGGACCGCTTCTTTGGTAGTTGATGTCCTGGCGAGGAGTGACTGCCGGAGGGGTTCCGGAGGATCCCGGGGCCTGCAGTGCTTTTTGTACTAGGCCAGTTAAATTGGCCAGCTGCCTCTCCATCTTCTCTACTCTGATACGTTGCATTTCGTCCATTTGTGGGGGCACTCTGTAAATTTGGTTCCATGAAACATTTCCTGAACCTTCACTTTAAATTCTTTAATATCAATCACAAGTCAGGTAAACAATTCTTTAGCAATATGTAAATGATATAACATTAACTTCATAGATAATAACCATAAACCATCATTAAATAATAAATAAAATTATTTTAAAACAATAAAACCATAAATCCATTCGCACGTGCCATAATTTATCGCCACGGTCACATATTAGTACGCATGCGGCTTAGAGAATAAAAACTATACTTAAACATTACATAGGTTCTTTTAAACTTGCTCGCATAACCTTTAAGTAGGCATATTAAAGAATTAATACAGGTAGCTGTTTATGTTTACCTAGCCTCGCCGAACTGCGGGCGCGGTACGGGACGTGGAGCGACCATGGTTCCGTACATTTGGTAAGTGTCGTCAATAATGACGGTGTCTCTGTAAAATAAAATGTCTTAAAAATATAAAATAAATGAATATATCATAAGAACTGTATATATGACAGAACCAGCTCTAGTAAAATGTTAGGTCTACAAAAAACACAAGAAACAAAAAATAAAAATAAACCCCCCTGTTAGCCATGAGAGTTGAGAGCGTCAAATAAATAAATTAGTTATGTGCAAGTGTTTGTAGATAACCCAACCTGAAACATATACCTATTCAGAGAGATTTTGTTTTTTTTTTATTAATTTTGAAGAGACTAAGTTGTCACTTGATTTTCATTGCAATTAATTCATTCATGGCACGCAATTTCATCAGCTCTTTCTCAAAAACTTTGTCATGGAAAGTAAAATATCAACAAATAAGTATTAAATATTTTTTTAAGATTTCCATTTTTTCACTTCGTAACCAACTTTTTGCCACTCATGACAATTTGCCGTTGTGTGTCTAGCAAAGAATAGATCTCTCCCTTTCCTTCGTAGATGTCGTAAAGGCCGACTTAGGGATTACACCAGGGGATGAGCAGCAGCATCCACCTGAGTACTCGACATCAATGTGGACCCGGCTGCACCCCAGCGTGAAGAACGCCAGATATATTTGAGCATGATGACCAAGCAAATATTCATTGACAGGGTCAAAACCGGCAGCAATCACCGTGCCAGTACTAGGCTCATTGAATCTAAATGTTTAGCAAGAATGGTCCCGTGTGACGAAACCTACTCTATACCCAAATCCTGTCCAGTCTTAAAGCTCCAACTTCCAGTTGGAACCCCAAAATCACTTCCAATGCCTGGCTGAATGCAATACAGTGGACGAGCTGTACAACAGACTTGTGGAAATGAGGGGTATTCACGGGCGTTTCAAATCATGCTTTCAGCGTTGAAAATAAATGGCGCTGCTCTGTTACGTAGCTGTCAAGTGTCAAAATAAAGTAAATGTCAACATAAACAACGTGGATATATTTTCGTTTCGTGGTATTTATTTTGCTTTCATAGAAAAATACCACGAAATCACTAGCGCACTCTCAAGAAGCAGATACAAACAGAATGAAATGACTAATAGCCACAGATTAGTTAAATAATAGCTTAGTAAGCGTACACCACAGATAATACATTTGACAATCTTGCGTTGTTTAAGTTGAGTCAGCGCCATCTATCGAACCAATTTGAACTACTTAATTTTTTTTTATCGAAGTTGTAAAGGCCTCATTGTCCAAGTGGTTGGTTCAGAGTTATTTTAGCAAAAATAAAACTCAGAGAGAGAACTCAGCATAGGTACTTAAAATTCAAACTCATGGCAGAGCGAAGCGGAATGAGACGCGGTCGAGAAGGAACACTAAAATTAATGAACTTAAGAAGGAAATTTACCCGTTTTCTTCATCAATAACCGGAGTTATGGCTGGTCTCCCAGCAGCAGGTCCCATGAACTGTGTGTAGTAAGGATCTTCGTAAGGTGCCCTGGCGGTACTTCGCTCCGGCGACGACATGTAGCCATCATGGCCTGCAAAAAAAAAACGAAATATAACCTTCAGTCATACGAATAGCTAAAAACAAAGTATCATTTCACAGGCGCTTAGAGTTGCACTGAAAGCCTCGCATACTGAGTCTGCTAATCAGTGGCTGCCGCACGCTGTCGCGATGTTATTTTTAAAGGCGCAGGCCCACCGCGGTTCACGGAGAGGCTAAGCACGTGTGTTAAGCTTCGCTTTGCAAGAAAATGTATGTGATCGTGTCCACTGCAACCCACGGACACGCTACGCATCAATTGACGTCATAGATACATGCGTGGCTTGCTCGAATAAGCGCTTACATAGCTCAACGCTGTCAAACGCCATGCACGCTGTGCATGCGGTACACGGCTACCTGCGCTGTACATAGTCGTGGGTTAGTATTCGTGTATTATAGCGTGTACAGCAGTGGAAACGTAGACCCACGTTGTCGAACAAATAAATCCACGCAGCTAAAATGCGCCGCGTGCTCGTGCACAGCATGCGCCGCGGTGGGTCTGCGCCTTAATTGTGAAACATTTGTTTGTTACTTATTATACGCAATCAACTATGATTGAATGATTTGCTGTTTGAAATTATCATGTAAGTATTAAGGCCAAAGCACACCGATGCAGCACGTAAAGTAGACACGTGCGTCTCTACGTGTGCACGCAAGCGGTGTGCCATGTCTCATATACAGTTTAATACATTACAACGTCATGGTACATCGACGTGCACGTCTACGTCTGCGCGTGCGCATACGCAGCTGGTGTGCTGTGGCCTTTAACATTATTTTTTTGCTCCATCTCATTATGAAGGCAATTATGAAGGCTCGCCCACAGCGACTGACAGACCACCGGTGAATAGTTTATTGAAGACTGCCGAAATAATATATAACTTTTCATTTAAAAAACCGACTTCCGCCATTGTATTCGACTAAATATTTGGAAGAAAAAAAAATGATGAAAGAACCATAGTGGTGAAAGGATTATGATACTTTTTGAATGCAAATGCTTGGTTTGTTGCTGAAAATATCAAAATCGCCATATGTATGCCTACAATATTTGAGGAGTTCCCTCAATTCCTCATGGATCCCATCATCAGAACTGGATTTTGAAAAAAATGGGACCAATCTGGAAGTATATCTATTCAAATAAAAAAAGAATTTTCCAAATCGGTTCATAAACGCCGGAGATATGCGGTAACAAACATAAAACAAAAAAACAACTGAATTGAGAACCTCCTCCTTTTTTGGGAAGTCGGTTAAAAATACGAATACAAAATAGTAAAAAAGAATAGAAAAAAAACGGTAGCGCTGCTTTCTTCGGGTTTAACCTGAGTAAAAACCTGACAGAGAAGAAAGAGCACATAAGATACGAGTGTAAATGGGCTGGTCATGCTTCGCTTGGCTACCCTCGGCCACCTCGATTAGAGAGATGGGTGACAAAGTGCTGGTAAGTCAGCCCGCGACCACGATTGCTGTAACGCATGCGAACCGTCGGGAATCCTATCCTACTAATATTATAAACGCGAAAGTTTGTGAGTATGGATGGATGTTTGTTACTCTTTCACGTAAAAACTACTGAATGGATTTGAGTGAAATTTGGAATGGAGATACTTTACGCCCTGGATTAACACATAGGCTACTTTTCATCATCATTAAACGCGAAAGTTTGTGAGTATGGATGTTTGTTACTCTTTCACGTAAAAACTACTGAATGGATTTGAGTGAAATTTGGAATGGAGATACTTTACGCCCTGGATTAACACATAGGCTACTTTTCATCATCATCATCATCAATTTTAATCATCATTCACGCGGGTGAAACCGCGTGGCGCAACTAGTAATAAATAATAAGGTAACACGCGATAAATACCCGTGATAATGTTGCTAGCCTTTCCATTTTCTATAGGTTTCATTTCGGAGAATTTGCCCAGGAACTATATGATCTGATCCCACCATCTCCTTATCATCATAGGACGAGCAGGCGCACGGCTCCTTACCAACCTTACCTCATTAGTATACCTTCTATTCGTACGAAGCGTTTCAGTTCCAGTTTATTATGCGAACTACTAAGGAGTGGAACTCGCTGCCGTCGTCTGTCTTTCCTGAAAACTATAATTTGGGTCTTTTCAAGGCAAGACCTTTCAGCAACAAACCAAGCACCAGCAGGCCTTCTAGACCTTTTGTGCTCCATCGTCGGCTGCGTCATCACTTACCAACAGGTGAGATCGTGGTCAAACGAGGGTCTATAATTGTAAAAATAACAAAAAAAGAAGATAATATTGATAATTGAGTTTTAACCTCGTCTGATCTTACCTCCTGCAGGTATAGTTTTGACCCGGTCAGCAGGCACTGGTGGCGTTGCAGGGGAGAATGCGCGTAGCATGGGCCCACCACGCGGAAGAGTGCTAGGAGCTTGGTTGCCGATGTAGTAGGCTGGGGCCTTGACCTGCTGTGCAACGGAAAGCAAAAAAAAAGTTAATAATGACATAAATTTTCATATAAAAACCTACTTCCGCCATTGTATTCGACTATATCTATATAGAATATAAAAAAATATGAAAAAACCATAGTGGTGAAAGGGTTATGATACTTTCTGAATGCAAATGCTTGGTTTGTTGCTGAAAATATCAAAATCGCCATATATATGCCTACAATATTTGAGGAGTTCCCTCAATTCCTCATGGATTCCATCATCAGAACTGGATTCTGAAAAAATGGGATCAATCTGGAAGTATATCTATTCAAATAAAAAAAGAATTTTTCAAATCGGTTAATAAACGACGGAGATATGAAGTAACAAACATCAAAAAAAAAAAAAAAAAAAATGCAACCTATAGGAGAACCTCCTTTTTGTGAAGTCGGTTAAAAATCATTATCATCATCAGTCTATAGAAGTCCGTTTCTGGACAAAGGCTTCCCCCTTAGAATGCCACTATGAACAGTCTCGGGCCTCTAGCCATCTGGTTTGTGGTTGCCACTCAATAACCTTTATTCCTCAACGATTATCAGTTCCTATGTCCAGCTGACTTCTACATGCTGCTGATGATGAAGATGATTTGCTTTTGGGCCATAATTCACTACAATTACGTCATAAAATTCGGAAAAACTTCGTTGCATCATAAAGGGACTGGGCTACCAAACCGAATTTATAGTCGTTTATAAGTCATTAGGAAAATATTGATAATCTGCTTAAGCAATTGACACCAAAATCAAAGGGTTTCCTTAAGATTTATTCTAATTCTATTTACATAAGAACATGTTATCAATAAATTTACATATCATCCGTCACTGTTGTAAATAAAACACAATGTTACTATTGATAATTTATGCATAATTCTATAAACCTTTATGTAAATAACTTTTCATTTAAAAAACCGACTTCCGCCATTGTATTCGACTAAATATTTGGATGAAAAAAAAATGATAAAAGAACCATAGTGGTGAAAGGATTATGATAGTTACTTTCTGAATGCAAATGCTTGGTTTGTTGCTGAAAATATCAAAATTGCCATATATATGCCTACAATATTTGAGGAGTTCCCTCAATTCCTCATGGATTCCATCATCAGAATTGGATTTTGAAAAAAATGGGATCAATGGAAAGTATATCTATTCAAATAAAAAAAGAATTTTCCAAATCGGTTCATAAACGCCGGAGAAATGACGTAACAAACATTAAAAACAAAACATCTGAATTGAGAACCTCCTCCTTTTTGTGAAGTCGGTTAGCAAGGTATAATTATGGCAATAACGTTGACTTCCTAAATTCTTATTTTGAAAAGATCGCGGCGGTAGGTTATGCTAATGAAGTTAATAGGGTTTGTTACTGTCATAGCATAGCCAAAAGTTTGAATATAATGTGCACGTTTACCATGGCTCGAACAGTGAAGGAAAACTAGTATATATATTCTAGAACCAGCCCTGCAATTACAGTAGAGATGGTTATGGAGATCATTTTTACAGCCTTAGCGCTGTTCGAATCTTTTGAAACTTCAAAGGAGGAATGTTTAGGTCAAGAAGTTTCCCCAACTCAAGTTTCATAAGATTAAGATAACGCTAGAGGGGGACTTTTTCTGCTTTTCGAAGGGAGACGTCGTCCTTTTTTATTTTATTTCAATTTCTAGTGTTTTTTTGAGTTATATCGTGTAATTTTGGTGGCATTTTAACCGGTGTAGCTTATAAAGAGCTCATAGTAGTGAATTTAAATAAAATAAGTGTATTGCGTGTCTTTTCGAAGGGGTGGAAATTGTCCAGGAACATTCTAGTAAACTGCCATCAATTTACTAGAACATGACTTGACAGAAGACTTTGACGACTGGACATTGTTTGATTATATCAATAACTTGACATTGGCAAAATTGAGAAATTCCTCAGATGCCATAAAAAAAAAAAACGCTAGAGGGTGCCAAAATGATTCCCATTGTTGCGTTCTCCATTGCCATTTGTAATTGGGTGGCAGTTCGAGATTATGTGACATCCGCAAGGCAGCATTGGGAACGCATAATTATGTACCTAGGTACGGTCGGTTAATTGTCGTACTTTCCCACCTTTTGATAGGAATGTAAAGCCAAAACAAACTTATATGTAGTATATACCTCTGTGACTGAACCAATCAGACTGGTTCTGCGGGCTAAACCCATTGCTACTTTTACTTTCTTATTCGCAGAGATAATATCGGTGATCGCCGCCCGGGTCTCGGTTTCACCCACTTCATTTTAAAATTAATCTTAAACACCAAGATTAAACTGCATCTATCTGTATACAAGCACCCGCCAAATGTCATCAAAATTGGTCCAGTCGTTTTAGCGTGAACTATCAAACTTAACTATTCATGGAGCATGCTCCTCGCTTTATGTTATTTTGATATAATCTGGCTATAAGTATGTTATATATATATAAATATATATATATATTTATATTTATGTTACATATATTATATATATATTATAGTTTTATCTAGTTGCGCCCCGCGGTTTCATCCGTGTGAATAATGATGAAAATTTATGATGATGATGATGAAAGTAGCCTATTTGTTAATCCAGGGTATAAGGTATCTCCACTCCAAATTTCACTCAAATTCGTTCAGTATTATACACATTTTGGCTGTAATGGCTTACACATAAGATATAGATATATACTGTGGCGGGCTTTTTTGTAGGACTATTTAAGATAAACATTTCTATCGTACATTACATATTAGTACAGTCAAATTAGGTGATTTTTTGCATAAGTGTGGAACTAATTAGATGTAGTCATGAAAACTTTTCTAATTGTTTTGTATGGCTTAAAAATCACCTCTAATAATAAGCATCAGTAATTTCACCCTCCGGAACAGGGTGAAATAGGGTGAAAACCATAAAAATATCCGTAACTTAATGGGGGAAATAGAAGTAGTCGGTGCAATTTGGCATAGACTTTGAACCGTTATGATCTACATTTGCACCAAGTATTTTTTAAATCCGACATACGGAACATACAAAAAAAAATCATTTACAAAAATACAAAAAAACTTTTTGTGGTTATTACGGCTCCGGGAAAATTAAGGTAGTCGGTGCAAATTGATAGACATATCAGAAAAATGATCGAAATACATTACCAGGTTTGTACCATGGTGCGTCTCACGGAAGGCACTTTTCCATATTTTATTGTCGCTCTACTTCGGGGAAAATTAATGTAGTTCTGGAAATCGACTTAAACTTATTCATTTAATTAGTACTACATCCGCCGGAAGTTTTATACTAGTTTTTTTACGGAAGATGCATTTGTTCAACACTGTGTTCCCTACATGCACGTGGTTTTTATTTAAATCATAATGCACTAAGACAGTCTCTCTATACGTAATTTAACTTGCATCAAGTAATTTCTTTCTATTTTAAAATTTACGGCCTTTTTAAGTTTGTACCTAATATTTAAAAGGGTTCCGTAAGCGCCAGAAACGGTGCAAACCTAGGATAAGCTTCTTTTCGTGTCATCTAACGTTTCCATAAGAATCCACGACTACACGACTTAGGTCCACACTTTTTGCTAATTTGCCTGTACTATATGTGTAACTCTAGCGGTTTTGGCAGCGCACGTCAGAATAGCTCGCAGATGGTAGATTTTTTCCTAATTACTTGACAGTTATCGTCATATTATGGACAATTCACACAATATCTTTATAAAATGTAGCCTATGTGTTATTCTGATGTATAAGCTATATTATTGTAAAGTTTCATTAAAATCCATTCAGTAGCTTTTACGTGAAAGAGTAACAAACATCCATCCATACTCACAAACTTTCGCGTTTATAATATTAGTAGGATAATCTGGCTATATCTGGATATTGGATACTGGATAATTGTCGCCCCCCATATCACTCCTATCAGGGTTGTTTTCCTGGATAAAAAGTATCGTATAGCTCAATCCAGGTCATAAACTATCCGTGTACAACATTTCATCTAAATCGGTTTAGCCGCTAGGACAGCGTGATTGAACAACAAACAAACATCTAAATTTTCGATTTTATAATATTAGTAGGATTATAATAATTGATTTTATTAAAGATATAATGATCATAATAATATATTTTTAAGATTTCATGTGTTTTCTGTACCTACCTTTTTCGTGCAACTCGTTCATACAGCTTATTTTTGCGGTTGACTGTACAATCAGAATGCAAAAATGTTTGCAGCATCGCGGTTTATAAACATTATTTATTTACAAACTAACAATTGTTTCAAACAATAAACTCTTCAGTTGACACCTTATTAGTCCACAGGAAACACTTCGGTCTTACAAATACGTTACTTGATTATATTTCCATACATATTAAAATTAAATGTTTTTTGTTTTTTTGTAAAAACCTATTTCAATTTACTTTGAGTTCTATTACCTGTTTGTACATTAATTTACGTATTCAGAAATATCAAGGCTTTATTCATAAAATAATAAAACTCCTAGAACGTATGAAGGCATAAAATAATTTTTTGGTGTTCGTTCAATGATTATGGCACTGTCTATTTTTTTCGTGTGCTTGAGTTTCGTATCAATAAATGCAATAAACCGTCCGGTATACAAAATTGTTCTCACGCAGAAAGGATATGCCCAGGTATGTTGCTAATTTTTGTATCGAAACCTATTACATCATGTTATTCATAGAACCCATAAACCCAGCCACAGTTGAGTGGCTGGGTTCCGGGCAATGACAATGGTAATTAATATCTCTTACTTGGACGAATCGACTTATCTTTGTATAATGTACTACAAAACTACGTATGTAGTTAAGTATTTTTGTCCGAGTCTAACTTTCGATCTTATATATTAATAACTTTTTAACCGACTTCCCAAAAAAGGAGGAGGTTCTCGGTCTCTCGGTTGTATTTTTTTTTTAATGTTTGTTACCGCGTATTATGAACCGATTTAAAATATTCTTTTTTTATTTGAATAGATATACTTACTTCTAGATTGGTCCCATTTTTTTCAGAATCCAGTTCTGATGATGGAATCCATGAGGAATTGAGGGAACTCCTCAAGTAATGTAGGCATACATATGGCGATTTTGATATTTTCATCAACAAACCAAGCATTTGCATTCAAAAAGTATCATAATCCTTTCACCACTATGGTTCTTTCATCATTTTTTTTTCATACAAATATTTAGTCGAATACAATGGCGGAAGTCGGTTTTTTAAATGAAAAGTTACACACTAAACCATAGTGGTTCGTGTATCTATCTTTCTATCTTATGAAAGACAAGTCGAGGAAAAGTCCAAAATCAAAGAACTTATCCATAATTTACCCTAAATAAAATAATAAAACCAATATTGGTTAGCTCCCATTTCTTGGAACATGAATGACATTGCAGTTCATTGTAAGCTGAAGATTTTCTTCGATAAACTAAACTTAACATAAAAACAGTAAGGTAACTGATTAGTTCTTGTACCTACTATTAGGTATGCAACGATTTACGCCCCGTTGGTTAGTCCGATTAAAATGGTTCTTACGTAGCTGTGTTGGGAATTATCACAAGGTAGTCCCGTGAAAATTTTATCTTAGGTCGAGATAAATAGACGTTACTTAGTTCGTACTAATGCTTAGAAATGTCCTTGTCACTGTCACACAAATGTTAAAACACGCGTGCTAGAGAGTGTCAGGGACAATGCTAATCATAAGAACCTGCTAATTAACGTCTATTTATCTCAACCTTAGTGTTTTTAAAGTCGGTTCGAAGGGTACCGCGCGCTATTCGCGGGGTCTCAGTTCGGGGCGAACCACTAATTTCATGAGTTATGCAAAATAAACTAAGGTTAATGCTCAAATATACCTACTTTTACAGTTTCTTCAATACGACGTCGAGACGCCACCCCTGAGAGAGTTCACGTTTTGTACTTGGATTCGTGTCTACGACATTAAACATTCCCAGAGTATTTTCTCATATGTCGGTAAGTCAATAACATTGAAAAGTATTGACCAATGTGACGGCATTATCATATTTAAGTTTGTGCCACTTTAAATCTGAACTTGCAATTCGAGTTTCATGTTGCATAATTTTTGGTTTTTATTTCACTTTCATCATTCGAAATCCGAAAATGTCGTTGTGATTGTAATTTTGTTTTGACGATTGCATTAAACTGAGGCATTCAATCTTGCAAGTATTTTTGGCGACTTTTAGCCTCCTTAACAAGCAGGATTCAGAAAAGGTTTGGGTACCGTAGACCACATCCAGCGCGGCAGAATCAAGAATATCATAGATCCTACGCACCATACTATGTCCTACACAGCAAAAACTGTGTTTTGTGTTTTGCTCACAAAAACATAGTTTTTGTGAGCAAACACGAAAAGTTTCAAACAAAACACACCATATTCCCGTGTCAATTGCTTGTTAAATCACAGACTCAAGTCTCTAGCCAGAACTACTGCTAAGTAGTTATTTCAACTAGGTAAGTATATAGAACGTTGGCAAAGACTGGCCAACGAATTTAACTCGTATTGGCAGCGTTCGGGAGATTCAAGACGCAGAGAGACTCGAGTCGAAATTCTATAATCACTGGGTGTAGATAATAATGAGATAACACTTATCAAGGTCCGCAGCGTTCTAGGTTTTAAAAACAAATAAACCATAGAACAATAATGCGTAATTCAGACGAAAAGTTCGATGGGCATTTAATACGTGCTATTGTGGGGATATAACTACATAATTCATGATTGGTTTAATTGATAGTTTGTGAGTAATTTTTAGCATTTAATTATTTTCCAGGTACGGGAAACAATCGTATGGTCCGACTGTGGTTAGACACAGGTGGACGATATATGAAGCTTTCTATAAAAAGAGGATTGACATCTTATTTCCCTGTCGAAATAGTACAGGATGTCTGGTATCACGTATGCTTGTCCTACCAGTCCGATTACGGAGCATGGGCACTGTACATCGACTCTCGAGTCGTTTCCTGTGAGGCGTCTCAAACTGTAAGTACCTACTCTATTAAACATAAAAATGATTGCATATCTTTGCAACACATCAAGCCGAACTACAGAACGAAATTAAATTGTATGAAGAGAAACGCATACGTTTGTTCAGCCCAATTGAGGGTCAAAAAGACCACGACCAGAATCTACCAGAATTACTACAGAATACTAATTTATCAATTGACATAGACAGCAGTTACGAAACTAAATCATCACAAGGCTGCATACTATCAACAAAGAGATAGTTCCCTCAGAACACGATCACCTGAGGCTATCCAATACCTTGACGCAATTATGCTACCTAATTTTGCATTTTAATCCTTATTGCAAAACATGTCGAGAGTACAATTTGTAACAGATGACATTAAATAATTTTTTTTGTATTTTTAAATAAATACATTATATTATTGTTTAGGATTTCAGGCAGATAAGCGTCCATAAATATGGCGAGAGTATAGATCAACATCCTGCTTTGTCATAAATATTTGTAAGACGAGTAATTTGACAAAATGGAATAAATTTCTGAATAGTTTCTTGAAACATTCAAATCTACTTATAAGTCTTAATGCTTATTTCACCAATCCGCCTGGCAAGCGTGGTGGTTATGGCAGCCCCCCATTGTATTTTATGGGGGAAGCTGCGTTCAATAGGACGTCCTAAGGCTGCTGAGGAATTCACTCTGTTTTTACTTAATTGAAGATTTTGAAAAGAATAATGTTGGTTTAATAGGTTATGACGCAAACGACTTGCTTGATGAATAAGTGGAGTGAGCAGTGCAAGTAAAGCGTGCGATCACAGATAATATGTTACACTTGTAACATGTGTAACATACTAATCGTAAAACATAACATACCTATGGATTCCATGCCAAATTTTAACGTCAATCATTATGACTGTAATTAACTGAAGAAACGATGAGAAAGTAAGCAAGTAAATTTTTTTTTATAGCTCAACGGTTTTGTATTACCAGGAGGCGGAAGCATTATCATTGGATACGGAATTGCGGATGATGGTATGTTCAATAAAATCATGCTTTGATTAATTACATTATTAATAATCCTTTAAGAACTAATAGAATGTGACATGTTTTCAGGCGCCTCCAATGGATTTGAAGGAGAAATATTTGGAGCAAGCATGATACTTATATCAACTATTGAAAAAAATTTCACATTGAAAAATAATCCACAGTTTGAGCAAACGCTCTTCCCACAGAATAAAGTCAAGAACGAAGATAAAAACCTTAATAACTATATTATTTTAAGTCATTTGCAATCGGGTGATGTACACAATAATTTTGAAAATATAGTTGTCTCCCCATCTGTCAATTCCACAAGTAACAATAAAAAACTAACACCAAGCCGCTTTATAAAACACGACGTTGATGATAATAAACTCTCATGGAGACCAATAATGATAGAGAATTCCGAAGAAAAAGAAATTTTAGATTTTACAGTTTCTGATAAATTTCGTACAACAGGGGAAAATAAAACTGATAGTTGTAATTTAGTAAAACTAATGCTCTTCAATAAAAAATTTAAAATTCCAACAAAACCTAACAGCGAAGTGTCAGGTTCTGGTACGCGGCATCTTTCCTTTGTATCGGAACATGAGCCACCAGATTTTGATGTTGTTGATAAATTTCATACTACAGAAAACGATAAAATTGAATTTTGGAATTTACTTAATCGAGCACCATTGGCTGGGAAATTTAAATTTATAACAAAACCTAAAAGCGAAATTTCAGTTTCTAGTACCCGGGAACTTCCCATGGTATCTGAACATGAGACGCCACCACCACCAGGACCACAAATAATTTATTTTGACAAAAGCCCCAAAATCGCAAATCCAAGTTTGATCGATTCTTTACACAAACTAAAAGAAAGCCCAACAGAAAGTGGTGTGAAAACATTTAGTAAAAAGCGATACTCCGAATTGTCAGAAATCGAAACTCCTCCACCCATTGATAAAGATACTAAAGTTTACGGCCAATGGACAAGTTCTAAACATGCTGGAACCGCGAATTTTTTTCTCAAGACCATAGATTTACAAAACAAGATATATAATACAAAAAAAGTACCTCTTACTATACCCCTTACTAAAATATCAGATTATTATCCGTACGCATCCAATTTTAAAGTTCCTAAACTCCGTTCACATCCTCAATTTAGCAGTAGAAATCTTGTAGAAAAAAGTAATATTGTAAAAAGAAATCCACAAATAACCGTTCAAATTCTGGAGAATGATTTAAGAAACAATATCTTAAAGATAGCACAGACACGGCCTAAGCAAGTCGAAATAACAAACAGAGGTGAGACAAATAAACTGAAGCATGATCGTTTTTACAGGAATGTGAACTATGGATCTTTTGAAAAACTTAACAGTGTCCAGGGTGGCAACGAACCTAAACCACTGATGATGTTTATCGATGAGAAAAAAAATCACAGATATTTTAATATACCTTACCAGAAATTCAAACCTGATTATCCATTTTTAAAATCATTAGAGTACCTCATTGCTGATTCTGAAAATACTGAATCTCAGGCAGTAATCAAAAGTGAAGACATGTATACAAAAAGTTTAGCAAATGCAAATAAATGGCACAATGTTAAATCTTACAACAATGATTACACACCGCGCCGAATAAACATAGAATTGCAACAAAGTGAAATTGACCACAACGAGCAGCATCCAACAATTCGTTTGAAATACAACCACGATAAGCTTGTTGAAGAAAATGTTGATTCGACAATATTTAGAGGCCGACAGCTGGCTATTGAAGTCTCCAACCAGTCAAATGACAACATAGATTCAGTAAACTCACTGAAATTTAATCATACCTATTTTCCGAACCATAAAAATATGTTCAAAGTGAGGCCAGATCTAAAAACTAATCCTAAGGAAAAAACTGAAGCGCATCTGTTTAATGAACACGTAAAAATAGGGAACGCTTTGAATGAGAGGCACGATTTTGGAAGCAATGAGAATCCGAATAAGCAGAGTTTTGCTGAGGGGCATAGCATAAGCACAAGTATTCCAGATTTCAACAGGTCTGTTATTGTTACACAGAATGCAAATGACCCTTTGTCTCATAGTTCGAGACCTTGTACAAGCAATGAGTTAAACGACCACCACTTTTACGTCCAACAAGACGAGAGTATTGGTATGACAAATATTTTATCCCCATTGAGACCTGAGAATTTGGCTATGCAGTTTATTATACAGAATTACAAAAAATGCTCATTAGTCGAATCGTTTATAAGCAGAAACGCAAAGCTCTTAATAGATTGGAGTACGACCCCAGTTCGTCTTTTTGGTGGTGCATATCCTAGAACCACTACAGATCTTTGTGGATTCTTTTAATTGATTTCGTCAATAATCAAAAAAGAATTTCAATCTAATATGTGAGGTCTTCCAATTTGAAATCTGTGAAAGTTTGTTGAAGAAAATTTGTTATGTTATCAGGGGCTTTCGAGTAAATATTATATTGAAAACCGTATTGCATCATTTTACGATAAAACTAAAGGAACAATAAAAAAATTACGTTTCAATTCTCAACCCATTTCAAGGTATTAAAAAAACCTATCAAATAAACACGTTTTTAACAAAATCCTTAATCATTTGTCAGCATCAACAAATAATTGAATCATATTTTAATTGTAAAAAATAATTGTCCCATTTTAAATAAAAAATAATTGAACGAAAAGGAGTTTGGGAGGTATTGTGATTTTTCTAAGCGACCCTATTTCATTGCACGTCTGTTTATTTTTCAAAAAACACCACAAAACAGAAAAAAGTACTTAGCTATTTATCAAAAATGAGAGCCGATTTACGATGTACTTACCATTAATGTGCAAAAATTGTAAAGGCTTTAGAGTTGCGTAAACACAGTCGAAACAGACATTGACTAAGTTTAAGTAATGTTGATTTTTAAAGTCTGTACAAAATGATTCAATGTAAATAAATAGCTGAGTAAGAATATGTAATAATATATGAAGATAAGTAAGCTGATTTTACTTCCAATCTCTCTCAAGAAATGGCATCTGCCGCTACAGTAAATTTTAACTATTATGATAATTTATCTTCAAAATAGAATCATCGCTTGGTGATCGCAGTTTGGTGTTAAGTACTCAGGCGGACGCTGCTGCCCATCCCCTGGTAATCCCTTAGTAAGGCTTTTAATACGTCCACGGAAGGAGGAGGGCTCTATTCTTAGGCCGGACATACAATGCGCGGCAAAATAGAATAGCAAAGTGATATAAAGAACAACGTTAGTGGCGCGGCAGATGAGTAGCCGGCTGAAATGTGGGAGGTGCGTATTCGACTCCCGTTGCAAGACAAATGTTTGTTTGATCTTAAAGATAATATAGATAGATAATAAAGATCTCTTAGTTCCTGATATCCATGACACAGGGAATCCTAGAGGGGACCAAGACTAAGTATGTGACTGTTGGGTTTTGTTATGTTATACTCCATTCCACTGTTACAATGTCGGTATATGAAGTTTCGTTTCCATCCATACAATTACTTGCAGCGCCCCTAGCGAAAACGGGAAGAAACCTAAGGACACTATCAGTAAAATTAAATGTATAGATGGAAACTAAACTTCATATAGTTTCGAAAACTATCAAAACCCATACTAAGCCCCCAGACAGAACAGAAGTACTTACTCTCTCACACTCATCCCACTCCCATCCACACCTTTCCACACACTTAAACCCCTCCACCCATACCACACAAGCCACACGCTCAGACAGCGTCGCCAGTAACACACATTAATTATCCTAGCCCATTTTGGTTCGTCTACGGATTTCCTCGTTTCGTTGAAATGTTTTACGAACAACCTAAGTATATTATATACGAAACTTTTATACCTATTTAGTCAATAAATCATGATATTAGTATTCACCTGTGCATTTTTTCTATCATGATTCGAATCAATAAGTGAAAAACAGGTACACATTACTCACTAAACTTTCACTGGCTATAACGTGTTTCACGTGATTTGCTAAATTAAAAGTAAACGTTACTTGCATCACTCAGAGTTAATTTTTTAAGCCTAGGTTATTATGCGGATCAACGCTGGCGCAGTACAATATAACTGCACAATAAATTAACTCCAAGTTAATCGTAGCGGCACTAACCGTAACGCAGTTATAACATCCATTGAAAATATCTTTTATCACGTCAAGTCACGTGAGCTTGATACATGAGATCAGTCTGGGAATCTCTGAGTACCTGCGGATGACACTAAGTTATTTAGTGCTAACATGCACATAAGACTGTCAGAGACTGCAATCTGATTTGGAATCAATATCAATGTATTGTGTAGACAATCAGCTTTTCCTAATGTAGATAAGTGTTATCTGATGGCATACACACGAAAATTATCTCCTATACTACAGCTATAACGGCAATATAGCCGTTATAACTTGGTGATTCGTGACCTAGGGCTCATCATGGATGACCAAGTTTCCTTTAACGCACAAATTGATAGTATCATTAAAATAGCTTTTAGGAGCTTATGCTTCATTAACAGAATTACTCAAACTTTTAAACAGATTGTTACGTTCAAAATAAGAAAAAATCGGAAATCTTTTTGGAATTGCTTCATTGGGTTTATTCACATTTTCATGGAGTTTCATGAAGAAATAGCGAAAATAGAATAATGATAAATAATAATAATAATAAATGCTGGAGACAATTTCACACAACGTTATCTAGCCCCAAGCTAAACAGAGCTTGTGTTATGGGTACAACTAGATAACTGATATACTTAATACAATACATTACATATATATAGATATTTTTCATTATACATAGAAAAATACCCAGAACAACCTGAACAAATATCTGCAGATCTTACAAATATTTGTTCCGAGGCGGGGATCGAACCCGCAACCTCCTGCGACGCAGGTGAACCTTCGCCCGCCGCACCACAGAGGTCGTTAAAGAAAAACTTCGTTCGTGTTACAAAAGGGCGTAAACGTCCTGTAACTTCCTCTTAACTACGTGGTGGGAATGGTGAGACGAGCCCGTACAAGACTCCTGCCAATTCTACCAGTCAACGCTCCATCTACTGTCGTAATTTCCATCTAGTAAACCTAAAAACTTACGGAATGACGAGTTGTTACCTTATAAACCACCACTATGTCTCCAAATAGAAGCTTATCGACTTATCAAAGCAATTTGGCAGTGATTCTTAAAATAGCGGTATTTATTCCACCGATTTTTTTTTTAAATCATTCTCCTGGTGAGAGACGGTATTACACCATATAATTGGAAGCCAGTGACATGAATTATCAGGTTCTGCATTATAATGCTGTATAACATCGTCCGTACAAAAACGTCACATGGTGATTACTGCGTCGAGCCTCGTTTGCACTGTACAGTTTAAACATTTGCAGCCCCTCAGTAGGTTTTTAGGTTTTTTTTTACTATTTGATGGTAATTTTAACTTAAAGCGTCGCTTCGACCAGACACCCTGAAAGAACTTCGAAAACGCGATAAGGTTATCCGATCCCTAAGAGTCTCGTTAAATTCAACATTTAATTAATTCACGTAATTTTAATTTTAATAATACGAATAGAAGTAATAATGTAGTAGGTACAGTAGCTTTGTAAACTCTGTGCTGTTTGTGTTTCATAAACATTCCCAGGGAAATGATAAAATGGTGCCTAAGCACCATCTAGAATCTTAGATCTACTTTCTAGATGTATGCAGAGTTATAATTACCAGACTTCAGGATGAAGTTCGAAACAGCTTTGGCGCGGACCAGTTCGGACTATATTTATTCTTTAAAGGACATACATCGAGCTCTGAACGGCCTTGGCGCGGACGAGAAACAGATTAGGCAGATTAATCCTGGTACTGAGATAGAGCTTGGAACAGCCTAGCCCTCGACTAACCCGACGCTAGCTTTCTTCCAGTAATAACACATTCCTAAATAAACCAGCAGCCAGGCCAAGTCATTATCCCACACTAAGATTCCCTTGTCATGGGTATCACAGGTACTACGAGTACCATAGTACCATAACACCCAGAACCAGAACAAATATTTATTTGCAGATCATGCAAAAACATTTGTCCCGCACCTCTTGCGTCTCAGCCGGATACTCGCCCACCATGCCTCGGAGGCTGTCAATGTGTCTTGCTATCTCGCAATGAGAGCACCGCGTAATGGCTGACTGAAGAGTTTAAGAGGAGGTTACGCCCTTTCGTACGCGAACGAAGTTTGCTGCTATTTTGGCCATTATTTCATCAAACTCCATGAAAATTTTATACACATGATCAGTACACTAATATCTAGAAATGTGGGGCATGGGGCATGGGGTATATGTGTACAAAGTTTCATGGTATTTAAAGAAATAATAGCCCAATTAGAAGCAAACTTTATTTGCGTGCATAAGGGCGTGGGGATGGGGGTGGGGTGTTTCTAGCTATCGGGTGACCTCCTCTTAATATCCAACTCCTTGTGAAAACCCTGCCGGCTGGCACTGCGCAATCTCAGACTCGCATTTCTGGTATTGAGTACTACTTTGTAATGGCAACAGTCGAGTAATATGAATTAGTGTGGTAATTTATTTGGACTCGCATTTCTGGTATTGGTATTTTGTGATGCTGAGTAATATTTGTAAGCAAATTTATTTGCAAAAGTGACCTATTAAGTAGGTATGTTGTCATGTACGAAACTGGCTCAGACAGAACCAGGAGTTGCTGTGGCGTAGTGCGCTTCTGACCCACCGTACCACCGACTATACCCCTCAGTGGTACGGTGGGTAATTATTTTAAAAACAATACTACCAATTAGTAGTGATGTTTGTATGTATTTTATAGTACTTATATAATAGAGTATAGTTAGTATCATTTACAATAAAAACACTTAACAAAACATGATTTTTTCCTAATTATGAAAACAAAACGTGACACATTACCCTCCTTAATGAGTCCATCATGATAAAATAATTGATAATAAATTATAGATACATGTAATCGCAATCCGTGTCTCAGCACTACGGTGGTATCGTAGGGAAAAATAATTACCCACCGTGCCACTAGGATCACTAGGGGTCGGTGGTACGGTAAGTCAGAAGCGCCGTTGTGGACTGTAAGAAACAAAGGTAAAAGAGAAAGTATCCCTGAGCTCTGAACGGGCCCTGGAGCGTGCCTACTGTTGAAAGACCCATTTATATTGGCAGGAGAGTGTGTGCGCGCTCTCCCTACAAAGCTCTACTACCTACGAACTAAAACAATGCTATACCCTTCAAACTAATGCTATATGAAAAAGGACTGTTTTAGTGTAAATACGTATGAAAGCTAAAAATACTCTTAAACTATGCACAGATAGACACAGAACAAAGAACAACAGATTCATGTACCTATCTATATTGTATCATCAGCCTGTAGAAGTCCACTGCTGGACATAGGCCTCCCCCTTAAAATACCACGACGAAAGGTCTTGAGCCGCCTCCATCCACCGACTCCCTACGACTTTTATAATGTCTTTAGTCCATCGAGTAGAGGGCCTTCCTCTACCGCGTCGTCCGGTTTGTAATCTCCACCGAGAACCTTTATTCCCCAACGGGTATCAAAATTCAAATACGCCCCCTCAAAATCTTTTCTCTCAAAATAAAGGATCAAAAAATATTTACAACAATAATATCACACACGTTCCTCTGGGATTTCAAATTTATATCTTTCATTATTCAATGCGCAGGATTAGGTACACCCAGTAAAACCTAATCAGAACAATTAATCTTTAGTTAAATTCACTTTAGATATTACATTTATTTACATATTTACATGTCAAAAGAACGTGATGTCCCTCATTACTTTGTTAACTTGTGGAAACATAAAGTATTCTAAAAACATTTTTCTCCACCCTAGAAAAGTGATATTTTATGTCGATATATTTTGTTCTTGCATGACTTGTTTATTTATTATTTATTTGCTTATACGTATTGTCAACCTCATAAATAGGAATTGCACTGTTTCAATGTTACTGCTGGTCACTAAGGATTTCAACCATAGAGTTTCTTTTCCCGCTGCCAATAAAGCCAAACTAATACTCAACGTGGACGAATCCGTCACTTTTTGTGTTCCATTATTTTGCATTGCTCAATTTTTTGTATTTATTAACCACTGTATTTCATCTTGTTTATTATGATATCGTACCTTAAAAACCTCCAAAGGTTTGACTAGGTACCTACTCACATTCGTCATAGTAAATTAGGTATTTACACATTTGATCTAATCTAATTTATTTCTAAATAAATCAATACCTTTCTAATACTATCTATATAGTTATAATTTACATTAACAACTGATTTGCACTAATAGCACAGCTACGTTACGAAGCAACATTAATTTGCACCAGCAAACCCATCTCGCTCGCTTGAGCGTAATAATTTATCACATCTAGAATGCAAATGCATCGACCAGATGACGATCGAAAAAAAAACTTTTCAAAGAAACAAACTTACTTTTGAAAACAAACATTATTAGGACATCAGCAGGGCTTTTTTAAAAATGTTCGGAATGGTTTCCTATCGGATTCGTTAGTTTTTTATTTCAATGTGATAAGTACTTAACTAAAACAATTTTCTCCAATAAAACACAGTAAAAAACAATAAATATTGTATATTACAGTGTTTTACCAGAGAAAATTGTTAGAAAAATGTTTTAGTTACTTACCACATCGAAATAGAAAACTAACGAAAAAACTAATTAAAAACCCTGCCGAAAGTTTTTAATAGTGATGGCCAAATAAGGTTTGTTTGAAAAAGGTTTTCGATCCAAACAGCGCGCGACTGCAGTAAACGAATTGATATGCCATTTTGGTTATGTATGGTTTTGTGACAAAATTTAGGTACCTACTCAATCATCATCATCATCATCATCAGCCTGTAGAAATCCACTGCTGGGCATAGGCCTCCCCCTTAGAATGTCACGACGGACGGTCCTGAGCCGCCTCCATCCACCGACTTCCTGCGATGTTTATGATATCTTTAGTCCATCGAGTGGAGGGCCTTCCTCTACCGCGTCGTTCGGTTTGTGATCGCCACCGAGAACCTTTATTCCCCAACGGTTATCAGTGGCTAATCTAAAACTGAAAGCCCCCACTATTCCATTAATTATTTTTTGCCGACCTCCATGGCGTGGCGGGCAAGTAGCCGGCTGAGACGCAAGAGGTACGGGTACGATTCACGCTGAAAAAAAATGTTTGCATAATCTGGAAATTTTTGTTCCGGGTCTCGTTGTTGTGTTACCATGGTACTCGTAGTTCCTGACCCACGACACAGGGAATCCTAGTGTGGTATCAGGGCAAATATGTGACTGTTGGGTGTTAATTAAAATAACAGTGGTGCAGTTTTATTCTAGCTAGACTTGGGATGATTTCTCTAAGAGCTAGCAGCCTAAATAATATATAAAGGCACTATAAATACAACAGACTTCACATACAAGGAAATAACAAAATCGCACATGCCTGCTAAAACGCGGAAGAGAAAGTGCACCTCTTGTATTATTTATAAAAAGTATTTACTTTTATGCTAGAAGCCAAATACATTTAATTAAGCAACAGCATTCCGTTTGCAAATTAAGTTTGAATAACTTCAAAGTAGTTTTATGTAACAATTTGTACAGGTGCCTTGGTAATTTTAGTACCATAGCAATTCTAGGTAGTAGTTATATGTCATAAGAAAATAGAAAAAAGCAAATTGATCTGGTTTTAGACATGAATAGAAAAATAAATCATTCGCTATTGACGTTTGTTTGGTAGTCAACTTAAAATTAAAGGCCTGTATTTCCTGGACCCCTAAACCCTTAGCTCTACTTAATTCGGCAAAAAGAGTCCATTTAATTCAAAGTGGTATTCCGCGGGCTTACAAAGAATGCCGTGTCCTCAATATTAGACAGCTCTACATTAACACGTTCACTGCTGAAAACACGTCTGTGTTTTTAGTTTTTTGGTGATTGCATTTCATTTCTTTTTTACCCGATTTTTTTCTTTGCGTGAATTATTTCTTTCAAGAGCGTGGTGATACGCAGACGATTGTATTTGCAAATTAAATCAAATCCAAATAATTTTATTCATTGGAATCACAAGAATCAATTTGAATCGTCCTATAAATTAAAATTACTCCTGCTACAACGCAACCAAGCTTGGAAGAATTGGGCAACAAACATAGCTTGGCTAACTTTGATGATCCGTTTTAACTCTTAACATTATTAGGTGGGAAGCGCCTGTGTGGTGCCTCGAAACAGGGAGAAGCTGATGATACGTAAATGAGAACTTAAAAACCTTAGGAAGGTACCTAGTCAAAAGTAAAAAAAAACATCAGCAGTTTATAAAACAGCAACAACCTAATAAAACCATTTAGGAAGGAACAGATATTGCAAATTTACATTTTAGCAGTCGAGGGGCAGAGCGACCTCAGGCCACGCGGCTTTATCATCAATACACTTTCCTTTATGTAAGATTTCAATCTTCAAATAGGAAGTTTAGATACACCTTCTAGAAGTTTATTATAGACCGTACAGTATACACGCACAAAAGACCCACTTACTTTATTTAATCGATTTTTTGTAATAATTAGTTTGTGTTTATTTCTCGTGTTAATACCATGCACTTTTTCATAAGACTATCCAAGTATCTGTATGTAATAATATTTCATAGATATATTAGATATATGAGTTATTCATGACTCTGTTAATTGTTATTATCATTATTTTTTTCAAAACAAACGTGACAAAAACAAAGCGCCCTCATATTTTTTTTAAATAATTCGTGGACGACGGGTCTGATTGCACTTTTAGTACCTATCTTTAAAGAATTATTTGTATTCTTGTTTTTTAGTGTAATTGTTTGTTGTATAAATAAAAAAAAAAAAAATTGTATTGCGATATTACTGTGAGAATATTGATTTCTTTAAAACGCTCCCTCAAGGAGTCACGCGACTTCATTTTATAAATGGCACGTATTTGTAAGACAAATATAGCTTGTATATCTACTGCTTTCTCCCACAGTGTGATACCATACGACATAATGCTATGGAAGTAGATAAAATAAACAAGCCCAACCGTAGCTTCATCAGTAAGCTGCCTTATCATATGAATTGCATATGCAGCGGAACTAAGTCTACCAGCTAGTGCCAAAATTTGTGGTGCAATTGCAACCCAGCATTAATATTAAGCCCTAAGAAAATAGTAGAATTTACAAGATCCAAGTGTCTCCCAATTTATTTTAATATAAGTTGGATAATGTTTCACATTTGGCAATGTGAATTTGTTATATTTAGTTTTTTAGCAATAAGCAAAAATTATTTCCTGTGAGTGAACCACTCAAGAACTCGCGATATTAATTCATTAGACGTACATCATCGTAATTGGCTTTAGTTCTGTCAACTTTGAAAATTAAGTATCGTCAGCCAACAGAACTATGCATGTCTCACATTGTTTTTTACAAAAAAAAGGAAGAGTATTAATGTAAACTAGAAATTAAAAGGGGCCTAGTATTGAACCCGGCTCACACACACATCTGTGTTTTAATTCAAATACCGTATTTACACGCGTAATCGCGGTCCGCAGAGAAAGTGTTAAGGCAGTTGTAACAAAACATCATTGCTTGGTGAATGAGGAAGTTGTGCAAGACTAAAAAGCTACATTATATTACGCTAAAGCATTATAATTTAAATAGATTTCTTCAACAAGCAATAATGAGGCACGCACTGACAGGTGCCTTGTTAGAGACATGCAGACACTGCACAATGTGTCACCGGCAGGGCTCGGAACCGGTTACAAAATACCGGTAAGTTTCAATCAATCAATCATATTATTTATTTGCTAGGATGTTAATTATAAAAAAGTACCAACTATTTCTACCATTTTAGGCGTGCAAAAAATTACATAATAAATCTTAATAAACAGCTATCAACATTTTACTTATCAATTAACGACATTTGTGTGTCGTTTAGTTTCGGTTAAATACCGGTAGATAATTCCGGTTACCACTAACCGGTTAATCGGAACTATTTTTAAGGAACCGGAACAATTTCGTTTACCGGTTACTCTTAAGAAACCCAATTAATTAATTAATTTTAAATAGGCGTGTGCGTGTGACGTTCTTATTATTATTTAATCTGTGACCGCCTTCGCCGCCGCGCCGCACCTTCGGCACCGGCCTTGGCCTTGCCTGTAGTGTAGATTCATGTTAGGACATGTTTGTGTGTTTTGTTACTTTTTTGGAAATATATTTTTATTACCATTACAATCCACAACTGATAGAAAAATGGATTACTTAACGCAAACTGGGGCGTCTCTCTCACTCTCTGACTGTTTTGCAATAGCGGAGGCCGTCGTGAACGAACATAGTTGCAACCGGTTTAAGTTTGCTCTCTTAAGCGATACGTCCGCGAAACCGGTTATAAGTATTAACCGGTTAATACCGGCTGGGTGCACACCGGAATCGAAATTAATTTCAGTTAGGGGTCAATGACTGTAACCGGTTGCGAAAATTAACTGGTTTCAGAGCCCTGATGGTATTCCGGTTCCGAGTATCACAGAATAGCCAAGCGTCCCACTAATGCACTTCACACGTCCATAGTTTCCTCAATCTGTCATAGTGGGAACCACACGTCACGTATTACATGGCTAGCACGGAATTTATGATAATTATACTTGATTATGTTATTGACATGGGATAATTTGCATTTGAGATGCGCCCAGTAGCTGGCTAATGAATATTGATGTGCCTCGTTAAAAGTTGAGCGATAAGACCGCTGTCTTCTTCTTATAATTGGGTTTAGCGTTTATGAGGTAAAAGTTTTTGATCAAGCTAGTCTGATGTAGATTGCTTATGCAAAATAGCAATGACCTCAATGGATTTTTGCGATTATAATCTGGAAAAATGACAAGTCAAGGTCATGTTTTCAAAAACAAAAAGTAACCTTGGTTCCGAGTTCTAATAAAGACATTTTATGGAGCTGTTTAGAGACAATCCTTGAATTAAAAGCTCTTTGACCCTTGAATTAAATTTTTTAAAATTTTATTGTAAAAAACAATTTAATTCATTTAAATTATCTACTATGATATACTTACTTTAAAAAAAACATAGAGTCGAATTGAGAACATCCTCCTATTTTGAAGTCGGTTAAAAATAATAATAAAAGTTTAGAAGTTTTGTTCTTTCAGACTCCAATAGTTAACAGGATCTATCAGTAACTATGTACTCAAAATCGCAAGAACAATTTTGAAACATTTAGTTTTTGTTCTACATAACTTGATTTGTGTGCAGTATTACCCTAGTGTGGGATTAGGGCTACGTATGTGACTGTTTGGTGTTATCTTATATACATACACACAAATAACAAATCAGTCAAGTTGACTAAGAGCTTGTCCAGATGAGGCGATTTACGCGCGATTGATGTGCGTTTTGTATTTCACAATCTAATACTAGAGCTTCATTCTAGCTACATTCCGTCCACATGCAGTTGCGCAATTTGCCGCTCGCACGAGCGCAAAACGCGCATCAATCGCGCGTAAATCGCCTCATCTGGACAAGCTCTCTGAGACCTCGGTGCGTTCGTTCAATTATGTCATAAATTAAGCAAATCGCTAAAGAATTTACCCATTCATATATAACATCTATTAGGTATGCGTTTTCGCAATTTTACCAAACCCATGTCACGGTGTTGAGACATAACTGTATCACTTGGTACCAACGTACTCGACTTAATACTAGAGTAAGTACTGATTTTAAGAGACTAAGGTGGGGTAGCCAGCGATGGCGAGTGGATCCGACTTACAAGTCAGTGTGTGAGTGGTAACTTTGTGTGCGCCCGCGCATTGGAGGCTGTCATCGAAAGTCGAAACGAAAACGTAAGTGGTTATCGCATGTTGATAGTAATTATAGATGGTTATGCATTGCGAGTTTTTTGCTCCGCGAATTATTTGGTTTTGTTTTTTTTTACTCTGATGAAAGTTTTTCATTCAGGGTTTTTATTTTGTAAAGTTTCTTAAAATGGTCTATATAAACAATATTAAGTGTTTGCAAAAGCAATTTATTGAAAGAGTCATTCATTTTATTATTTTAAAACAACACATTAACAATGGCATAAGTACCTTACACTTACACTAGACTGCAAGCATGTCAAACATGCGGCCCCTTACAACTTTGACTGCGGCCCGATTAGATTTTAAGAACATAGTATATTTTTTTGTAATTTTACTGTTAAGTAATGATTGAATAAACGATTAGCGTCCTGCCCCCCCTATTCACAAGTAAAAACATGACCATTTATAGGGGGCAGTACCTACAACATAGGTATATCTACTTAGTGGTTGGGTTTTGCGGCCCACTGATTCTACAGTCTCTAAGCATTTGGCCCATCAATGACTTTGAGTTTGACATGCATGCACTAGAGGATGGGCAGCAACTTCCACCAGAGCTGCATCTCCATCTCTTCCAGCTGCATCCACCTGAGTACTTAGCACCAAATCTGCGATTACCAATCCGCCTGCCAAGCATGGTGATTAAGGCAACCCCCCCCCCCCTCCATTGTACTCAATGGAGGAGGGTTCGACCAGCATTAGACATCAACCGCGTGAATGATGATAGTTACCTTCCTTATTAATACCTACCTCATGGCAATTTGTCCCTTAAATTACCCAAGTAAGCACAGTTGACTTAACTATGTTGCTTATTGTATGTCTTCGTTATATTACGGTGATATTATTATACAGACCAATTTGGTAATTGATATATTATTAGATTAGTTTATATGTCGTTATCCAAATACCAAAATGGGTTGAGACAAGAAACACTCAAAATAAGGATTGATTTACAAAAACACGTTATTCCAATTAATAAGATTATTCCAATTATAAGGTTTGGTTAGTAATTGTAATAGAACACGGGAACTGTTGTTTACAAAACATTTATTTCCAGACCAACACAATTAGCAAGCATCCGAATACTATTAGATATTAGTGATTCGACAAGTTAAGTGTTAGATATTACATTTGTTAAACGGTTCGTTTCTACGAGAAAAGTTTAAAATCAATTTTTCACACCAGCTGCTGGACAATGTCCAATTACCTGTTACATGTTATCATGCAACCTCAACGTAAAGTAAAGCATTATCTCTCTAGGGATATAAAGTTGTATGAAACTCCCTAGGGAATAAAGTGATTTGAATTTGGAACGTCAAATTCGTGTGGAAACTCGTGGAAAACTCCGAGTAAAAAAATGCCCATATGGCATTGTAAAGTGGTTTGCTCGAAAATCGAAAAGGCCACCAAAAGCAGAACTCAAAAAAAAAAACGCGCGATTTTAAAGAATGTGAAACAAAAGAGATGTTTGGTGCTGTGATTTTCAGTGAATTTTATTGCAATATTCTATTAATATATATGTCAATGGCAATTTTAGTGTTAACAAAAACTGTCGAGCGATAATGATTCTACTCCAGAGTTTATCAAAACAGACGATATTTATTTTATGGAGCCCTGGCTTTTTATTGTCTCGCAGTAGGTGTGAAAAGTAGAGTATGTGCCTCTGGAATAAAGCCTATCTTGTTCAGCATGAACCTCTCGCTTCACACAGGACTCTATATAACTCCTAGAGTCCCTTGTTACGCTCAGCTGTTTTGTTCCCTTAGTGCATAATCTACTATTGTACGTTTGTTAGATAAAAAGTCAAAACAAGGAATAAGTAGGTAGGCTAGGCAGCTAAACTAGGCCAAGAAAGGCAACAAAAAAAGTCGAATGAGTGTAAAAAGCAGTGCACAACTGGAGCCCTTTGGAGGTTGAGTTTAAGTTTTTTTTAAAACAATTAACACGGATATATGTAACACGGATTTTGTATGACGGGACCGATGAGTGCCCAAAGCGTAGGTACATTTTGTGACCTCATTTTACATACAAAAATCCAAGTAACATTACACCATACATCCGTGTAAATTGCTTGCTTCGGTCTCAGGTTGCTGGTGGCGCATGGCGGCTGGATTTTAAGTAGTTAGGTATTTATCGAATTCATGAAAACATAAAATTGCAACTAGAGCTACATACCGCCCGTTCACGTGAGTGCCCACCTAGATAAATTGTCGCGGAAATCCTACTAATATTATAAACGCGAAAGTTTGTGAGTATGGATGTTTGTTACTCTTTCACGTAAAAACTACTTAATGGATTTGAGTGAAATTTGGAATGGAGATACCTTACGCCCTGGATTAACACATAGGCTACTTTTCATCATCATCATCATCATCAATTTTCATCATTATTCACGTGGGTGAAACCGCGGGGCGCAACTAGTATTTTAATATATAGGGGGTTACCATGTGCTCTTATAGCCATTCGTACAATAACTATTCGGTACAAAATATC
Source organism: Epirrita christyi (assembly GCA_951392215.1). Lineage (NCBI taxonomy): Eukaryota > Metazoa > Arthropoda > Insecta > Lepidoptera > Geometridae > Epirrita > Epirrita christyi. Next base: position 14,620,639 of record OX595833.1, on the reverse strand, counting down.
GGTTCGTCGTTGACATTCCCCATCGTTCAATAATTTGAATCGTCGTAGAAGTCCTGCAGCAGTGCCTTTAGTTGCGTACATCATGGAACCGATATTTTGTACCGAATAGTTTTTGTACGAATGGCTCATGGTAACCCAGTACAAATAAAGCTAAAACTGGGGTATTACTACTGAGCTATACATGCATAATGGGGGTTTTTTCTGAATGTTTTAATGCAGTTGGCCTCAGATGGCCGATGCTGCGTTACCGGGCTTTTAGTGAGCGCAAAAGGCGTTCAACCGTAATGGGGACATTATTCAACACTGTAGGTAATATATGTAAATTTGTGTCCTAGCACATTTCACTATGCAGTCGGAAGTAGCTGACTATAATGGCATACGAGTGTAGTTACCTATAACATAATGTTACATAATGATGTTGATTGTAGATAATATAAATTCGCAGTCAGGTTTTTAGAGTTCCAAAGTCCAACAAAGAACTTATTTCGCAATGTCTGTCTGTCTGTCCGCAGTCCAAACCCGTTTTACACGTAGACTTTAAGTACTATCATGCTAAAAAAGGTAATACAAATTGATGACACTTACAAAGTTAAGAAATGAAAATCTCCCCTAAATGTAGGGCCTACAAAGTCACCAACTTGTGTTCGTGGTACCTGCCATAAATGTAAAGTAGGGTTTTGTGCTGTGGTGTGTTTGGCCTAAGAATAGACCTCTACGTGTCCTCCCGTTGATATCGTAAAAGCTGACTAAGGGATTTTACCGTGCAGTAGCATCCACATAAGTACCTACACGAATACTTCGATCACCAATCCTCCTGCTAAACGTGGTAATTATGGCAACCCTCCATTGTATTTGTTTTTGAGGCCTCGTCCAAAGGTTGCTGATAATGATGATAATGTCTTTCATATTCAAATATTATGAGGTTTTCTGAACAGTTTTTTATTCAGAGGTTACTCAATTATCTTGTCGACTGTACTGTTGACATTGTGGCTTTAAATTCGCGACGTAGTCGTATTGGACGTAACGGGAAACAATCACATTGGGTGACTTATGACTTTGGAAGACTTTACTGTGCGTGATCCGACACGCTCTTGGCTGCTTTTTTTGAATGGTTTTTAAACCTTTTTGTTTTCATGGTTTAATAGATCTATTAACGATTTAATTCATGATACGCGGATGGTGGTCGATCGTAGCACGTGTACGTAAAATTTTATTAAAAATAACTTATGCAACAATCTAGTCAAACAAAATAACAATAGCTTCCAAAAAAAAATTACCTAGGCCCTCTGAAAGCGGGCAGTGACGAGGAACTTACTGCAACGCGACTAGGGTTACCAGATATAAAATTTAAAAGTCCGTAGAAAAACTTGATTTCCATTGAAAACAACTGAGATTTACTTTAATTTTGCGAATCCTCTCACAAACGTAATGTACAGCTTTTTAAAAGACAAAACATTCCAAAAGGTAACATCGCAAAATAAATATGATAAAACTGATGAAAAAGTATAATACGTTTTATAGATTTTAAGTGTTGATTTTATTTGTGCAATTCATATTATGACCAAAGTTGATTTTTAAATTAGTCTCTCTAAAAAGAAGATTAAGTATTTATTTGTTTTTGTAATGAGAAAAATCTGAAAATTTACTCATTTTAATTTACTATTTTCTTGACAAATTCTAAAAATCCTGAGATATCCTTAGATTTACAAAATCCGGCCGCAATCCTGAGGACAGCCTAAAAATCCTGAGATCTCTGGACTAAGCCTGAGATATGGTAACCCTAAACGCGACCGACTCGGTCTCTCACCGCCTCGAGTAAACAAGACGCCTGCATTTTTCATCTCGCCTTTACCTAGCGATTCGCAAGCACAGCGATGGTCCTGTTATTTGCTCCGTGGCGCAGATTATTCACAGGATGCCTTTGCAACGGTGTTTCCGATCCGGATTTGAAGGAAACGTCAAGAGACTCATTAAATTATGGAAGCGTAGAAGCGTAGCGTGGGTTGGGTCCGATCCGGATTTGTAATGAGATTAAATGTGTAACTCACATTAAAACTTGGATAAAAAGTGACTTTGATGCAAGGTAATTTTATTTAACAAATTATCCCGTTTTTTTACCGACTTCACAAAAAGGAGGAGGTTCTCAATTCCTCATAACTCCGTCGTTTATAAACCGATTTGGAAAATTCTTTTTTTATTTGAATAGATATCCATACTTCCAGATTGGTCCCATTTTTTCAGAATCTAGTTCTGATGATGAGCCATGAGGAATTGAGGGAACTCTTCAAATATTGTAGGCATACATTATAGCGATTTTGATATTTTCAGCAACAAATGAAGCATTTGCATTCAGTAAGTATCATATATAACCATCACTATGGTTTTTTCATCACTTTTTTTTCATCCAGATATTTAAACGAATACAATGGAAGTCGGTTTTTTAAATGAAATTATTCACCAACATTTTTACCTACACTAACCTAAATAATACATATTAATTTAAGTTTATTAAATTAACTATTATAGTTTAGGTTTAATAATAATACAGTTTATTATTGAATCATCTAAGTAGGTAGGTAATATATATTATATATATATGCCTTATATAAAGTATAAGTATTTATAAAAACCCAAAAACAGACCCCAATATCTCAACAACCCCCTGACTGATAACCTTACATACAAATTGAACTAATACTATCTACCAATCACTCGAGAATTAGCTTCGCTCGTTCAATTATTCAATTATAGCTCGTTTAAATCGCAATATTCTCTCTCTCTCAGTAGCTCTGTGGCGCGGCGGGCGAGAAGCCGGCTGAAATGCAAGAGGTTGCGGGTTCGATTCCCGCTGCGGCACAAATGCTTGTATGATCTGCAAATATTTGTTCCGGGTCTGGGTGTTAATGATACCATGGACCCCACGACTGATACCCACGACGCCCCATCCTGGTGTGGGATTAAAACTACGTATGTGACTGTTGGGTGTTATGCGTTATGTAGTATCTGTCAATAACAGTTGGTATCTGCAGATTCTGCACGTGTTGGACGTGTATTGAATCCGTGTGTTAGTTCGTCGAGTTGTATAAGGATAGATGCTTAGAGGTTTTTAACTGTTGCCTACTCAGAGGAAATAAATACCGCAGAGTTTGCGTATTTTTAATGTTGCTTCGTAACGCAGTCGTACTATGAATGCGAATCAGCTGTTTTTAAGGATTGTGATACATATACCGACGACCTCTGTGGTGGCGGGCGAAGGTTCGCCTGCGACGCAGGAGGTTGCGGGTTCGATTTCCACCTCGGAACAAATATTTGTACGATCTGCAGATATTTGTTCAGGGTGTTCTGGGTATTTTTCTATGTATAATATTAAATATCTATCTATGTAATGTATTGTATTAAGTATATCAGTTATCTAGTAGCCATAACACAAGCTCTGCTTAGCTTGGGGCTAGATAATGTTGTGTGAAATGTCCAGCATTTATTTATTTATTATATTTATACCTAACTACACAGATTTTGTTTTGTTATGAGATTGTGTGTGTGCACTTATTTTTTTTTTATTACGACTAATGTGAGTATCTAGTCAAACCTTTGGAGGTTTTTAAGGTACAATATTATAATAAGTACTGTAAGAAATATTGTGGTTAAATAAATTAAAAAAAAGGTATACATTACGCTAACTTGATATAAAAATAATAATTTATTTATCAAAAAAGTTTACAATAGGTATACACATAAACCTTAAAACCTACGACGATAGCATTGAAAGGTGTTTTTACATTATGTATGTAACTTATTAGATAGGTATACTTAATCTCTAGTACCTAAACTAGGCAGAGCCTGTGCTATAGGTACTAGTTAATTGAACAGTTAATTGTAAGTAGATATGTTACTTTGTTACAGAAAATGCTATTAGTACTTCTATGTATGATTGCGGCCTCTATGGCCGAGGGCGATTGGCAGCCCATACTCCCAGAGACATCCATTGCTTATACCAGTTACAAGTCACCAGAACGATCGCTTCAACCAAGGTAAACTACTCATCAGCCTAGCTTCAATACTTCAAACGTGAAACCTAAACGGATAAACAGCGTTGTGTTAGTTTGTCGTATCATTGGTTTTGTCTTGGTCTGTCTGGCTGATGGTCATGAGATATGCTGACCCTTGCCTTGCAGGTAACCGATACCGAAACAAACAGTGTGGCGTACATTCAGTACTAAATAATCAACAAAGTAATAAAATATAAGTTTATAGCCATCTTTAAATATTTATTTCGGAATTAACACGGAAAATCACATACTACATAGTTGTATTGAGCTGAAATTTTTCATACCTTTAGGTGACAAAACAATATTATGGTGACGGCGAGCTGATGATATTAGAAACGTAAGGTGGACAACGGAACTCCTCAATGATTAGTAGTAGCCTGGCAGAGTTTAGGCTCATTTTGATCAGTTCTGATAACGAATTTAACAAAAGCTTGTTTTGAAAAAATCATTTTTCAACAATAAACTTATATTATTTAAAAGTCGTTTAAAAATAGTTAAAAGTTTATAGAGTTCAATTTGACAACTCTTTTGTATTGTTAAAATCAGTGATTTATCGTTTATGAGTATGAATAATCTTCAACAATTATGTAAGCATACCCAATAAGTAAATAGGGATTATAATTATGCCTGTTAGTGTTTTTCACTGGGTTTTTATGTACATAAATCATTACAACTATACCCTGATTTTTAATTTCAGACAATTTTTGTAAACAAACAAATGTCAAGAAATGCCACTGTGAATATAAGTGTCATGATTGTGTAGCATACGCTTAGAATAAGTACTGAAGCACGTCTTTATTCTAAGAGCATACGTGTAAATTCACATGACACACATACATGACACTTATACTCACAGTGGCATATCTTGACATTTGTTTGTTTACAAAAATTGTCTAAAATAAAAAATCAGAGTATAGGATATTTTTTGGTCATGTTACATTTTTTTATTGCAGCGGGCATTTGAAGATCCTCAACCGTAAACCAGTGCATTTTGCTCCGAACAAGTACACAGGTCTGTCGTCGTCGTCTGCCGAAGACTGCAGCGTTTACAAAGTCTCCATGACCCAGGATGTATTCTACCAGTACCTGGAGTATGAAAAGGATATACCGGATCTAAAAGAATTTACACTGTGTATGTGGACGAAATTCCATAACCACTCCGATGATCATCCACTGTTCTCTTATGCTGGTGAGTAAGATAAAAGTAGCAATTACATGCAGTTGATTAACAGTAGGTTAACATATAATAATATGGTTAAGTAACTAGAATTCAGGCGCGGCTTCGCTCACGTGATAATGAGATAAAAAAGAAGCTCCTGTAAGAATCCAGTTTGTAGTCGAATATAGTAAACAGATACAGGTACTAAATTTAATCGAAATCATTTCAGCATTTACGGAGTTGAGTATCTATCTTCTTTCACGTTTATAATTTCGGTAGGATGTTAGGATTATTTAGGTACTTATTGGATTTCTATGCATACGACATAATCATAAACCAGTACCATAACCATGTTTTGTTTAAACGGTCTCTATAACGAACTCCACGTCGACCTCCGTGGCGCAGCGGGTGAGTAGCCGGCTGAGATGCAAGAGGTGCAGGTTCGATTCCTGTAGCGGGACAAACGTTTGCATGATCTGCAAATATTTGATCTGTGTCTGGCTGTTTTACTACAATGGTACTCGTAGTGCCTGAAACCTACGGCACAGGGAATCATAGTGTGGGATCAAAACTATGTACGTGACGTTGGGTGTTATGTTATGTTTTTCACAGAAATCACTTCAGATTTGTATGATAACGAAGCACTCTTGAGGGTATTTAAAAAAAATAGTCCTTAGTGTTGACAAAATGCCATAAAACGGGACACAAGGTAAAAAATATATATCGATGTTTTGGTTTTCAAATCGGGACAACTAAAATCCAAGGTTTTTATAACCGGTGTGTATTTTTTTAGATGGTAAGACATATGCTCCAGTGGTGGTACGTCATTTAGGTACTAGGTGCTGTAAAAAAATTTCACAAGCTTCTTTTTTACAGTCGCTGATAAACCGAAAGAAATCTCAGCGTGGATATCCAACACCGAGGAAGCGAGCTATTTCAGCATGGCCGTACACGGACAAACCTTTTACAGACTGAACTACCCCTTGAAGCTGAACACGTAAGTTTAATTTTCCAAATGCCACAGTTTACATGTTTGTTATCTCATCATAATCATCATCACTGAAATCACTGCAATAGGCGTTGTGGGTATGCACAATGCTGATACTACAACATCCTTTTCATTCATTCTATAATCCATATCTGAATAAACGTTTCAGTTCAAAAACCTCTCCCACCCCCTTTACTGACGCTCCTCTGAAACCCATAAATTGAAAATTCCTGCTCATACCTCACAGTTTTACTATTATTATTATTATCTATTATTGTATTCATAATTATTGTTGTGGTACCATGGTACTCGTAGTTCATCCTACGACGTAGGGAATCCTAGTGTAGGATCATGACTAAATGATACTGTTGGGTGTTATATGTATGTTTTATTTTAAATTATAGAAAGAAAAATTAAATTCATACAAGAATATACAAAATTTAAAAATGAAACAGTTGATCTATGTAATGTGTATCAAAATACCCCTAAAATCCCGAAGGGCGGGTATTCTATACGCACAACGAACGTTCGTTTTCCCCTATCGGAGCCTAAGAGCATCGTTATGCTCTAAGATAGGAGCATACGTATACGAGACTTTTGCGAATGAATGAAATGAATACGTCTGTCATCAAAATATGTCAAGTGTAATCTAAACTTGGGGAATACATTCATACGGTAGGTAATCCCACAAATATAACGTAGCTGTCTCTATCAAATAGACGTTGTACGCGAAGTAGAGTATGAAGAGTGAGAGCTAAACATAATGTTTACTTCCAAATTATTACTAAGTTCCAAAGCTATCAATCCTAAATAGTGGCTCCACGATTTTGACGCGTGTTATAGGTTTTTGTCTCTAGTAGTTTAACTCAGTAGATAAATAATAATTTTCTACACATTGAAGAAAAAAAACATTTAAATTGGTTTAAACATAAAGGAAATATCTACTAAGAGACGTAAAAAATACAGTCGAATTGAGAACCTCCTTTTTTCAAAACGTATTCCGTGACATCATTTTCGGTGTTAGCCCGTCCAATCCAAGTGTATACTTGTTTACAATTCTTATTCCTAATATGATTTTGAGCTAATGAGTCTCTTTAAACCGCGGGAGTTAATTGCCACAGGTTATGCAAATGCTACGTTTTCAGTAGGTCAGCGTTCAATCAAATCAAGAATACTTACAAAGGTTGCCCCTGTTTCATAACATTGCGTGACATGTCTCACAGCATTGCTTGTTTATCGGAACATGACGGAGCATCGTTATGAAAGACACGTTATATTTTATACCTCTGTCGAACCACAACGCAATCGTTTCTCGCTCGGACGCTCGCAGCGGAGAAGGGGCGCGGATCTTTTGCGAGTTTAAAACAAATCCTGAAAATTGCCTTGAAATACGAGTGTAAACAGATAACTCTCTAGCCCGTAGGCTCGTAATTGGGCCAAGGGGGGCCAGCTAGACGAATTTCCGTGACCTTTCTTCTAATAACAATAAAGAAACATTTTGAAAATTTTTGTCATTTTGACGGATTTCTCAGCCATTTTTCGCAGCTCAAAAAGACAGAAACAGAACGTTGGGACCTTTATTTTACATCAGTATAAACAAAAAAGCACAGAACGCCTTGTCATATTACAAACTCCGAATTCTGAATGACATGAACGACATGGATTGTTGTTAAATTTGGGTTTACTTGAGGTCATCATCAGGTGATTTTTTACTTTTGACATTTACAAGACCCTAGGGCACCTAAAATTATGATTTTTCGCACAGCAGAACCCATATAAATTGTTAAATTGAACATCAATCAGGATTAAGCACTTTTGTTTTACCCTAGGGCTTACGTTGCCCGTTAACGCATGTTAGCACGCCCTGATTGTCAGATCGTTACATCATGCTGATGACAATCTGGTAGAGAACAATTTTATTGCTATTAACGTAGGATTTGTTGCAATACCGCACGTCCGGTCTTTGTTCTTCTTAGCTAAATTTAGAGTACCTAAGTCCAAAGTTTATTGTACTTCAAAAAATAATTAAGGCGTAGATAGATGCCAACTAGAGGTTTTCTTCATGTAAATCTTCTTTGATGAGTGAATGTACAGAAATAATATTTATGTTGCTTATTAGACATTAAATTATAAATTGAACAATTTGAATAATTATAATGATATTATAACAATATTTAAAATATATACAAAGTGAAGCAATTGTTCTTACGCAGTGAACTCGTAAGAGCTTGTTATGAGAAATAAAAACATATTTTTGTATAATTTGAAAATGCTTGATTTCATCATCAGCATTTAGGAGTCCACTGCTGGACATAGGCCTTCCCCCTAGAATGCCACAACGAACGGTCTTGAGCCGCCTCTATCCACCGATGTTCTGTGACGTTTATAATGTTTTTAGTTCAACGACTGGAGGGACTTCCTCTACCGCGTCGTCCGGTTCGTGGTCGCCACTCGAGAACCTTTATTCCCCAACAGTTGTCAGTTCTGCGAGCTCCCAACGACCTGCCCATTGCCACTTGGCACATTGAACTTGCTAATTCTGAGAGCTATGTCGGTGTTCTTAGTTCTTTTACGGATTTCCTCATTTCGGATTCTATCATGTAGTGAAACTACCTCCTACCTATAGCTCTCTCCATAGCCCGCTGCACAACTTTGAGCTTGTCTATACGGCCCATAGTTATCGACCACGCCTCAGTGCCGCTTCACTACCTACATGATAGAATCCGAAATGAGGTAATCAAGAAGAACCAAGATTACCGACATAGCTCTCAGAATCAGCAAGTTGAAGTGGCAATGTTCAAAAACTAGTCTAGACCGCATCCGTGAGCAGCGGATTTTTTTATCCAATCAAATATTATGGGTATTAAATTTATTAACACTAAATGTTGTCGCCACTTTCTCTTCTAAAACTAATCATTTTTATGATGCTTAATATAACTTGTTAAATTTGTTGCAGATGGTATCACTCATGTCAATCATGGAATGGTAAAACTGGCGAATGGCAAATATGGGTGAATGGGGAGAGGGTAGGAAGAGGATTCCACAATAGGGTGAGTAAGCCTAAATATGGGTGAATGAGGAGAGGGTTGAAAGAGGATTTCGCAGTACGGTAATATAAATAATAACGTCTAACGTTTGTAAATTTCAGTTGGTCGGGCAAGTGATCAAGGGTGGTGGAGTTGCCATTACAGGCCAAGAGCAATCGGTCCTGTTCAGCAAAGACAATATTCAGCAGACAATCAAGCGTAAGCTATGAAGAAGCGATATAGAAAATTTTAAGTTCATATAAAAATTGTTTTTACAATAATAATTTATTACAGGTTCACCAGGTCTATTGGGAGAAGTTACAATGGTTCAACTGTACCATGTGGCTCTGACAGCTGGAAAAGCTCATAAAGATCACAAACACCACCACGTCCACCATTTCAAACACGATGGCACCCCAGTGGACTCTTCGACGGAGCCCGCGACCGAGCCTCCAGCACCGCAAGCAACGCCACTCGGCAACGGAAACTTCCTCATCGGAGGCCAATTACAGCGACCTTCCAGTCTCAACATAGTTCCTGCTCCCCAGCAAATGATTCCTATTCAGTTGCCGAATGGCCTTCAACTTCAACAGGAATACGTAAACGGTCAACTAGGCAACAGAATAATATCGGAACAGCTTTTTAACAGCGTGCAGCCAAATCACATTGGAGGCCCGGTATCCATTCCTCAAATATCAATAACACCTAATGCTGGACAGCCGACGTATTCTTCGCGACCCATTGGGAAGACAAGTACAGTTCTGCTGTCAGGATCTTTGTTTAACCCGGCCAATGTGCAATACGTAGATGACATGCATAGCGTATACAAGAGGAATTCTAAACGGGACAAAAGGGACAACCCGGAGAAGGAGCTTGGCGGGCAACTGACACCAGGTGATGCTACAAACACATTGACTTAGAGCGGTTTCACACTACGTCCGATCCGAGTCCGATCTGTATCCGTGAAAATTCGGATATATAAAGAAATCGGATGATGGAAGCCGGATCTAGTGCGTAAACTACCAAAAAAATAGTTCTACGACTACTGCGCACCGTATTTTCACGGGTTCGGATCGGATTCGGATCGGACGTAGTGCGAAACCGCTCTTATTATATAACAACTCTTTCTTCATCATCATCAGCCGGTAGTCGTTCACTGCTGGGCGAGGCCTTCCCCATAGAATAGCAATGGAGGGGGGAGGGCTGCTACAATCACCATGCTTGGCAGGTGGATTGGTGACTGCAGTTTTGGTGTTGATTACTCAGGTGGATGCTGCTACTTATCCCTGGTGTAACCCCTAAGTTGGTTTTTACGACATTCAGGGAGGAGATGGAGGGTCTATTCGTAGGCTGGACACACTACGGTGTGGCAGCAACTCTTTAGTAGATAGGTATTGACGAAAATATTTACAGGTAAAAAGGACAAGCGTGGCCTAATCGCGCTATCAGATGGATCTATTGTTGACGAAGCTCTCCTAAGTCCAGATCTAATTGATGAGGCAGACGAGGATGCCGCATTCCAAGAATCCCTGTTGAACGGACTTGCCGGCGTAGTAGGGAATCTACCAGTACAGAATGTACAAAAGGAGACCGTAAGTGAATTCATGGAAATAAACAATGATTTGATTTCTTATTATTGCTATAACAAGGTTTCGCGGTTTACCCTTGCATTTAACTATCTTTTAACCCCTTGAGGGATCCACGGACACTCACTATTCCTCTTGGAACCCCTCTCAAACGTTTGAAAATAATTCATATTATTACTTGAATAGTTTCTTTTAGAAATAAGAAAAAATGTACAAAAAATACCTAAAACCCTACTGGGGCATAGTAAGTAGGTACCTGTACCTGTGGAGGGGTATTCACCATCAAATAGGGGGCCAAATGGAATGATAAAAACGTTTCGTTATGTCTGGGCCTCTCCGGTACATGCAAAGTTGGGAATATTTTTTTTCTCTTCGCAATCGCTTGATCATTGTTATTAATTCATCATCATCACAGGCTGGTGATGATCATCATCAAACTTTTAAACGTCCACTGATGGACAAGACCTCTCCCAATAGAATACAACGGACGGATTTGCCATAACCACCACCTTGGCGGTCGGATTTGTGATCAAAGTATTGGTGTTGATTTCTCAGGTGGATGCTGCTACCCATCTCCTGGTGTAATCCCTTAAGTGGCTTTTACGACATGCAAAGGAACAGACACAAAGTTTATTCTCAACCCGGACACGTCGCAAAGTCACAACATTTTATTAGTTTTGTTATTATTCCATAATTAAATGTCAATGACTATATTAAAGACAAAGAAGCTTGGAATTATGGGACAAGCAACAACGTTAGTTTTTAGTTTCGACAAAGCCCCTGCACAGCTGCTTATAAAAGTTGTCCAATTTATTTATAATCATGTCTAGTTTATAATTTGGCAAGGTCTTTTACAGCCGCTTTTTTATTTTTATTTTGTAATCTTGACATTATTTATTTAAATGACTTACTTTATTGACAAAGCCCCTATACAGCTGCATCTCTCATTATTGTAATCATTCTAATTTTAAATTGTATTCAAAATTATTTGTACCTTGACGTAACTAAGAGTTCCCACTGTGTTCCTAAAGTTTGAATAAAATATATGAATATGAATATGAATTAATATGAACATGATCATACTTTTAAGTGACTTCTTATTTCCAGGCTGATGAAAGAGAACCCGCAGAAGCTGAAGTAAAGGCGGTAATGCAGGTGTGCAATGGCTGCACCCCGGAACCTTTTAAACGAGCTCTGGTCCTATCTTGGCGAACGACTCCAAAGAAACTATACAGCGGTGCTCACTACTACAAAGGTCTACCTTTATGCCGAGCGTTCTAGACTTGTTAAATTATAAGTAGAATATCTTGTACAAAAATCAGATGATAACATATGTTTTTCTTGTGGAAAAAAATATGAAAATTTAGTCAGATGGCTAGTTCTGATGAACCGCGAATTATTTTGTTAAATTAATTTAAAACAAGCCATCGTCGTTCGGATGTTATTTATTTGATTATAAGTGTAAGTTTAAGTTGTAAGAATGATGTACGTGTTAGTTTAAGTTTGATTTACTTAATATTTTTGAATGTTTTATTAAATTACTTTTGAAAAAAAAATGTTTTTGTCTTTCGAATCTTTTTTAGAGTTTCATAAACCAAGTAAGTTTGTTATGAATGGATTTGGACACAAATAAAAAAGTTTTGCTCCACTAACTTTTATAAATGCTAAACTTTTATTAATGCTCTATAAAGACAAAAACCGATCAACTCTTTGTCAATCAATCTAAATAGGTATGAAAGAGCTAGAAATAGAAAACATTCATACAGTTTACTGCCTAGATCGGATCAGACCCTGTAGGTTGCTTTGATTTCGGAGTTTTCCTTCTCACAGACGGACTCCAGATCAACGCTATAGAGGCTCAACTCGCGGGAAACGAAAAAAATATTATAATTAATAAAACTAATAGAGGGAAACAGACAGATCCCGACAACTGGAGTTGCAATGAGATTTGCTTATAAATAGCTTATTCCGAGGTACTTAATCTTCTTCGACAGCCTTTAGACGTCCACTATTGGACGAAGCCAGACCACGAGTTCCATAGAGCCAAATTGAACCTTACGACGACGCGTTCTAATAGCATTTTTACATTGGAATTCGAGTTGCCGGTGCAATTTTGAAAAGTTCGTTGGGCTTACCTTTCTAGGGCTGCCAAATGCCATGTTTCAAATATGTATATCTACAACAAGGTTTTTAAAATACTCGGTACGTAATAGTGGATTTCCTTCTGTCACCTAAAAAACTGTCGGTTTTTGGTGTGGTAAGTGGTAAACACGCAATATTTTTATGATGTTTGGGTACCATATCCATAATTATATCATCATTATCATCTTAGAAAAATTACGACTATACACCACGTACTTTACTATTCTCCTGCTGACGTTTCGTTGACCACGTCAACACGTCGTGTGTTCTCGTCGCACGACCTTTGAGCGTGGTCGCGGTCGGTGCTCATGAGGAAGGCCCTCAAAATTGTCAACGAAACGTCAGCAGGAGAATAGTAAAGTACGTGGTGTATAGTCGTAATTTTTCTAAAATGATACCAAGCCACGATAACTTCTATTATCATTATCATCACCAACCTGTTTACGCCCACTGCTGGACGAGGGCTCCCCCATAGAATACAATGGGGGGATTTGCCATAATCACCACGCTTGGCAGGCGGATTGGTGATCGCAGTTTGGCAAGTACTCAGATGGATTTAAGCTTTTACTACATCCACTGGAGGAGGAGGGGTCTATTCTTAGGCCGGACACACCATGGCACACAAGACACATGCACAGGTACTTAATACTCAGGCCTTAATAAAGGTGCCCACCTTTTTAATAAGGTGGGCACCTTTATTAAGGCCTATTATATAAATACAAGAAAAAAAAAGGAAAAAAAACCATCGCATTTGTTGTCTTGTTGACGTTTAGGAAACATTTTTAATCGCCGTAGGAAATTGTATTACACAAAATTATAGGACTTACCTTAGATTTGTGTACGTTGTGCTGGTGGTAATCTGCGTCAATTTCAGGCTCGCTGAAATACGATTGGTCCTGGTCCCAGCTAGAGGGTCCAGAAGATTTGGTCCCGGACGCTGGAATTACGGGTATGGACACGGAGCCGACGCCGACAATCTCTGGAAATGCGCCACCACCGATGTCGGTCGCTTCAAATAGTCGCAAAACCGACCGATCCCTGATTTCCCTAAGGTGGGATCTGTGAACAATAAATTAGTATGAAAACAAAATATTAGCAATTCGTTGTAATTGTATAAAAAAATATCGGTTCCTCTTCGATGAGCTTAATCAACAGTCGCTTTTAACCGACTTCACAAAAAAGAGGAGGTTCTCAATTTGGTTGTATTTTTTTTTATGTTTGTTACGTCATATCTCCGTCATTTATAAACCGATTTGGATTTTTTTTATTTAAATAGATATAATTCCAGATTGGTCCCATTTTTTTCAAAACTGAGTTATGATGACGGAATCCATGAGGAATTGAGGGAACTCCTCAAATATTATAGGCATACATTATAGCAATTTTGGTATTTAACCGACTTCAAAAAAAGGAGGAGGTTCTCAATTCGACCCGTATGTTTTGTTTTTCAGCAAAAAGTTATTGTTTTTATGCAAATAGCCGAATTCAATGGCGGAAGTCGGTTTTTTAATCAAAAATTATTCAATCTGTTGGTACTGGGACGTTAAAATCTAAACTGTTTAATTTTATCACGACAACAACAACACACTTAACATACCTAAATAAACATACATACTAACATAACATACCTTTGGAAATTTGTGTCGACGTACGTAAATTGATTTTTATACAGTTTTCGACTGCTACTCGAAATCTACATCAAGGTTCCAAGTCTGACAAGGAACCCTTAAGATAGTTCGGGCCGTCCGCGTTCATCTCATCGTCTGTCGGAAACTTTTCGAGTTATGGGGGAAAAACGGTGACTTGACTTGGGAAATAAGATATGACATGTAATTCTCCCCCAGACTCGGGTGAGAAGAAGCTCAGGAGGCTCAGTCTACCCCTTCGGGAAAAAAGGCGTGTGCTTATGTATGTATAATTTATGAAAAAAAAGCAATGCTTTGTACGATCGAAGAAATTGCTCACTAAAATTTTACAGGCACTTAATTTAGTTTTCTTAGTCCCTTTAATTTTTTTTTGCCTATTTCATCCCACTGCAGTGTAAAAGGCCCACTTCTTTCACCCTTTTCGTTTCACAGCCTGTGTGGGAAAGTCATCCATGCAGAAGAGGGTTAAAGTTTGTATCAAAAATGTTATTCGCCGAGTTTATAAACTTGAAACTTGGCTCACACACTCTCAAATACGTGAAATACCGATGCCTGATTGTTACAAAAAGGTTACAAAAGAAGAATAGTGACGTCACATGTAATTTATGACCAAACTTTTTTTATCACACTTACGTTTCCTACGTTAGGTGAGATTTTGGTTATTGTTAGTACATACTATGAAAATAAACACAACTTTATATTTTTTTTAATATTAATTACCGCATTGGCCATTCGTCCACAGTCAGTCCACGTGGAGTGAACTTTATGTTACCGTTAATGTTTGAGCAACAAAAGACTCATTTAAGAACGCCTAGTTTACTTTTTTAATAACTTAGTACCTTCATATTTATGACGGGATATCTCTGAATTGAAAAAATGTGCAAGAAATTTTGAATATTTTTGAAAGACCTATCCAACGATATAATTTACAAAGAGGTACGCAAATAAAAAAAAACAACGCCACTTTACATGTGCGGGAAGTACCTATAAATTTTTTTTTCGGGTTTTTTTTTACTTTGTTAGCGTCGCCAATTTGTATTATAGTGTAAAAAAAATTATATCAGTACGAGTAAAACAGCTTTGACTATGGACGGTCACAGATGGACAAATGAACCAATATACCTATAGACATGGCGAAACTTTAAGGGTTCCTTGTCGGACTTCAGACCCCTGAAAACGGTTTAGACACAAAATGTTACAGTTGAGCTTCAAGCCTGAAAGAGTTTACTACCGTGTTCCAACTGTGCCTATGCGTAATCCCGGTTTCTGTAACATTACAACTATAGGTAAACCAACCTGTCATCTTCGAGCTCGTAAAACATATCCTTCGAAGAGTCATGGATGTAGATTTTGACCATGGGGCTATCCATATACTGCATAGTCAGCTGTTTCGGGAAGCTCCTGACGAACAGCGCTTTGACCGTGTCGATTGAAGTTATCTCGTTGGGGAGGAGAGCCCTCTTCGTCTCGTTCCGATATTGCAAAAAGACGAGGCCTGTTGACAAGCGCAAACATTTTTATCAAATTTTTACTCTTTCTTCGTCCTTAAAGTAAAGCAAGCACACTCTTATTCCCTATTCCTCCTCTTAGTATGTTACAGGCCTTTTAGCACTATTAAAGCGGATCACGTATATACGCCTCATGGAGTGGTCATGTCATAGCATATTTGACGCGAACTTATTTACCTTTGCACTTTTTTGATTTGTGTACTAATTATTGGGTCTAATTTGGGGATTAATTATAGTTATAAACAATGTTGATAATATTTATTCGATGGTTTGTTTATTTAGTTGCGATATTAGCTTGACTTTTTTATCGTAAAATTAATTCATATATTTCAATAAAAACACAAATGTTATAAATTGGAGCATGGGGCGGAAAGTAACAAACACCCACTTATTTGTTACTTTCCGCCCCACGCAATTAACGTTATTTCTTGCCCCGTATATAGTGATGGAAGCCATCCTTCCAGAAAAATAACGCGTAGAATGATAACATAACACCCAACAGTCACATACATAATCCTGATCCCACACTAGGATTCTCTGTGGTATCAGGTACTACGAGTACCCCCAGACCCGGAACAAATATTTGCAGATCATGCAAACATTTGTCCCGTAGCGGGAGTCAAACCCGCAACCTCTTGCGTCTCAGCCGGCTACTCGCCCTGTGCATCACGGAGGTCGTCAAAATAGATAGATTTATGCAAAGCACGATTGCAAATGTAAACCACAAACATTTATACATTGGTGTTGTGTCGTTTCGATACAAAGGTTAAGAATTATCCTGATAAGTGTATATACCTACCTTCTTGTGATAAATATGAGGACTGACTATCTAGGCATTCTTCAGTGTAGGAAGAGTTTGAAGTCTGGAAAATCAAGCCAATCTACATTGGAAATATTGGCTAACAACGTTCAATATAGGCAATGTATTTTCCAGTCGACCATCATCAAAGCATCCTTTGATGTTTTCAAAAGCAAATTGGATTGTTTTATTAAAGTGCACGCACAGCGTGAAAGCCTACCTGAACAAACGAAGTCAAAAAGGCTAAATAGTGAGAAATTCATTTTGTAAAACGGGAAATTTTCACGTACCGATTTATTGGTAAAAGCATCAATAGGTTTCAAACCTAACCTAAGGGTGAGTGCTAAAAAAATATTTCGTGAAATCGAACTGCTGGTAGGAAAGATTGGAATAAACGAAAATTTCCCCTCTTACAAAATGAACGATATAATTTTCGAAAGTTATTTTAGTGAGAAATTCACAACATGGCTACGACAAAAATTGTGAAAATTTTATCCAAAGTTCGTTTAGAAATCGTTTGAGTAGAAAGTTTTACAGAAGGTAGGTTTCCTACATCACGTGTATTCGCGAGATCTTAGTTCGAGTTAGAGTAACCACTAATAGTTAGGTACTCTTCGTTTATGGTTTGTACTCACCAAGTGGCCTCTCCAATGTTTTGCTTGGCGTGCGTACTACTGGGAGAGACGATCTTTGCTTGCCGCCGCGTCGGAACCCTGTGGATGCGGTTTCAACCTCCGACATGATGCCGGGGTCGTCATCGTATAAGAAGTTATTGTTTGTAGGGTATCCTCTAGTCAGGGGAGGCTAGAACAAAAATTTAATAAAGTTATGTCGAAAATTCAGTAGCTATTTTACTTTTAGGTGAATATTAATCTGATATTGGTTGAGTTAGAATAGCAGTCATATAAAAGGGCTTGAATGAGTACATTCCATGTACAAAGTTGAAATAATTGGACTTTTTTGTCCAATAGTTGAACTTAGTGGAACAGAGTCATTCCATAGATATATCTCACTATACTCGAGCCGTTACAATTGCAAAGTTAGGCCACTGTTCACCAATACATAAATGGTTAAAGGACTGTTTGACAGATGCTTTCATACATTATCTGTCACCGCCAATGGTTTCGTAAAAGCACGTTTATTTGTTCGTGAACATGGGCCTTTGAGTCTTAAATCATTATGTCAATATGGACAGAATGTCAGAAGGAATGAGCGCGAGTTGCTAATGCGCGAGTAGCTAATGCGCATACGCAGGTAGGAAACTGTCGATGAGTCATTACGTCATGAGGAATGGCGATGAACTGAGGGTGGCGCATTTTGGATTTCCGCAGTGGACTATGGTGAGAGCTATGCAAGGGGTATCACTATGTGATAGAATCCAAACTAAGGAAATCCGTAGAAGAACCAAGATCACCAACATAGCTCTTAGAAATAGCAAGTTGAAGTGACAATGGGCAGGTCATATAGCTCGCAGAACTAACAACCGTTGGGGAATAAAGGTTCTCCAGTGGCGACCACTAACCGGACAACGCGGTAGTGGAAGGCACACGATGGACTGAAGACTGATAAACGTCGCAGGAAGTCAGTGGATGGAGGTGGCTCAAGACCGTTTGTCGTGACATTCTAGGGAGGAGGCCTATGTCCAGCAGTAGACTTCTACAGGCTGATGATGATGACGATGATGCTATACATAACACCATCAAAAAACTGCAATATATTTTTTCGAACTTTTTATTAAAATGTACCTAAGTAGATCAAAGCATTTGTTATTTCATTTCAAACACGCCACTAGTAGATAACTGCAAGCAGAGGCGCGTTCGTAGCTACTTCCATATTGAATAGCAATTTTTAATATCGCGGCTCTAAGCAACGAATATGAAAAATTCAAGGGGCTGTAGAATAGAGTTATTCATTGAGACGGGTCGTTGGGGGGAAAACTTGATAGAGACCCTTCAAATAATATAGTTATTATGTGTGTCGATTGCCTTAAATAGGTATATGTTTAACACCTACTCATCTATGGCATAACGATCATTAATGAGAAAAACTGGCAACCTAAAGCTTTGGTCTCGCGATTGTAACGCACAACGCGGCGGTATGCGGCATGCGGTGCCGGACACATAATCGCATGGAAAACGTCTAGAATGGTCTCTTGTTCCATCGGAATTTGCGTCAGTGGCGATGAGCAAGCGCGGTGAAGTGGGGAGCGGGTACACCGCACTGCGCGTCAAGCTTTGGTCTGGTGATCATGACGCACAACGCTGCGGTATGCGGCGCAACGCAGCGTCACGACGCAGCATTTAGCGTCCCTGCGGAGAGGTGGTCAGTTGATTTTGCCGCAGCTACCAAGGTAGACGTGAACATGAACAATTTTTCTAACTATTAAACTATTAACTATTAAACTTTTGTGTTTTTTATCTTTATTTTTATATAATGAAGGATATTTGCGAACTAATTCTATTAAATTGTCTTCTAAAAATTCCATAATGACCCGTGACGCACACCGCACACCGCAGCGTTGAACCGAGAATGACGCCGCGCTGTGCGGCAGTACACCTCCCCACTTCACCGCGCTTGCCCCTCGCCGCTGACGCATACTGCGACGGAACAAGAGACCATTCTCGACGTTTTTCATATGAATGAGTGTCCGGCAACGCATACCGCATACCGCAGCGTTGTGCGTTACGATCGCGAGACCAAAGCTTTATCGTGCTCGTTCATTCGCTGCGGTGTGCGTCACGGGTTGACAACGGATTTGTTTGAAGATAATAAAATTTGACTGCGGCAAAATCAACAGACCACTGCTTCGCAGAGACTGTAAACGTTGCGTGGTGACGCTGCGTTGAGCCACATACCGCAGCGTTGTGCGTTAAGGCACAGACCCACCGCGGCGCATGCTGTGCACGAGCACGCGGTGCATTTTAGATGCGTGGATTTATTTGTTCGACAACGTGGGTCTACGTTTCCATTGCACACACTATACACGAATACTAACCCACGACTATGTACAGTGCTAGGTAGCCGTGTACCGCATGCACAGCGTGCATGGCGTTTGACCGCGTTGAGTTATGTAAGCGCCTATTCGAGCAAGCCACGCATGTATCAATGACGTTAATTGATGCGTAGCGTGTCCGTGGGTTGCAGTGGACAAGATCACATAAATTTTCTTGCAAAGCGAAGCTTAACACACGTGCGTAGGCCTCTCCGTGCGCCGCGGTGGGTCCTCGCCTTTACGAACGCGAGACCAAAGCTTAAGGTAGATAAAATCCTGTTTTGTTTCAATAATGTTATTCTTACCTCCAACTCATGAGTATTGTGCTGCGAGTGATGATGTGGGTGCATATACAAGTGGTTGTTGCCCGCTAGCGTGTGGCGACGAGGGTCGTCACGACGTGACGAACGGCTGCGGGAAGGGCCGCGGCTTGCTTCGCCATCCGACAGCCCTCCTGCAACAAACAAATGAGGAGAAGCATTTTCCCCTTCCCTTTTTTAAGTTTCCGTACCCAAAGGGTAAAACGGACCCTATTACTAAGGCTCCGCTGTCCGTCCGTCCGTCCGCCCTTCTGTCACCAGCCTGTATCTTATGAACCGTGGTAGTTAGACAATTTAAATTTTCACAGATGATGTATTTCTGTAGCCGCTATAACAGTTAATACTAAAAAACAGAATAAAATAAATATTAAAGGGGGCTCCCATACAACAAACATGATTTTTTTGTCATTTTTATAGATAATGGTACGGAACCCTTCGTGCGCGAGTCCGACTCGCACTTGGCCGCTTTTTTGTATTATTTTTTCTTCCTTTTCTGGTATCACCGTTGATTAGTCCGATTCAAATGGTTCTTTCGGGGCTGTATATGGAATGATCTTCATGGAGGTCCCGTGAAAATGTTATCAAAATATTTTTTTAAGTCGTATGGTAGGTAAAAAAGGACGTGTATTCGTGAGGTCTCAGTCAGGGGCGAACCACTAGTTATAAAATTAAATAGATTGGACCCTTAGCTCCTTAGTTATTGCGACTTACCATCCATTCTTCCATCTGTGTGCCAGTCTGCTTCTGAAACAAATTAAACCGTGCTTTTACTCGGTACCTGCATACATACATATTTAAATACATACACAGGTTAACGACTTATCATTTCTTATTAATAACCTAACACAAGGCCAAACAAAATAGATAGTTTTAAACCGTTTTCAGGTGAGTTAGTTATTTATCATGCAAGGCTTTATATAAATTTCTAGTGTTTTTTTTTGAGTTATGTCGTGTAATTTCGGTGGCATTTTAACCGATGTAGCATATTTAAAGAACACATACAGGTAGTGAATTTAACTGAAAGTGTATTGGATGTCTTTACTTGTAACCGAGATACAACCCCTATCTTATGCTACGATTCTTGCTACGCCGCGTAGCACAAAGTGCGTTTACACAGCGTAGCATATATGCCTACGCTAATGCACTACGACACTAGAAGAAAAGTTATTTTCAAATGGGTGGAACTTGTCAACGAACATTCTAGAAAAACTGCTTAGCTTTACTAGACCCTACTACGTGGTGCTTTTTAAGGTACGGAACCTGTTCGTTTTAGGTTTCCGTACCTTAAAAAGTACCAAATTAACTTTATCAAAATAATAACTTGACATTGGCAAAATTGAGGAAAATTTTCCTCACAGGCTAACATTAACCCTAAAACGAACAACGTACTTCTCAGTATTTATCGACAGTATGTATAAAAATATGGCAAAGTATATGGGAATGCATTCGAATTGTTCCCGGCATGTCGATTCCACGCTACATCGACTTCTCGTTCATCTACCTCACCAATCTGCCTGTCAAGCGTCGTGATTATGGCAAATCCCCCTATTGTATCAAATGGCTTCGTTCACCGTAGGAGTTCAGTCGTAGCATTCTTTTTTTTTTTATACTACTTGCCAAGCAGGCAAGCGTACGGCCCACCTGATGGAAAGCAGTTACCGTAGCTTATGGACGCCTGCAATACCAGAGGCATCAAACGCACGCTGCCGACCCTGAGACATAAAGATGAAAAGTCCCATGTGCCTGTAATTTCACCGGCACCCGTACCCTTCAAACCGAAACACAACAATGCGAGCACTACTGCTAGGCGGCAGAAATAGGTACGGTGGTAATACGTCGGACGAACTCTTTCACAAGAAGTTCTACTATACTAACAAAATTCTAAGGGGGAGATCTAATGTCCAGCAGTGGACTTGCAGGCTGATGATGAACATTGGATAAAATGCCTATTAGCACTAAATACTTACAACTAAAAAAAAATTTATTGATTCAAGCGTGACTTTGCGGAAATCAATTCTACAATATAAAATAGACGAACAAATATATATAGTAACAATTCCGCTCCTCTTCAACGAAAACTCTGAAAGAATTCGACACGTGTTTCGCCTCTCAACGAAGCATCCTCAGGAAACAGTAGGCTCACTGCGTGCTAGAACAACAAAGATACACTACTCCAAAAACTCCCCAGCCTTGTTGCCTTGCCGAACGCCGAACAGAAAGTCAAACTACTGTTTCCTGAGGATGCTTCGTTGAGAGGCGAAACACGTGTCGAATTCTTTCAGAGTTTTCGTTGGAGAGGAGCGGAATTGTTACTATATATTTGTTCGTCTATTTTATATTAACTAAAAAAAATACTAGAAAATTAAACAAAATAAAAGTAGACCACGTCTCTGTTCAGAAAAGGGAAAAGAGATGAGGTTCCAATAACTTACCATTGTCTCTCCCTTTACGTTTTTTCTTTCCACTCGATTTCGAGGATTTCTCTGACTTGTCCTTACTTTTCCAACGGCTCAACATTATCACTTCACTCACTTACTTCACTTGTCGATATGTTTATCATGTTAATCACTGATTCATTTTTAATTACTAACCAGGGCGGCATAATTGCATTTTTACGCACTTTCTCTTGATCAAAAAAAACATTTTGTCGTCGTCGTAGAGACTTAACACCTGTAAAAATATTTTTAATTTAATGTATTTTATAGCTGGCATTTTTTATTTCAAAATCTTTAATGATAAGTAAAATCTTTTTTTGGTAGTTCTGGTGCCACTGCGCCATTAGGTAATTTTAACAACTTCCTGCAAGATGGCGGCGCAGTTCTCAAAGTACATGGTAAATTTGATTATTTTGGCTCACTATTGTTGTGTACGCGATCAGATTAACAACACTTCCTATTTTGTAGTCAGTAAAATAACTTTACTCCCGAGCGAAATACACAATTTTTCACCTCACTACAGCGAAGCAAAGGTTTATTTAAGTATCAAATCTGCGTGCAAAAGTGATTTATCCGCTCAGAATAAAGACTAACATATTCTGAGTTTATCCGCTACGTGGAAAAAGGTTTTTAGAAATCGAGCCTTTTTTTAACAAAAAGTTTCTACAAGCTCTTGTCAAACATTTGAAAACGTTTACTCGTGGATATTGTACATGCATTTACTTTCACGTGACGTCATCAGAGATTCGATTATTTAAGGTCCAGATAAATAGAACATACTTCACGGCGACTAAGTCTAAGCTTTACTTTGAAATCGTCCCGGTCTCTCTTTAATACGCGTGTTTTAACATTTGTGTGACAGTGACAGGAACAGGTCTAAGCTTTAGTACGTGCTAAGTAACGTCTATTTATCTCCGCATTAGAGTTTCAAGAGCGCTTTGATGTCACGTGAGAAAAGGTGAACAAAAATTATATTCATTTCATATTTTATTCAATATTTAAAATTATCAATATTTTATAAATAAAATAAAAAAAAACCTTTATTTTTTCCTTTAAACTCAGAAAATTACAGACAAAAAGTAATATGTAAAAAAAAAAAAAATGAAATAAAAAATAAACAGTAGTAAGTAATTTAATTTAAAAAAAGTTTAATCTATCCTACTATCCTACTTCCTACTAATATTATAAACGCGAAAGTTTGTGAGAATGGATGGATGTTTGTTACTCTTTCACGTAAAAACTACTGAATGGATTTGAGTGAAATTTGGAATGGAGATACTTTACGCCCTGGATTGATGAAAAGTAGCCTATGTTAACACATAGGCATCATCATCATCATCATCAATTTTCATCATTTTTCACGCAGGTGAAACCGCGGGGCGCATCTAGTCTTATATATATCCATATTATTGTTGGTACATTCAAATACCCTGTGTTAAAAGATTATGTTGTTAAGTTTTATGAATAACCAAAAGATACTTACACAATGATAAATGCAAACAGTAAAAACTGATTCTAAACAATAATATGCGCCGCTTGCCAGCAGTAGAGCTACGTAAACAATGCGTTGTGTGCGAGCCAGTGTGGGGCTTGTGAGCCAAGGGAAGTGTTAACACGTTCACTGCTGAAAGCACAATGTCTGTGTTTTTGGTGATTTAATTGTTTTTTTTTGTGATTTATTTCTACTTGCGAATTTTTTTCTTCAACAGGGTGATGATACTCAGACGGTTGTGTTTTAATACCCCTCCTACAGAGTGGCTCAAAAACACATCTGTTTTACAATTCAAAGCATCGAGACATCGCGGAAAAACAGTTTGCAGTCAACGTGTTAAAGGAGTGAGGTAAATACAGGAAGAAATGATGCCAGCGAGCTAAGCGAGCCGCATAAAATTAAGTTCAAAAAACATTTAAAACGTGTTGAAAAAAATAATTCTAAATTAAACCAATATACACCATTATAAAACTTATACTAAGAAGAATAAGGTGGTAGAGGAAGGCCTTCCACTCGATAGACTAAAAACATTATAAACGTCTCAGGAAGTCGGTGGATAGAGGCAGCTCAAGACCGTTCATCGTGGCATTCTAAGGGGGAAGCCTACTATGTCCAGCAGTGGACATAGTAGGCTATGGCTGACGATGACTATGACTATACCTTTCTTATTTTTTAATTGCTTTTCTGAAAGTCAAGCTATTTAATTATGCTGTGATTTATACGGTGCCCATTGTAGACTAGTTCGACATACAAAGAATCTACACATACATAGTCCATTCTATCTATACATTAACTCACTGTATCACTGTTAGGACACAGGGTTGCGATTTTGAATGTCACTGACTAAATATGATCAAAAAGGCCGCAAATCACAATTTTTCAGAAGATTTATTGGTGGAAACACTTGTGTTAATATCATAGGTATAAGAATTTTAGTAATCAATGAGTTTCAGAGGCCCAATTTAAAAACATTCAATTCGCAGTATAATTTCGTCTCAGTCGCACTGTCACGTATAGTAACTATTACTTAATCTTCGCGTTTCTTGCGAGGTATATGTAATAGTCACTATACGAAACAGTGCGACAATGGTACAACTCAATGGTACATCTGGGACGGAGGGGACTGAGACGAGATTATACTGCGAATCGAATGTTTTTAAATTAGAGAATTGGGCCTTAGATGTATAGAAATTTGGAAATCGTTGAATAAACGGCGAAGAAATCAGAAATCAGAAATCAGAAATCAGAAAATTTATTATTAAAGATGATGACACATTTACATTAGACACAATATAGTGAGGTTACCGATAGGTACTAAGGTCAGTGCAACAATCCTTAACTCGTCATTCATACAAACTGTAGGTACAATAGGAATGGGAAGAGCGGTGCTTTAAAATATTCATCACTTCCCACCGGGACTCTGGCCCGCTACTTAATTAACCATACTACTCCATATATGCTTTACTATACTACTTACTACTAGTTGCGCCCCGCGGTTTCACCCGCGTGAATAATGATGAAAATTGATGATGATGAAAAATAGCCTATGTGTTAATCCAGGGCGTAAAGTATCTCCATTCCAAATTTCACTCAAATCCATTCAGTAGTTTTTACGTGAAAGAGGAACAAACATCCATCCATACTCACAAACTTTCGCGTTTATAATATTAGTAAGATAGGATAGTAGGATATTTCAACAGTATAAGGGAAACAAAAAAAAAGATAAATCAAGATCTGTCTTAATGAGAGGTTTTCACGGCAGTTTCATATCATGCTTTCAACATTGAAAATAGATGGCGCTGCTCTGTTACGTAACTGTCAAAGTGTCAAAATAAAGTTAAATGTCAACATCAACAACGTAAATATATTTTTGTTTCGTGGTATTTATTTTTGCTTACTTCTAAAAACATCACGAAATCACTAACGCACACTCAAGAAGCAGACACAAACAGAATATCATGACTAGCCACAGACTAGTTAGATAAATGCTTAGTACGCGTACACCACAGATAATATTTGATATTTGATATTACTTAATATGTAGTTTTATTACTCATATTCCAAAATCCGGACAAAACAAAAGAGCCGGACAAAGTCCGGATTAGGGTCTAAAAGTCCGGACATGTCCGGACTATTCCGGACGTATGGTAACCCTATGTGTAGGTAAACGTCAATATAATCAGTTACTTGGTGTAAAATACCCCATCACTAGCAGCTAATCTACGGTAGGTGCTCTTCGTGGAATGATTTTTAATGTCATTTTTATTCCACTTAGAACATCGATCGACAATATGAATCAGTGCTGAAAGAGAAATAGGATCTGTGCTCTTAGTGGAACGCTTCATAGTTACGGGTGCAACACATGCAACTACAAAAGGGTCTTACATAAACAGTCGACCTTACAACACAACAACAAGATAAAGACGTGTTTTGACGCGGCATGTCTCAACGCGCCTTGTTGCCGCCACCCGGCGCCGCTGGTATTAATAGTATACTTTAATACCTACAAGGGCCGTAAGCGATCACACTCGAGATATTTAAAGATAAAGAGTAATTGATCGCTTATACCCGAGAATAACACATAAATTTTCATCACTAATGCGAGGAAATTAAAAAGTTCTTATCATATCAATTCAATTTTCATAACAGTTTGTTGCTGAAAAGAAAATTTGTGTTACCGGTTTCACGATCTGTTTTTTTTTACAACCGATCTTGGGCCAGTTCTATTTTTAAATAGAAATAAGGATTTGTCATGGAAGTTGTACACATTTGTAGTTTAAATTAAGAATGTAATGAACCTCGTTCTATTTTCAAATTTACTTACAGCCTTATGGGTCCTATATTGCATTTACAGAGCAGTTTTTGAGTTAACTATGACCTACTTCAAGCAAGAGCATGACTGATAAAAAATATATCAACTCATTAAAAATTAAGGAACACATTTTTTTGTTTTTTTTTGTTCTGTGTTGAATCTCGTTTCTGTTTCAGGTTTGGGGAGAGTTAAGTTAGTGAATCGTCGCCCAGGAAACACTGAATTACAAAGTAGGTTAAGTGCATTCTAGTTTAGTGTTCGTGTTAAATTGGAAGTGAAATTATATAATTTATTCGTCCAAACTCATCGATACGGGTAGTTATCATAAGATAGATCTTGATGAGGCGAGTTCTAATTAGTTTATTATGTTGAGAGAACCCATCCAATGAAAGCAGTCGGCCTTATTAAATTGATTACGTTCTATTTGACACTTGACACACGCTTGTCATTCGAAAACGGTCCATCCATGTGGAGTATTCAGGACTTTTTTTACTTTTTCGAAACGAGACGTCGTCCATGTTTATTTTATTTCAAAATAGTGTTTTTTTGTGTTATATCGTGTAATTTTGATGGCATTTTAACCGGTGCAGCTTATTTAAAGAACACGTGGTAGTGAAATCAAATATAAGTGTATTGCGTGTCTTTTCTAACGAGTGAAAATTGTCCACGAACATTCAAGTAAAACTGCCATCGTTTTACTAGAACATGACTTGACTGAGACTTTGACGACTTGACCTAACTTTATCAAAATAATTACTTGACATTGGCAAAATTGAGGAAAATTATCCTCAGAGACCATTAAAAAAAAAAAGAAGTGGGATATTTCATTTTGACGTAATGGAATAGGAAGGCGTTCAGTTTACGCACTCTACTCGTACTGCGTGTCACCAGCTTTTTCTTGGTCACCCTGCGTTAGTGCTGTTGCTGAAAATTGGTATGGTGGTACTGAAAATTGCCTTGTGAGTTGTAACTGATGTTGAAAGAGCTAGTGTGGTAAAGGATCTCGCCAGGCTAATTTAATTACAGAGGCTCGAGTTCTCCATGATTGGAAACATAGCTACCGAAGAATGAATACTTACACATACATAATATAGTATATTACGCATTTGCCGTATATGTAATATTGTTTCTTGTGATTTGCACATGTCGAAAACAATTATAGAAAATTTTTACGATTTTTGTTTGTAATTAAAAAAAAGTTTTCGTTTTACATGGCACTTAAAATCTATTTCTAAGATCTTTAAGTACAGTATGGAGACTTTATGTTGGCTTATTATTGATGATACATTTCTTAAATATTGTACAATCAATTCAATTTAAGTTACAAAATTTTCTCTTTCTCTTCCATTCATTCAAAACCATTGTGGATAGATACGTTTTTCAAATTGTTCTACTATATCTTCAGTGGAAATGTGTTTAGTATGGTTCCATATTTACCGACAAGATCTTATAATCTTTTTCAGTCGCCTAAATTAAATCCCATCAAGCATGCATGGGATATGTTCCAACGGTCCTGAATTACCTCGATGGGTTTCAACAGTATAACAGATGAAGTTCAAATTACACAAGGAACAACTTTCTCAGACGGATATCAATAACCTAGTTGATTCCATGCAGAAGGGATGCTGAATAGTTTAAAACATCCAACAAGGAAACGTTCTGTATTATTTTGATTTGAAAGTCTAGTTTCAGGGGTCTGTACCTGAACAGGTATACGGGACCCTTATATGATTACTTTGTTGTCTGTCTGTCTATCTATCAAGACCTTTTCTATAAGGTACGGCTTAAGGTATCAACTTGAAATTTATACCAAAATTATATATATAAAAGTCTATCAAACTCAATGCACTCAAAATGTATGGAAATTAATGTCTAATTTTTGTATGTAAAACGCGTAAATGAAAAAGCATCCATATGGCTTATATATAGAGGCTCACATAATCTAGATTTGATTATGAGTGGCTTCACAATTTGGAAATTGGGAATGCAGAAAGTCTTGTGAAACAAATATAGCATAACTTTATTATTTTTATTTTTAAATAAAAATAAATAAAATAATAGTCTTGATTTGAGGAATTTCAACAATTTTATAAAACGGGATAGTGAAGTTTACAGGAAAAAGTAGCTGACGATTTCGAAATAATTTTCGGATAGGATCCCTCAGTTTTATGTTATTCAAAAAATATTTAAGGATGTAATATTTTTGTACCAAGGTTGAGTCGTCTTTTAAGCATTATCTATAGGTAGTTATACAAATAATTACAGGCATATATAGGTTGTAAACAAATATTGTAAACAAATTTCCCTAAGAACAATAAATAACAAATATATGATGAAATATAACAGAAACAATATAAGTATCTACAAATAAAAGCAATATTATGGTGTTGCTTCGATTTTTTTAAAGAGGTTGCTCGTTCCTCTCTTCTGTTGAAGAGCGTCGGAGACTAAATACAGCGTAAGAGTCTTCCCACTCCCTACTACAGACCGGCTTATACACCCTAAGACACCACACCCCAAACTTAATCCAAAGTTTTTTGACATCGCAAAAACATCATAAAAGTTTCATAAGTAGTGTAAACTTTTGCAGAAGTACCAATAGACAACTATAATTGGCGGCAATTTTAGCACATACTAAGCGATGCGTCCTATTTGACAGACGCGCGCGATCGGTCAAAGTTCAATAGGACTTTTGGAAACGTCTTCGTCCTTACTATATTCCATTTGCAACTGACTGGCGGAAATTTTGTTTAACATGCAAAATGTTAGACCGAGCCGCGCAAGGGGCGCGGTTACTGCGGCGGTACACGCGCACAACGCAGCAAGCCTAGCTAGCGATCGATCGGGCGTCAACCTTGCGCCGTAGGTACTCACCACATGCTCCTTCCTAAAAATACTAAATTTGGCAACAAGAGTCCTTGTGGACTCGAGAAAACTATTAAGTTAAAGTATATGTACATTGGATCAACGTGCACGCGCACAGTGAAGCCCGCAGACTTTGATGATAATCACAAACTAATAAGCGTATCAGTAATGTTAAATTGCGAATAATTTGCATTAAAAAAACAATTTCTAATGAATTTCAAATTTAATTTGAAGGCCTAACAAATTTTCCAAAATGTTCAAGGTTCCATCATTATTCATTAGATTCAGTACCTATTATTTAATTAATTATTAGTTGTAGAAATTTGGTTGCGTAGATTTTGTCTAAATTTGTTACGGGAAATTCAATCTGCAAAGATTTAATACTCAGTACAATATTTGGTGATTTCATACAGATGGTATCAAAGGCGCATTTCTAAAGCCACCTCTACACTATTGCCAATAACTGCAAGAACCGCAAGAACGAGAGAGCGAATAGCTTTCTCAGGGGTCTCGGGGAATTTCACCCATAGACCAAAGTTCTTGGCCAGAGACCGGTGTGTTGGCCGAGACGCAGTTACTGCGTAGCAGTGCAAGTCGTAGTGAAGAGCGAACGTGCGTATAATAAAACGAACTTCTGCAAGCGAGAAGTTTTAGTCACTAGATTACATTAAAAAATCGCACCTCCAGGGAGTCCAATCCGTAAATTATTTCAAAATCGCCTAAGCCTTAAGTTTCAGCCACTTTTCATAAAAATTCACCATTCATACATTCAACATTTCAAAGGTAAAAGAGTCAAAGTTCCTCAATTTTAGGTATTTTTCCTTTATGTGAGCTAGAAAGCCTCCTAACATTTAAAATTTTAGAATTTGGGATCACTGGAACCCTAGAGGATTTTAATTTTTGCGATTTCTGTACAAAAAATAGACATTCTTTGCCATATCTTTTTAATGCATTGTTTGCTTCATTGTTGGAAGCTTGATTTATTTACTTTTTATTTGATATAAATGTCAAGTTGATACGTTTAGCCGTTCCTGAGAAAAAGGGTCTTGACAGACATTCAGCCAGACAGCCAAACGGACAACAATGTGATCTCATTTATTCTTTTGAGGAACCCTTAAAATGGGTGTTTCATGGACCAACTCGTTGAAATTGCAATTTATATTATTAAAACTCGTTATAGTGGCATTATGGAAGGATACCATCCACTCTTCACTCTCTGCCTAAAAACAAAGATGCATGATTTTGTGACCCTATAGAGTGTTCCATTTTGGAATATGAAAATAAACGGGATTCTACAAAATTGCTTGTTATTGGAGATATTACACTAAAGGTAGAGGCATTATCCTTGCACACAGAGGTAAGTGCAGGCGTTCGATTTGCCGAAAATTATAACATGCGAGTGCACGCAAACGCAAAGCCACTGCAGCTATCTGAGGTCTAAGTCTAAGTTGTGCACTCGTTCTCCCAACTCCCGAATTAAGAGTCAAAATTTGGTTTTGGTATGGTAAAAATGACGAGCGCCCCTAGCGGTATTGTTGTGAAACTCTGTTTTACCATACAAAAAAGTATTTACTCGTAATTCGGGAGTCAAGAGAACGAGTGTACTTCTTAGACTCAGGTCTCAGTACGTCCATTTCATTTATAATGCTTAGACGGTTGAGAAAGTTTGTGCGGAGTTCTTGCAGAGCCGGCTTTGAAGGTGCGTTCTCGCAGATTTCGCGCACAGATCTTGGCGATAGTGTAGAGCTGCCTTTATGTGTGACGCTTGAATCTCGTTAATAATGGTTCACTACAATTGTGGCAAGTCTTTGCTAAAAAACGTGAATCTATAGTACCTACTATTACACCTACAATCAAAAGGTATTTATTCAAATCATGAATCAGGCATGATTCAAGTGTCTACACAGTGTGGTTTATGCATATACGGTTGAGAAAGTTTATGCGGAATTCTCGCGGAGGCGGCTTTGAAGGCGTGTTCTCGCAGATTCCGCGCACAGTTGTTGGCGATAGTGTAGAGCTGCCTTTATGTGTGACGCTTGAATCTCGCTAATAATGGTTCACTTCAATTGTGGCAAGTCTTTGCTTAAAAACCTATTTTAAACCGACTTTAAAAGGAGGAGGTTCTCAATTCGGCTGGTTTTTGTATGTTTGTTACATGATTACTCGGCCAATTATGAATTGATTTCTATAATTCGTTTTTTATTTAGTAGTCCATACTTCAGAGGTGGTTCCATATTATTTTTATTGAAATTAACACGGCACTTTTTGAAAGTAAACAGTTTTTGGTTTTTTTTTTCTAAAAATTAACTTATTCAAAACACTAAGATTTATAAAATTCGTTTTTCGGATGGTTAAATTAATACAAGTTATTAGATTGTTTTTAGTTGTGTCACCTAAGTGCACCACACATCACCTAATCTTCTGCTATGGTTCCGTAGAATGTTATTTCTCTACATACTATTTTTTTTAAATGTCTTTCTCGAGCATCGTCCGCGACCACGCTCGACGGTCACGAGACGGGAACTGACATCGTACGTATCGTGCAAAATTTTAACAACACTGCCCAACACTCCAATTTGTTAATTAAATCAAAGTCCTCTAAATGTTGATTAAAGTCCAGGAAAAATCACAAACAATTGAAGCCTTAAAAATAGAATCAGCTTTTTTGTTAAATATCTATAAATACAAAATACATTCATGTTAGTTTTTGATTGTTATTTAATAGATGTGTCTGATGTTAGCTTCCAAGACCCGTATTAAATATTAACCTTTCTCTTTCTCTTCTCATTTTTTTTCTTTCTGTCTCAAGAGCGTTATCTTGTAATCCGTGCGCAAGATCTTGAGATAAACGCGTAACAGGCACCTCAAATGATATCGGTTTCAAGTTCAGCAACTCAAAATGAGTTATTTCTTAAGTAATTTTATTAAATACTCGCAGCTTACTCGCAGGTTGAAATCTTAAAACCCACGTTTAGATGCTCTATGAACCATTTTATCAGAGACGTTTACCCGCCCAGTCGAGGATAAAATAAGTTTTATAAATGAGTTTAAGCACTCTGCGTTTCACTTCGATTGCGAGGAAATTAAACATCGATATTACCTAAAGGCGGCGCGGTATTCATTGGTGATATTGTAAGTAAATCTCTTTATTTAAAATTGAAATTAAGAACAATTTTTTATGTCTCTTTTCTGGCATGTATACCTACTTACAGTATTTGTTTGAATTTGTGACGATGTAGACGGTATTTTGTGATGGTGGGACTTCACTTGGTGTATGTTCGCAAATTTTTGCGTTATTTTGCCAAGGAAAACAACATTATATACCGATAGACTCATGGTTGATATTACCTTGGAAAAATAACGCAAACATTTGCGAATATACACCAAGTGAAAACACAGCATAAAATGAACATGACTCCAAAATCATAGTATTATATTTATTTTGTTGAAGTTTTTATACTGAACAAAGAAGGCGAAATAGGTAATAAAATAACAAGTGTTTTCATTACATAAAAAAATAAAAAGCTATAACTTAGTTCCTCAAATGGCTGTAGGACTTCTCTGGTGGCGCGAACTCTATACTGGAACATGACTGGAACACTTAGGTAGAGCATTTCGCTAAATGCTCTAAGCTGGAACATGATGTAGAGTCTGTTAAGAAAGAGAGCCGTCGTGGCAAAATTGTGAACTAACGTTGTGAACAAAATTATTAAAACCATAATTAAAGGTTTCATTCTGTCGGAATTTTGAATCTTAAACTAAAGAAATAGTTACAGTTGTAATATGATCAAAACGGAACAGACGCGCTATTCCATTACCCGTTAAACAAAAAAGATGATTAAGCACAGTAGCGCCCTCCATGACAGGTCTTTTGCTAATCAGACTCTATCAAAATTATATAAGTACCTATACTTGACATTTAGTACAGACAAATTAGCAAAAAGTGTGGACCAAACTCGTGTAGTCGTGGATTCTTATGGAAACGTTAGATGACACGAAAAGAAGCTTATCCTAAGTTTGCACCGTTTCTGGCGCTTACGGAACCCTTTTAAATATTAGGTACAAACTTAAAAAGGCCGTAAATTTTAAAATAGAAAGAAGTTACTTGATGCAAGTTTTACGTATAGAGAGACTGTCTTAGTGCATTATGATTTTAATAAAAACCACGTGCATGTAGGGAACACAGTGTTAAACAAATATGCATGTTCCGTAAAAAAAAACCAGTATAAAACTTCCGGCGGATGTAGTACTAATTAAATGAATAAGTTTAAGTCAATTTCCAGACCAATATTAATTTTCCCCGAAGTAGAGCGACAATAAAATATGGAAAAGGGCCTTCCGTGAGACGCACCAAGGTGCAAACCTGGTAATGTATTTCGAACATTTTTCTGATAAGTCTATCAATTTGCACCGACTACCATACTTTTCCCGGAGCCGTAATAACCACAAAAAGTTTTTTTTTGTAAATGATTTTTTTTTGTATGTTGCGTATGTCGGATTTAAAAAATACTTGGTGCAAATGTAGATAATAACGGTTCAAAGTATATGCCAATTTGCACCGACTACTTCTATTTCCCCCATTAAGTTACGGATATTTTAAGGTTTTCACCCTATTTCACCCTGTTCCGGAGGGTGAAATTACTGATGCTTATTATTAGAGGTGATTTTTAAGCCATACAAAACAATTAGAAAAGTTTTCATGACTACATCTAATTAGTTCCATACTTTTGCAAAAATCACCTAATTTGACTGTACTAATTGGCAAAATTGAGGAAACTTTCCTAAGATGCCATAATTAAATAAACAAGAAGAGTGGCGTGCAGTTTAAGTTTTTTTTTTTTATGGTATCTGAGTATTTTTTCAATTTTGCCAATGTCAAGTTATTGATTTAATCAAACAATGTCCAGTCGTCAAAGTCTTCTGTAAAGTCATGTTCTAGTAAATCGATGGCAGTTTACTAGAATGTTCCTGGACAATTTCCATCCCTTCGAAAAGGCACGCAATACACTTATTTTATTAAAATTCACTACTATAAGCTCTTTATAAGCTACACCGGTTAAAATGCCACCAAAATTACACGATATAACTCAAAAAAACACTATAGAAATTGAAATAAAATAAAAAAGAACGACGTCTCCCTTCGAATGAGCAGAAAAAGTTCTTCCAGTTTTAGATTAGACTATGGAAGAATAAGATTAGACGAACCCTCAGAGCGGTTACGCACTACGTCCGATCCGAGTTCGATCCGTATCCGTGAAAATACGGATATGAAGAAATCGGATGACGGAAGCCGTATCTAGTGCGTGAACTACCATAGAAATAGTTCTACGAATACTCTGGACCGTATTTTCACGGGTTCGGATCGGACGTAGTGCGAACCGCTCTTACCCCTACCCTACAATTTTCATCATAGCTTTTACCTCTTTCGCAATTAAAAAGAAAAGTTGACGTTCCTGCTATAGAGTAATTATTTTCTTTGCGTCCCTGTCAATAAAACGTTGTATTTATTTTGTTGAGAATAATAATAGTAATTTTTTTTATATTATTAGTAGATTTAACTAAATTGTATACCAAAATCATGCGTTGCATTCTATTTCTCGATCGAACTTTCATTTGGGCGAAAACTTGTCTCTATACAAATGGAGTCAAATACGAAAATAACGGACAGTGGATCAAAAACGGTAAAATTTGTATTTTCAATTTATTATACATACCCATTTATATAGATAGATTAAGGCTCATCTTTTATAAACGGGACTTAATAGTAGACTTTTAAATTTTTATGCAAAGAACTTACTATCTTGAGCAATCTCACGAAGTTTCCGATCTAGGAAATAATTTAAGTATTTGTAGGTACATAAAAAATCTTGAGACCATAAGTAAACTTCTTATCACAGGCCATAGTATAGACAGGCCCTCGGTAGGTTATTAGGTTTTTAAATTATTTTTGAGTATTTGTACACAAGAAAACTTCTAATCACATATAGGGAAAAATTACCAAAACATATCCTCAAAATAAGACATTAAAAGAAAAACTGCATTTCCTAAACTTACCCCATGCGGGTTTTTTGATCTTTTGATCTTTTGATCCTGTCCTGATCCCACACTAAGATTACCTGTGTCGTGGGTATCAGGAACTACGAGTACCATGGTACCACAACACCCAGACCCGGAACAAATATTTGCAGATCATACAAACATTTGTCCCGCAGCGGGAATCGAACCCGCAACCTCTCGCATCTTAGGTGGCTACTCGCCCACCGCGCCACAGAGGTCGTTAAACGACTAGTAGTACTCACACCTTTCCTACACATGTCATCTTTCACACAGTCCATCCATCTCTTTTTAGGCCTGCCTCTACTCTCTTTTTCCCACCCACATTCACATTCATCACTCTTCTTGTAGATAACATGTCTTTCTTCCCTCCGCATAACATGACCATACCACGCCTAACCTATTATATATTTTCTGTTACAAGCGCTACTTTCAAACTTCCTCTGATATACTTGTCACTCATATCCATCTCAACATTGGCATCTCCGTGGCATGCACTTTTTATTCATCCGTCGCCTTAGTAGCCCAACACTCAGATACAATAAGACAGGCCAGGTCTTGTAGATGTTCCACTGAGAAAAATGACATTTTGGCTTCATTATAAAATATCAATACGTCTTTCAAAAATACGATGAATTGTTCTAAAATAAGGTTGTATCATGTATATATAATAAAATAATCTAGTTTAAATAGTAAGTAATACAATATTATGATGACCATTCTCCGTAATAAACGGTGACAGAATATAAGAAGATTAAATCGATACTTTACGATGCTTTCCTCTTAAAATAACACTACGTAATATGAAATGGTCTGCTGGATGTCTGCTTGGCAGAAATTCGATGATACCTAAGATATAACAGTTTTCGTCACTTTATTTTTGTAGTTAGCATCAATTTTCTTGAAGCTTCTATGCATAAAATCCTTATAATATACGACTACGGACTATATCTTCCGCCGTTTCGTTACTGCTTCGCTTGTTACTGTCCATCCAAAGGTTGTCTGGAAGAAATCGCTCTCAGCGATAAGGCCGCCCATTGTAGTGCTAATTTTAATAAATCCTTTCATGTATTCCTGGTGTACAATAAAGTGTTAATCTATCTATCTATCTATGTGACTACGGGCATACAAAAAATAATTAACAAATGAACAAACATCAAATAATGATTACGGAATCATAATATTTGACACCGCACACCAAAATACCATGACTAGCACACAAAAATACAATTACGTAACAAATTACCATCGAATATGATTACGGAACCATAATATTTGACGCGGCACTCCAAAATACCGTGATCATCACACAAAAATACGTTTATCGTTTTACTAAAGTATGATTACAGATTCATAATATTGGATGACCGGCATATTAAAATACTGTGAAATCACCAGTCTACTGCGAACGGCACGCGGGTAGGTCCTAGCCCGGTCATTTTATTCTATTTAGTTAGCAGGGAAGCACATGCGCTCCGCCTTTTGCTTGTAATTTTATTTTAAATATTACGGATTGTCTATAGTTAGTGTTACAAAATGTGAAGTGATTTGAAGCAACAAAGTGCAACAAAGATCAGCTGGGTTTCATAATACCTAACATTTGTTCGTGTACAAAAATAAGTGTTTTAAGATTAGTGCACCAGTTTATGCAAGCTGTTGATGTAAAAGCTTGTGACAGTACATAACCCAGTTTTGCCGACTGATGCCCAGCTGATGTCCATTTAAAATGATGTGGTTGTACATAAAATAATCTCCACCTTTCTACTACGCATCGTTCAGCAGGCGCTGACGCCTACCAAACCATGGCTGGTTGGTGAACGCCTGGAGGGCTCAACGTGCCTATCTTATTACGTTGGGTATCCTGGCAAAGCCCGAGTCTCGATCCCGTTCTCTGTCCAGCACGCCTGAAGTCGCGTCGTGTTCTAGGATCAATCACCAGGGATTTGAATAAGGTATTGATTTTAGTCTCGTATTAAGTAAAATATCTAATGTGAAAGCCCATGTTAATTAGAGATACTCTTTATGGTACCATAAAGTAAACATGTCACAAAATACTGTATTTAGGTAAATTTAGCTAATTTCCTTTCGAGTTTTGTAGGCTGACTTCGGCAGAATTTACTACCCCAAATTTAAAGCTACTTTCGACCCCCATATATAAAAATCTATTTGACCTAACCACTTGCAATTTTGTACAGGTGACGCGGATAAGGTGCAGTCAGCTTTGGAACAGTGGTCTCGACCCTCAGCTGGACCGTGACAGGAGGTCGTGCGCCCTCTGGCAAGAGACGGTGCGAGCCCGCCTCCGTTACCCCAAAACTACTACTCCGTTACTCTAAATTATATATTTTGCGTTATTTAATAATATTTTGTAATTTTTAATTAAAATGTTAATCTCTTATAATGTTGTACTCTTGCTTATTCTATGTGTCAATTATCTTTATTAATTGGCTCATACATATTTAAGAAAAAGGAACAATACCCGAGCCATACTACAACAGGAGGCATAGAAAAATAGTAAAACAAATCAATAGGAAAGCACATCAATAATAGTAGGAAAGCATGGATAAATGGTATAGGATGAAATAACAGGAATTACTCGGAAATAAGAGGAAAGCACATTCAAAATTGTAGTAAAGCATACAATAATAGTAGGAAAGCATGGATAAATAGTAGGATGAAATAACAGGAGTTACTCGGAAATGAGAGGAAAGCACATTAAAAATAGTAGGAAAGCATACAATAATAGTAGGAAAGCATGGATAAATAGTATGATAAAATAATAGGGATTACTCGGAAATTAGAGGAGAGCACATAAAAATAGTAGGAAAGCATACAAAAATATGATGACAGTCATATGTAATGTTATGCTCTCTCTCAAAAAGTAATGGTCCATTACGATTACCGTCACCGTAAGTCCGGACATACGGTGATACGAACTACTAATGCATGGTGACAGCTCATCATAATATATGGTTAGCAGCAGCAACAGTAGTTTCATCGTACTTTATGGTTATTTCCGTATGCTCCCTACTTTACGTGAAATCACCATATTTTTTGATGAACTGTTTTCTCAGTGTCCCCTTAAGTTTAAGGGGCATTTACGGATCATATGTTGTTCCCGAGACCTGTCACCATTACATCCATCCCGCATTCATTGTTGATGATTGTATAAATTGTCCGCGTGGTCTACATAATAATATATACCTACACTCAATACAATTTGACGACCTCTGTGGCGCGGCGGGCGAAGGTTTGCCTGCGACGCAGGAGATTGCGGGTTCGATTCCCACCTCGAAACAAATATTTGTACGTTCTGCAGATATTTGTTCAGGGTGTTCTGGGTATTTTTTTTTATGTACAATAAAAAATATCTATCTATGTAATGTATTGTATTAAGTATAATATCAGTTATCTAGTACCCATAACACAAGCTCTGCTTAGCTTGGGGCTAGATAATGTTGTGTGAAATGTCCAGCATTTATTTATTTTATTTATTACTTACTTACTTTTTTATTTACTTACTTACAAATTACAAAATGCCCATTTAACAGTTTTCTTAACTCTATGGCACTACTCGTATGAACGCACGAAACCGACCATCTTTGTCTCCAACTGAAGTTCCTATGGCGGCTTTAGATATTTTATTATCATTGAAAGACGTACTAGTAATGTCTGTTTACGTTGCAGTTATCAAGCCGAAAGCATTGTACTCCCGTGACATTACCCAGATGACCAACATGCCTCATGAGTCAACGGTGGATAAGTTGTTGCTGAAATGTTACGAGAAAACGGATTGTCCTGTCAATAATAAAGTTACCGTTGTAGGTACGGGAGAGGCTGCTGTAGCTTCGACCTTTGCTTTACTTGCCAAGGTAACATTATATGTTGCTCTATAGAGTCACACTGCAGGGCAAATACCTCCGCGCCCTCCTTACATTCTTATTTTTTGGCTAGTTTGGATAGTACTTAACGATAAGTTGATACCGCAACAAAAAAATTGGTGGCATAGAGCGTGCTTAATTTACAGTTTAGGTAGAGCAGGGGTGCGATTTTTTAATGCGACCGAATGACTAAATATCACGATAAAAGCCGCAAATCACCGTTTTTCTAAAAATGTACCGGAGGAGGCACTTGTATAGATATCAAAGGTATAAGAATTTTAGTCATCAATGAGTTG
Organism: Epirrita christyi; assembly: GCA_951392215.1. Taxonomy (NCBI): domain Eukaryota; kingdom Metazoa; phylum Arthropoda; class Insecta; order Lepidoptera; family Geometridae; genus Epirrita; species Epirrita christyi. The sequence continues at coordinate 14,580,589 of OX595833.1, read as the reverse complement.
AAATATATTAAACTAGTTGCGCCCCGCGGTTTCACCTGCGTGAATAATGATGAAAATTGATGATGATGATGATGGTGAAAAGTAGCCTATGTGTTAATCCAGGGCGTAAAGTATCTGCATTCCAAATTTCACTCAAATCCATTCAGTAGTTTTTACGTGAAAGAGTAACAAACATCCATCCATACTCACAAACTTTCGCGTTTATAATATTAGTAGGATTTTGGACATCGGGGTTTAACGGCAATTATACTGAGGTTTAGTCACTTGATGAGTTTCAAAATCGCACCCCAGTATTGTATATTAAAACCATAATATTTATACAATTAGTATTGTTGCATGTTGATTTTACGTGAGTCTGTTCAGAATGGAGCCGTCGTGGCCAAATTGTGAACTACATAATTCAAATTAGGAGCTGGTTACCTTCTGTTGGAAATTTGAATCATAAACTACAGAATTAGTTACAGTTGTAATAGGATCAAAACGGAACAGACGCGCTATTGTTTTGCCCGCTAACAAAGGGAATTAAGCACAGCAGCGCCCTCAAATCTCTCTGTCTCTACCTTAAGCAGACTACCTACTTTCTTAGTTGACATTTTTGTTAGAGAGAGAGGAGAGAGAGAGTTTCCTTTAAAAACGCTACACGGCACTTTAGCGCTTATTTCTAAACTAATGACACCCTTTCACAGAGTATGTGGCGAGGCGGGTGAATATCCGGCTGAGATGCGAGAGGTTCGATTTCCGCTGCGGGACAAATATTTGTATCTGCAAATATTTGTTTCGGGTCTGGGTGTTATGGTACCATGGTTCTCGTAGTTCCTGATACCCATTGCACGACACAGGGATTCCTAGTGTGGGATCATATCTACGTATGTGACTGTTGGGTGTTATGTTACGTCTTGTATTGTATAAGCAATAGTTATAAGCGTTTTAGTGCGTCATTTTGGTTTAGTTATCTACACAATTTCTATTCAGGTATCTATGGAAAGTTGAGTCACAGTGGGAAGTTTTCAGGGAGGCAATTAAAAAGAAAATATAGTTCTTAAAATTCCGGTAGATGGCGGTGACTTGACATGGTTGTGTCTTCTGAAGATTTTGCAAAAGCACCACAGAGAACAAATTGTTTTCTCTTTTTTTCCTCCAAGTATCGCGTTGCGATTCCGAAGCTCCTTTTTCAAGTCTACTATAGATCGATATACTTGGTCCGGCTTCAAAAATAACAACAAAAAATTATAACAATAACGTAACACTAACAAATATATCAGAATTTCAACAAAACTTTACGTAGATACTTACTTTACTTCACCAACGAACAGCATGAATCGAGTGAAGTCAGTGACACTGACAGTTGGTGGCTGACCGACAAAACTTAGACAACCATATCTGGACTGCGCCATCTATGCATGGATTTAGAACTATTTTCTTTCAGCTGTCAGAAAACTTCCCATTACAGAGTCCTTGGACTCCGCAATAGTATACGACAGGTATACATAGAGGCGATGCCACAAGCAGACGCTTTTCCCTACCTAAGAGCCTTCGCTCACGGCCACTTTTTGAAGCGATACTGTCGTGCGTTCGCATTGATACAGTCGCGATGCTGTAACTTTCTGTGTGAGTAGTTACTGATAGATCCTTAACTTGTACCAGAGACGAGAAAATAATAATATTTTCAACACATTTGCTCAAAAAATGCCTTTACGAAGCCTGCATACATTGTTCAAAAGTTAAAAATTACGCACCATACAACGGAACGTGTACCTACTAAAAGGTACTCTCACCTTAGTACCCTATTTACCGCATTCTCCGTTGTATAGGCCCGTGCGTGTATCCTTTTTTTAATTTCCATAAAAATGTCTAAGAATTCCAACAAGGAGTTTCAGATTATGAGAATAGATATGCTGAATGATCGAACCACTTTGGAAGCGCTTTTGCTCAATACGTACTAAAGAGAAAATGAGAAGATTTAGTTCCAATTTCACCACGCGCACGTGGCGCTATTTGCAAATTCGTGCCATTTTAAAATAAGAAACGCCAAAGATTATTGCATCTTTCCAGAATTGAGTGACTGATATTTTATAATCAAAGTTTGTTACATTGCCTATTGTACTGTTTTCTCGCAAATGTGTTGAAAAACACATGACACACGTGCGGAAATTGGTATTTACAAACTCGTGACAATGGTAAGCCCTCAATTTTGTCTCGGGCTTACATTCGTCTACTCGTCTGTAAAAACCAACTTACCGCACTAGCATTATAAATAACTATTACTGGTCTCTGCCGGCAACAAGACTAAAGCATATACGATAGCATCGCTACAAAAATTGACAGAATTACACTAGACAGAGGCTGCAACACAAGGAAGAGAGTCTTACTCGTGGGTCATCGTGGTATACATCCTTAAGGTGTATCGTCAGCTCTATTTGTTTATGAATGAAGTAATACATTACCATTACCATCAATATATTTCAACAGAATATCACCAAAGATATTTGCATGATTGGTGTTGACGACAATAAATTGAAAGGGGAAGAAATGGATCTCCAGTACGGCGCTTCCTTTCTCAATAATCCTAATATTACTGCTAGCAAAGGTTGGTATATACTAGGGGCATAACGTGTAATGGTGGTTCTAAAGAAAATACCAGCATACCTGTCTCCGCTTCGTCCGATGGTTTACTTATACCACCTTATATAGGTTTGGTGACTGAGTAGGTACCGATCGGTTTCAAGAAGCTTCTCTGTCGCACTTGTGTGTATGGCGACTTTCATAGCGTGTCGGGCAATTAGCCGCCAGAGACGCAAGAGGACCTACAACACAGGGAATCCTATAGTATGAGATCAGTCCCCCTATTCCCTAACTGAAAGTAACTAGATGACCCGTTTAGCAAGTAATATGACTATCAATTGCTCAAAATTATTATTAAGAATTGTCAATTGATGGTAATTTTACATGTCAAACGGTCACCGAGTGACTTTCAAGATAGGGAATAGGGGGGGTATGTGACTGGTTGGGTGTTATATTATGGTGTATATTAATTAGACATATTCTAGCAATATAATATGAGATCCGGCCTAAGAAATGACTGTTTTCAGGCCAAAGCACACCGGATGCGTATGCAGCGCGTATATGCAGCACGTAACGTACTACACGCGCGTGGACCGCAAACACCACTGCGTGACGTGCACGTGATACTTTCTGAATGCAAATGCTTGATTTGTTGCTGAAAATACCAAAATCGCTATATGTATGCTTATAATATTTTAGGAGTTCCGTCAATTCCCCATGGATTCCACCATCAGAACTGGATTTTGAGATGGAAAAAATCTGAATGGGGAAAATGGGACCAATATGGAAGTATTATCTATTCAAATAAAAAAAGAATTTTTCAAATCGGTTTATAAACGAAGGAAATATGAGGTACCTAATAAACATAAAAAATAAAAAAATAAAAATATACAACCGAATTGAGAACCTCCTCCTTTTTGTGAAGTCGGTTAAAAACAAACTTTTAACGAAAAAAAAATTCAATGGATTATGTATATGTTTTTAACCGACTTCACAAAAAGGAGGAGGTTCTCAATTCGGTTGTATTGTTTTTTTTGTGTTTGTTACCTCATAGGTATCTCCGGCGTTTATGAACCGATTTGGAAAATAATTTTTTTATTTGAATAGATATACTTCCAGATTGGTCCCATTTTTTTCAGAATCCAGTTCTGATGATGGAATCCATGAGGAATTGAGGGAACTCCTCAAATATTGTATACATACATATGGCGATTTTGATATTTTCAGCAACAAACCAAGCATTTGCATTCAAAAAGTATCATAATCCTTTCACCACTATGGTTCTTTCATAATTTCTTTTTCATCCTTATATTTAGTCGAATACAATGGCGGCAGTCGGTTTTTTAAATGAAAAGTTATTTTAGATCCCACTCCTTCGCACCACTCCTCAACCTTGGTTTTCTTTTAGAACACTCAGCGTCCGCCGACTCAAAGATTTGCGTAGTTGCACCAGGAACAGAACAAGGGCCAACTGAAACTGAATTCGATTTTACAGCACGCAACACTAGCATCGTACGCGCTGTTATACCGCAGGTAAACATTGTTATTATTACTCACTTGCACTTTTCCTAGATATTTATTTGGCCATATCTTAGTCTTTAGGACCATTACGTTGTACTTCCCAAAATGTGCAGGCAAGGTAGGTAGGTACTGTATGAAAATATCCTGTCGTGAAAGTTCGCAGCCTACCTCAGCAGATGGTGAAAAAAATCCCTTATTTAAGGGGCCAGCGGAGGATAAATTGCCCGTCCAAACGGAATACCAAAATCATTTGTAATTTCATAATATATTTCCATCGTATAGTATGCTATTATTCGGATTTGGGTAGCTATTATCTAGGCACCTATGTATTTTTAAGTACCTACTTACTTAAAACGAAATGTAAGCAAATTACATTTTGTGTATTGTTACAATTTATACGACTTGTTTTCATCTTATTTGTTTCATATTAAAAACAACGTATTTTATAGTATTGTTTGATCAGGAACATAGCATATCAGAACATAGTTACAAAATAACAACAAGATATGAAAAAAACATAAGTTTTTGTTCATCATTTTTGGTATTAAGGAACACGACCTAATTTGTAACAAATTCTGAATGGCTCGTATACCAATCGCGCATTTACAGGCCTCGGTGCCAAACAGGGATAGCAATATTCAGGCTGATTATTGCACTCGCCTCGAATTGAATTTGCGTGCGTCCTTTGCCGGCCCCTTAACTATCAAGAATGATTGAAATGTCAATAAATATTTACCATTCATGACCTAACTCAACTAACTAGGTGATATTATGTTATTGATAAATCAATCGTTCTGTTAATCAAGCCAATGCAATGTAGAGTCATTTTAATACATTCCCGATCCAAATAAACATTTATTTCCCAGCTGGTTAAGTACAGTCCAGAAGCCGTGTACCTAGTCGCGAGCGATCCCGTCGACGTGCTGACCTACCAGGCGTGGCGAGCGGGGCAAATGCCGAAAAGCCGGATAATGGGAACGGGAACCAATCTGGATTCGGCGCGGCTCCGGTACATGATTGCGAGCAGGCTCGGTGTGTCGGCCGAATCGTGTCTCGGATTAGTAGTTGGCAAGAATCCATGTAAACCGTGCTGTCCTGGTGGAGTAGGCGGGGGTAAGTGTATCTTGTGTGTACCTACTTGTACCAAAGTTCTTGGTCTAGATCGATTCTGGAATTGAGACGTGAACTGACGTACAAAGAACGGCCACCGAGAGAATGGGTGCATGGACGGTATGGAAGGACACTCAGAATTTGACTACTTAGATCGGCATATAAAAACAGAAGAAACAGAGGTTTAGGTACGTCCAAAATCTATCTATCTATAGGCATAAGGTGATGATTTTGTTTTGTCAAAATGTTCTCCAGTTGTGGTAACATCCGGCTTCAAAAACAAGTTCGGGGTGAAAAAGAGCATTAAGAGTCAGTATTTTTGTGTCTTAATCTCGGTTCCAGGCGTTTTCTAAATAGCAAAGTTTCGATTTTTTTTCGAGTAGGTCTTATTTAGCCTTAGGAATGCCAAAATAGGTATTTTTTTGTTTCATCAAATTACTAACCCAATAAATTCCTACCTCCATACATTTGCGAGGTCGATTTCAGTGAATAATAGCGCATTAAGTACTACTTTTTTTGTGTTATCATAAAAGTTTTGAGTCCCGCGCATTTTTAAAATTATTCAAGGACTATGGAAATTCCTTTTTAGATTTTATATTTTGAGTTAAAAAATCAAGTTCTGCTCGCTCGAACGTTAATTGCACTTTCGAACGGAAGAACAATTCATAAGGAGTATGTTACAAAAAAAAATCGTGAAAATAGCTCAGTTTTTTTATATATAAGTTATAGTAAAAACATCTACTTACCCGATTTAAAAAATGTCGTTGGCCCCAAGAACAGTGCTATTCTATATCCAAGTAAGTAAACTGCCATAATTTCATTTTCCATAATTTTATGAATAACTTATCATTCACAAACCATAATTTTATTACAATGTACAGTTACAACACTAAGTCAAGGTTCTCGTCCACATTTGACTTCCTTTTAATTTTGGCAGTTGTTGCCGACGCGAATAGTATTTATTCGGTCTCTCCACTAAAATAAAAAATCACCACAAAACCTTAGTTCAAATTGTCTATAGGGTCACCACTGAGTACCACTGTATATACTATACAATTGTTGCAATTGTTGTTGTAACTGAAATTGTCATGAAAGGGCATTTATTATTCCAATCCACAAGTACAAATTAACGTACCATACTACAGGCAGACTACCTTCCCAATACGCGGGATGTGGGGCAGACGGACATTCTTAAGGATTAAAATACAATTCTTCATAATATATTGAAATGTTCCAAGTATGTAATTTTAAGTACTTTCATAAACTTTATTTTGTTTCAAACTTTTCCAATCAATATCATTTGACTATATTAGCTTTATCATTTATTTATTTTAAATAACTACTTTCCTATGGATTGGATTAGATTAATAAAATTATGGATTGTGAAGTTGTGGGTTGCTAGTAAACTAGCAAACAGTGAGGAGGCACCTACATTTTTATAAACTTTAAAATAAAAATTATTTTCCTAATTTTAACTTCATTTGCAGTTCCAGTGTGGTCGGATGCCTGGGCTAGTGGAGTTCGCCTAATGGACCTGAACCCTAAGATTGGTACGGCGGAAGATCCAGAACAGTGGCAGAAGTGCTACGACGAGCTGCTCAAAAGTGAAGAGGAGATCCGTACACTGAAAGGCGGTTACACCTGGGCCCTGGCTCTGTCCATAGCCGATATCTGTGAAGCTATTCTGTCAAACTCGCATGGCATCCGTCCGGTTTCAACATTTGCGAAGGTTTGATTGCTAGATTCTAGATAAATAATTATTTGGTTGATTCCACTTGCGCTCAATCAATATTCCATTACAAATCGATCTCGCTATACTACCCACGGAAATATCATAATTTAATTATTAATCACATAAGTATCTATACATCGCACGGGTTAGAATTGTTTCAACGACATTAATTGTTCACACCTATTTTGAGAAGCCTGGGTTGGTTTCAAACAGTATTAAAACCAATTTCAAGGTATTTCTAAACGTAGTTTTATCGTTTCCAGGGCGAATACTCAATCACCGATGACGTTTTCATATCCCTACCCTGTGTACTCGGCATCAATGGTATAGTGGACATCGTTCGTCAGCCATTATCTAATTCCGAAACAAACATGTTGCGAAAAGCAGCGCGCAGTGTCTTTGAAACCCAGGAAGTACTGAAAATTTTGCAGTGAATGTATATAGCACTAAACCAAGAAGTTACAGTGATTTATGGCTAATAAAATATATTTTTATAAGCACGAAAGTATTTATAATTGGGTATTGGTATAACTATAATATATAATTTAAGACCCTTTTACTCAGGAACAGCTAAAGGTCGATGATATTTTGACACAACTGTGGATGAATTTCGTCAATAACTCGTCGAATTTCCGTTTTGAGCTCCAGAATTGTCTATGGATTACTTGCATAGGTACCATTTTTCCCTTCAAGAAAATCCTAAAGAAAAAAGTCCAGGAGGCTGAGTCTAAGCTTTTAGGTAGAAATACGGGTGTGCAAACATACCTATACTGCCTTATTACAGAACATGGACTAAATCTGAATTTAGTCCAGGCGTACTAGTCTAGGATTAAATATCGACATTAGGCATATGCCACTTTAATACGAAAGCAGATGGCTTGTTTTCCGAAATAAATTATAGCGCTTCTTCGCAAATTTCCAAAGTAAGAGCTAAGGGCATTTTTTATAATAACACCATGGTGTTATTCGGGGTTTTGTTAGCAGTGCGGAATTTGCAAAACCAGGGTTTGATCGGAATATCTTGTTGAACGTGGCTGTAGTTTTTGGAAATTTTCCATGCTTCGTTCCAATAATTATTGAAGGAACGGTTATTATTCAACTGTATTTTTGGATAGGAGTCTACTGCTTAATTTCCTGTTACTATTACTATTACTGTTGTCCTGGTAGGTATACCGGAGTGACCAGGAATTCAACATCAATTTTATCGAATTGATAACGAATGTCAACGACGCACCGATATTTTTTATTGCATAATGTTTGAACTGAATCGCTATAAGAGGTCAGGTCATACGCGGCGGGTGCTAATGGATCACTCGTGGATTTTCGGTCCTCCAAATTCGATAGTTCTTGAAGATGGAAAATGATTTCATCATCGATAGAGATGTTTTTTTTAGAAATATCTCCATCACGATGCTCCTTAAATTGAAGAATGTGCGGCGCTGCGCATGTTCTTTTGACTTTAGATGTTGTGTTAAATGAACCTAAAAAGTAAAAAAAAAACTGTTTCCCCTAGAGGCATCAAATATGCTATTTTATCCCCACCCTGGTGCACTACAATGACAGAACTTTTTGAGCAAGAATATACATATACGTAATGCATATACGTGTAAGTTGTTTATTTAATAGAGGATACATATTGAATAGTTTGTACAGATGAAAATATTTTCTTGTTTCATAAGTAGTTACCTACTTTTAAGAGCGTGATTTTTCACGGCTTGAGACAACTCTGACATAAATGACTTATGACTCATGACTCAACGATATGTTTTACCAATATCTTATGCATTAACATTATCTAAAACTAAACGTGACCTCACATTTATAAACACTTAATTTCAATAAAGTAGACGCTCCAGAGACAGTTTATAGTTTGTTCATCTACTAAATTAAATATAGCACTGTGACCATAGTGATCTGAGGTGAAATGTCTAATTACTGATTTATTATGATAAAAGATGATATGATAAAAGCTTCAAATAACGACTAAACTCATTTCAATATAGGCATTCAATTCATTTTAACTAGCGTGTTGTTCAATGAAGTGTTCCGTACACGTGGACGTAAAATAACTTATACATCATCGTTGATATAGACACAGAAAATAGCATAGCTACACCACTGCAATGAATATTATCTAAACAGGTAGATGTATATAACAGTACCTATACGAGTACATGGTTTATATTACATTGCAAGGATACGAGAATCCTCAGAATGGGTCATTATGTCGCGCGTGTTCTAAAGGGTCCTTCCGGTACGCTGCTGGCTCAGAAAAGATTTCAAGTTTTTTTTTAATTTGCAGGTATTGCTGTAGGGAAGCTGTTCCAACCCGTCCAGGACAAAGTTGATGACACGGGGTCGAAGGTGACGGTGGTGGGCGTGGGCCAAGTGGGTATGGCTGCTGTCTTCTCGCTGCTTACACAGGTAAACATTTACTTTTATTGTTTTTATTGAACGGTGCTTTATGTCCAATATTCCGGCAACTTATTCTACTACCGGGAAGGAGATCAGCTGTCCCAGCACGTTATCAGGTTTCTCGTCTTATGCGTCCTCGTCAACAACGTTGTGAAGATCGAAAGCGTTTCAAGCAAGTACCTAAAGTGGCGTACCTTATATACTCAGAATCAGCAACACGTTTCCCAAAAATATGGGCGAACTTAAGAGAAATGTTTGCTTGTTTGTCACCTTATGATATACAAAAAACTTGTCACTTCTATTAATACATATACCTACAGTAATAATTATTAATTGATTTATGCGATTAAAAAACAACGACGGTGACTGCAGTATTATAAATTAATGTTTTAGAATATAACCAGCAACGTGTGTATACTTGATGTCATGGAAGACAAGCTGAGGGGAGAGAGTATGGACCTCCAGCATGGTTCCCCTTTCCTGAAGCACGCCAAGATCAGGGCCAGTTCAGGTATGAAGAGTCAACTTTTAAACAGTTTTCCTAGGATTAGACGAGGGTAAGAAAAATGAACCTGAGCATCTCATGGCTGATTCGTTTCACCCTCATGATTGTTGTACATCTTGTTCAGACCGTAAGGAGACTAATTAAGGGTAACCAAGAATGGTTACCCTTAATTAGTGGAACATCTCCTAGGCTTTCTAGAACCAGTGTTACGCAAAAAGAGAGACTGTATCACATTTTGCTTGGAAGTTTTATCAGTTTTTTAGCTGCAAATTAGTGAAGCATACCAAATAAACTTTGGTGCCAACAGCGTTAGCGCGGCCACAGACCTGCCGATTCTATTCTGTTGTACCTTGATTAGCAAAGAACAGAATTGAAACTGGGTTCAACGTCACACATTTACCGGGCGCCGGGCTTTCTTCATTGGTGCTGAGTCGTAATCTAGTGCTTGTGTGTGATGACATAAGGCTCTTTCTAAACTGCTAGAACGTTCTGATCAGCGATGAGGGTGGTTTTGCATGCTGACCGGGCGTTCTTGCCGGTCCGGTTTGGTGGGTGTGTGACGAGTGGTACTTTTTGTATTGCATTCTAGCCTCCCGATTTCAATTATTTTCTGTGCTGTTCTAGGTAGAAAAGAATAGAACCAGCAGGTCTGTGACCGTCCCTAATCCCAATCAGTTACGAAAACGAACAGAAAAAAAATGATTTTTCCAATCAGATACGGATTTATTTGACGACCTCTGTGGCGCGGCAGGTGAAGGTTCGCCTGCGATGTAGGAGGTTGCGGGTTCGATTCCCGCCTCGGACCAAATATTTGTACGTTCTGCAGATATTTGTTCAGGGTGTTCTGGGTATTTTTCATGTATAATAAAAAATATCTATCTATGTAATGTATTGTATTAAGTATATCAGTTATCTAGTACCCATAACACAAGCTCTGCTTAGCTTGGGGCTAGATAATGTTGTGTGAAATGTCCAGCATTTATTTATTATTTACTTATCGATTCAGAAACGGATTTCACTGATGGTAGCCTACCGTAATGTCTAACCCGTTGACCGCTCACTACATTTGTTTCAGAATACTGCGTGTCCGCCGGATCTGCTATATGCGTGGTGACGGCGGGCGCCAGGGAGAAGGAGGGGGAGACGCGGCTCGACCACGTGCAGAGAAACACCGACGTGTTGAGAGCCATCATCCCACAGGTAACCTTTTTTAACAGACTTCACAAAAAGGAGGAGGTTCTCAATTCGATTGTTTTTTTTTGTTTAATGTTTGTTACCTCATATCTCCGGTGTTTATGAACCGATTTGGAAAATTCTTTTTTTATTTGAATAGATATACTTCCAGATTGGTCCCATTTTCCCCATTCAGATTTTTTCCATCTCAGAAACCAGTTTTGAAGATGGAATCCATGAGGAATTGAGGGAACTCCTCAAATATTGTAGGCATACATATGGCGATTTTGATATTTTCATCAACAAACCAAGTATTTGCATTCAGAAAGTATCATAATCCTTATATGGTTCTTTCATAATTTTTTTTTCATCCAAATATTTAGTCGAATACAATAGCGGAAGTCGGTTTTTTAAATGAAAAGTTATTTATTTTAGATACTGTCTCCATTCAGTTCATTTGTAAACAATCATATTTTACATAATTCCTCTCGTGTTTGTTTCGGTGGATACTGGATACCGAGAAAATGCATAATAATATTATCTTAACTAGCGAGAGCAAAGTCAGATTCAGTAGCGTTTTCAATATTGATGATGTATTTCAAGTAAAATATAAAATAAAAAAGGGCATTTATTCAGTTACACTAATCCTAGTTACAAAGGTACAAGTAAAATATAATTTAATAGTTAGTGTAAGAGAAATAGACGAGGGCTCAGCCACGCTGTTTTTCAGCCTCACCTTAGAATGCTGCTGTATATACAGCATCTTTGTTATGTTTACAAGCCATTGTAAACAACATTTTCATTATTCTTTAACAGCTGATCAAATACAGCCCGGACACTATTATCATTATTGCCAGCGACCCCGTTGATATTCTCACATACGTAACGTGGAAGATCAGCAATCTGCCCAAGCACCGTGTCATCGGCTCTGGCTGCAACCTTGACTCGGCGCGATTCCGCTACCTGCTATCCGAGAAGCTCGGCATCGCGACCACTTCCGTGCACGGATACATCATTGGCGAGCATGGCGACACCAGCTGTAAGGCATATTACAGCTTAAATCGTAGATGCACTCTTCAGACCAAAAGGCATTCTCGTATACTTGTAATTACTAAAAAGGACGCTGTATCATGTTGTAATAGAGTGTCGCTCTATCATGAACTTGGCAAAGTGAGACATTTGACATTCATCGCAATCATACGGTAACTGCCTAATTTAAACTTTTATTCTAGGATAAATCTTTATCTCCACTTCATAATAGGCCATAACCCTGAGTTTTGCAGCAATGGTCGTAACGATGGTGATTACAACGGTCGTACCACCTGAATATGCCTGAACCGGGACTTACGTAGGTATATACGCGTTTGATAATTACTCCGTATGTTATTGTCAAGATTGGGACATGTTCGGGCTTTATTTACCTCCGTTAACGAAGTGGGAACCCGAGGTAATGTCGAGTCAATATTTTTTTTTAAATCACGAAACTTTTCCCGTTGGACCTCCACACCTTTAGCGTCAAGACAAGCAGCAAGTAGCAGCGTGGGCTACTCAAGGCAATGAAATAGAGGCTATAACAGACGTTGTACAGTGGCTTTACAAGCCGAAGGAGGAGATAGAATAAATTTATTTTCGGATTTCAATAGCTTCCGAAATTTGTAACTTAATGGTATTGTAACATTAGTTCCAGTGTGGTCCGGAGTGAACATTGCGGGCGTCCGCCTGGCTGACCTCAACCCGAAGATGGGCACAGACTGTGACCACGAGAACTGGAAGGAGATTCACCTCCAGGTGATGCAGAGTGGTGACCAGGTCCGCAAGATGAAGGGATGTCCATCCTGGGCCATCGGTTTGTCCATTGCTAACCTTTGCGGTGCCATACTGTCCAATGCCAACAGCGTGCACCCTGTATCCACCTTCCTAAAGGTGAGTTTCAACTGAAGGAAACCCACGCTTAAAATCTAAAGCTGAATGCGCCTTAAAATAATGTCAGATTCAGTTGGTAGTAAGACAAAAAGCCGTCTAAACGTGACATTAAACAAAAATACCTTACCTAAAAAGCATTGTGCATAAGGCAAATTCTACAAGCAGCGATCCATGAATCAACAACCTGTGATTCAGTCGTAGTATTAAACTGATTAGCCTTAACTAAATAGCGGTTAACGCGGTAAGTCAGTTAAAAAGCGAAGGACTGACAATGGCGACTTCCATAAGGCATTTAGACGGCTAAGCAGTCAATTTCCTAAGGCAATATCCGACGCATTTAAAGTCATAATCGACTTCGAAGACGTTTCACGTCTTACATTACTGTGGTTTATTACACTACCTGTCCACTTTTCGCTTTGTCCAAAAGCGTTTAGAAACTGCTCGTAAAGCTTTTCTGTAAATGTTTTAGGGCGCTTTAATACGTTGTTACGTTACTTAATTAATGACTTATTTCATTGACTATTACAAGTAGTGTACATGGATAATGTACTACTACTTGGTAGGTACACTAATTATGTACTTATCTTATATTTAGGTATAATATATATAAAGATTCATGTCAGTTCTTTTGTCCTGGTATATGCGTTCCTGTGTGTAAGAGTTCGTTATCTAGAGTATCTTTCTGTTTGCATTTTTATTTGTGTGCTCTATGAGCACACAATTATATAAACAAAACATGGTATACAACAAAATCTGCAACGTACAAAATCTGTTTTTTTGATGCTATGTATATAATGGTGGCACTTCACTTGACGTATTTGCGTAAATGTTTGCATTATTTATCCAAGGCAAAATCAACCATGACTCCATCAGAACACAAATGTTGTTTGTATTGGCAAAATAATGCAAACATTTACGCAAATACGCCAAGTGAAGTGCCACCATTTTATACATAGCATCAAAAAAACAGATTTTGTACGTTGCAGATTTTGTTTGGTATCATTTCGATTTAATTTCAATCAAAATTAAAATAGTTTGAAAAGCCAGGAATAAAAAGATAACTAAATAAGCGATAGTGTTTAGCAATTGCGAAAGCTAAAACCATTTATGGAGTCCTGTAGAGGAACCCCATGTATATTGAACGTCGAGGAGATGCTAAGTTGTAGTAGGCCCGATGTGTTAGTTATTAAAAAGCACTTAGTACTATTTAAATAAATTATTATTATCATTATTAATATGAACACCGATCAACACAGCATTTTAGTATTACATAACAATATTTTAATTCACATCTTGTGAGCGCATGTAGGAACCATTGTAGGAATCCAAAACCAGAGAGAGATTGTCTCTTGTGTGTCTGTACTCTATTACCAAATCTGTACCACAGACTACTAAACTAAAATCTATAGATAAAGAAACTTATTTAACATACTGTGGCAGACGCCACACATTGTTGCTATGTTGGTTGCAGGGTGAGTTTGGGATCTGCAACGAAGTGTTCCTCTCGCTGCCGTGCGTGCTGGGCCGCTGCGGCGTCACCGACGTGATCCGCCAGCCACTCAATGACATGGAGCTCAAGCATCTACGCCAGTCCGCCGAGTTTATGTCTGAGGTGCAGAAGAGCCTCCACTTCTAAAAAGCCGACTGCAACTCATGTGAAACGTGTCTTGTCCCTTGTATAGCAAGTGTTATTTAGGTAAGTATATTGTTTAAAAATACATACACATTTTCATTTTTGTTGTTTCATTTTTTTGACACAAAAACCTGGCTACGCCCATGGTCTGTCTGGCAAGACCCTTTCTTTCAGGAACGGCTGAAGGTATCATCTATACAGGTACCAATGGTGAGCTTTAATTTAAAAAAACAAGCTTCTTAACTCAATTATTAATAACATTAACTTAATCGTAACATCTCGCTCGCTATATTGGCTCTCATTGTGGTTGTCTGCTATAAATATCCTACGGGTTTGGTTAGGCAGGCACAAACACTAGGATAAAGTTCCACCCACAAAGTTTAATTACAAGTTCACAAGTTCAGAAGGCAAGCACACTAGTACGATAGTTCCGTCTATAGGTGGGAAATAATGCAGAGCAAGATGGTTAGAGTAGATTTAAGTTTATCAGTTTATTAGTATTTCGAATAAGCAGAATGCTGCACAGTGGATTTCGTAAAGTAGCATTCATACTGGCTTGATTAACTAGCGACCAACTCCTTAGTCGGTCCGAATATGGAAGCCACCGCGTCGAACATAGCTGGTAATACAGCAAGGTCGAAGATAGGTCAAAGGGTTATGTATTTTCACAGCAAACACACCTCTATCTCCTCCCGTGGATGACGTAAAAGCCGACTAAGGGATTACACCAGGGGCTGGGTAGCAGCACCCTCACCAATCCGCCTGCCAAGTGTGGTGATTATGGCAAATCTCTCATTGTATTCAATAGGGGAAGCCTCGTTCAGCACTGGACAGGCTGTTGAAGTTCGACGCCAGTTATAAGTAAGTAGGCACATAGAAAACAAAAAAAAAAACAAAAAATAGTAACATGTTTTATTGAGTTTTTCTTAACATTACTAAAAGTATAGGTCGCGCAACGAGTTATGAGCGCTCGCCGAAAGTGGTGGGGTTGATTGCGCATGTGTCCTCTCTCTCTCTCTCTCTCTCTCGTCGCACCTCTATCATCGCGTCGTATACAGACCCAAAAAAATACTACTGCGCATTGAAGGTCAGCGCTCATAACTCGTTGCGCGACCTATTATACCTAGACTACAGTCTAAAAAGTAGGTCCCTCATTTAAAAATGCCAACCACATATAAAAATAATCATTGGGTTATCTTTATTTTGACCACTCAACTAATTAAAATGCAGTTTTCAAATCACACCTGGGCCCTTATTCGCTATGACCGAACGTAACATAACGCGGGCTCGTTACGATATCTGCGTGGAATCATCGATAAATCTTATTCTGTATGCCAACGTCAGATTTCACAAGCGCGACGAGGCGGTTACGAATTGTCTAAATAACGTTTAGGAACCACGTTTGCGTTTAAAACGTTATGATGTCACTCGTAATTGGCAAGGAATCTTTTAGGTCATAGCGAATAAGGACCCTGCAACGAAACTCATTTTGTACACTGAATATGGTTCACTTTTGCACGAAAAATCAAGAGATGTGGATAATCATTTACAAAAGTGTTAAAACGGATTTGATGTTATGGAAGACCAAAAGCTTATGTCAAAGTTTATTTTCTACATTTGAATCAATATAATTATAAAAGGCAAATATACCACTCACTCACTCACTGACTCATCACGAGTATTTATGATTGTTAGTTTATGAATTATTAATTCGATTGGATCTGTTATAATACTTCGAAATGGAAATTACTTAGTAAAATTACCTAAATATATTTTTAAATAAGTCTCGGTTCAGGGGTTGGCTTATATTTCTAGCTTGAAAGTAGGTTTATGACTCGTATAGATCTGACATGTCATTATAATCTAAGATACCGGAAGGGTTAAATAAATTAGAGATGTCTTGAGTACTTTGGTTGACTACGCACTCACGCGTCTAACGTGTAGACCTGAAACAAAGGATAGAGATAGGCAACACTATACTTCACATCAAAATAAAAATAAAAAAAATAAAAAAATGCTAGCCATTTCACACAACATTATCTAGCCCCAAGCTAAGCAGAGCTTGTGTTATGGCAACTAGATAACTGATATACTCTTAATACAATACATTACATAGATAGATATTGTTTTATTATACATAGAAAAATACCCAGAACACCCTGAACAATTATCTGCAGATCGTACAAATATTTGCTCACAGGCGGGAATCGAACCCGCAACCTCCTGCGTCGCAGGCGGATCTTCACCCGCCGCGCCACAGAGGTCGTCATTACAATAACAGTATGGAAGTACAATAGCGGTCTTATCACTGAGAGCAATCTCTTCCAGAAAACCGAACGATAAAGGACGGTGGTGTAAAACTCAATAAAAGTATCGCATACACACGGTGTAAAAAATAAAAATAAAAATACCTGAACATATTATTAGAACTAACTATTAACTTCTGAAATATGATCATATGATTCTTCTTTGAAACGTACAATATGAGTACGTTATGTTATGTTATGTGCAATATGAGTCTACATAACCGCCGTCTATGTATCGCCTTAGTACCTAGAACTCGTCGCACCAAACCCAGAACCCGTCGTAACGTATCTACCCAGGGTGGTTATTCGCTATGACCTAAGAGATTCCTTGTCAATAACGTGTGACGTCACCCGTACGATTCGGCGATTATTCCACGCAGATATCGTAACGAGCCCGCGGTATGTTACGTTTGGTCATAGCGAATAAGGGGGCTGTTCACGTGTACTCCTCGTATCGAACTTAGTATAACGGGTGTAAAAAGACTACTCCCGAAAACTGAAATAGTGCACTCAGACCATGATTCTGAAAAAAAAGCGAAAAAAATATGCTCACTTTTGGGCCGCTTTTTTCGATTTTTTTTTATGATGTTTTTATTGATATTTAAAGAAAACATTCTTTAAATATCAATAAAAACATCATAAAAGGAACGCAAAAACCTAATTTCCATCATTAAAAACACAACAAAAAGCAATCAAAACCACCTAAGAAATATTAGCGTCGCTCAGCTGACCGGGAGCGTTGAACTCGTGCAGCCGGTGCGCTCTGTCAACTCGCGCTTATATAGTTATGATATAGGTAGCTTTACCGGTACCTTTAGTATTCGGGAGCTGTCCTTTTACACCCTGTATACGTACCGTACTGTATCCATTGTATTGCACCTATAACTCCTACCGTATGCAGTACTCGTCGTTATTAACCTACTTATAACTCGTACCGTACCCGCAGGGCTATTCTCTATCTCGTGAGTTTGCAACAGGCGTAAATTGTGCATTCAGGGCTGTCAAACGGTAACTTTTGTATGACTAAAGCGAAGTTTGACAACCCTGGGGCGGTCCAATGACAATTTAAATCCAACAATGTTGATAAATTACGGTACTCTTGGAAACAATTCTGTTAACATTGGATTTAAATTGAAATTGCGCTTGTATTGGCCAAATATTGTGTACCATGAAGTTATCCGCTCTATGCTCAGCGATATTAGGGATGTTTGCATGTGTCAAAAACCGGTAAAAATGTCTGTAAAAGATCTTTAAAAACTATTAAACAATATCAATCCAATTTCAAATTTTCAATTAGTTGATGTAATATCCGCACAATATTGAATTAATTTGGCGCTATAGGTTGGCATTCAAGAGTACCTACCAATTGACACAATTCCAATACCGATAGATCGGAATTGTTTTCAAGAGTAAGGCAGCTGATTGTACAATTTTCGCCTCAAACCTATCGGAGAATACGGGGGCGGTACCCAGTATATGAACTCACTTTCTTGAATTTGGTATTGGTTTCGAGGTAGGCTTGCAGTGCGCGGTATATGAAACGGTACTGCGTCTTGTTCTGCACCATGCCGGCTCGCTGGGCGCGCACGTGTGCAACCGCCTTGTACACGTCGGCGTCACACTCGAAACCTGCAAAAATTACCAGGGTGGTTATTCGCTATGACCTAAGAGATTCCTTGTCAATAACGTGTGACGTCACCCATGCTATTCAGCGATGATTCCACGCAGATATCGTAACGAGCCCGCGTTATGTCACGTTTGGTCATAGCGAATATGGGGGCTGTGCGGCGAGCACAGGCTGACTAAGGGCCGGTTTCTACCGGGGCGGAGAGAAGAGGAGACGAGAAGAGATGTGCTGCAAAGCTGGCAGGTTATTTCAACCAAAGCGGAGAGGAGATGTGAGCTTTGTGTAGCAGAGATGTCAGCTGTGAGAGATCGAAACTAGTCAAGAAGCGCGGGGAGAAGGCAGCGGGGTGCACCGCCCGGCCGCCCGACTAGACACTTCTCCGCTCTGCCGCGCCGCTTGCTCGCTCGCCGAACAAAATTCTATATAAAAATGACACATCTCCTCTCCTCTCCGCTTGATCCATTACCACCGAAGCTAAGCTGAGAAGAGATGTGGAAAAAACGAAATCGGATTGGTTTATTCAAACACATCTCCTCTCGTCTCCTCTCATCTCCGCTCCGGTGGAAACCAGCCTTAACGTTAGTAATGAGAGCGAGTCGCTTGCGAGACTTTAGTAGATGTCAAATATAAACCAATCAAATTACAAAGATTTCAACCTATCTCGATATTAATGGCCAATATTTACATTTGCAGTTGTCTCGCTAGCATCTTGGTAACTTTATTCAGCCTGTGCTAGCCATAGTAGTATGGTGCAACTTCACTTGGTGTACTTATATTTGCAAATGTTTGCGTTATTTATCCAAAGCAAAATCAACCAATCAGTACACAATGGCAAAATAATGCAAAAATTTACGCAAATACGCCAAGTGAAGTGACACCATAAAAACTAGCTTTGATCCGCAAGTGTTTAATAAAAATGTGAGACAGCATCACTGTCTCAAGAATTAGCAGAGACTAGTAAATACTAGTCTCTGGAATTAGCAAGTTCGCAATGGGCATAGCATATATATACACAAACTGAAAAAGGGCTGAAATTAGAAAAGGACTCAGCTGATTTTGAAACAATTTACGAAAGTATTAAATTTACTCTTATATTTATTAAATTTACTCTATACTTATCATAGGTATCGTTCGCATAGCATGAATTATGTAGGCACCTACTAAGGTTCGCCAGACCAGCAGACATATTTATAAAAAACCTGAAAAACGCACAGCAAGCACGTGAAAATTTATTCAAATAGTGTTGCCACAACACCTGGATCCGGAACAAACATTTGCAGATTACGTAAACATTTCTACTGCAGCGGGAATCGAACCCGCACCTCTTGTGTCTCAATCAGCTCTCGCCTGCCGCGTTACGGAGATCGTCATTACCGCCCTTTAGCTGGTTAGGTACATTTAGAACATCGCTTAAGCGTTAAGAGGAGGTACCCTGTAGCTAACAAAAGGGCGCTAACGCCACGTGAACGAAGTTTGCTTCTAATTTGGCTATTATTTCTTCAAACTCCATGAAACTTTTACACTGATCAGAGGGCCTATTAGGTACGAGTTTTGCATTGCAAAAACCGGAATGCGGAACGTGAGCATCCAACGTGACTCACGTAGTAACTATTCATCATTCTGTGCCGCGCAGTCGCGACAAACAGTACAGATTAGTAAATAGTTACTACGTAAGTCACGTTGAATGCTCACGTTTCGCATTCCGGTTTTTGCAATGCAAAACTTGTAATACGCCCTCCGTACACTAATGATGAGCTAGTTTCTTATAAAATTATATGGTTACCAAATCATAATAATATATTTTTTGTATACTGACGCTTCGTGGTTTATGTTCTGATATTAATGTACTGATCATAAGTACAAAATTTCATGGAGTTTAAAGAAATAATAGCCAAAATAGAAGGACACTTCGTTCGCGTACAAAAGGGCATAAGCACCCAACAGGTAACCTTCTCATAGAAGCAACTAAGACGCGGCCCTCACCTCCATATTTAAGGTTATCGATCAGCATGTCCAGCACGATAAACGTGCCCGTCCGGCCCACGCCCGCTGAGCAATGGACGCACAGGTTATTCTGAAAGTACAAGGCATATTTTAAATCAGCCCTCCAAATGAGGGGTTTTCACGGGCGTTTCAAATCATGCTTTCAGCGTTGAAAATAGATGGCGCTGCTCTGTTACGTAGCTGTCAAGTGTCAATGTGCATTGGATTTTTATGTATCTGTGATGTTACTCTGTTTTTGTGAATAAATAATTTATTGTTTGTCAAAATAAAGTTAAATGTCAATATCATCAACGTGGATATATTTTCGATACGTGGTATTTATTTTTGCTTACTTATAAAAACATCACGAAATGTCAAAAAGCAAACATAAACAGAATATCATTACTAATAGCTACACATTAGTAAGATTAGCTTATTACGCGTACACCACAGATAATACATTTGACAATCTTGTCAGCTACAGTCTGAGGCTACAGTACTGCTTGGCGGCAGATAAAGGTACGGTGGTTGGTAGTACTTCTCCGGACGAACTCTTTAACAAGAAGTTCTACCTATTACTAATTTTCTTGTCTGTCGGACGGAGGCGAAATGTCGTTACCTGTTCAGGAGGGTTCTTGCTTTGCGTGACCAGCGCCATCCGCAGGTTGACCTCCGCCAGAAACGCGAGCAGCCCTACCGGCTCCTCGGGCGCTCCGTGGTCGGGCCACGCCTGCAATCAACAAGCTTCTTTTCAACGATTTGTCAAAGAATCCTATACAAGATATATAAAGACATAACTATATATAATTATACAAGAGGTTTTTTGTTGAACAGTATACTTTTCCTTTGTCGTGTCCTGTGTGCAGTGGTGTGTCCTGCCTAAAAATATACCCCTCCTTCTCCTCCCGTTGATGTAGTAAAAGTCTCACTAAGGGATTACACCAGGAGATTGGCAGCAGCATCCGCCTGAGTAACAAAACTGCGATCATCAATCCACCTGCCAAGCGTGGTGCTTATAGCAAATCCAATTTTGTATTCAAAGGGGGAGGGGCCTCGTCCAGCAGTGAACGTAACCAGGCTGGTGGTAATGATGATGATACTGGTCCTTTACTGATAGAGGTAGACGGTTCGAGAGACGCCTCCTCTTTCCCCCTGTCAAGATACCAGGGAGTGTAACAAGTAATGGCTGACAGTAAACTGGTACTGTCCGATAGAGACTTTCACGTCCATGACGTCGATACTCCTCGCATCGCGTCTATTGTCCTGGCAAGAAACCTGGTAGTATAACAATAAGTAGTTCTAACAATACTTCAGATACCATGGAACGAACTGAACGTACTGGTACTGCGATATAAAATAGACGAACAAATATATAGCAACAATTCCGCTCCTCTCCAACGAAAACTCTGTAAGAATTCGACACGTGTTTCGCCTCTCAACGAAGCATCCTCAGGAAACAGTAGGCTCACTGCGTGCTAGAACAACAAAGACACACTACTGCAAAAACTCCGCAGCCATGTTGCCTCGCCGAACAGAAAGTCTAACTATACTACTGTTTCCTGAAGATGCTTCGTTGAGAGGCGAAACACGTGTCGAATTCTTTCAGAGTTTTCGTTGGAGAGGAGCGGAATTGTTACTAATATATTTGTTCGTCTATTTTATATTGTAGAATGGATTTCCGCAAAGTCACGCTTGAATCAATTAATTGTACTGGTACTGCTAGAAGTCGAGACAGAAGCCCTAACGTTCATTTCGTCGAGCTCCGTCAAGGGGTACTCCTCGCGTGTATATCTCTTTCACAAGATAACACCTACGGGTACTGACCGTGTTCTGGTAGGGACTGGTAGACGGTCCGACAGACGCCTTTACGTTTCTGACGTGGCGCTACGTCAAGGGCTACTCCTCGCATCGCGTCTCCATGGCACTGACAAGATAATTGGGAGTATAACAATAGTGCTGACTATACTACGGATACTGACCGTGAACTGGTATTGGTAGACGGTTCGACAGACACCCTTGTCGTCCGTGACATCAAGCTCCCTCGCAAGGTACTCCTCATGTCGCGTGTTGGACATTGCCTTCACGAGCAAGCTCGCGTATCGTTCCTCATGGCCGGACACAGGCCAGTAGCGCGCGCACTTCTCCTGAAAACAATGACGTATCCCTATAAAAATGCATCTGCAAGAGAACGGACTATTGCAGCGTTTTTCTAAAACCGGTAATGATTCAATATCACAATGGATTTTTCATATTGGTGATATTTTCGGAGTTGTGGAGAAAGAGGAAAAGTCCCTTTGCACGACTAACGAGTCCTGGAAGTATTAAGCCCTGTGTACAATTTGTCCGATATTTCTGTCTTTCGATTGAAACCTGTATCCAAGGAGTCATTTAATTTTAATAGCAGGTCTATGCAGCCTGCTCGCTCTGATATTGATGTTGATATTCCTGATAATACAAATTATATTATGGAACAAAGGAAAGACGGAACACCCTGACTGTTTGTAGGTGTTACAGGGTGTTTTTTTTAAATGGGACAGTATGGGGATATCCGAATCCATAAGAGATACGGGAAAACTGTCTTTGGAACCATTTGCTCATTTTGTATGAAAATGATTTTGGCATAGTTATTTTTTTGGTCAAGAGTTCTCCATAAAAATGAGTAGTTTTGATCATAAAATTTTTTTATGCGTCATATTTTAGCAAATTTATTGCGATAGTTTTAGACGATTACTTACAATTTGTATGAGAAAACATTTTATAAAATTTGACTAACTTCTGCTGCTCAGATTTTTTTCTTCCGATACAATGAAACAATCCTTACATGAAACTGAGTCGATACGCATAAAAAATATTTTTGATCAAAACTACTCATTTTTATGGAGAACTCACGCTTGACTAAAAAAATAACTATGCCAAAATCATTTTCATACAAAATGAGCAAATGGTTCCAAAGACAGTTTTCCCGTATCTCTTATGGAATCGGATATCCCCATACTGTCCCTTTAAAAAAAAACAGCCTGTATAGTATAAAAAAAGCTATATCATAACACCCAACAGTCACACACGTAGTCCTGGTCCCACACTAGGATTCCCTGTGTCGTGGGTATCAGGAACTACGAGTACCATGGTACCACAACACCCAGACCCGGAACAAATATTTGCAGATCATACAAACATTTGTCACGCAGCGGAAATCGAACCCGCAACCTATTGCATCTCAGCCGGGTACTCGCCTGCCGCGCCACAGAGGTCTTCAAATGTTTTGAGATCTCAAAAACGGCTCTATAACAACTTCGATGAGGTTTGCTATATGATGTTTTTTGGGGGCAAAAAGAATAAACGCGAGCTAAGCTCGGTCACCCAAGTTTACCTACTCTATTGATAATGTATCTAACTCACTTTGCCCTTTTCAATTTCGTTGGTGATCATTGCGATGACCCTGATGTCTTCCTGCCACACCATCTGCCAGAAGTCATTTGCTGTGTTCTGTAGGCAGCCTTGTGTGGCGATGTACGTTTTGGCGTGCACTGAAACGGGAAAGTACATCTTATAAATATGTTGCAGTACCTATCTTCAGCAATTCCAGATTAATCTAGGGTTGGTCGCGTGGAACAGGGCTCAGGAATAAAGTCAAAATGATTCGATTGCATGACTTTTCCCTATCGCGTACTGTGGATTTATGGCATATGAATGACTGACAGAGTTTATTTATTCTATGGTACCTGATGATAGTAGATTATGCACTAAGGGAATAAAGCAGTGTCTTATGTCGCGGGCGGCATATTGAACCCTGAGTGTAACGAGGGACTCTAAAGTTAACTCCCGAGTGTAGCGAGGGAGTTATATAGAGTCCTGAGTGAAGCGAGGGGTTCAAGCTGCCCAAGACGAAGACAGGCTTTATTCCAGAGGAGCATACTCTACTTTTCACACCTACTGCGAGACAATAAAAGGCAAGGCTCCATAAAATAAGTATCGTCTGTTTTGATGAACTCTGGAGTAGAATCATTATCGCTCGACATTTTTTTTTAACACTAATATTGCCATTGACATAATTATATATTACTAGAATATTGCAATAAATTTCCCTGAAAAACACAGCACCAACCTAACATCTCTTTTGTTTCACATTCTTTAAAATCGCGCCTATTTCTTTTTTTTCTGAGTTCTGCTTTTGGTGGCCAGTTCAATTTTCGAAAAAACCTCTTTACAATGCCATATGGGCATTTTTTTACTTGGAGTTTTCCACGAGTTTCCACACGAATTTGACGTTCCAAATTCAAATCACTTTAATCCCTAGGGAGTTTCATACAACTTTATATCCCTAGAGAGACAATGCTTTACTTTACGTTGAGGTTGTATGATATGTAATTGGACATTGTCGAGCAGGTGGTGTGAAAAAGGCATTCCGTTGGTACTACATTTTATGCTTTCGTGGAAAGCAGTTATTGAGAACATAATTTGCCCGAGAAATCCAGGAATCAACCTATGAAGATTTTTTTTTAGGAAAAGCGAGAAAACGTGTTTTTTTAAGTATACTGTCTTGTTTTATTTTGCTCGTAGGTTAGTTTACTCGGGAGAAAGTGCGATTTGCCCTCGGCTGTGGGAATTGGTCACTTTCTCCCCTCAGTGAACAATTAACGCTTTTTCGTTCTCAGTTTCCTAAACAATTTCAGCTGTGTTGTAATTGTAAGTGTATCTACCTTCATGACCAATGACATTCCCGTTAATCCGGTCCTGTTTGAACCATTTCTTCACTTCCCTGAGAGCGTCATCCGACAGAGACTTGGTCACTAGAGGCAGTTTTTTCATGTCGCTGTTTACGTACGAAGCTGAGGAAGAAACGAAATGTAGAAATTAAATCCTATAGCCACCATAACACGAGGAGGCCATTTGTCACGGAAGGTGACAAGGTAAGAGAGAAAAGATAAAGATAAGCTAAGAGATAAGTTAAAGACAATTTAAAATAGGTACATAAAAAATTTAATTAATAACAAAGAAGCTAGGTCGTAAGGTCAGGCCAAGGTCATTTTCCACACTGTTCCGGTCGAGAAATACCGCACTCTCCTGGCAATCTCGTCCAGCACAGCCCTCCGCCGTGCTGCCTGGTTGTTGGTCCCGTTCGGTATTAGTTACGTAGGTATGGTGTCCAGGTGAACCGTCAATGTTATCAGATGTGCGCGGACTCAGTTCAAATAAACCCGCAGGGTGTATAACGTTGTGCCAAAATGTGAAAGCTAGGGAACGCGTTCCGTACGGCACGGCACCGCGGACTTCGCGAACGAAGTTTGCTTCTATTTGGACTATATTTCATAAAAATCCATGTATCTAAATTTTGTACACATGATCTATGGTTCTACACTAATATCTAAACGTGGAGAGACAGTTTAAATTTTTTTTTAATTTAAATTTATGATTTGGTATCCATTATATAATTTTATAAGAAAATAACACATTACAGGTCTAGATATTAGTGTGCTGATCATGTGTACAAAGTCTCATGGACTTTGAAGAAATAATAGCCAAATTAGAACATAACATTAACACCCCAAAAATCACATTCGTAGTCATGATCACACACTAGGATTCCCTGTGTCGTGGATATCAAGAACTACGAGTAGGTACCATGGTACCATAACACCCAGACCTGGAACCAATTTTTGTACATCATGCATTGTACAAGATTCGTACCCGCAACCTCCCACATCTCACCCCACGCGCCACAGAGGTTGCCTATTTGATAGCCGACAAGTCTTCAACATCCGCGATAAAATTATCTTCGAACCCCTTTAGATATTTAACGGAAGAAGTCCATTCTACTGATGATCTAATCAAAGTATGTAGGTACAGGTGTTTGTTTATTCAGACAACATCTGCAGCATTCGTTTAATAAATCAATTACACACACGCCTGCCTGCAGCCCTCATTTGTATGTTAGAGCAAGGCATTATGACGCATTTTAAAGTATTTTTTCCTTGTATGTTACCAAAACCATCAGACATCTTACGCACATACGATGAGGGCGAATTTTCGTCATAAAAACAATGGTTTTCTCGCCTTCCGGGTTCCGGATACAGTATGTTGATCTTTACCTACCTACATACACTAGTCGTATTTATGGAAGTCAAGGCCCGATGTTTTATATATTTGGTAGGTATATAAATTTGTTTATTCAAGGTTCAAGTTGAAAATTCACCATCCTCGATATGTCACATAATATCGGCAATTATAAAAAGAGCGTGGTTTAGTATCTCGGACAGAGTACCTATATAAATATTATGACGAGTGCAAAGAATTTGTATATTATATGGGTACCTTGACAATGAATAACTAGATATGATTTTGTTTAGGTCGGTAGGAATGTCCTTGCGAATGCTAGCATACTTTATATCAAAGGGATTCATTTGAATAATAGTGTTATTAAGTTATATAATTTTTGATTCCAATATTTCAATAAATTCTGGATTATACTTGTTGAAAATTTTTACAACTTAGGTAATGTAGGTAATGTGTACATACACATAATAAACTTAAATAGCCATAGTGAAAACTTTCATTAAAAATAGGTACTTAATCTTAGATAACCTGTAAAAGTGTGAAATGTGAAAACTGTGACTCGACTTCGGGACCCTACACTATGCGTGGTCCAACACGAACTCGGCCGGTTTTTTTTATTATAATTATATTATGTGATATAGTGGCGGTGCCTATTTATTAAGATACCTACTTAAGTATAAATTTTTTGAGATGTTTAAATGTAGAATTAACTATACGCGTACTTTTACGATTATTATCAAGTCTAAATTAATTTTTGTCGCAAGCAAAAACATCTGAATTAATTAAGTACTATAAGTTTTGTTTGAGCATTCAAGATCATCGCCAGTCAGTACCTACCATCCCGATAGGTTGGTACCGTGTGGCGTGCTTTGAATAGATAGATATACCTAGGTAGTTACACGACCTTATGGTGAAGTGCTCAATATATAAGTACCTAGGTTCTAACTCGAACGATTATTTTAACTATACCCTGATTTTTAATTTTAGACAATTTTTGTAAACAAAGAAATGTCAAGATATGCCACTGTGTGTATAAGTGTCAAATATGTGTATATACACATATGATACACATACAATATGACACTTATAAACACAGTGACATTTCTTTGTTTACAAAAATTGTCTAAAATTAAAAATCAGGGTATAATTGTCAAGGCCATTTGCTAATGAGGAGCCAGACTCAATTTAGCTTAGTAGGGTACCAATAATATAAGTAATCCTTAGTAATCCTTAGTACCATAATAAAGCTATATAACAGCTATAGTAACATAATAAGCGTTGCTTACACTGAAGAGTTTTTTATATTTATTTGTTTGAAGTTACGGCATATTTCGTAGCTAAGTGGAAAAACCTCAGATGCAGCTCATTCCACAGCTTGTAAGTATGGGGAGCTAGTTCAACTGGTGAGACTGCTCGGTAAGACTACTGGGATTTGGCGAATGTTTTTATTGGACAGTGGACTTACATTTGATGCTATTCAAGCTCTCGTTGGACGACTGGAAGGAGATTGAAGAGTCCCACAGGCGGGAAGACCGCACATAGCTCGCGTTGATGTAGTCACTCTCATTATCGCGGCCGTGTAGGATCACTCGTGTTTGATCATCTGTATAAAGGATGAATTTGGTTGGAAATCAGAAAGCAAGCGAGAATAGGGCCTCTGTTGACCCAATTCTAATAATAATTAGTCAAAATAAAGTTCAGATCACGTTTCGATCAGCCCCAGTATTGTCTAAATTACTGGTAATCGCTTTCAATTACGATTTCGAAGTACATTGCGCTGCGCGCTTTAGCTTATTTTCCAAGAGCAGAAATATTCAAAACATAAAACGCAATGTACTTTAAAATCAGAATCGAAAGCGATTATCAGTTTGTTAGCCAATAAAGGGGCTGGTGTCGGTGTCAGAAATGGTATTCTCCTAGCATAAAATACAACACGGAAATGTGACTCTATAATAGAGTAATTATTTTATTTGATGTGACTAATCGAAATGTGACCAAAACGTAAACGATTCAATGGTGTTTCGATAATTTTAGCTTAAATAGATGGAATTCTCTCATTACTCTTTCCAATGATATATTATAATATACTATTCTACCCTGCGAATCGAAAGTATGACATAATTTTTATTATGTGGGCAGAATACTAACTTTCTGTCAATCCACAATTCAGTCTCGGTCAACTTTTAGTGTAGTTTTAAAAAATATTCTATTCAAAAGAAATGGGCCACAGGAAGCATGGATGACTGCTTTGGAGTTATGCCATGGATAAAGGTGGTACTCATTTTAGCTATCAAAGGATTAAAAATTGATTATGTATAAGAGGGCTAGTATTTTCATCCAATAATTAAGTTGAAGTCTTTAGTCACCGAAATACCTATATAAGGGACGGAGGATTTGTTAGTGTGGGTCTTGGATACCTACCTAAGTGCAGATTATTAGTTCAGGATCCGCCCCGCATATCCTAAACAAATAATCTTGATTCAGGTAATAACTTAAATATGGCGAGTTTTACAGATCAACATCCTAATAAACATAAGATGTGGCGGTGGCTATTTCACCCGTACTGAGTGATATATGTAATTTATGTATTGAACAAGGAATTTTTCCAAATACGCTGAAGTTAACGATCGTGAAACCACTATTTAAAAAAGGTCAAAAAGAAGTTATCGGCAATTACCGACCTGTAGCTCTGATTCCTATACTTTCTAAGGTAATCGAAAAAAGTTATTTATAGCAAACTATATAATTATTTTGAGGATAATAAAATTCTCAGTTCATGTCAGTATGGTTTTAGGAAAAATCTGTCTATTAATAAGGCAATTTATGATTATTTATATATGGTAATGACAAATAGGGACCAAAACAAAACAGCCATAGCCCCATACATGGATATGACTAAAGCTTTTGACCATGTACACCATGACACACTATTGCGAAAACTGTATAGCTATGGAATTAGAGGCACCGCTAATCAGTTAATTGAGTCATACCTCAGTAACAGAACTCAGGCAACAAGAATAAATAGAATATGCACAAAAACATACACTAACATCGACTATGAGTCAGATATTAGGCTTGTAAGCCATGGTGTTCCTCAAGGAAGCGTTTTAGGGCCTCTTCTGTTTCTGATTTATATAAATGATCTACCTCAAGTGACAAGTCATTCTATGACTCTTTTTGCTGATGACAGTACTATTTTATTTGTTAATGATAAAACTCATAATTTTGAATTCGACATTAATTGCACTTTGACATCTATTATTAATTGGCTGACATTGAATAATTTGAATCTAAACTTGACTAAGACGTTTGTAATGAATTTTAAACAGAGATGTTATACTAATCTTGACATGAACATTAACTATCAGGGTACTAGGGTTAATGAAGTTAACATTATTAAATTTCTAGGATTAACAATTGACAATAAATTAACTTGGAAATTTCATGTTGACAATGTCTGTAGTAGGCTTCATCAATTTGCGTATGCGCTTTTCAAGTTAAGTAGAGTTACAAATGAGTCAGCGGTACTTACAGCCTATCATGGACATGTTGCGTTGATCCTACGTTACGGAATAATATTTTGGGGTAACTTTACAGAAAAGTTAAGAGTCTTTAGGGCACAGAAGCGCTGTGTAAGGGCCATTTGCAGTCTACATAAGAGGGACTCATGTAAGGAACACTTTAAAGAACTAAACATTCTAACTACAGCTTCATTATACATAAGCGAAATTGCTGTATTTGTCAAGGCTAATCCAGAGTTATTTCAATGGTTTGCAGTTGGAAGCCGCCTAGAGGGTAAATGTCGAAACGTGTCATGTAGAACAAAATGTCTACGCAAGAGTGTGTTTTGTATGGCACCTATAATTTTCAATAGCGTACCGCCTTCTGTTCGAGCTTTGCCAAGTCTAAGTGCTTTTAAAAGAAAATTAAATGATTTATTGACCAAAAAAGCATATTATACAATTGAGGAATTCTTGTCTGACAGTATTATAATTAAATGGTATAATGTATCGAATCTGACCTATCTGACATTTTTATTTTTTTTCCGTATTTTTGACATTTGTTTGATTTGATTTTGATTTTATTTATAATGTGATTTGATTTTATTAAAATGATTTTAAATGTAGGTACCTTTACCATTTGCTTGCCGAAATTGGTAAAACATGGCTTGTTCTATTTAAATTATTTGTCACCTTTAACTATTTACCCATGTTTGTGAATGAATAAATGATTATGATTATAACAATTTAGATTTTTAAACGTACTTACGTACGCCGAATCGGCTCTACCGATTTCGATGAAATTTTGTTGAAAGTTAGCTGAACGGCTAGCACAGGGTGGTTATTCGCTATGACCTAAGAGATTCCTTGTCAATAACGTGTGACGTCACCCATGCTATTTAGCGATGATTCCACGCAGATATAGTAACGAGCCCGCGTTATGTCACGTTTGGTCATAGCGAATAAGGGGGCAGGCTGACTAACATTACCAAGACGACCGCAAATGTTAATATTGGCCGATGACATTAGGGTAGCTTGAAATCTTTGTCAGTTACGATCGTCTTGAGTCATTGACTTGAATCATTACAAACCTTAGTCAGCCTGTGCTAAGTCGCATGGGGTGCCATTTTTGAAAGTCATCGAGAGAGTAAATGTCAGTGAAATTGCCGATTATTCCACGATTTCCAAATTTTTATACGTCTGAAACTCATTGATGACTAAAACTCTTATACCTCTATACCTATGTTATCAATACAAGTGCCTCCTCCATTACATCATCTGATAACTTTTCATTTAAAAAACCGACTTCCGCCATTGTATTCGACTAAATATTTGGATGAAAAAAAAATGATGAAAGAACCATAGTGGTGAAAGGATTATGATACTTTTTGAATGCAAATGCTTGGTTTGTTGCTGAAAATATCAAAATCGCCATATGTATGCCTACAATATTTGAGGAGTTCCCTCAATTCCTCATGGATCCCATCATCAAAACTGCATTCTGAAAAAAATGGAACCAATCTGGAAGTATATCTATTCAAATAAAAAAAGAATTTTCCAAATCGGTTCATAAAAGCCGGAGAAATGAGGTAACAAACATACAAAAAAAAAAAAAATACAACCGAATGAGAACCTCCTCCTTTTTTGGGAAGTCGGTTAAAAAATGGTGATTTGCGGCCTTTTTGATGATACTTAGACATTCAGTGACATTCAAAAATCGCACCCCTGTCCCCTTATTTGCTATGACCAAACGTCACGCGGGCTCGTTACGATATCTGCGTGGAATCATCGCTGAATCGTATGGGTGACGTCACAAGTTATTGACAAGGAATCTCTTAGGTCATAGCGAATAACCACCCTGGTTGGATTTTATGCATTACTTACACGGCAAAATATTGCGGTATCTGTTCTTCAACGTGTTTTTCACTTTCATTCCCTCAATTGTGGTGAAGGTTTGACGTTCTTCCAGCATCTTCAGCGACTGGAACTCACTGTCGTAGCTGCTGTGGTAATCATTCGTGAGACGTTCTATTGCCTGAAATTAACTTTACATTATACCTACGTCCTACATGTATAAAGTGTGTCACACACGTAGCAGATGCGGTAAGATATCAGAGGCCCAATTCTCTAAATTATTTTATAACTATACACTGAAAGTTAACCGAATCGAGACTGAATTGTGAATGGACAGAAAGTTGGTATTCTGCTATTTCTGCTCCCTCATAAATAACAATTTAGTCTACTTTGAATTCACGGTGATTACCATTAGAGTAGGATGGTTATATATATAATTGGAAAGAGTAAAGAGAAACTCCATCTACTTGAGCTAAAATTATCGAAAAAACTTTGAATCGTTCAAGTTCCGGTCACATATCGATATAATCACATAACAGTGTTGTATTTTAAGTTATGATAATACCATTTTTGACATTTAACACATCGACACAAGATCAAAACATGACCCGAACTCTATTTTAACTATTTTTTAGTTAGAGAATTGGGCCTCTGTATCTGAGCGCGTATCTGTCCATATCGCTCTCTATACTAAACTCAAGGAGCAACACACACGTAGCAGATCACTTATATTTGACCGTCAAGCATCTGTAAGCACCGAAATTATATCAAAAGATGGACAGATGATATATCTGTGTATATAAATTGAAATACAATACAGTTTGAAGGTTTCCGCGTGAATGTATCATTTTCGTATATTATCGTATCTGCTACTCGTGTGATACCTTCAGATGCGATAAGTTTTTATACGCATATAAAATATTACCGCATCTGCTACGTGTGTGATGCACTTTGTTTGGGCTATGGAGATAGCTATGTTAGGAAAGTATATAGAAGCAAGGACACACCACTTACTCCATTCCTTTGACGACCTCTGTATCGCGGCGGGTGAGTAACCGGCTGAGATGCGAGAGGTTGCGGGTTCGATTCCCACTGGGACAAATGTTTGTATGATCTTCAAATATTTGTTCCGGGTCTGGGTGTGCCTATGCTAACATGGGTACTCGTAGTTCCTGATACCCACGACACAGAGATTCCCAGTGTGGGATCAGAACTAAGTATGTGAATGTTTTTGAGTAGATATGTTTGTTACTTCTTCACGTTCAAACGGCTGCACGGATTTGAGTGAAATTTTGCCTTGTATGCCTGTATGCTGAGACAGAGAACTATTTGACTCACACAACATGCATGACGCCATTTGGTATTTTTTTGTTTTTATATTTTTATGTAAACTAGGTACTTACTTTGGTTTTTATTTTGTTGTTTTATTATTTATTATAAGGGTAGTTACGTTATAATGTATCGGTTCCCGTAAAAAAAACCCCGTTTTTATAAACTGAATGATAAAGTTTGAATAGATGATAATATCCAATGGTAAAAGATATCAAAGTATAGAAACAAAAGAATCCTACACAACGGTAAGTTATATTGAATGCATTTGTTTCTAAGCATTGAAAGACACGTGTGTGCGATGTTTGATTCCATTCTTGTTTTAACTACATACCTACATAATTATGTAGGGTAAGTCAGGACAGGTTATCTAGTCCTTTTGAGGTCGTATCTACCAGAATACCTAGGTTAGAGCAACTAATTACATTGTAAATAAATCTTCAATCTTCAAATACTTATCCCTCCATAAACGTGTTAATGGTAGGTTATTATTATTATATACAATTGAGAAATTGAGTCAAAAGTAACTAAACATACTCTAACAAGAGAAAGTTCCCGGTAGGGCGCTTACGCCCTTTTGTATTTGTATTTATTTATTGCTCACATGTACATACAATATAGTTAGTAATAGGTCTTATTTTTACTGTTAGTCAGGTAGGTACATGAACCCCGTCAGGGCGCTGCAATTTGGAGTCAAGATCAAGAACAAAAATTACAGGACAATACTTATGTTAGTTATTAAAATACAAGTCAAAACAATTTAAAACAATGTCATATACATATAAAAGATTGTACGCAAATAAAATTTGCTTCAATTTTGGCAATTATTTTTTCAAACTCTATGAAATTCTGTACACATGATCAGTAGACTAATATTTAGAACAGTGGTGAGTCCGTTTTTTTTTTTTTTTTTGATTTGGTATCCATATAATTTTATAAGAAACGAACGCATCACAGGTCTAGATATTAGTGTATTGATCATGTGTTCAAAGTTTTATGGAGTTTGAAGTAATAATATCCAAATTAGAACCAAACTTCGTTCGCGTGATAGTTCCCTTTTGCTAGCTGCCGGTGACCTCCTCTTAATAATTATAGATTGATAAAAATAGCCAAGAGCGTATCGGACCACGCACAGTGAAGGCTTCCGAAGTCAGTATATTAGTCAGTGTCCATTCCGACTACTTATTCGGAGTGGCGTGAATTGTGCTAATTATTTTGTGAATCAGTGTCATCTAATTCACACGTTGCTTGATAGCTTAAAATGCATGCGCCGATGTCAGAGCTCGTAGACCATGTGGTTAAGCAAACCATAAACGATAAGAGTTAGGAAAAAGAAAGAGTTGTAATTTTGTAACCGAACTCTTTTTGTGAAAAAAACATTTATTTTGTAACCAAACTCTTTTATGAAAAAACATTTATTTTGAAACCAAACTCTCTTATAAAAAAACATTTATTATCTAACCGAACTCTGATGATCACAGTTTAATTTGAGGGCACTGCATTCTTTATCCTGTGACATCAAAATGAAAAGTCTCATGTGCCCGTAATTTCACCGGCATACCTTTCAAATGGAAATATAGCAATCAAATCAAAAGATCATTTTGAATCGTAGTCGTCTTCGTCTTGTGTTCCAGTTAAATGGTGCCAGTGAAATTACAGGCACATGCTGAGACTTTTCATCTTTGTGTCTGAGGATGATGGTCATCGATTGGAGTCGGACCACAAATAACTTTTCATTTAAAAAACCGACTTCCGCCATTGTATTCGACTAAATATCTGGATCAAAAACAATGATGAAAAAAACATAGTGGTGAAAGGGTTATGATACTTTCTGAATGCAAATGCTTGGTTTGTTGCTGAAAATATCATTATCGCTATATGTTTGCCTACAATATTTGAGGAGTTCCCTCAATTCATCATGGAGTTCATCATCAGAACTGGATTCTGAAAAAAATGGGACCAATCTAGAAGTATATCTATTCAAATAAAAAAAAACGCAGGTAACAAACATAAAAAATAAAAAAAAATACAAACTAATTGAGAACCGCCTCCTTTT
This sequence comes from Epirrita christyi, assembly GCA_951392215.1. NCBI lineage: Eukaryota > Metazoa > Arthropoda > Insecta > Lepidoptera > Geometridae > Epirrita > Epirrita christyi. The sequence continues at coordinate 14,545,306 of OX595833.1, read as the reverse complement.
TTTGAAATCGGTTAAAAACAATTTAACTCAATGCATGAGGCGCGATGGCAAAACAACGAGTGCGATCCATCAAAAGTTATATTGACGTATTCAGATCGTTGATCATTTTGCTAAGATGTTTTTATGGACTTCAAATTAAAATGTGTAGGTTGTACATTACTAATGTGTAGGTACCTATTGAGCCGAAGTGCTCGATAACAGTGTTTGTTGTACGTTTATGCCTTACCTCCTCGTCATTTGCTCGCTGCTTTATGGCGTGCGACCTTATCCGGTTGCCGCTCACTGGCTGCAGTAGCCGCAGTACGTCTCCCGACGTCTCTATTATGGGGTAGGATCTGAGGTGCTCAATCAGTCCCACCAAGTCGTCGAACAACTCACCGCTGCCAACATCATACTTGTCATGCTGTTGAAAGCAAAAAAAGTAATAATTTATCTTATTTTAACGACTTTACTGCTTCGATTGATTATCTAGGGGCTTAATTTGATAGTTTTTGAAACTATATGAAGTTTCGTTTATTTCCATACATTTACTTGCAGCGCCCCTAGCGAAAACGAGACGAAAACTAAGCACGCTGCTGCCAGTAAATGTATGGCAGGAAACGAAACTTCATATAGTTTTTGAAAACTATCAAAACCCGTACTAGGCGTACTGTTGAATTTTTTGCAAAACTGTGTTAACTTATCAATAATAGTAACTTTATTAACATAAATAATAACAATCAAGAGTCACATAGTTCTGATCCCACATTACAAGCCTGTATCGTAAATATCAGGAAATACAAGAACCATGGTATTACAACACCCAGACCAGGAACTAATATATTTGCAGATAATGCAAACATTTGTCCCGCAGCGGGTATCGAACCCGCACCTCTTGCGTCACGCCCGCCGCACCACGGAGGTCGTCATTAATAGACATTAATTTGAATATATGACTACCTACTCTATAGCTTTATTTTAGGTTTTTAAAGTAAGTGTGGTAGTTTGTAGGGGTTTTTAAGGATTTGAAAGGGATGCAGTATGATCTGATGTATAAGTATGATGTTTTTAAATTAGAGAACCGTTGAAATGTTAAATTAATGTTAATGTTAAAATGTTAAAATGTTTTTAAATCAGAGGTGTGGGAAGATTTTAGAGGTTTTACTGGTTGTAGGGGTTTGTAGGGGTTTTAAAGTATTTGGGATTTTTAGGGATTTTTAGGGGTTTGTAGAAACTTTTAAGTTATTTTACAGATTTTAGTGGATTTAGGGGTTGTAAGAAACATCTAAACACGTGGACGGAACTCGTTGATGAATACTGAATTGTATAGATTGGTCGTGTTTGGGCTCATGTTGATCAGCTGTTCTGTTATTGATATATTATAACATAAACCAACAAACACATATATAGTCCTGCCCCCCTATTCCCTGACTAAAAGTCACTCGCGGCCTTAACATGGACTAAATTTGAATTTAGTCCAGGCGTACTAGTCCAGGATTAAATATCGACATTATGCATATGCGACTTTAAATACGAAAGCAGATGGTTTATTTTCCGAAATAAGTTCTTGCGCTACTTCGCAAATTCCTAAAGTATCAAACTGATGGATTGTGTCACATCACAATTGAGATGTCTAAATTCTTACCTCTAACACGCAATCTACTGTCAATTTATAGACCATTGTTAAACTAGGGGGCTGCCTGGTTTTAGATAAACCAGAGATAGTCCAAGCTTATGTAATTTTTGGCATAAGCGCGGAATATCTAGCTTGAAAGAAAACAGACCATCTGCTTTTGTATTACGGTCGTAGTCGACCCTAGGTCGATATTTTAGCCTAGACTGGTAGTCCTGGTTTAAACCCAGACTAAGGGCATTTTTTATAATAACACATTCGGTGACTAACGATTGATATTTTTTTTTATTTGTTAGCAATTGTCATTACAGAAATACCATGTGTCATGCATGTATGAGCTTTAAAGGAGTTGTCAACGCCTACACAAGTCATCCACGTATGTTTTACCCTACGGCAAAAATCATTCAGTCCAGCTATAGTACCTAAGTATAGTTTTGAGTGGGCTTAGACTTCGGGTCAAAGCTCTGAATAAAATTATCTAATTAGTGTGCCCAAACGTTCTAACAAGATATGATACGTTTCGCGTTTTAGAGGGGCTTTAGTTACATGGATCAAACTGCGCAAGTCGTTTCGCCATGGTCAAGGGTATCTAGGCACGACCTTAGAGCATTTACCAAAAGTTATGACCAATTTAACAAGTATGTTTATGGTACAAACATCGTCATTTCCTAATGCGATGCCTTATCAGGTTCAATGACCTTGCCCGGTTATGGCCACATTTAAAACTACATTTCGGCTGATTGATGTACGAAAAATACGCATACAAGATTAAATAAATTAAACTTCGAAAATGAATTCAGTAAGTATATTAGTAATAAAAATTAAATCACTTTTTTTAAAAAAAGGGAGTTTGGGTTGAGGATGATGTTGAAGGGATAGTGATGTACTAAAAATACGCATACAAGATGAAATAAATTAAACTCGCTAAATTAATTTAGTAAATATATTAGTAATCAAAATTAAATCACTTTTTTTTAAAAAGGGAGGTTGGGTTGAGGTTGATGTTGAAGGGATAGTGAGAGGGGAAAGGAAAAGTGAAGGGTGAAGCACAAACGAGGATGGGTGAAGGGGGTGAATTGCTATTTTTTTTTATTTATTTACCATTTATCATTGTATTAAAACTATTATATACAAATAGCACTTAAAAAAACACCAAGGTTTGTAGGGATAGTGCTATTAGTGAGCTGATACATAAACGTTAGGAATGTAGGTATGATTAGATACAGTAAAAAATAAAGTAGATACCTGCTTAAACAGAGACTTATTCGTCATACTTGGAACTAGGTAAGTGCGTTATTATTGTTGGTATCTTCCCATGTTAGCAAGAAAATATGATTTTAATTTATACTTGAGGTTTTTTTGTGTATGCTATCGAGTAAGTCAGTAGGTATTTCATTAATCAACCGTGGAATAAAATCTGGTAGATCTGAGGATCCTTGTGATCACTAATCACGAAACCTGACTTTCCCTTAACCTCCCTCATTTTCCCTTCACCGCACCTCACTTTGCTCTCACCTCTGTCATCCCTCACTTTCGTTTCATCCCTCCTCACTTTTCTCTCAGCCCCTCAATTTTCCTAACCCTCCTCCTCACTTTCGATTCACCTCCTCACTTTTCCCTTACCCTTCTTAAGTTTCCCTCACGCCTCGCTTCCCCTGACGCCTCTCGCCTTCTCACGTTCCCCTCGCCCTTTTTCCCTTCACTCCCCTCACTCTCTCCTTACCTTCCCTTTACCAATATTCTTCCCTAATCTTCACTAATCACCCGTGATGCTTTGGTTTCTTATAAAATTATAATAGTTACCAAATAATAAATAAAAAAAAACAAATATTTAAAGAACATGCGCATCGCGGGTCTAGATATTAGTATAATGATCATGTGTACAAAATTTCATGGAGTTTAATGAACTAATTGCCAAAATAGCATCAAACTTCGCTCGCGTATAAAAGGGCCTAAAGCTCCCTACCGATAACCTTCTCTTAAGGGGGCCTTTTTGTGTACGAGTGCTCACCTGTTGTCTGATCATGACATGGCTGACCCTGCCCCTTACTCGGACAGACAAAACGTACTCTTTTGGGTGCGCCTGCGACTCCCGAACAAGGAACGAGCCATTTTTTCCCTTCTCCATTATCAGGTCCTCGGCTTTCTTCGCAGACATTACGCCGTGAAACCATCTGTAAAACAAATTTTGTTAGCAGTAACTTTGGTAAGTAGTAGACCTTCTTGTGAAAGAGTTCGTCCGGGGAAGTACTACCACCGTACCTATTTCTGCCGCCAAGCAGTAGTGTTTGCATTGCTGCGTTTCGGTTTGAAGGGTACGGGTGCGGGTGAAATTACAGGCACATGAGACTTTTCATCTTTATGTCTCAGGGTCGGCGGCGCGCGTGTGTGATGCCTCTGGTGTTACAGGCGCTCATAGGCTACGGGCTACGGTTGCTTTCCATCTGGTGGGCCGTAAGCTTGCCCGCTTGCCAAGTAGCATAAAAAAATAAAAATAAATAGGCAGTTCAAAATATAAGCCTAACTACAGTGAACCATAAAATCACAATATTTTCAATAAACTCCATCTTCATGCAACGTAGGTAGCAATAAAGGCCACAGCACACCGGCTGCGTATGCGAAGACGTAGCCTTGCACGTCGACGTACCATTACGTTGTAATATATGCAACTGTACGAGACATAGCACACCGCTTGCGTAACGTCCACGCGCGTCTCTACAGCGTAGAGTTACGTTACGTGCTGCATACGCAACCGGTGTGCTTTGGCCTTTAAACTCATCTTGTTATTGTACTTTTAACAAAAACCAAAGAACCAACTTCTATTCTTAAATATTTACACTGAAAACATAAAAAATACTCTCAGACTCTAACACCTGAATCATGAATAGATTTCATTTGATTTTTTCATTTTCATTGATTTGTATGAGAAAACATTTTATTAAATTTGACTAACTTCTGTTGCTCAGTTTTTTTTTTCGGATATAATGAAACAATCCTCACATGAAACTGAGTCGATACGCATTCAATTTTTTTTTTATCAATACAACTAATTTTTATGGATAACTCACGCTTGACCAAAAAAATAACTATGCCAAAATCGTTTTCATACAAAATGAGCAAATGGTTCCTAAGACAGTTTTCCTATATCTCTTATGGATTAGGATATCCCCATACTGTCCTATTTAAAAAAACACCCTGAGTATTTTACATGTATTTTCTCTTTGTACCAGAGACTCATTGCTAGTCTAAAAAACTGATCAATATGACAAAATTCACCTACTTATGTTTTATACTGAAGATAAACAATATTCTTTTCTAGAAACTACAGAATTTGGTTATTAAACCACATAAAAACATGGTTTTAAGTTACGTTATTGCTTACGAGGAAGGAAGCTAGCCAAAGGCAAACACAAAAGATGTTAAGTGAATACGGACACGTCGTGCTAGGATAAGCTTGTCCTTGATTAGCAGTTAACAATGTCACCGGATCGGCCAAGCTGATCGGAAGGTAAAATTGTAACAAATTACGGATAAAAAATATCCTTCTTCGAGTTTTTAAGAGAAGGTTGCCGGTTACGCACTTACGCACAAAAGTGCGAAACTAACCAACCGAAAAACAAAAACAAAAAAAAACAAAAAAAACAAAGCGAACTAACAAACGAAAAACGAACAAACGAGCAAACATAGCAAACGAAGTAAACTTCAACCCGAAGTCTTCAACTTCGTTGCTTCAAACGAAGCAAACCGAAGTTTGCTTCTGTTTCTATTTGTACTTATTCTTCAAACTTCATGAAATTTCGATTCCTTTTTCAGTTTGAAAATAAATGTAAACAAACTTGGGTGTAATCCCATTTTAGCATTCAACGGTGGTACGGTGCTGTAATTTGAAGATTTGAAAACATTAAAACTGCTACAGATGTTTCGTTGTACGGATGCGTCATTGTGCGAATCAGAATGTACCTATTGGTCATTTTTCAAATCCGTCTAAATACTGATGTGTCAATTTGCGAATTGGTTAATATGCTGATGTATCATTTTTCAAATGCGTCGTTATGCGATAAAAAACCAGATTAAATTGGTCATTATGCGTCAGAACGAAATTTTGTACGTGAAAAATTTACAAATAATTATGAATTTGGCATATTATATTATTTGAATTAAAATATTGTTATTATAATTTGATATAAAATTAATTAAAATAGTACACTAATATCTAGAAACGTGGAGCGTCAGTTTTTTTTTATTAATGATTTGGTAACCGTTTAATTTGCATGCACCGTTGGTTTAGTTAGTGTATTGATCATGTGTTTCAATTCATGTCATTCAAAGTTTCATGATGTTTGAAAAAATAATAGGTAGCCAAATTAGAAGCAAACTTCGTTCGCCCTTATGCTAACACCGGTGACCTCCTCTTTATTAAAATCTTTTTGTTATAACTGTAACACATCTGAATCCGGACATATGCAGACTAAAAATAAAGTAGGCAACCATAGAAACCACCAGACTAGTTAAACTTATAGGGGCCTATTCATAATCATTTTTTAAACCTATTTTAGTTAAAATAGCTTTTGTCTTCTTCTCTCTGATGTAAAATGTCATATGTCAAAACAAGACAAAACAAATTTTAACTAAAATGGGTTTTAAAATGATTATGAATAAGGGGGATAGTTGATAAACACATTTTATTGGCATGTTCTTTTATTTTCCTTTTTCCGTGGAAATTTAATTATACTTAGGATTTCCTTATAAACTATGAGTAAGGCTGCGTTTCCACCAGAGATGAGCGAGGATACGTAGCGAGGAATGTGTTTTTTTTATGAACCAATAGAATCACTTCATTTACCTAGCCTTGCACAACGCAGCTCTGGTGGAAATGGCTTAGCGCAGCGAGGTGTTTATACGTACAAAACAAGTGAGGAGCGTGCGAGGAATGTGTTGCGAGTAATGTGTTGCGAGGAATGTGTTGCGAGCGAGAAACTACTAGCAGTCAGTCTGAAAAGAGCCCGCTACACATCCTCGCACCGCTCATATACCTTGCACATCTTTTTATTTTTTAGTTTTAGGCTAAGTAAAACGTAAAATAACACTTGCAGCATAAATTACTTTTCATAATATGCACACGCACAAACAACATAAAACATATTATTTACTTGCCACAACCATAGACTGCATACTATCTTTCTGTGGCTTTGATTCTCACTGGTACCTATCACACAGGTTATGCCTAGTTTAGGGCCAGTATCGACCACTTGGATATATCAGCATTTAAAACATATTTGTTTAGTGACAATCCGAAGCATATTTTGCTAGTGTTCATCATAATGTACTTAGACCTTATTTAATTTAAGTTTCATTTAAGTCTAGTTATTAGTCGAAATAAATACATACATAAATTTCTGGTGGAAACACTCCCACCGTTCCACAGCCTCGCTACACATCCTCGCACCGCTCATATACCTTGCACATCTTTTTATTTTTTAGTTTTAGGCTAAGTAAAACGTAAAATAACACTTGCAGCATAAATTACTTTTCATAATATGCACACGCACAAACAACATAAAACATATTATTTACTTGCCACAACCATAGACTGCATACTATCTTTCTGTGGCTTTGATTCTCACTGGTACCTATCACACAGGTTATGCCTAGTTTAGGGCCAGTATCGACCACTTGGATATATCAGCATTTAAAACATATTTGTTTAGTGACAATCCGAAGCATATTTTGCTAGTGTTCATCATAATGTACTTAGACCTTATTTAATTTAAGTTTCATTTAAGTCTAGTTATTAGTCGAAATAAATACATACATAAATTTCTGGTGGAAACACTCCCACCGTTCCACAGCCTCGCTACACATCCTCGCACCGCTCATCTTTGGTGGAAACGCAGCTTAAGGCTCAAAACCCTGGCCCAGTAGTTTCATAGATAGGAGGGGTAGTGGTCAATTTGCACATATTTTCTTTTATATCTTTAAAATCAACCATTTTAAAACTCATAACGAGTTCTTTGTTTTTTTTTTCTTGCACATTATGCATTTTACATGTTTTTTTTAGTAGTTTACTCCCCAAATTGACCCCCGAAATCAGATATCGTTGAATTTATGATCTATACGGCCGTAATTGGGTCACCTAACACTTTATACGAACCAAATTTCAGCCAAATAGGCTGGATAGACACCTGAGTGATCCTTTAGGTTCCGTTATCATTTGAGGTACACTAAAAAAACTACAAAAGACCAGTCAAAATAATCTCTCATCCCATACCTAGTTCATGAATGCCTTATTAAATCGTATAACCTGCCTATTTCGTCATTACTATAGAGTAATAAAATATATTTGCTATATCTAGGTACTTGTGCGTGCGCGGAATACCAATTAGTACTTATATAATATCTATAATTAAGTACCTATTATAAAATAAAATATTCAATTTATAACCGATATCCGAATGACTGACAAATGGCAATTTAGAAATTTGTATAATATGATTTATTTTCATAATGTTCTCACTCACTCAATATACAGGATGTTTTTTTGAAATGGGACAGTATGGGGATATCCGAATCCATAAGAGATACGGGAAAACTGTCTTTGGAACCATTTGCTCATTTTGTATGAAAATAATTTTGGCATAGTTACTTTTCTGGTCAAGCGTGAGTTCTTCATAAAAATGAGTAGTTTTGATCAAAATTTTTTTTCATGCGTATCGACTCAGTTTCTTATAAGAATTGTTTCATTGTATAGGAAGAAAAAAATCTGCGCCACAGAAGTTAGTCAAATTTAATAAAATGTTTTCTCATACAATTTGAACGAAATCTGACCTACGTTAATAAAACAATCGCAATAAATTTTCAAAATGGCCTCCCTCTTGCTGTTTCCAGATACGGGCACGTTTCAGAACATCTCTAGTGGCATTAGACAAAGATGTGTGGTGAATGTTGTAGGTACTACTGCTCTGATGGTCTCGTGAAATGAGAAAAATCAGAGCTGTAGAAATTAGTCAAACTTTAATAAGAACATCTTTGTCTGAGGCTACTAGAAGTATTCTGAAACGTACCCGTACCTGGAAAAAGAAAGAGGGAGGCCATTTTTTTGCGATTGTTTTATAAACCTATGTACCAGATTACTTACAAATAATATGAGAAAACATTTTATTAAATTTGACTAACTTCTACTGCTCAGATTTTTTTCTTCCAATACAATAAAACAATTCTTAGATGAAACTGAGTAGATACGCATGAAATTTTTTTTTATCAAAACTTCTCATTTTTATGGAGAACTCACGCTTGACCAAAAAAATAACTATGCCAAAATCGTTTTCATACAAAATGAGTAAATGCTTCCAAAGACAGTTTTCCCGTATCTCTTATATGGATTCGAATATCCCCCATTAAAAAAAACAGCCTGTATATATTATGCTCGAGTTTAAAATAGAAAACATTGCAGTGCAAGAATAGGATAACACGATAAATGATTGATGCCGTCTCAAATCATGCTTTCAGCGTTGAAAATAGGTGGCGCTGCATGCGGTATAACCTGTTAAAAAAAGTTTATCTTTGTGACATTGGGACTTTCAAATTTTAAAAGTAAACCCCTGGAATTTCTTCTTCCATGAGTAAGGTCGAGATAAAAAGACGTTACTTAGTCCGTACTAATGCTTAGAACTGTTGTGTCTCTGTCACACAAATGTTAAAACACGCGTGCTAGAGAATGACAGGGTCAATGCTAAGCATAAGCACGTGCTAAGTAACATCTATTTATCTCAACCATTGTTGAGTCAGAGCCATCTATCGAGCTAGACAAAAATACTTTTTTTTTAAATCGAAATTGAAAATCTCTCTTTGGTATTTATATTTGGCCAAGCAACTCGAGCAGCATACTTTTTTAAAAAATATGTTATTAGAATGTTTTCTATAATTTTTTTTACTATGATAACTAAACTTATTATAATATCAACAACATCAATTTGTCTTAAATTGGGAACAAATTTACGAATTTTGGGTATAATATAGCTAAGATCACATACAAATCCTTCAAGTTCTACGATTTTTGAAGACCTTAGACAACAGCCTTCTTAGTTTGCACTTGTTCCTTGTACAAAGTCACTCCGACCAGGTAAAATATAGACTATCAAAATATTCTTTACGAAAAACTGTGTCGCTAATAGCCAAATAACGAGGAAGTAGTCTGTCTTTTATACGTATAATCTAGTATATACAATTTATATCTAATTTTAGACAAATAACGACTAACACCACGTACTTTACTGTCTTTACTATTCTCCTGCTGACGTTTCGTTGATTTAGTGCTCATGAGGAAGGACCTCTAAATGGTCAACAAGACGTCAGCAGGAGAATAGTAAAGTACGTGGTGTTTTTGTAGTCCTCAATTTTCTAAAATGATACCAAGCTTCGATTATTTCAATTCTAAGATATATACCTATGCTTATCTTAGTCCTTTACAACCAACGGATAGGGTTGCTATATAGACGTCCGGCGTTCTCGTTAAGATTGTTTATCTTACTACTACTACTAATTCGTGTTACTGGTTTTTTCTTGGTGAGTATACCACCCAAACCTCACGAAATCTCACGTGGGGGAGAGGGTGGTCTCGCCAAATTTAATGTAATTTTTTTTCCCCCAAGAAACATTGTAAAATTACGTGATTATTATATTGTTTACGTACGGTGCATAATTTTAGTACTTAGTCCCTATTTAAGTATTTTATTGTTTTTTCTTATGTGATTGTACCTATATACTAGGTACTTCTTAAGAAGTGGTGTGGAGGGGGTCGAGCGAAATCTCACGACATCTTACCATGTCTTTATTCTGTGCCAAGGGGAGAGAGGGGGTCAAAAAATCACCAAAATTACCTCACGTAATTAATGGATGCCCCCAAACCAACTTGAGGCATGTTTATAGGTAGTGACAGTAATAAATGACGGAACTGGCACTTGGCCCACCTGATGTTAAGCGGCAACCCTAGGCACATGCAATACCTCTTAGATCACGTCCACCTATATAGGACGCATCCTATAAGTAGCAGCACGAAACTCTAGCGCTGCGCTTCTAAACAGTAGCTAAACCACAAATATAAATTAATCTAAGGTTGTTATATTGTACGCACATTTGAAAGCAACAGCAGCATGTAAGTACCTGTTATACGGTTGACAACGGGCTTTTAACAAAGATGAACCAGTGGGGCTACTCTTGAGAACAGTTCCAATCGCAATCCAGTTCTAATCTCAATCCTGTTTCAACGCTTGTTTGGCACTCTTGAACCAAATCGAGATAGAGCATACGCGATTGACTTTGCGTGAAGAACAACAGAGACAGAAAGACGATTTCACTTGTTCCATCAAATTCCACTCCAAATTGTGCGCTAGTATTGAATTCAAGAGTACCAAATGACCAAGGAATCTAGTACTCTCTGATGACAAAATGACACTAAGTCCTGAATTAGGATCGAGTAGAGCGTCAATAGTAGCCCTGCTGGACGGCCGACGGTTGATTCTGTTTCAACTAGATGGTCGCCAAACAAGGCATTCAATCTGTACGTACCTACGCCTACAAAGAGAAGTAAAGAAGATTCATGGCGCCGTGTTTTTCAAAATTTCACAGAGAGTGGCTTTGACCTTTAAACTATAGTGAGGAAAAAGCAAGGAAGAAATAAATTGTTCATAAATTCCTCGCAGCTGAAATAAACCCGAGGCATTCTGACGGTGCATGGTTGACAGCGAACGCAGCAGTCTCTGCCGTTTACACTGTTGGACCCCGCCTCACTCAATATACACCCTTTGCCACTAGAGCAGCTCTTGAAACAAAGGTTGTTGGAAGGTCAACAAGGAATTTGGTTGCAAGCCGCCGTCTACACGGTCCAAACCAACCAAGGTCACTTTTGTCGAGAGCTTGTTGGGTGTAGCAGGCACTTGAGTAGTCATGTCTTGCTTTTTACAATTCACATCGGTAGCCACAACTACTTATCTACTATTATAGATGGCATCAACTCAGTCGCCGCGACCTTGCACCGCTTGTTTGAGGTTTCGCCACAGATTGTCGGCGAGTTATTGGTTTCGTCATCGGTCACTGCCCACGAGACGCCTGATTCGGAAGTAAACGAGCTTTGTTTTAAAACAATGTTAAGGATACCATGTTTTTTAGGGTTCCTTACCTCTACAGGAAAAAACGGAACCCTTATAGAATCACTTTGTTGTCCGTCTGTCTGTCTGTCAAGAACCTTTTTCTCAGGAACGCGTGCAGGCATCAAGTTGATATTAATACCAAGTACTTAAGTCTGCAATCACTCGGAGCTGTGAAAAAAACAAACTTCTAAGTCGACGCAATCAAAAGATACGGCCGTTAGCACAGATAAAGGAAAAAAGTCTAAAATTTAGGAATTGCACCTTTTTTATCCCCTATAAGGGATGAAAAGTTGAAGTTTGTAGGGAAAAGTGACTAAAACTTAAAAAGGGACGATTTCGAGATAATTTACCCACGGATCAGAAAAACACAACCAAAAAAACGAAATACAGTTTCAATTTGCCATTTCCTTTAATTTCACGGATGGCCATAGTACGAAATAAAATGACAAAAAAATCGTCTGCATCCTATATTAGAATGTTTGTAGTTGCATAAGATTGGCTTTCTTTTTTAGCCCCCCAACTAAAAATAGGGATGTTAAGAAGTTTTGCGGCCATAGTGTTTTTGTATGCCTGTTTGTGAGATTGTTCTTCAGGCGTCTGCAGGCGAGGTGTTCCCACGGCGTGTCGCCTAGAATTTTGCGTCTGTACCTGTGAGAAATGAGACCGTGGAACCGCAGCTTTAGCTATGTTTGATGGAAAATGGTGCAGTCGTTTCTAGGACCATCATTAGCACTCACCAATTTTTTTGTGGTGAGCTCATCGCCGCCATTGCTTTCCACGGCAGACTCAACTAACGCTTTCTTCCAGTAATAACACGCACCTAAATAAGCCAGCAGCCAGGACTAATCTTATACCAACGAAAATTTACAAACTACATAGTATAATCTTTTCCGGGGCCAGTAGAACATACATTTTACGGGGCAAGTGGTGCCTAACCCACAAAAACGAATAACCAAATGAAACAGTGAAATAACTACACGGGTTAATCTCTGATCACATACTGAGAGAAATGATTCGAAAGTAATATTATATGCCGTGGTGTGTCCAGCCTAAGAATCGACCCCACCATCTCTTCCCAGATATCATAAAAGCCTGGGGGTAACACCAGGGGATAGGTAGCAGCATCCACCTGAGTAGCTACTCAACACCAATACTGCAACCAATCCGCGCGCCAAGCGTTGTGATTAAGGCAATTCCCCTCTTTTTTTATCTCGTCCAACTCTGGACGTCTAAAGAGGTGATGATGCTGAATATCTACTAGTTGCGCCCCGCGGTTTCACCCGCGTGAATAATGATGAAAATTGATGATGATGATGATGATGAAAAGTAGCCTATGTGTTAATCCAGGGCGTAAAGTATCTCCATTCCAAATTTCACTCAAATCCATTCAGTAGTTTTTACGTGAAAGAGTAACAAACATCCATCCATACTCACAAACTTTCGCGTTTTTAATATTAGTAGGAATAGGATAGGATTTAAAATACGAATATGTTTTATTTAATCACAACTATAATATGTAGTTGAACTTATTATTTATTGGAATAGACGTGTTCTAGACACACGAAATTCTCTAAACGACAGTAAAGTTACTGTACCGGTTCTTTTCTGGTCACCCGGCGTTACGTCAAAGACCACCCAAGTAACACAAAAGCTGTATAATGGGAAAAGTGAACACCAGATTTTTTTTCATTGTTTCAATAAAGAATTTAAAGGGTTATACAATGTCTTGCATCTGTATAGCAAAAAATATAGATTTGACTAACTTTGTAGTTTCTGAAGCTTTAATTTTTCATTGATTAACCATACGTTTTATGTAGATGTTATTATGTTATAATATAAGGTCAAGAATCATAATCTTCGATGATGGTGCAGCCCTTCCCCACAATGAACACTAATCATCAAAAATAAAAAGACAAAAGATTTGAATACATTAGTCCAAATATTCATATTACTCTGTTGTTCAAAGAAAACCTTTTTACGTGTTTTTGAAAAAATATTATTATAATTTTAGTAACAGCGATAAGGCCGCCCTTTGTATTGCCTTTCTATCGCAAACTTACTTGTTTATTGTTTCTGTGTGGTGATCAATAAAGTGTTAATCTATCTATCTATCTATCTTAGTAATGTTAATGTTATATCCTACTAATATTATAAACGCGAAAGTTTGTGAGTATGGATGTTTGTTACTCTTTCACGTAAAAACTACTGAATGGATTTGAGTGAAATTTGGAATGGAGATACTTTACGCCCTGGATTAACACATAGGCTACTTTTCATCATCACCATCATCATCATCATCATCAATTTTCATCATTATTCACGCGTGTGAAACCGCGGTGCGCAACTAGTGTCTCATAAACCATTATATTTCTGCAGATTTAAAATAAATCTCGTAAGTTCACTAACGTATAGATGTTATTCATGCATATCGTAATAACAGTTATCGTTAAATGCCTATTGTACAAGCATTAACTATACAAACATATAACTGAGAAGAATTTGAACAAGCAATAAGTCCTCAACAACAACATCAACACCAGCTTGTTTACACCCAATGCTGGACTGATTGAATACAAAAGAGGGATTTGCCTTAGTCAATAGATCAGTGTTAAGTACTCAGGTGGATGCTGCTACCAATCCCCTAGTGTAACCCCTTAGTCGGCTTTTACGATATCCACGGGAGGAGACGGAAGGGTCTATTATTAGGCCGGAGAGACCACGGCAATAAGTGCTATAACCTGTAAAATTCAGCCAATAACCAGCTTCGTATAGTTCGCGTACTCGTGCTCTTTTGTTTTTAATCCTATCCTACTAATATTATAAACGCGAAAGTTTGTGAGTATGGATGTTTGTTACTCTTTCACTTAAAAACTACTAAATGGATTTGAGTGAAATTTGGAATGGAAATACTTTACGCCCTGGATTAACACATAGGCTACTTTTCATCATCATCATCATCATCAATTTTCATCATTATTCACGCGGGTGAAACCGCGGGGCGCAACTAGTCTTATATAAACTGAAAGTCGCTTGGAAAAAGACATTACAAAATTGCAAATCGCCATTGCTCTACTACAGCCTTTAACCTATATAAAATTATTTTGATGCTTTTAGCAAGCTTATACAGAATTAGAGAGAATGTAGCAAATGTCTGAAGTTTTTAATTAGGTATGTTCGTTATTATCGAAATTGCATCTTATTTTAACAGTAGGGTGCTCACGTCCTTTTAAAGTTTGCTTTTAAGTGGACTATTATTTTTTCAAACTCCATGATGTACACAACATGATCAGTACACTAATGTTTAGACTCTAGAATACCAATGTGATCCGTCAGTTTTTTAAATTTTTTTCGTTCCTAAAAACTAATGTCTGTAGAATTTAGGCCTTCTAAACTAGCATTAGAAAAGCTGATTTGCAGTTTATAATGCCTAATTTAGACTTCTTAGGGAGCTTTGAGAATACAAGAATTCTGGTTTATCCATTATGTAGCATTTTGGTGTTACTCAGGCAGACAGACAGACTAATGGGAATAGAAGAAGAGATAAGCCTATAATATGCGTAAACGATACGCTCTTAAGACATTCGCTATACTTATAGACCCGCAACAATACCGTAGACATCTCAATGTCATATTTGTTCACACTTTCTCAGTCGTCTCTATGCAATGCGATTGGAAAGAATTAAATAAATGACAGAACTTACTTCTTAAGCATGAAAGCTTTGCTGAGCTCTTTCAAGACTGTGGATACGATAGCTCCTGCGGCAGGCACCGCCAGTACCGATGCATCCATGCACGCCGACAATGCGGCCGGCGCCAGCACGCCTAGCCGGCACAACCTTGGACCGTCTTTCGACATCACTGCACTAGCTTCCAGTAAAACTTGATATCTGTAAGAACCTGCGTTAATGAACTCGAGGCGCGCGACCGTCACCGCTGACCGATCCGCTTCGCACGCAGTGTAAAACTCGAATGAGCATAGTTTATCCTCCTAACCGGCCGCGGCCGAACGCAATGGGCCCTTTATGCGAGCTAACTTGACGCTAATCTGTGTTGGTAAGGCCGTTTACGAAGGGCCGAAAACCAGTAGCGCTGGCGAGATATCTGTTTTATTTTAATAACTGGATAGCTCGTTAGTGATAAAGTTTTTTACAGCATTCCTGGATAGCACAGTGCGTGCGTGTAGTGCAAATGCGTTTGAAAGATCTGGATACCAATCATCAATCATTGATTTGGCGAAGACAAGAATTCAAAATAATACGAATTAATAACTTTTCATTTAAAAAACCGACTTCCGCCATTGTATTCAACTAAATATCTGGATGAAAAACAATGATGAAAAAACCATAGCGGTGAAAGGGTTATGATACTTTCTGAATGCAAATGCATGGTTTGTTGCTGAAAATATCATTATCGCTATATTATGTTTGTCTACAATATTTGAGGAGTTCCCTCAATTCATCATGGAGTCCATCATCAGAACTGGATTCTGATAAAATGGGACCAATCTGAAAGTATATCTATTCAAATAAAAAAAAAGAATTTTCCAAATCGGTTCATAAACGCCGGAAATATGAGGTAACAAACATAAAAAAATACAACCAAATTGAGAACCTCCTCCTTTTTGTGAAGTCGGTTAAAAACTAGCGGTAGCAGCTTTGTCCAAACAAATAGATCATCGAACTTTTGGTAGGACAGATTGGAATAAACACAGCGTCTGCCTCATTTTTCTACACCGTGATTATGACAAATCCCCCTAATATTGCATTCCTTGGGACAGGTCTCATCCAGCAGTGGATGCCTATATCGGCTTATAATCTGTTTTCGAGAGTAGTTACCAATCATCTCGCACGTAAGTTCGACGACTTCCAGCCTCCTGAATAAGTCATGTTTCGAAAGGGCTTTAGTACCGTAAACCAACATCCACACGGTCTGGCAAATTATACAGAAGACCGAAGTGTATAATCAGCCGCTATGTCTAGCGTCTGTGGACTACGAGAAAGCCTTCGATTCAGTCAATAGCTCGGCAGTGTTACAATCTTTGCGGCAGTGTCAGATCGATTAACGGTATATTGAAGTGTTGAAGTGTTTACTGTACAGCAATGCCACTATGTCTATCGTCTTCTGAACCAGGTGCACAGATTCTATCCAATTGCAGAATGGGGTGAGACAGGGAGATGTTATTTCTCCAAAACTGTTCACCTCTACATTGGAGGATCTTTTCATGCTTTTGTACTGAAACCGATATATGGCACCAACATCAATGGCAAATACATCGCACTCACCTTTGATATCTCGCTGACATAGTCATCATGGAAGACAAGCCGGCCTAGAAAAATTATTATTCGCTTCGAAGCGATTCTATTTCTTCTTTCAGTCGTAATACAATACAAAAGACCACGTGACATATCGATAGCTTACGTCAATCTCATACATTTTTGACTTTTCTACTAGCGTCTTATCGCTATTAGAGTGTTACTTCGTCTACGGCCTCTTGGCACTATGCTCAGAGACCTCAATACCATCTCCAAACAGGTGGGTGTTAAATTGAACATGGGCAAGACCAACTTCATGTCAAATGCCCGTGTTGCACCTATGCCGCTACACGTTGGGAACGACATTGTCGAAGTTGTTGACCAATTATCAATTTGGGTCAGACGATTCAACTATATTCAGATTCAGAATAAATCAGAAATACCAAATCTCGTATGAAAAACATCGCTTGACAAATCTCGAATGAAAAATCTTGAGTAGAAAATCTCAATTCAATTAATTTCGAGATTTGCCATTCAAGATTTTCCATTCGAGATTTCATAAGCGAGGTTTTTCATTCGAGATTTTTCAGTCGAGATTTGTTATTACTGATTTATTCTGAATCAGAATCTTGAGTAGAAAATCTCAATTCGCTAATATTGAGATTTGCCATTCAAGATTTTTCATTCGAGATTTATCCTTCCATAGTCTGCGTTCCAATGCTAGAATAAAGTAGCAGAGTATGTATACATAGTTCGATCGCATCGATCACGTCTGTAGTATTGAATAAAAAAAACTACATAAGTATACTTTCTAGAGCCGTTTGCCGTGGGGTATCCGCAGAATATACCCCTCCGTCTCCTACAGTGGATATCGTAAAAGCTAACTGAGATAATTATTACATACTTGAGATGGCCAGCAGATTTCACCTGCGTACACTGCGATCACCAATCCGCCTGGCAAGGGTTTTGACTATGGCAAATCACCCCTGTGTTCAGCAGGTTCTATGTTCTATGTTGACGACCTCTGTGGTGCGGCGGGCGAAGGTTCGCCTGCGAGCGTCTGCAGGAGGTTGCGTGTTCGATTCCCGCCTCGGAACAAATATTTGTACGATCTGCAGATATTTGTTCAGGGTGTTCTGGGTATTTTTCTATGTGTAATAATAAATATCTATCTATGTAATGTATTGTATTAAGTATATCAGTTATCTAGCATCCATAACACAAGCTCTGCTTAGCTTGGGGCTAGATAATGTTGTGTGAAATTTATTTTTATTCAGAAGGCCTCTTTCAGCAGTGGACATCTAACGGTTGATGATGATGACTTTTTACAGTAAACAATAATTATATTCTACCAACCTAAGCACTTAAGCAGGTATATAAAGCTCTACAATCTACAACTAATTTAAATACAAGTGGTAATTAGGCAAATACGAGCGATTCTTTACAATGGGCTTCCAACCACTGACTCTGACGTCAACGGTGTGTGAGGGGAATTCGTATGGCTCATTCTGGTACCAACAAAGGTTGCAAGCTATGTAAGGGCAAGACATCTTCCTATAGGAAGGTCGATAAACAAGAAAACGTCACGTACACAGTTTTACAGATGAGCATTCACCTCCTCAAAATGAAAAATATTGATTTTGAGTCGAAACTCCCAAAAAACTAATTGTAGCGTAGTTTTAAAATTATTTATGTAAAAAAAATTACATGAACTGACAATTTTTAACCGACTTCCCAAAAAAGGAGGTTCTCAATTTTATGTTTGTTACCGCATATCTCCGGCGTTTATGAACCGATTTGGAAAATTCTTTTTTTATTTGAATAGATATAATTCCAGATTGGTCCCATTTTTTTCAGAATCCAGTTCTGATGATGGAATCCATTAGGAATTGAGGGAACTCCTCAAATATTGTAGGCATACATATAGCGATTTTGATATTTTCAGCAACAAACCAAGCATTTGCATTCAGAAAATATCATAATCCTTTCACCACTATGGTTCTTTCATCATTTTTCTTTCATCTAAATATTTAGTCGAATACAATGGTGGAAGTCGGTTTTTTAAATGAAAAGTTATTACTAGACTAGACTTGAACATAGATGTCACAAAAAATTTGGTAGTCTGTTCAGCGAGAAACCCGTCGTGTCTAAATTGTGAACTAACGTTATGAACTACATAATAAAACCATAATCAGGAGCTGGTTTCTTTCGGTCAGCATTTTGAATTAAAAACTAAAGATATAGTAACAGTTGTAATAGGATCAAAATGGAACAGACGTGCTATTGTATTGCCCGCTAAACAAAAAAGTTAATTAAGCACAGCAGCGCCCTCCAATCCCACGACGGGTCTCTCGCTGAAAAGACTCTAACACAGCTCAACTGTTATAATAAAATTGTTCAGGACTAGGGCATGTAAAAACCGGGTTGTTTTAAAAAACCGGTTTTCTCGGTTTTTATGTTTCAAAAACCGGAAAAACCGGTTAATCGGTTATTTTTAGAGTTTTTTATATAGGTGTCTTAGGATAAGATAAAATCGTAAATTTTTATAAAAATGAACTTATTATTTGAATAAGGAAGCACCAATTAAATTAGCTTGTAAAATTTTAAAGTATTGTAATGTGCAGAACTCACTCTTACTCGAATAAAGTAACAAAATTCAACAACATGATAAATCAGTCCTAATAGTTAGTTACTAAGTGTAATTTACTTATTTATTTGGTAGTATTAAAACTGTCTCTCTTCAGGTTATAGAATATTTATTATATTAAATATGTTCTTTATATAATATTTAAAAGAAATTAAATTTCACTTCATGAGAAAACTATAAAAATCAACAAAATAGATTTTTTTGATGTTGTGGCTCGACAAACTAGCGTACGGCCCACCTGATGATACGCTGTTACCGTCGCCTATTGACATCTGCAACACCCGAGGCATTGCCAATGCGTTGCCTGCCTTGGAGGATCCTTTTTACGTTTTTTTTTAAGCTGTGCATGTTATAGTTTAGCGGAAAAACCTCAGATCCCTTCTGCATTTTCAGTGCAGAAGGGATCTGAGTCTAGAGTGATCTAAATTGTGCCCATTCCACAATTTCCACGTAAGTGGAGAAAAGATCTTTTAAAGCGAGCTGTACGAGATACCCACACATCGATGATATGTGGATGAGCTCCCAACCGATGTCGAGAGGTGCGATGATAGAACCTGGAAGCGGGTGTAAGATCAAACAGTTCCTCAGAGCACTCCCCATTATAGAGTCGATAGAATACACAGAGCGAGCCGATATCTCGGCGCAGGCTCAGCGGCTCTAGTGTACCTACTGGTGAGCTTGAGGTCGTTGACGATTCTAACGGCTTTTCTTTGTAGGGAGTCAAAGCGAAGCAGCTGGTACTTGGGGCCATAGGTGAGAGCAGTATTCCATGTGTGGCCGAACTTGTGCTTTGTATAGATAGTAGAAAGCGCTGAGTTGGCGTGAAATACTGTTTTGCACGATTAAGCACTCCAAGTGTTTTAGAAGTTAGTTTTGCCTTTACTTCTAAGTGACTCCCATATTGGACCTCGTTAGAAATATCAACTCCCAGAATCCCAATGCTCGCGGAGGTGGAAAGAGGAATGCCCTGAAACTGCGGCGCGATGGTAAATGGGGCTTTTTTTGCGGTAAATGCGCACACTTGTGTCTTAGTGGCATTGAAAGTAACCAGATTTTGGATACCCCAATCTGATACGAGCTCTAAGGAGCTTTCCACTTCAGACACAAGCGCTGACCTATTTTCATCCACTTCGGCACGAGAGGCGTTTGCACGGCCAGAGTAGAGGGTATCACCAGTGCTGACATCCGTATAACAATGGAGACCGCTAATTTGTAGCATATCATTGATGTGAATGATGAAAAGCGTGGGTGATAATACTGACCCTTGGGGAACGCCAGCGTTGATGGGCATGGAGTCCGAGTAGGATCCATCAACTAAGGATTTAATGCACCACCCGGAAAGAAAACTGGCGACCCAATTACACAAGCCCTGTGCCACACACGATCGAATGCCTTTGCGATGTCTAAACTTACTGCTAAAGCCTCTCCTCTATTCTCAATGGCTTCTGCCCAACGGTAAGTAAGGTAGACTAGAAGATCAGCAGCTGATCAGCAGCTGATCGCCCGTGACGGAAACCGTATTGCCGATCGCTGATCAGCTGGTGTTCCTCCAGATAACCAAGAAGCCGAGTGTTGATCACTCGCTCCATCACCTTGCAGAGTAGGGAGGTTATCGCTATAGGCCTGTAATTGGGCGGTTCGGTACGATCCCCTTTTTTAGGGATAGGGTGGACATGGGCTACCTTCCATGAAGATGGCACAACCCCCGTGGTAGAAGAGAGGTCGAAGAGGTGCGACAAAACGGAACACAGCTCGGGAGCACATTATTTGAGCACAATAGCCGGGATACTGTCAGGCCCACTCGACTTTCTCACGTTTAGGGATAGGTATCTTTAAACATTAAAATAATTTAGTCTTATATTAAAACTGTCTCTCTTACTCAAGTAAAGTTTAAAACATTCGGTAATATTCAACTCACTCATACTCAAATAGAGTAGTTAACTATAATCAACAAGATTAGTAGTTAGTCTAAAATATTATCATTAATCAGTCCTAAAAGTTACTAAGTCTAATTCACTTTTTTTTGGTATAATTAACAATTTGACAGTTCGACCGCTGACCGCAGCGACGACGGTGGCGCCCAGTGCGCTCATGCAACGCTGTCTTCGCTTTCTTGCTCTGCTTGTTTAATAGTAGGTAATAGCTTAGTTACACTACGATATTCACTAACGACGTTTTATGCGGTCCAATGATAAAGTTTTCTGAGAAGTGTTTGTCTGTATTTTTGCAATTTTAACGTATTATGTTGTAATATAATTAGATGGATTAAAATGGTCGTTCTAAATAAAGTCTGCAAGGCGTAGTTTGAAATGAATTTGTGATTTATTACTGATTAAAAAAAACCGAAAACCCGGTTATTTTCTAAGAAAAAAACCGGTAAAAAACCGACCTAAAATCAGTCGGTTAATCGGTTTTTCGGTTAATCGGTTAACCGGTTTACATGCCCTATTCAGGACACGTACTGAGGTTCAACTGTTGTTCAACGTTTTCGTACAGATGTCACTAGTACTACCATCTTCTTTTACTCATGGCTTCTGTGGCTATAGTTACAACAATTTACTACTAAACTTCACTGAAACCTTAGAATAAGGACTGAAACACTTTTTATTCGAAGACTGAAACCTTAGAATAACGACTAAAGACTGAAGCAAATAAAATATTTTTGTAACCTCGTTGACGTTGAAGCCTGCTTGCAAGCAATACATTCCATAAAAAAACAGTCAAGTGCGAGTCGCAGTCGCGTTGGGAAGGTTCCGTAAAAGTAAGCTGAAAAAGTAACAAATTAAACTTATTACTCAATCAATGAATTTTATTCGCATTTTCCATTACCTAATTATTATGATCATTAAAGGTTTTCCTGTAACTATGAGTGAGGCCTATATGAACTATAATTCCGTATTTTATATGTTAAATTTAAACTTAAATTGGTTTTTTGTGGCATAGTCAATTTTCATGTTTTTTACATTTTCATCCTACTTATTTTCTTGAACATATTTTAAATAGCATTTAAGAATTTCAAAATTTTAAAAGGATATATTTGTATTTCTTGTGAAAAACCCTTTCATTTGATATCTCAAATGATCAATTTGGCAAAAGATTTTTGTTTAATTTTCTAGTTTGCCCCTAAAATAAACCAAAGTACTTCCGCTGTACGTGATTGAGTCATCTGTATACTACACATAATGTACACACCTACTAAATTTCAAATATTTTGGACCAGTACATTCGGAGAAAATAGGTTGTGTGATCCCCTTAAAGGGGATTTCAGGAATAACCCGTGACAGTGACAGACTGACAGACACACGAGAAAGGTCAAAAGAATGATTTCGTTAGCACCTTTTGTGTTACGGAACCCTAATAATGAATCCGTTGGTATCTACCTTTGCAAATAGCAAAATCATCAACGCCATCTATATCGGAGCTAAGTATGAAAAGTTTATATCGGTAGGCAACGGGTTCACAAAAATGCATTCACCGAAAAAGCTCTAAGATAAAACCCCATCATCCTAAGACCCCGAAAAAAGAATACCGAATAGTTACTATGATGCCCATCGACACAAGCAGAGTAATACCTAAATAGGTAGGCAATTATTAATTTAGGAATTATGAATGGAAGCAGGACAGGCATAGCATAGCGTATCTCAGAGGTTATTGTTACAGCTTTGGGTTGTTAAACACCGCGTTCAAATTATTTTATGCGTTCTAGCGCCATCTGTTCTTTTATTTTAGAACTAGCTGGCCATGTTGTACACCAGTAAAGTTAGTTACGATAGCGTGGTTTGTTATTTTGCTATGGTTCATTATAAAAATGATAGATGGAGCTAGGTGTAATTAATAAACTAGTGATTCGCCCTGAACTGAGACCTCACGAATATCACGTATATATTATTTTATTACCTCATTTCTCCGTCGTTTATAAAACGATTTTCAATCTTGCAATCGATTTCAAATACAAAAAAAAAACATTCAGTCAATTGAGAACCTCCTCCTTTTGTAAGGTCGGAAAAAAATTACATTTTATTGGGGTATAGTGTGCTCCGGTATATTATAATATAATATATAAACTTAAATAGTGCAAAAACTAGTAGTTACAATTTTATCGTTGAACCTAATAAAAATGAATAAATAATGCTGGGACATGTCACACAACATTATCTAGCCCCAAGCTAAGCAGAGCTTGTGTTATGGGTACAAGATAACTGATTAATACAATAACATTACATAGCTAGATATTTTTTATTATACATAGATAATACCTAGAACACCCGGAACAATTATCTGCAGATCGCACAAATATTTGTTCCGAGGCGGGGATCGAACCCGCCACCTTCTGCGTCGCAGGCGAACCTACGCCCGACACCCCTCAGTGGTCGTCTCAATTGAAATGAGTAGATAAGTAAACACAACAATGATCGTAGATAATTGATCGTAGATAATAATAGTGTATCACGCCCTTTCGTTGTAAGTCGGCACACTGTCTAATCGAAATTCTGCGTGATACTTCCTGGCTGGACCACTTCTTCAATTTTCGACTTCTACAGTAGGTATGGAGATGACACAAAAGATGAAAGTCACTGTTATAGGCTGTGACGCATGGACCATGCGGAACTTAGTTCATGACACAATAATATTACTTACTAGTTGCTCCCCGCGGTTTTACCCGCGTGAATAATGATGAAAAGTAGCCTATGTGTTAATTCAGGGCGTAATGTATCTCCATTCCAAATTTCACTCAAATCCATTCAGTAGTTTTTCGTGAAAGAGTAACAAACATCCATACTCACAAACTTTCGCGTTTATAATATTAGTAGGATTTAACTATGTTACGATTTCTCCATATATCATGGTGGCAGTTTTTAGGTTTATTTTTACTTATTTTTAAGGGTTCCGTTTTAACCATTAGGCTGTGGAAATAAAAAAAATAAAAACACAAAAAGAAAATGATATAAAATTGTAGGTTTATTCGTTTTAGGATTTCTTTATGTACCTACCTAAAATCTCACTAATATTATGTTAGTTAATTCTTCACGCTGAAATGGCTAAACGGATTTGAGTGAAATTTGAGCGAGTGAGTGAAATTTGGAGTGCAGATACCTAATATAGGTACTTACCCAGGATTAACACACAGGCTACTTTTCATCATCATCATTTCACGCGGGTGAAACCGCGGGTTTCAGCTATACATCATCATCATCATCAGAAGGTAGAACTCCACTGCTGGACATAGGCCTCCCCCTTAGAATGCTACGACGAACGATCTTGAGCCGCCTCCATACATCGACTTCCTGCGATCTTTATAATGTTTTTAGTCCATCGAGTGGAGAGCATTCCTCTACCGCGTCGTCCGGTTTGTGGTCACCTCTCGAGGACCTTTACCGCAGCTTTACCTATATAAAAGAACCCTCATGGTAAGTCTTCGTTATCCGTCCGGCTGTCTGTCCGCAATGTGTGATATCGATTTTTGTCTCTCCGACTGTCTATTTGTTTCTCAGAAACTTGTCAAATTGGGGTAAAGCTTATATTGGATAATTAAAAAAATCTGTGAGTAGCAACTTGTAATTTGCAAGAAATAAATATGGGTTTTTTTTCCCTACAGGGAGTGAATCATCCATAATGGGAAATACATTTTTTTACTTTTGATAAGGGAAATTATCTATCTCGAATAAGTAGTTAGATATCAAAAAGTTTCCGTAAATATTTGGTGAAAGTCTATTATGGAAAAAACTCAATAAAAAGATAAAAAAACTGAAATAATGAATAAATTATGTGTACATATGTATTATTAAATATATTAAATAAGGAGTGGTTGATACTCTTTCTTTTAAGTCGAAATTAAAATGATATATAGGTACAGATTGCTTCTTAAGGGATCTATTAATTAGTAACATCAAAGTTGATATGATCAAACCACAAGATCTATCATAACTGCTTACTCAATAAATGATAAATCGAGTGTCCATAGGTGGTTGTTCTTCATCAGCCGTAATACGTCCTATGTTGGACGAGGCCTCCCCCATATAATGCAATGGGGGATTTGCCATAATCACCACGCTTGGCAGGTGGATTGGTGATCGTAGTATTGGTTTTGAGTACTCATGTAGATGCTACTGCCCATCCCCTGGTGTAATCCTTTTGTCGACTTTTACGATATCCACGGGAGGAGACGGAGGGGTCTATTCGTAGGCCGGACACGGTAGAGTCTCTCAGCGATCTGACCATCCATCTGATAGTGAGTCCGTCGTTAGATTAACATATCAAAGCCGATCTGAACACGGATACGGAACCAATTAGGTATACAGGTTGTTTTTTTAAATGGGACAGTATGGGGATATCCGAATCCATAAGAGATACGGGAAAACTGTCTTTGGAACTATCTTCTCATTTTGTATGAAAATGATTTTGGCATAGTTATTTTTTTGGTCAAGCGTGAGTTCTCCATAAAAATGAGTAGTTTTGAACAAAAATTTTTTTTATGCGTATCGACTCCGTTTCATGTAAGGATTGTTTCATTGTATAGGAAGAAAAATATCTGAACAGCAGAAGTTAGTCAAATTTAATAAAATGTTTTCTCATACAATTTGTAAGTAATCTGGTACCTACGTTAATAAAACTATCGCAATAAATTTTCAAAATGGCCTCCCTCTTGCTGTTTCCAGGTACGGGCACGTTTCAGAATACCGCTTGTGGCCTTAGACAAAGATTTTCTTATTAAATTTTTGATCAAAACTACTCATTTTTATGGAGAACTCACGCTTGACCAAAAAAATAACTATGCCAAAATCATTTTCATACAAAATGAGCAAATGGTTCCAAAGACAGTTTTCCCGTATCTCTTATGGATTCGGATATCCCCATACTGTCCCATTTAAAAAAAAACATCCTGTATAGGTGCACTAGGGTGCAAGCACTATTTACGCGCGGACTAAGTCGCAGGCTAGTGTTTAATAAGCTATTTCTTAGAGATCGTACCTATCTTTTGACATGAAGTATTTCATGATAAGTAGGTTGGTACCTATACCTAAGACAGCAAATATTTTTTTTGCTTCTATTTGGCGATTTTTTTCCGGGCAAATAAGCTGTATTTCTAAAAGTTTCTAAAACTTGTTACATATTATGTGTAGAATATAATTCTATGTATGTGTAAAATGGAGTTGTATATACAATTATACATATTCAAGTAAAGCAGATTTGTTTTTTTTAAATTGTCAACCCTTTACCTGTAGGTACCTAAGCTAGTTATCAACTTAATTGATACTTAGATGTAACGTAACATATCATAACATAACACCCAACAGTCACATACGTAGTCTTGATCCCACTATAGGATTCCCTGTGTCGTGGGTATCAGGAACTAAGAGTACCATGGTACAGTAACACCCAGACCCAGAACAAATATTTGCAGATCATGCAAACATTTGTCCCGCAGCGGGAATCGAATCCGCAACCTCTTGCATCTCAGCCAGCTACTTGCCCGCCGTGCCACAGAGGTCGTCAAATAAGGTGTAATTAGAGGTTTTTCTAAAAAAAAATCGTAGGTTGAAGTAGTTGAAGGCTTTTCTCTCTACTCTATAATCGTGGATTTATTTATTTTTAGCGTTCTGTTTTTTTTATGTATTACCTAGATACTGAATGTTTTGCCGATTCTGGGAATATTCAGGAGAAGTTTTAGTGTTTATATGTTTATGACAACCTCTCTGGCGCGGCGGGCGAAGGTTCGCCTGCGACGCAAGAGGTTGCGGGTTCGATTCCCGCCCCGGAACAAATATTTGTACGATCTGCAGATATTTGTTCAGGGTGTTCTGGGTATTTTCTATGTATAATAAAAAATATCTATCTATGTAATATATTGTATTAAGTATATCAGTTATCTAGTACCCATAACACAAGCTCTGTTTAGCTTGGGGCTAGATAATGTTGTGTGAAATGTCCAGCATTTATTTTTATTTTTTTTATTTTTTATGTCTTTTAAGTAATTTTTAATTTACATAAGTTTAAAAACATTTCAATCTGGTTACAGCAAATGAGAATATATAATTACATCTTCTTGAAAGATGTCTAATTAATATAAATGTATAAAAAGCATACCTACTTATAGTCACTACCCTCCAGGCTTGGACTTCGATGAGAACGGAAGAATACGTAGAGTAGTTAACAAAATGAAAAAAAATATTCCCAAAGCAAAAACGCTACAAGCGCCATTCTTCTAGTTATTATTATGTCTACCTGTATTTGTTTATTTTTCAATCTAAAAAAAAAGTATTTACCTAAACATATCCATTATGTACATATATATTATACTTTCACTTTGGGCCGTTTTCCGCAATTTTGCGTGTTAATACGGTTTTTCGAATTGGAACACAGACGTATTGTGTGTGAGCCACACTGTAGTCGGGCCGCGTCAAACATAAACGATATACGTATCACAACAAAGTTGTTTTTTTTTTAAATCGTGTGATGATGCTGGTAGATTCATAGTGAAATGATGTTTAATATGTTCTATTATTCCACTAAGAGCACCAATCGAAAATATGAATCAGTGCTCAAAGTGGAATAGGATTGATGCTCTTCAAATCGCTGCTCTTCAAATCAGTGCTCTTAGAGGAAAGCTTCAAAGTGGGGTACACAATTAAAAATTTTCCAAAAAAATTAGACTTAAAAAAAAGTTATCACGCATTTTTCATTATTAAATATAAAAATGAATATGAACTGACAGCCATCAGTAAAATTTCTACTGACCTATATAGACTTGAAAACATATATGTCACTTTAAATTTGTTAGCACAGTTTAACTTTCACGAACATATGTCACTAGGTACATCCGTATTGTGTACAAGTAGGCTACACTTGTACGGAACCCTCTCCATACGAGTCTGACTCGAACTTAACTGGTTTTTTCCCTTGGATCTATACCCTGATTTTTAATCTTAGTCATTTTTTGTTAACAATTTTTTGTATTTTATTATTTTATTTGTATATTTTTTTTGTATATACACATATTATGATACACATACGTGAAACTTATATACACACAGTGACATTTCTTTGATTACAAAAAATGTCTAAGATTAAAAATCAGAGTATAGTTGCAAGCGACTCTAAAGATTTCTTGCTCCAAATACTAAAATATAAGTGATAGAAAATGCGCCAAACATCTATATTGAAAAATTCCTCTTTGTCTGATCATTGGGAAAGTTCGATATAAGCCCCCCGCCACCCGTTTAAAACAGGACTTTGCTTTTCTTGTACAATTCCTCTTTTAGAATACTTAATGTAGACATACCCCTTTTCATCTTTTCCGAGAAGTTTTCGGGCTCTTTTAAGATTCGTCCAGTGGAAATCATGCCCTGTTGGGAGTTGCCCGAATAAGAATCACTTACGCGTGATGCCAGGTACAGGTAAATTGAACGGGTACAATGAATAAGGTAAAGACATTTATTTTCTTTCATAGTAGAAAACTTAGGAAAATGTTTATAAATTTCTTGTAAGATACCCTTTTTGCGCTGATTCTTTGCGGTAGATTTTGTAAACGGAAAAAGTTTTTTTGAAAGAAACAAGAAATATTTAATTGTAAGATTTGTTACGACGTGATTTGTATGATAAAAGTGAAGATAAAAGATTATAAATAGATGGGTATGATGAATACGATGAAGCTGTCGTTTTTTTAAAGTTTCTCTGATTTGTGCGGTACGTTTGATTACAAGCTCAAAATCAAGCCTTAAGTGTAGTGAAAACTTAATCGTTTTTCGCAGGACAGGATTCTCAAATTAAGTTTAATCGCACCAAAAGAGAGGGTCAGTTAAAAAAGAGGCCCCCTAATCAGGTCCGCGCGAGCACGCGTTAGGTACGCACTTACATAATGAAAGGGGGAAGCGAGGTGGTTAAGGGGAGCTGGGGGCCGTCATCTGCGTACACCCTGTCCGGCCGCCCTCGATCGATACCTATACGTGTGGACTTTATGTAAAAAGCCTCCTGCACACCCGGAGGACGCCAACCATAAGTGTCGAGAAACGAGTCGCCCCCAGGGAGAAGTACGAAATATCTTCAATTTTCGAGAGAAAATTTTCCAATGCGGGGGACGAGAGCCCGCGGCGGAAGGGCTGCCTGGCCCCGGACGGCTGTGTCCGAAAAATGCTCGAACCTTAATTGAATTTACAGATTTGCCTTTCGGAACGCACGCTCAACCCTAACACTGTATATTGCAGCGCTCGTTACTATTCTTTATGACCAGTCTTTACAAGCTTGTAATCAACTGTAAACAAAAATTTAAATTATCTCTAACTTTACAGGTAAGCGGAACAAACTAGGGGTGACTCACTTTTTTCTTTAATTTTTTTATAACAAAATTGAAAATTAAACGAACTCACCTGTGACGTTCGATTCCAGCCGAAGACGATTACAATATTTACAAGCAGCAGTACACGTATTATGTTGCTTCAGTCACACTTTCAGAGTTTATCTATACCATAGAGCAAAGATGGTATTCTACGTCTCACTCATACCGCTCCATTGGCGTTGGTTACCTGGACATGTGTCATTACATGTTTTTGTGTTTGCCAAGTCACACGATTTTCGCAAATTTTCAACAAATTTAGTGGATTTGCATATTTTTTGACTGCGAAAATATGGGAAAACGAAAGCGAACAAAGGACTCGGATCACATTTTAAAGAACACCCAACAGTCACATATACATAGTCCAGCCGGCCTAGACAAACGGTATTCGCTTCGAAGCGATTCTATTTCTACAGTCGTAATACAATACAAAAGACCATGTGACATATCGATATAGCTTACGTCAATCTCGTACATTTTGGACTTTTCTACTAGCGTCATCGCTATTACAATGTTACTTTGTCTAAGCCCTCTGATCCCACACTAGGATTCCCTGTATCGTAGGTATCAGGTACAACGAGCACACGGTACCACAACACCCAGACCCGGAACAAATATTTGCAGATCATACAAACATTTGTCCCGCAGCGGAAATGGAACCTGCAACCTTTTGCGTCTCAGCCGGCCAATCGCCCGACACGCCACGGAGGTCGTCATTCTCAGATTTCCATAAAGCCTACAAAGAAGCAATGCGAAATTCACCTATAACTAAAAAAAACCCGGTCAAGTGGGAGTCGGACTCGCGTAATGAGGGTTCCGTATAGGCTACCCTATTAAGCACTAGCTAGGCCAATTAAAGTTATTGGTCAATCAACACATTTTATAAAAAAATCTCTAAATAATATTTTTTTCGTTTCTCGTGGGAATTTAATGATTCAGGATTTTCATTTAGGTTTTCCTGCAAATTATGAGTAAGGCCCAATATTCTGTATTTTATGGTAAATTTTCACATATTTTCTTAAAATCTTTGAAACTAGGCGTTTTATAACTTTTCATTTAAAAAACCGACTCCCACCATTGTATTCGTCAAAATATTTGGATGGAAAAAGAATGACGAGAGAACCATAGTGGTGAAAGGATTATTATACTTTTTGAATGCAAATGCTTGGTTTGTTGCTGAAAATATCAAAATCGCCATATATGCCTACAATATTTGAGGAGTTCCCTCAATTCCTCATGGATTCCATCATCAGAACTGGATTCTGAAAAAAATGAGACCAATCTGGAAGTATATCCATGCAAATATAAAAATAATTTTCCAAATCGGTTCATAAACGCCGGAGATATGCAGTAACAAACATAAAAAAAAAAAAAAAAAAAAAAAACAGCCGAATTGAGAACCTCCTTCTTTTTTGGGAAGCCGGTTAAAAATTATATAAAATGTTTTTTGCGTCTCTCAATAAGCTATTTTGCTTGACGTGTGTCAAATGGATTATGCATCTGTTTTTTTTTCAAGGTTGGCCCCCAAAACTGACCTCCGAAATCCAAATTCATTTATTATTTATTTACCCCCGTGTAGCTGGTTCGTAGAAGAACCAAGAACACCGAAATATCTCTCTGAATTAGCAAGTTGAAGTGGCAATGAGCAGGTCATAAATATACCTCGCAGAACTGATAACCGTTGGGGAATAAAGGTTCTCGAGTGGCGACTACTAACCGGACGACGCAGTAGAGAAAGGCCCCGATGGACTAAAGACATTGTAAACGTCGTACGAAGTTGGTGATGGAGGCAGCTGAAGACCGTGCATCGTGGCATTATAAGGGAAAGGCCTATGTCAAATAAATAATATGTAATATTAATATGTAAAATAAATTCACACGTTTTTTATACTTGAAGGAGTACGGAGTATACCCCTATCTACCCGCTTATGTACCCGAGTTTATTTGTTATGGGTATGGTCGGGTACTGTAGACTGTCGGTTAGAAGGCATATGGCGCTGGTCAAGTACATCGTGCGAGTATTGAGTGGGCTCGTGCACCACGAGGAAGTGCTGGCGGCGTTGCGGCTGCGCGAGCGCGCGCCGCCGCCCCGCCTTGCTCTGCCTGCCAATATTTAGAACAAACTTACTCAAATTTGCCCCAATGTCACACGCCATCCGTTTAGTTAATGTTCTTTCGGAGAACAATGTTGACATTTTTCATCACAGCCTGCCGAAACTCATGGAGATAGCGCAGCTTGTTTTGGAGAAAGTTGAATAGTTGTGGTGCCTATTAGTAATATTATAGGTATTCCCCAGTGGGTACCTACTTATTTTTAAGCTTGGTTCTTTGTGTTTATTTTATATAATCATGTGCATATAACATCGCTTTAGGTCCTACTCTGTTAAGGTGTTATTATAGTTTTTTAATAAATAAATAAATAAATAAATGTCCAGCAGTGAACTTTTACAGGCCATGATGATGATGATACTCAAACAAAATAGTTGAAATTTTGTACAAATACAGAGTTCTAGGTGACAAATAGATACGGATAAGTACAGACATACATCATACATCAATGATCTTAATAAAACCATAAAAGAACCATTAGGTTCCTTTAGTACCTTTTGAGGTACGGAACTCTTATAAAGATATTCCGTACAGTGATGAGCGAATCAAGTTATTTTTATCTATTATTGTTGTATAATTTACGAAGTTGGGGAATAAAACTTCACTCATTGTATTGTAGGTACTTGTGTTTTGATGTTGTGTAACGGACAAGAGCGCTCTGGCAACACTGTCTAAAGGTGGCGGTTCGCGCCGCGACAGAGACAAGCGACCGAGACAGAAGACCGCGACCGGAGACCGCGACAAGTGTCTCAGTCTCTTTAGTCTTTTTTTTGTCAGCAGCGGCCGTCTCGTTGTCTCCTGTCTCGCGTCTCTGTCTCCTGTCTCTGTCTCGCTCGCGAACTGTCACTAATTAGAATGTAGCCTACCGTCGATGATCGGATGGTCGCGGTCTCCGGTCGCGGTCTTCTGTCTCAGTCGCATGTCTCTGTCGCGGCGCGAACCGCCACCTTAAGGAAAATACTATGCTTATGCCTTTCATATGTCGCTGTCGGCGATGATGTTTTTTGAACTTTTTTACATTTCAGTGTGCAAATAATGGAGGAATATGCAAGAAATACTTGTAAAATATTTGTAAAAAAGTCAAAGCTCGCAAGGATTAAAAATGACAATGGCGGAATATCTCCAGTAAATCGCAAAATGTGAACTAATTATCCTAAACAATAACGAAATGTATGGTATGTGTGAATTAAACATAATAAAATAACACCATTGTTCAAATGTAGTAACTACTCTACAAACTTTAGACCCTTACAGTCCTATCTACATATACTAAATTTGTTGAAAAGCTCATCGTAAATCAGTTTCAAAAACATTTCACATCAAGAATTCAACTATTTCTTGGAAAACTTATTTTTATATTAAGAATAATAAAGATACGTTTTTATAACCGCGTCCGATAGGACGATAGAATCAGTGTGAATGGCATAAAAATGACGATACGCGCACCGCGACGAAGCTCGTCCCACGGACGAGAACAGCTTGAGAAGACAGAGGCATAATAATTATATAATATTGTATTCTTTCATTATCAATGACTGACTTAACAAAAAACGTCCTTATACAAAAAAAAAGCTTTATGACGTACCTACTGGTTCCTGTGCCGTGGTGTGTTTGGCCTAAGAATAGACCTCTCCATATCTTCCCGTGGATATCTTAAAAGTCAACTAAGGGATTACACCAGGGAACGGGCAGCAGCATCCACCTGAGTACTCAACATAAATCACCAATCCGCCCACCAAGCATAAATAAATAAAAATAAATAAATAAATGCTGTAACATTTCACACAACATTATCTAGCCCCAAGCTAAGCAGAGCTTGTGTTATGGGTACTAGATAACTGATATACTTAATACAATATATTACATAGATAGATATTTTTTATTATACTTAGAAAAATACCCAGAACACCCTGAACAAATATCTGCACATCGTACAAATATTTGTTCCAAGGCGGGAATCGAACCCACAACCTCCTGCTTCGCAGGCGAACCTTCGCCCGCCGCGCCACAGAGGTCGTCATGGAGCATGGTGATTGTGTCAATTTCCCCCATTTTTAACCGACTTCCCAAAAAGGAGGAGGTTCTCAATTCGGTTGTATATTTTTTTTTTTTTATGTTTGTTACCGCATATCTCCGGCATTTATGAACCGATTTGGAAAATCCTTTTTTTATTTAAATAGATATACTCCCAGATTGGTCCCATTTTTTAGAATCCAGTTCTGATGATGGGATCCATGAGGAATTGAGGGAACTCCTCAAATATTGTAGGCATACATATGGCGATTTTGATATTTTCAGCAAGAGACCAAGCATTTGCATTCAGAAAGTATCATAATGCTTTCACCACTATGGTCCTTTCATAATTTTTTTTTCATCCAAAATTATTTAGTCGAATACAATGGCGGAAGTCGGTTTTTAAATGAAAAGTTATATTTTTTAGGCTTCGTCCAGCATTGTACGTAGAAAAGCTGCTGAAGATAACTGATTCCTGTTGAGAGAAAAGTTCTCATCTATGAAAAATAGGCTTTACCTCCATATATTTACGACTACGCTACCCCACTTATTAGTGGCGGCCTTTAGGGTCAGCCCTCATTTGATGTCAGTGACGTCATTTCATTCAATTCTTTCAGCCGACGGACGCCAATTTGTGTCCTATTTACACGTACACACACACACCATTCTTTTTTATTTGTCAACTTTTCTCATTAGATTGGGTTTATTGTGAGCAATACGCGTAACTTGAACGAGCTAATTACTGACATAATACTTATCTAGGAGTATAATTTAGAACAGGATTTAAACTACTCATAATTTGGGATTCTTATCAAAAACCAAATGACATACTGCCCAACAACATAGGCTTACCAGAGGCCGTAGACAAAGTAACATTCTAATAGCGATGATGCCAGTAGAAAAGTCCAAAATGTATGGGATTGACGTTAGCTATCGATATGTCACGTGGTCAATTACGACTGTAGAAATGGAATCGCTTCGAAACGAATGCCACTTGGCTAGGCCCTCAGAGCTGCCGTAAAGTCCGACAGCTTTTGAACTGGAAACACTAATTCATTGTGTATAAAACACTTGCTTTCATTGTAGAAAATATCAAAATACCAATACAATAAAAACACAACTTGATTTCCTTAATTTTTTTAAATTGAATTACTTACTTTATCTCTTTTAATTTACTATGAATTTACTTTATTAATATGGCATTCTATGGATGGATGTCAACGAAGAACCTATATTTTGTACTGAATAGTTTTTGAACTGAATCGCTATAAGAGCTCATGGTAATATGCTCAGGAGCGATTTTATGCTCGATACGAACGATAAATGTTCTACTACCTGATGGACTGATACAACAAATACTTACTTACAGTTCTCCAATCCATACTACCACCATCACTTCGTGTTACTGGTTTTTTCTTGGTCACTCTGCGTCAGGTCAGAGAGCAACTACTCCTCATGTAGGAACCGGAGCCACTTTATGATCGATCACTTTGACTCGTCACAGTAACGTGTGTGTGACGGCGGTGTCTAGTTTTCTGCGCTATACTCAAAAGTGTTACTGAAAATATTCCATACCTTAAAAACTACACAACATAATCTTATTCAAACCACTTTTCGTAGTTAAAAGTGTTTTTTAAGTTCTACTACCACATTTTTCCACCCCCTAGTTTAAAAGACACACTTTTTACAATTCTATAAGCGTAAATCATATAATTTTTGAAAATCTATCCAAAGATATTCTCATTTAAATGCGTATATTTTTTCGTAATTTATGTTCCCAAGTGTATATTCATAAAGAATAAAGCTTCCTTCCAAATTCCATCTTTAGTTAATACCAATACTTATTTTTGAAATTAAACACACGCAAGTATTAAAAGTTGATATTATTTCAAATAACACTGTTTTTCTTACCAACAGTTCACAGTTACAAAGAACACATTAGCTAATATAAAAATAAGGAAACTGTAGAAGTTTTCTTTAGATGGTGGTTTAGTCAACAGATACGCTATAACGGTAGTATACCTCCTTGTGGAAGAGTTCGTCCGGAGAAGTATTACCACCATACCTATATCTGCCGCCAAAAAGTAGTGCGAGCAGTACTGTTCCGGTTTGAAAGGTATATGGGTGGGGGGGAAATTACAGGCACATCAATTTTCATACCTTTTAATAGTTAAACTAGCTTTTGTCTTCATTTGGCGTTTGTCATTTTCCATCAGAGAGAACAAAACAAAAGCTATTTTAACTAAAATTGAAGGTAAAAAAAACTGGACATGTGCGACTCGTGCACGAAGGGTTCCGTACCATTATCCTATAAAAACGGCAAAAAAAATCACGTCTTTTTGTTTGGGACCCCCTTAAATATTTATTTTATTCAAATTTTTAGTATTCTTTGTTATAGCAGCAACAGAAATACATCATCTGTGAAAATTTCAACTGTCTAATTATGACGGTTCATGAGATACAGCCTGGTGACAGACGGACGGACGAACGGACAGCGGAGCCTTAGTAATAGGGTCCGTTTTATCCTTTGGGTACGGAACCCTAAAAATGATTATCAATAAGGGGGTTAGTATCTGTCGTGGGTCCTCCTGTGGCGCGGCGGGCGAGTAGCCGGCTGAGATGCAAGAGGTCGCTGGTTCGATTCCCACTGCGGGACAAATGTTTATTTGATCTGAAAATATTTATTTCGGGTTATGGTTTCGGTGTTATGTCACCATGGTACTCGTAGTTCCTGATACCCACGATAAAGGGAATCCTAGTGTGGGATTCAAGACTATCGTATGTGTTATATTATGTTATGGGATGACGGGTGCAATGCAATGCCCGTAGAGAGATGGATACCAATGAACATAATGTATGGTATATATATATATATATATAGGTGAACTGAATTCTAGAAAGCATTCTCTATCTTTGTGTAATGCGGATAAACTGTATATAGGTGGTGCAAAATACGTATATGAGGAGAAGAATTGGTACTTTATGTAGGTATACTTAGTTCAACATACACAAAATAGGCATGCAACATTATCCTTCCTATCCTACTTCCTATCCTTCCTACTTCCTACTTCCTACTAATATTATAAACGCGAAAGTTTGTGAGTATGGATGTTTGTTACTCTTTCACGTAAAAACTACTGAATGGATTTGAGTGAAATTTGGAATGGAGATACTTTACGCCCTGAATTAACACATAGGCTACCATCATCATCAATTTTCATCATTATTCACGCGGGTGAAACTGCGGGGCGCAACTAGTAGGATATATTGTTGAAAATATCTTTTTGTTGAGGGCCTAGCTTCGATAGCAAATAACGTATACCTAATTAATAGTGATAGTATTTCTTGCCAGTTATTAAAATGCAAGAAATTTATACTCGATTCTCGATTCGAGTTTAGTTGTGTAATAAAGGCTCTAGATTTGCCAATCTTAACCCTGAAACGTTTTCGCATTCGCTGACTCAAAATTGAACGTGATTTAAACGAAGAAATAGAAAGCGTGCCCATTTCAAGGCAACACACGAGCCAGTGAAATGTATTCGGCTTCGTCGAAAGCCTATTTTGCTGTAGCTGCCCTACCTACCGATACGTAGGGCGGGCAGCCTATAGTCCGCACATGTAAAATAGCTACGGATGAAACGGAGTATGCTCCACATCAGTTTTAACGACCTCTGTGGCGCGGCGAGTGAAGGTTTGCCTGCGACGCAGTAGGTTGTGGGTTTAATTCTCGCCTCGGAACAAATATTTGTACGATCTGCAGGGTGTTCTTGGTGTTTTCTATGTATCATAAAAACATCTATCTATGTAATGTATTGTATTAAGTATATCAGTTAGCTAGTACCCATAACACAAGCTCTGCTTAGCTTGGGGCTAGATAATGTTGTATGGAGTGTCCAGCATTTATTTATTTATTTAATTTCTTCTTCATCAGCCGGCAGGCATCCACCGCTGGACGAGGCCATAGAATAAGGGGATAATAGACCGCCCATTGTACTTCCATACGTATAATAATAATTATGATCATTTTAATTTTTTAATGTGGTGTGCGATAATGTGAAATAAAGAAAGAAAGAAAGAAAAAGCATTTATTTGTGCAAAAAAAACAAGAATGACACGGGAAAAAGACACACATACAAACAGAGATTAACAAAGATTATTAAAAATACACAGAAGACAAGCATTACATTAATAAAAATAGTGTGTAAAATAAAAGTGTGTGTAATAAAAGTAGTATGTGTTTTCTATTCTATTCTATTCTAAGGGGATTTTCCATAATCACCACGCTTAGCAGGCGGATTGGTGATCGCAGTATTGGTGTCGAGTACTAAGTAGATGCTGCTGCCCATATCCTGGTGTAATCCCTTAGTAGGCTTTTACGACATACGAGAGAGGAGAAGGAGAGGTCTATTCTAGGCCAGACACACCACCACATATTATGTACCTACCTGTTTTAAACAGGAGTAATTTTAAATTTATAAGACGATTCAAAATGATCCTTATGATTTCAATGAATAAAATTCTTTTGATTTGATTTGACTTAAATAAACTGTTAAAGAATTGAAAAAAATATATAAACATAAATATAAATAAAATATAAATTGGTATGGAGTTCCCGTCTCACGACCTTCGAGCGTGGTCGCGGTCGAAGTAGTTACCGTAGCTTATGGACGCCTGCAACACCAGAGGTATCACACGCGCACTGCCGACCCAGAGACATAAAGATGAAAAGCCTCATGTGCCTGTAAATTCACCGGCACCCGTAACCTTCAAACCGAAACACAGCAATGCGAGCACTACTGCTTGGCGGCAAAAATAGGTACGGTGGTAGTACTTCCCCGGACGAACTCTTTCACAAGAAGTTCTACTACTAACAAAAGTGCTTATGAGGAAGAACCTTTAAATGGTCTACGAAACGTCAGCAGGAGAATAGTGAAGTAAGGTACGTAGTGTATGTATAGAGTCGTTATTGAACAAAAATAATAAACAGTTTTAAAACAATACAAAATGGTTTCTAAAGTATAAACTGCATCAATTATATACGTAAGGAACTGTGATAAATGGATCAATTTAAACGAATGTACCTAAGTTTAAAGTAGAGCAACTAGGCCAGCGTTCAACTCCAAGCTTGGTACTGGGGCTACTTCTCTGTTATATCTGCTCGTCCAAGATACATGCCTCGCATAGGCACTCGTGTTACCGTCCGCGTCCTGGCCGGCGGGCGCGGGGGGAGCCACCCCCTCTCCTCGAAGGGCCCCCTTGGCCCCTTGGCCACCCTGCGTCATCTACTACACTGACTAGCCCGCTAGGGTTAATTCGAACTATTCAAGACTATTTGAATATTTTAAATTGCAATTTAAAATATTTAATTTTAATTAAGGTTTTTTTTATCACAGTGACTTCTTTGTTTAAGTAGCAAGGTATTAAAATAAACTATGTAACTAGTTTATACTTTCAAGCTATAATAACTTTGGTCTGAACAAATAAAATTTTACCTGAATACAAAAAACTCGCCAAGTACGTGTCGGACCACGCATAGTGTAGGGTTCAAAAAAAACAAATTCAAGTCACAGTTTTTCCTACATAACTCCAAGAGCTTTCATCGCAGTATACCTGAGATATTTCTTGATGAAAGGCTCAACCATGATCCACTTACATGGGGGAATTACAAGTTTCAAGACCACATTGTAAGCCACTTTAGCGGGGTATACACAATAACCTTGATAATACATATTTTTTCACTCAACCCCCTTAATTTATCTTCATAATTCATTGTTATTCGGACGATGCTGGGAACCCCCCTCTTTATAGACTGATGATATTTTAAAGTTCAGTGGATGGAGGTGACTCAAGGTCATTCGTCGTGGTATTCTATGGGGGAGTTCTATTATCAGCTGTTGACTTTTACGGCTGATGATTGTGATAACAATATTCAATCTTTATATATTATACAGAATATTATAATTCCCGTGATAAAATTTGAGGAAATCGCTTGTACCAAACGGACTAACGAATACACGGCCATGCGGAGTGATTCCATAAGTAATGTATTGAATTTTTTGTCGATACACTAAAAGTGATAAACTTTCACAGTGAGCGCTCTCATCCTTAACTTTGAGCAAGAACATAGATTCATAAACCGATATTTTGGTATATATTTGAATAAAAAAAAAATAGATGTTAAAATTGACAGTTGACATCCCTGGGTGTCCGGCGTACAGCCCTGATTCCCTAGAACAGAGAACGTCGGCGTGCGTGCCTGGCTGGCTGTAAACAGGCTACCCTCGTACGTATGTAGGGTGGACGGACGTCCCATGCCCCCCCAGAGAAAGGGGTGCCCCCGCATCTTCCTTGTTCCTCCTTGTGCAAATTCCCTTGGCGATGGAAATGTGCTCGACCACGTTTTATACAATTTCTAGCCGGTGCTGTACGATAATAGCTAGTCTATGTTACGGCATCGGTCAATAATTATTTTAACTGATGGCGATGTACTAAAAAATCCATATGAGCATATACACTTTTTCGCTGTATTATTATATAATTATACTTATGTTAAATACTGCAAACAAAAAAGAAACGATAATATTGAAAAAACAGAATTTGTTAGTATTATTAAACTTTCGCGATCTGAACACATATTTATTATTATGGTCACGGGTATTTATCGCGTGTTATTTATTATTCCCGTATTATTATTTATTATTTATATATAGTATAGTCCAATCAGCCCGCGACCATGATTGCTGTAACGCATTCGAAACGTTGGCAATGTTTTTATTATTGTTTAATACGGTATTACATATTATACTTCATTTCCATACATTCGTATCGCAAATAGTTCTGACTCTACAACCATTTCCAGGAATAGTTATAGTCAGAAAGATTTTCTTACCCATTCTCAAACTTTTCAAATTGCTCTATATCATAATAAAGGCTACAGCACACCGGATGCGTAACATGCAACACGTAACGTAAACGACGTTAGTAGACGTCTCTACGCCGCGTGCCGTAGAGACGCGTGTGGACCCCTGTCACACCGGGTTACGCATACGTCGAGGCATACATGCTGCACACGCAACGCAACCAGTCCGTTACGTACCCAGCCATGAATCGTACGAGGATCGATTTCTATTTGTAAAAAAAACAACTGTCACGCGTGTAGTTACGCACAGCAAAGAGTTGTGCGTGTTCGAACCTTTCTGGTATGACGTCCGATGGGGAATGGCATTGAATACAACGTCATCACTGCACGCGTTGACGTTCCGCTCTGCGCAGGGTATGCCGTCTGTTTGTCTCATGGGAGCTGCAATGCGTAACTGCACGCGTTCCGTCTACGTCGACGTGCATGTCTACGTCTACGCGTACGCAGCCGGTGTGCTGTGGCCTTAAAACATACTCCACCGAGTCTCTTGGCTCTGAAATAGCAGCATGGAAGCATTGCAAGAAAACTGAAAAACTTGGGCTCTGATTCTAAGTATTTTGCACACAATTGACACGGACGTCTGGTGTAGTGTAGTGTAGATTTTTGTATGGCGACACCGATGAGCGCCCCTAGCGTACACTCTGTGAACCTCATTTTCCATACAAAAATCCGTGTTACACTACACCATACATCCGTGTCAATTGCTTGTCAAAACATAGAATCAGCTCTCTGGACTCAATGTGGCTCTACACACGTTGAGTCTCTTGATTCTCGCCAATTTGAAGGGATACCGATGAAATTACAGGTACATGAGACATATTTGTCTTCGGATGGCGGGCGCAGTTCAATGCCACGTAAGTCACGTCCTAGGCAGACGTGACCTCAGGTATTGCAGTTGTAACACAAGGAGAGACAAAAGCGAATTAGGCCTCCTATTAAAAAAACAACTTTAATTGTTTGGGAGGATATAGGTACTAAGATTCGTGAGAAATCCTACTGGAGAGAGGAAATTCCAAACAATTTATTTGATACCTGCTTTTTGCCTAGGCATCTGGCACGTTATTCAAATTATGCTATTTACCTACTTATGTTTGCTCAAAATATACCTCAATAACAATCCTAATTATCTGGGGACACGGCAATGCCTTCGCCAAGTCGAGCTGCACCACCCGCCGCGTTGTACCAGCAGTCCAGCACTTTAAGGCACCAAGTCTTGGTCATGGATTGGAGTACACTGCTATCGTCGGCCTCTCTTAATCGAATGCCACGATGGCCGGTCTCGACCCATCTCCATCCACCGACTTCCTGCGACCTTTATAATGTCTTTGACCCTTCGAGAGGAGGGCCTTCCTCTACTGCGTCGTCCGGTTTGTGGTCGCCACTTGAGAACCTTTGTTCCCCAGAGGTTATCAGTGCTGCAAGCTATGGCCTGCCCATTGACACTTCAACTTGTTTATTCTGAGCTATTTCGGTGATCTTGGTTATTCTTCAGGTGACAGGATATATAGCAAGGTATAATATATATTTTGCGTTATAGTAGATTGTTTCACTGAGTGTTACGTAGCGAGGGCTCTAACGACTTAACGACTAGACTTCTAAGTCCTACGAGTATAGGTATACCATGTATTACTCCCGGAATACTCACCCGGTTTTTTTTCGCAGTTTTGCAAATATTTGTCCCGCAGCATATCGAACCCGTACTTCTCGTGTCCAGCCGGCAACTCGCCGAGCTCACCACGGGTATCGTCCACTTAGTGGTTTTAAAAATGACTACTCTGAATATCTGTTCAGAGTAATAAATAAGACCAGTCATCAACATTTCGGAAGTCACGCAGTCTTCATATCTAACAGGATAATTTACCGGTGCGATGACGCAAAAAATCATTCTAACAATTCGTAGTTTGTAGTACTCAGAAGATTAAGGCGACTTGTGAATGGTTTGCCCGAGTTATTAAGGTTGTTTGTTGTGAACAATTTCGTAGGCCGTTGGCTTTTCGTTTCATTCACTTCTCGCCCAACTTTGCTATCGCGAATCTTGGTTGTATTGCTAGTTTATGAAACGTAATTATTTGCTTTGTTTTGACAACTTTCTATGATAAACTTAGTTCTTACTAGCGAGGTCTCTTACTAAGTAACTCTCGAAGCTTGTTGAATGTTATCGATTGTCTATATTTATATCTATTTACCTTTTTCATCTACACGGACATTGAGTCCGTTGTTCAGAAACTTTGAAAATCAAAAGCTATCTCAAGAAAGTATCATGCGTGGCATGCTGTAAGTGAGTTCTGTGCCATTACACTAAAATATAAATGAAAAGTTTGTCAGTATGTTTGTTTTTGCTTTACGCTCAAACCGCTGAACGGATTTGAGTGAAATTTGGAATGAACCTTATAGCCTGGATTATTACTCAGGCTACTTTTAATTATCATCAATTTTAATCATTATTCACGCGGGTGAAACAGCGTGGCGCAACTAGTAGAATACATAACTGAAACTGTCGTACTTACATGTTCTTTGTGTAAAATGTTAATCTCCTCCATTTCAAAATTTTCGCCAATAACATACGAGTGGTCACATAATCGTTTTTTTTATCAAAACTGCCCTGGCTGGCTTTGGACCCGGACCTTTCGAGCCTTTTTTCGGGCAAGCCCACCAAATGTAATATACTTATAAGTATACCAAAAATTACTTTACTTTATTTACATAATGAGGTTCTACTAACGTATTGCAAATATTGTTTGTATCGGTATGGTCTAAGATTATGTACCTACCTTATGAAAAACGTGTACCTAAGTATGTAGACTGAGGCACCACTCCTAGTTTTAGCAAAATTTCACTACGCAGAACGTATTTTGTAGTATTTAACAAATATGCAAATTCGCTCTACTTATCTCAAAAATAAATAGATCAGCAACTTTTGTAGTATTTTGTAGAACATCAGCCCCCACAAAAAAATGGATGCTCTACTTTCGAAATTAGGACTGATTATTTTAATATTTTCACCATAAAATTGTTGTCGCTATTTTTCCGAAATATATACGGTATAAGGTTTATGGTAAAAGTATATTCAATGATTGAGGCTTCGTTCAACAGAGGAAGTAAACAGGCTCACAAAAAAAAATACGGTAAGTCATAAACAAATGTTTTTTTCAAGCCATAAGCAATTCATTGAATAAACGCATTGGAATGCAGGTTTTCTTAACATGAATTATTCCAAATGTCCGTAATTGCCTTTTGGTAAAATTAGTTGTGGATCTTCAGCCCAGTAGCTAGTAACAATGGTTATTTTTAAACGCTGTTTTCAAGTATATCCGTCACCATGAGAACTGAGCCGAATATGATTCTTTTGTTCAAAGAATCGATTGCAAAAATACATTTCCTATAACATTTTTAAAGCTCCATAAAAGTCACACTCACAAATTTTCTGAAGTGAAATTAAAACCAACTTATGTTATAGTGTCAACGCTTACGTAACAATAGAAAATTCACTTTCGGTAGCACTATCAGAGCAGAGGTCACAACCAGGGTCCGTACTTGGAATACTTGTCATGAACAGAATGCTAGGCTTTTAATTAAGGCTCAAGTAATTTAGAGGGCAGGGTGTACGCGTGGCCATATGTATTAGGTAGAATCTACTGCATACTCATTTGGAAATGTTTAAACAGTAAG
The DNA here is from genome assembly GCA_951392215.1 of Epirrita christyi. NCBI lineage: Eukaryota > Metazoa > Arthropoda > Insecta > Lepidoptera > Geometridae > Epirrita > Epirrita christyi. The sequence continues at coordinate 14,500,610 of OX595833.1, read as the reverse complement.
GTACCTTGGGGTGCTGGGCGGTGGGTGATGGTTAGTTCTCCGCTACAGATAAATTAATAACGTACCTACGGTGTAGCTATGGATATGTATGGCACGCATGTCCATAAGTACCGAACGAAAGGGTGTTCTCGTTTCAAGTTCGATTTTGAAGTTGCTTCTTGAATAATAGTAGACCGAGCTGAAAGTGCTGGGCCTCCGAACCACATGTTTTGTTAGTAGTAGAACTTTTTGTGAGAGTTCGTCCGGGGAAGTACTACCACCGTATCTATTTCTGCCGCCAAGCAGTAGTGCTCGCATCGCTGTGTTTTGGTTTGAAGGGTACGGGTGCCGGTGAAATTACAGGCACATGAGACTTTTCATCTTTATGTCTCAGGGTCGGCAGCGCGCGTGTGATGCCTCTGGTGTTGCAGGCGTGCATAGGTAACTTCTTTCCATCAGGTGGGCCGTATGCTTGTTACCTTGCCAAGTAGTAAAAAAAAAACATGTACCATTGAACACCGATTTTTCCCATTAGTACATTTGATGGTACAACTGGCACTTATCTCACTAGTCAGGGCCGGATTTAGGGGAGGGCAACCTGGGCGAAAAAACCCGGAGCCTCAACAAACGAGGGGCCGCCACAATAGTGACTTCGGAATAAAAAAACAAATTCCGACTAGTAAACACAGTAAAAATCTTTTACTTTGATATTTTTTTCGCTGTTTTACCTTTACCTACAGTACTTTGCACATATAAATAATAATAATAATAATAAAGCCTTTTTAATTCCACAAAAAAATAAATAACAATATTAATTTATATTTAACTTTGCACATACATGATTATATTGTTCTTAAATATTAACAGAAATCATTGATCTATATTTATTCACTCCAATCAGGCAGTCAGTAAAATATCTAAAAATTAGTAAGAAGCTCGGAAAGTACCGTCGAAAGATCGATCGTCGTTTTATTTTGTTTTTAGGTTTTATCACTCGGTTCACCATAACATAATCACATAGTCACATATATGTGACTGTTGGGTGTTATGTTATATCTATCTATAGATAGGCCAGCAGGGCTATTTTAAAACTTTCAGAAGGGTTTCGATTCGTTAGTTTTTCATTTCGATGTGGTAAGTAACTAAAACAATTTTCTAAAATTTTTTTCTAGTAGGTAAAACAAAGTAATAAATAATATTTATTGTTTTTTACCGTAACCATTGGTCAAGGCGACAGATAATGTATGAAAGCATCTGTCAAAAACTTGAACAGGGGGCTTAGTACGGGTTTTGATACTTTACGAAACTATAATATGAAGTTTCGTTTACTTCCATACATTTACTTGCAGCGCCCCTAGCGAAAACGAGAAAAAAACTAAGGACGCTGTCAGTAAATGTATGTATGAGAGTGTTTTTTTTTTTTTTTAATTTTTGTTACCGCATATCTCCGGCGTTTATGAACTGATTTGGAAAATTCTTTTATTTGAATAGATATACTTCCAGATTGGTCCCATTTTCAAAATCCAGTTCTGATGATGGAATCCATGAGGAATTGAGGGAACTCCTCAAATATTGTAGGCATACATATGGCGATTTTGATATTTTCAGCAACAAACCAAGCATTTGCATTCAAAAAGTATCATAATCCTTTCACCACTATGGTTCTTTCATCATTTTTTTTTTCATCCAAATATTTAGTCGAATACAATGGCGGAAGTCGGTTTTTTAAATGAAAAGTTATTACCGTAACCATTGGTCAAGGAGACAGATAATGTATGAAAGGTCTGTCAAAAAATTGAACAGATTAGAGCATTTAATGAAAGTCAAAAAGAATTGGTTATATAGACTAAACAGTCATTTAACCACACATGCATTGGTGAACAGTGGTCACTCTAAACTCTATCACAAGTTCATCACCATCATCATCATCATCAGCCGGTGAATGTACAATCCTGGATGAGGCCTCCCCCATCGAATGCAATGGGGCTATTTGCCATTATCACCACACTTGGCAGGCAGTTTGGTGATCGCTTTTTTGATGCTTATTAGTACTCTGGTGGATGCTGCTAACCATACCCTAGGTTATTCCCTTAGTTGGTTATCACGATATCCACGGAAGGAGTCGGGGCGGTCTATTCTTAGCCCGGGCACATAATATTACCACAAGTTATAAACATTTAACAAATACCGACTAATTTCGGGTTTTCTGCATTTTAGGAAAGCGGAAAAGTTATTAAACAGACCCCTAGACTCTATATTTATTATATTGTCATGGATATTTATCGCGTGTTACCTTATTATTTATTATTCCCGACGTTTCGAATGCGTTACAGCAATCATGGTCGCGGGCTGACTGGAGTAATGGAGCTACCGTCGAGAAGTGGTGGCAGCTGCAGAAACTACCCTCACTTGGCCTTCAGAATTAGAAATAAAAAAAAATAATATAAATCTTATTTGCATAAATGTGGTACGTACAAGGTTCTTATGTATATTATAAAGTGGCTCACATTTCCCATGTCTGGGATACAAATATTAACAAAACAGGCAAGATACTAGGTCAAAAACTACCATTTAATTACAAAGTGTTACATAAAATACCAAAATAAATCACAAATGTCAACAATTAAAATAATTAAAAAAAACTTGAAATTAACAATGTCAAAATGTGAAATGGTCGTGTTCATAGTCTGACACACCACACTAACCGTATCTACGCACTGAGACGACACATCGCGACGCGCACACCTACCAATGATAGGATTCCACAACGAAGAGAGTCTTAAACCTCCTATCCTCCTAATCCTAAGGAATCCTATCATTAGTAGGTGTGCGCGTCGCGATGTGTCAATATAATAAATAAGTGCTCTAATAGCGAGAGTTTAAAAAATACAACTCTAGATTCTGTTCATCCTATACTGGTCATCATAAGATTCTGGAGTCTGTGGGCGAAATATATGTCATGTCGCTTTAACTTGATACTTGAGCTCAAACTAGAAGATTCAGTTGAGCAGTACCTCCCTGGATCCCAGACGAACATTTTAACACTAAACTGAAGGTTTCTAGACATTTTAGTTCTTTTTATAGAAACCTTTTGCAGATGTTTGTTTTTAAACTACATACTTGAGTTACAGTTTATTTATATTGTAATGTAATAACTTTTCATTTAAAAAACCAACTTCCGCCATTGTATTCGACAAAATATTTGGATGAAAAAAAAATGATGAAAGAACCATAGTGGTGAAAGGATTATGATACTTTTTGAATGCAAATGCTTGGTTTGTTGTTGAAAATATCAAAATCGCCATAGGTATGCCTACAATATTTGAGGAGTTCCCTCAAATCCTCATGGATCCCATCATCAGAACGGGATTCTGAAAAAAATGGGACCAATCTGGAAGTATATCTATTCAAAGAAAAAAAGAATTTTCCAAATCGGTTCATAAACGCCGGAGATATGCGGTAACAAACATACAAAAAAAAAAAAATACTACCGAATTGAGAACCTCCTCCTTTTTTGAGAAGTCGGTTAAAAAGTAGATTGATAGATATGTGAATTGGGTAGAGTTCAGCGCCCGACTTTAGACTTAAATCCGACAAGCAAGTCGGAACACACTCTAGTGAATTCAATCATTGATTTTAGAACCCTTTAATGTTTGTTTGGTTCGTCGAATTTGATCCCTTTAACTGGACAGTGCCATGTTTCTGTGCACAATATTTTGTAAATGGAATGTTTTTATAAATAAACATTCAAATATAAGCGTTTTTATTAATTAAGAAAGCGTATTACACTCTTGATGACTATATTAATGATAAAGCCGCGTGGCCTGACATCGCTCTGCCCCTCGACTGCTAAAATGGAAATTTTCAATATCTGTACTTACCTATTTACATGTTTATATTAGGTTATTATTTATAAGTATAACAATCGTAGCGTGTGCTGTCTTGCATATTTTTGCTGATGTTTATTTACTTTTGACTACCTTCCTAAGGTTTTTAAGTTCTCATTTACTATGTATCAGCAACTCCTTGCTACAAGGCACCACACAGGCGCTTCTCACCTAGGGGTAAGACGGACCATTTATGTAAGCCAAGCCGTGTTTGTTGCCTGATTCTTCTAGGCTTGGTTGCGTTGGAACAGGAGTAATTTTAGTTTATAAGACGATTCAAAATGATCCTTGTTATTTCAATGAATAAATTATTTTGATTTGGTTTGATTTGATTTATTTACAAGGTTCATAGATGTGTAGCAAGCAACATTAGGCGTTCAATAGAATTACAAATAAACTTTCTTAAAACAAAATATTCAGGAGATCAGCCTATATAAGCAGGAGATGTGAGATGTAAAATTTGAACGGAGTACAACACAGCGCACACCTATTATGAAATTTGGACGCACACACAAAACCGGACACGCACACACGCCTACTCGGACTTAGGCGGCTATCGAGGGCGGGGGAGGCTTGAATACTTGCGATGCTCGGCCCGGCTTAAATTTTCGTATTAATATGTATCTCTTATACGCGTGGATTTGGCCTCCGATGCTGCCCGTAATTATGTGGCCGACGCAGGGGCCTTTTTAATAGCTGAGGGTAAAACACGATGTTTATAATACGGCAGGAAGTTTCATTTGAGGCACCGGAGCGTGTGATCAAAGTTGGATTGAAAATATTCATTGCGAAGATTTACTTATTGGTATAGACCATATAGAACGCATGTATCTAAGATAGCTAAGGCTAATCAAGAAATAGTCAATGAGTATCTTATGTCTTCATTCAAGAGATTTGAATAATTAGCTTAAGGTTACCGGTAGGGCGCTTAATTACGCCCAAAAGGGCGATCGCGAACGAAGTTTGCTTATATTTTGATCAGATCAATTGATATTTTACACATGATCAGTTTACTATTATTTAGACCCATGACGACCTTTGTGGCGTGGCGGGCGAAGGTTCACCTGCAACGCCGGAGGTTGCGGGTTCAATTCCCGCTTTGGAACAAATATTTGTGCGACTTGTTCAGGGTGTTCTGGATATTTTCTATGCATGATAAAAAATATCTATCTATGTAATGTATTGTATTAAGTATATCAGTTATCTAGTACCCATAACACAAGCTCTGCTTAGCTTGGGGCTAGATAATTATGTCTAATGTCCAGCATTTATTTATTTATGATTTTGTAACTATATAATTTTATAAGAAACTAACGCACCACGGGTCTAGATATTAGTGTACTGTTCATGTGTAAAAAGTGTCATGGAGTTTGAAGAAATAATGGCCAAATTAGAAGAAAACTTTGTTCGCATGCAAATAGGCGTAACCGCCCATTTGATAGCTACCGCTAACCTTCTCTTAATAAACAGCCAAACCTCTCAAGGATAGGTTGGTCAGTTGTTTTTTAATTTCTTATGTGATTTGGCGGTGAATGAATGATCGTAAAGTTATAAGACTGCTAACTTCAACGTGATTCCATGAAAATCAAACCATTTTGAAGTTTAACTTCATAGGAATTAAACTAAAACTAGGATGCCTCGGCAGCGTAATAGGTGCTTTGGAGGAAGCGGCCAGTTTCATGCGTGACCGCTAGGTGCGCTAGGGTATGTTAATGCTTGCTCTCCGAGCTTTTTAACCGACTGCATAAAAAAGGAGGAGGTTCTCAATTCGTTTTTTTTTTTAATGTTTGTTACCTCATATCTCCGGCGTTTATGAACCGATTTGGAAAATTCTTTTTTTATTTGAATAGATATGCTTCCAGATTGGTCCCATTTTTTTAGAATGCAGTTCTAATGATGGAATCCATGAGGAATGAGGGAACTCCTCAAATATTGTAGGCATACATATAGCGATTTTGATATTTTCAGCAACAAACCAAGCATTTGCATTCAGAAAGTATCATGACCCTTTCACCACTAAGTATAGCTTTGTCATCATTTTTTTTCATCCAGATATTTTGTCGAATACTTTTATATATATATATATTTTATTTTTAAATGAAAAGTTATGGCAAATAGCATCATTGAGCATATGGGCGTAGTCAGGTTTTAGTTTCGGGGGTATCAAGAAAATAAAACAACAAAAATGTACACGAAATGACAAATGACATTAATATACATGTGATAAAAAAAATCGCTTATAGAACTCCATTTCCACGACTAGCTTCGCTCGCCGTTGCCTAATAATGCTTTTATGGCTGGTCTTGTTTCTAAAACCGCAAATAATTTGGCACACTTTTATATATGAATTTTTTGCGACTCGCTGCTCTCGTAAATAACGTAATATATGTATAATACTTGTCAAGTACCTAAGGCAGGCTTGTATCTACACTAGGCAAGCGGCTTAAAAAAGCAAGGAGTGCAAGCTAGGCAGTGCTATTATTAAAGCATGGACACAAACCTACAAAACATGGGGGGGGGGAGAATAGACATAGCCCCCCCCCCCCTCCTAATACCTATTTTAGTTTTCCATTTTGAATAATCAGTCTGGCACTTAAAATGTCGCCACGATTTTTGCTCTCACGTCTAAATTAAGAAATTTACGTGAATAATTAAGCAACGCAAAAAGGATTGTCAACCGAGGTCGGACAGCGAAGTTTCAGTGGGTAATTGAAAAGGGTAGCGTAACGTTAAAAATTCAATAGGTAGCTATACACTTCTGACGTCATGTGTCGAGCCGAGCTCCTTGCGTCGACAAGTTGAAGCCAATGAGCATTGATGCAGTTATATTAAGGATCATTGTTAAACTATACTTACTTACTTTTAACACTCCTAAAGGATAATTCAATGAAGCACATGATTTTGTAATTCAATTATCGACCTTTTGTGAAATAATCGAGATCAGAGAAAATCACTCGTTATCAGAGAGTTTCTTGCACTGAGGACTTATTGCGAGTTTTGCATCGCAACTATCGTTTTACGAGGCGTAAGCATCCGCCGTGACTTACGTAGTAAGTTAGTAACCAGGCGCGATTGCAGGTAAAGATTTTGGGGGTCATCATCAGGGTGTCCACTTCTAATGCCTGAAAAAATTCAAGTACGTACATTATTCGACAAAAAATAATAATATAGGAACGTGCTTTTATGCACGTTTTTATATTAACCAAATTTTTTTTTAGGCAGCATCGAGCGTAACGTGTCGCGAAAATTTCGTATTTAAGAAGTGTGAACAGCCAAAGTTTTTGTGATTTTAGTGGCAAGACTAGCTGAAAAAGTAGGACACCTAAGGCAGCGGCGAGCAGAGTGAGCCGCAAAATTTTGAAACGTTAACAGAACTTGGTTCTTAAACAGTGTTAAATCTCAATTTTTCCCTGTTTTGTCAGATGGTCCCTCGATTTCAATGACTTTCCTTGAGCACCTTGAGCTTTCCTGACTTTTCAGACTTTCCCCGATATTATGGGAACTTTAACTTAGATAATAGTTTTAATAGTTGGAAAAGATTTTTGTACAGAAAAGCCTCTACAACTATTAATTAAGAGGAAGTTGCCGGTAAGCAAACTTCGTTCGCGTGCAAAACGGCGTAAAAGCGCCCTAGCGGTGACCTCCTCTTAAATTGAAAGCTTTAAATAGATAATCGTGGATTTGGGCTTCTTTTACAGCATACTTGCTTACTTCTTACTTTGATACTTGTTTGAAGTTTTTTTAATCGTGATTTTGTTTCTAATACTTGCTTTGGCAAGTATTTAGTGGTGTAGTTGTACTCATAAGAATGTAAGTACTTATCTTTGCCGTCATACGTTATGTGTTGATACGATTTATGAAAGAATAGAGGGAGCCACAGGACCTTTTTTAGGGCCACCCAACATACGTCAACCTAGCTTCTACCCCTTTTCTACCCCTTTTCTACCCCGTCAGTTCTCCGTACAATTTTGCGTACTGTATTATCTATAACTATACAAAAACTTTATCTATTTTTTTACACCCTACAGTCACAAACATAGTCCTGATTCTACATTAGGTTTCCCTGTGTCGTGGGTATCAAGAACTACGAGTACAATGGTACCAACAACACCCAAACCCAGAACAAATATTTGTAGATCATGCAAACATTTGTCCCGCAGCGGGAATCGAACAACCTCTTGCGTCTCGGCTGGCTACTCGCCCATTGCGCCACGGAGGTCGTCAAATCGGCGAGTCGGACTCACGTGGAGAGTGTTCCGTACAAATGTAAAAAAAAAACAATTGTTCAATTAAACATATTAGTCAGTTAATTAGCACATTTTATGCATACTCATATTTTTCGTATCCCGTGGGAATTTTATGATTTCCATTAAGGTTTTTCTGTGAACTATGCGAGTGAAGCCATACAATTTGTTTTTCATTATCGCTCGTAGTTTTGATAATAGTGGTGTGGGGGTTGGGAGTAGGGTTACCAGATAGAAGATTTAAAAGTCCGGACAAAAAGCCTGACACTTGATGAAATTTCCGGACTTTCTTGTAAATATAATTATTAATATCGTTACGCATCGTGCATATGAATAAACGAAGCAAATTTTCGTTTGAGTTTTCACGCGCGCTCGGGTCTTGTATCTATGATGGAACACGGGCGAAGAAGGGGGAAGAAGTCATGTTGTTACTTTGATTTGTAATAAAAATGATTTGGTTTATTTCACTCTTCACTTAATTGTAGAAATTCCGGACGGTTTAGAATTCCCCCCGCATTCCGGACAAAGACCTATATTTCCGGACATGTCCGGAAAATTCCGGACGTATGGCAACCCTAGTTGGGAGGTTGTTATGAATGCTCGATTGTCGTATATTATTCTTAGCAAGGAGCAACACATTGTGCTCATACATTTCAAATCATAGCTAGATAAGATAAGATCATTTATTCGCTCTTTTACAAAATATGGTACAAATTAGACTAATTTAAATAGTACGTAGTTGTAATAACATGATATCATGTACCTAAAGGAGCGATGTCCCCTGCACTAGCAGCTACTGAATTAACAGTTTGTGGAGTTATCCTATCGTTTTCCACGGGGCTATAATTTAAGTGTAAGCTTAACCTAAAATTAGACTACTAACTGTATTGACTATTATGAACCTATATATATATATGATACCTATATCCACTCGTATTCTGACTTTTTTCTTGCATCTTCTAGCCATTAGCTGTCTTTCTTGCTCTACATAATCTTCAAGGTAATCATTTAGTTTTATTTTATTACTTCGGACATTATCAGAAATAGCAAGTAGAAGTGGCAATGGGCACTATAGCTCAAAGAATTGATAACCATTAGGCAATAATGGTTCTCGAGTGGCAACCACAAACCGGACGACGCGGTAGAGGAAGGCCCTCCACTCGATGGACTAAGAAATTACAAACGTAGCATGAAGTCGGCGGATGGAGATGGCTTATGACCGTTCGTCGTCACATTCTAACGGGGAGGCCTATGTCCAGCAGTGGACTTCTCCAGGCTGATAATGATGATGATGACTTCGGATATACGTATTTTCTTTGAAATCGATATTTGATTCAAGCTTTTCCTAATTCTCGTTGTTATTGGACATTTAATTCACAATAAAATCACATCTCAGTCAACTATCACGACTGTCATCGCGTGTGTAGACGTAGTAACTATTACTTAATCTTTACATGCATGCGCTATCCTTCTCGCTCTAACGAACGCCTTCCTTAGCGACAGAAAGGTTGATGATTAATCTAAAGATGACTGAGATATGTTGTGAATTGAATGTCAAATAATTATGCAAATTCAAGATATTAACAGTACTTTTTTTGCTCTTTCGAAGGGAGACGTCGTCCTTTTTTATTTTATTTAAATTCTAGTTTTTTTATGAGATATATCGTGTAATTTTGGTGGCATTTTAACTGGTGTAGCTTATAAAAAGCACATAGTAGTGAATTTTTTTTTTATATGTGTATTGCGTGTCTTTTCGAAGGAGTGAAAATTGTCCAGGAAAATTCTAGTAAACTGCCATCGATTTACTAGAACATGACTTGACATTGACAGAGGACATAACGACTGGACTTTGTTTGTAATTATCTATGCTACTTGACATTGGCAAAATTGAGAAAATCCTCAGATGCCATTAAAAAAAGCATGATATTAACAAAGATTTCATATAAACTCGAATTTTTGTTTAAAGTCGCGCTGTCATTGATGGTCCAACGCTCAGAATAAGGACTAATTAATCCTTATTCTAAGGTCCAACGATACACAGGCATGCAGTTTTAATTACCTGTCAACGCTTAAAGCTATAGCTGCAGGTCTTCAGAAGAAGAATGAAAACAATTCAATAGCCCTGACCCTTCCCTTGATAAAATCATGAGAAAGCTAATATCAGTATATCCGGAACCTACAAACATCATATACTATAATAGTTTATTTATAGCCACTTCAAAATAAATCAAACATATGTTTTTTTTAAATATTTAGTTCATTCATTAAAATAGATTGAATAGATTGAATTCATAAGTTAGATTGAACTGCACAATCCTTGCTTTAAGAAAAAAATAGCTTTCTACCAACCAACCCATGTTTGATTTTGTTGGTGTGGTCCGATAACAAAATTTCAACATCTGAAGTCAGCATGCGAGTAACCAGCACATTAATGCCTGCGATATATATCTACGTACCTACCTATGCTGTATGGAGACTGTTCGAATCCATTTACTTCTCTAAATTATGCGTAAAACGTCCATTTGACGCTCTCCCCTCTTCCCTCTTATCGCTTGGACAGGAACGGGAGCCTCGGGCGCGGGTTGCCGGACTAGGGCATATTGGGGGGTTTACAGTCCCCCCCAAGTAAGGGTGGTCCGAAGTCCTCCTCACCCTTTAGCTACCCTGAAGTTCCATCTCTCACACCTATAAATTCGGCACACACATTTCACCCCATCGCGGGGGGTTGGGAGTCCATGGGGCACCAATCCTTTCGCAGCGTGTCACACTTACCAAGCAGTGGTGACCTCAACTACAAATTAATATTCGGAAACGTTTCCGTTTGGATCGTTAATCATTGGCGTTCCTGCTTGTGATATTGCCCAGCGCCGCACTATCCGACACTTCATTTCTCCGCACATTTTTAAATGATCATAATTACCATAATGATCCATCACTACACCTTTTTATCGTACCTATCCTAGGGTTTTTTGTTTTGCCTTTCCTTACCAAATGCAAAATGATTTCCGTGCATATTAATAATATTTAAAATTAATTAGCGCAGTCGTTAAAGTAGAATTTCAATGAATACTTAGGTTTCATAGAGCTAATAACACTCCTGTGCTTACCATAGTAAAATAAAAATAGAAAGTTTACCGGTAAAATTACAGAAATAAGGTACTTGTCAACTTGGCTCAGGGTGAAAAATACAATAATTATTAATTGCAATAACAACAATAATACTATAAATGAAAAAGGTAATACCACAGAGGTCAGAACCCTGAGTGTTATTTCAGATAATGTAATAGCCAGAGATTACCGCTTAACATCAAATGTGTTAACCGTTACTTTTAAACATAAAAAACAACCAGTCAGATGATACCAGAAATACGGTGTCAAAACGATCATCTACAGAGTGTGCCTGCAACGTCATTTAAGTTAATACACTGATAATTATTATTTAATTACATGCCAAGAAACTTTTTAATATACGTCCAAAGTTTTGTTCTAATTTTAATAAAAAATAAATCACGCACAAAATACGAATAAATGAAACACCCTGGATTACTACTATAACAAGAAAGTTCGTAGTACAACATGCATTGGTATACCATTGATTTAAGTTTGTCAGAAAAAAACTCCTTCAATAATAGTTGGGAGCTTGTAATCTTGGGCCATTTCATGATAAGTTACTGTTAGGGGTACAGTCTGGCTGTTTAGAACGATGTCGGCATACACAGCCACCGAAAAGTTTATGTCGTAACATCGTTATAATATGTAGTAGACACACACAACACAAATGCAATACAAAAAGCGTTAGTTTTGCGGAAATTTGAATCGGCAATCGATCATTTATAAGCTTAAATCAGTACTCAGCAGAGTAATAAAAATATATTTAAAAAATACATAAATGTTAACTTTTAAAATGTGTGTGTTAAGTTCACTGGTAAATCGATAACTGACTGACATGAACTCCATGAGAGGAACCTATAAACAAAATAAAGTGGATGATTAAGAATTGACGTCATAATCGTCGTTAATAAGACGTCATTTTTTATTAATAAATATGCTTTAAAAACAAAAAATACTATTTAAACCCACATATTTAGAATTAATCTGATAATAACTTTTCATTTTTTTTAATCCAGATATTTAGTCGAATTGGTATTCGACTACATATCTGGATTAAAAAAAATGATGAAAGAACCATAGTGGTGAAAGGGATAATAATGATACTTTCTGAATGCAAATGCTTGGTTTGTTCCTGAAAATATGAAAATCGCCATATGTATGCCTACAATATTTGAAGAGTTCCCTCATTCCTCATGGATTCCATCATCAGAACTGGATTCTGAAAAAATGGAACCAATCTGGAAGTATATCTATTCAAATAAAAAAAAGAATTTTCCAAATTGGTTCATAAACGCCGGAGATATGAGGTAACAAACATTAAAAAAATAAAATAAAAAAAAACAACCGAATTGAGAACCTCCTCCTTTTTGTGAAGTCAGTTAAAAACAGAGTTTAGGTCACCGACCACCGAAATTTTCTAACCGTGGTAAGCGCCAGCTTTTTGGTAATTCGGATCATCTATGGGTCCACGGGTATCTATGGGTAAAGGAGCCACGTATCAACCCCGCAGAACTTTACTAGTTTCTACCACAAAACGCAGAAATATATACCTACCTTCCCATCAACTATGTATGCATATTTCCACCTTTAGAGGTTTGATGCAGCCACTGCCGCTATACCTGCTGTCCTGGAGGTGGAAGATAATCGTGTGAAGCCACCAGCGTGTCCACAAGCCTTCTCTGCAGTCGTGGCCTTTCACGACTGCAGAGAATTAAAGACATAGGGGAAGGTTGGACTGAATGGACCACTTAATTATACGAATGATTTTTATCTCAAAAAATGTAAGTGATAAAATGAAACCAGTTTATTTTTTTTATTTCGTAGGACCTTTATTTATAATAATCATACGCACAAACAATTCAGGCTTACACTTTTAAGTATAAACGAAGAAAATTAAATCTTTGGTTGTTGCTTTCTTTGTACCATGGGCACCTTCTTTGAACCACCAGGTTGCCATCTGTACTTGACTTATAATATAAATCATATATAAATATAATAGATAACTGTATATTTATTTTATATATTATTATTTTCATACTAATAATATTGAATAATGGACTTCGAGAATTTTTTCTAGAAGGCAACTAATTACACCTATCAATATTCAAACAATACTTATACACATACGACAAGCAAACAAAATATAGTTACAGGCTACTTAATTAGTAATTAAATTTTACATTTGGCACATTTAATGAGATCAACAAGTCATCAAAATTAGGATACAGTCACATAGGTCACATTAAGAGTAATTACATTTTCTACTTAGAATGAAATCATTAAACATAAAAATCAACATAACAGAAGCTAATGCCACATGCAGTAACTACAAAGTTAACGTATTCAATACTTTTATAAAAATCAAGATAAAGTCTTAAACTTGCAGCAACTGCTAAGTCTATCAAGTCATTTAGTCACATACAACACCTAAAACAAGATCAACATGCTATACAAATCATATTTTAAAAAGGCACAATAGATTAATATCTATATCTGTATATCTGATATTTTAAAGATTCGAGTTATTAATATTTTCCATAACTAGTAAAATACTCGGGATCTATTCCCATAATTATGACCAAAAATTGTCGATAAAAAGTTGCTATGATTGGAACGGTCCAACGGAACTCTCTTGGTACATTACATACTCATAAAAAAAAATACATGGACATGATTAGATAAATTTGAATAACACAGATGCAATCACAATTAAACTGTCTAATATTTCTAAAACTGCACGCAGACAATGATGTATACAATGATACTTACAACAAGTTATTCTGAGTCGAATTATTCGATTTTGACCGGCGCGGCGCCGTAACAGACCCACTTACGTCACTCATGCATGACTCAACGCCCCGTGCCGCAGCGTCTTGGCAGCGTCAATGAGGTAAGAGTGGGTGCAACTGAGCCGCCATGGACTCGTTTTAACTAGTTTAGGTGTTGCTAGCTTGCACAGTTTTGAAAATACCTTGGTGGTCCAATGAAAGTGCTGGTCCAATGATGCAACCTCCCCCTACATACCGCCGGTTCTCTTGCCGCCGAAAGCTGCAATACTGCTCGGCTACAGGACAACCAGCACATTTTTTTTAATTAATTAATTAAAGCACTTGTTTACCGATTTTCAAACATCAACCCCTTGAGAAAGGGGGTGAAAAAGTTAATAAAACTGTGCAACGAGGTTTAAATGTTTATAAGGGAGAATGTTAACACCTATACAGGAAGGCAATAAGCTCCAAACACAGTATAAATACTAACGCAAATTTGAGGATTTTTCAAAAACTAAAAAGAGGGAGAAACGATGTTCCAATGTTTACAAGAGAGAATCGCATTGTTAGATAACGCGTGGTGCGATTAACTCGAAACCTCCAAAGCAAATAATTATCATCATCATCAGCCACTAGAAGTCCACTGCTGGACATAGGCCTCCCCCCTAAAATGCCACGACGAACGATCTTGAGCCGCCACCATCCACCGACTTCCTGCAACGTTTATAATGTATTTAGTCCATCGAGTAGGGGGCCTGCCTCTACCGCGTCATCCGGTTTGTGGTCGCCGCTTGAGAACCTTTAGAACACTTATTTTAGGGGTTTCTTCTAAACCACCCCCTTCTTGGGGGTGAATCATCCAGAATCTTTTTTTTTTACATTGATATCGACAAGTGGTTTATTTAATTAAAACAATAAGAAGATATATTGCATTTTAGACCACATAAAAGATCAAACATTTTTTTTTACAAAATTGATTGCCTCGTTTTTCGAAATCACAGGTTGTGTGAAAAATTTATGATCACTTTTTCTGTCTCAAAAATCCAGTGTTTCTGAAGCTTTTATCTTCAAAACTTGCAGAGATAAATAACAGATAATAACCGTATTGATAAAATATTGATGGTTTGTCTTCATTGGCATAATATCTCCGTTATATTTGAGTAGGAATGGGCCCAACAGGGGAAACCCATGAAGACGGCCATGCACTAATTTGATTAACTGAGATTCAGTAAAGCTTAAATCTTCTTAGTTATCTTCGATTAAAATGGATAAGCTCCAATGAGGCAGTAGGACCACGTGGCCAGAGGGCAATGAAGTTGCAAAGCTGCATGGCCACCTAGTTTAGTTTTCTGGGTGCCGAAATCTGACAAGGAGTCCCAATACACTTTCGCCATTAATTCTGCATCGCTCTGACGAAAACGTACGTATTCGTTGATTTGGTTGAATGGTAATATTAATAATAATAATATATTTATTTAAAGCTAAATGGGAAATGTACTATTTTTATATTAGGCCCATAGAAATATAGACTTACATATAATATTTTATAGGTTTACTTATAAACTTATTTAATAATTACACGTGAAGACGGCGACGTGTAGCGTACCGGTGCGGTGTCTCGTGTCAGACGTCCAATGAATCTCCTAAACTTGACTCCCTTCGGCCATAACTCCTCATTCATGAAAGATATAATGATATGATGATGAATATGATGGTATGAAGATATGGTGTATACGGTTATATTCTTTGTCAATATCCAGTTATTTATACATATAAAATTTGATGATAAAAGGATTTGATTAGAATTAGTTAAACTTTGAGAACCATTTGTTTAGTAAGGGTGGCGCCTGCCAGAGCAACGCCAAGGGTTTTGCAGGTATCTTTATGCCATGCCGACCGGTTGTTATTTTGTAACCAATACTGACATTATTGTTCTTATGACAATGCATATAGTACAGGCAAATTAGCAAACAGTGTGGACCTAAGTCGTGTAGTCGTAGATTCTTATGGAAACGTTAGATGACACGAAAAAAAGCTTATCCTAGGTTTGCACCGTTTCTGGAACTTACGGAATCCTTTTAAATATTAGGTACAAACTTAAAAAGGCCGTAAATTTTAAAATATAAAGAAATTACTTGATGCAAGTTAAATTATGTAAGAGAGACTGTCTTAGTGCATTATGATTTTAATAAAAACCACGTGCATGTAGGGAAGACAGTGTTTGTTCCGTAAAAAAAAAACCAGTATAAAACTTCCGGCGGATGTAGTACTAATTAAATGAATACGTTTAAGTCAATTTCCAGAACTACATTAATTTTCCCCGAAGTAGAGCGACAATAAAATATGGAAAAGTACCTTCCGTGAGACGCACCAAGGTGCAAACCTGGTAATGTATTTCGAACATTTTTCTGATAAGTCTCTCAATTTGCACCGACTATCTTAATTTTCCCGGAACCGTAATAACCACAAAAAGTTTTTTTGTAAATTAATTTTTTTTGTATGTTCCGTATTTCGGATTTAAAAAAATACTTGGTGCAAATGTAGATCATAACGGTTCAAAGTCTATGCCAAATTGCACCGACTACTTCTATTTCCCCCATTAAGTTACGAATATTTTAAGGTTTTCACCCTATTTCACCCGTTTCCGGAGGGTGAAATTACTGATGCTTATTATTAGAGGTGATTTTTAAGCCATACAAAACAATTAGAAAAGTTTTCATGACTACATCTAATTAGTTCCACACTTTTGCAAAAAATCACCTAATTTGACTGTACTAATATTGATGTATGTGTATGAAGCTGTTTACTATTTTCAATTTTACATGTAAATCATTTGCGAAACTCAATCGTGTAGCCCTTCGTAGGTGCGCTAATTTTCAAACTTTTACATTTAATTTTGGCTTCTGGACTGGTTCTAGGTTTAATAAAAAGCGGTACTTGTGATCTTTCAGACAGTTTAAAAGTTTTGCAAAGCAATGTTACCTTTTCACCACCGGACAGGTTTTCGTCTAAGGTTTTTATCGTATTTGCCAACAAATATTTGTTGGTAAAATGAGTTTTTTTTATGTCCATACTTTCTATACCAAAGTTGGTCAAAGGTTCTGAAACATTACAATCTGGTTTTTTATCTTCGTAGTCAGATATGGCAGAGCCTCGGCTGTGATTGCAAACGACATCCACTCGTATGACTTGCACGGTCTCAGGGCTTTGAGTCCTTGAAATTGTGAGACTCTTTCTCCTGCCGGATTTGCGAAAAGTAATTTTCGTGTCTTCTATATCTAAGTCATCGCTTTTAATTTCATCTTTGATGTCTTCCTTAGAGCACTTTTTAAATAATCTCTTGACTTTTGATTCAATGATGCCTGGCCGTGATTTTTTACTACCTTCACCCGTATTCCCGTCAACTTGAATAGCTTTATTTTCTTTTTTATTGTTCAAACTTTGGAGAAATATACTGGATTTTCCTGAAGTGGGTCTTGATTTGTCATTGTTAAATAAGTATTTGACGTAGTCGTCGAAATAGTAGCAGGTAAGTTGTGATGATCTGCCGTCGTCACTGTACTCGACATCATCACTGATGACTTGCTTCACAAACATTCTGTGCTTTGCGGCGTCACTTGGAGATTTGTACTTGAAACTGCTCTTCGAACGTTTAGGCTGTTCGGTGTTTCCTTGAAATTTGAGTGTTTGGACTGAAAGAAATTGATCTTCCGAGTCGGGGTTTTCTTGACTGCTGTCTATTGTATCATTGGTATCGACATTTTCTTCAAGACAATGAAACCTGTTTGTACAAAAGAAAAAGCTATCAGTGTTTATGCATTTTTATGTGCAGTGTTTCTTAACTTACTTCTATTTTACTTTGGTTAAAAACAAACCTGGCATACACATCGGTCCAACGAGGATCTTCTTCATGCTCAGGGTTTATCATTCTTTTCTGACAGTACCTTAAAGGTTTTGCAGCTGGCCCACATGACTTTGTATTTATTTTAGATTTAAACCTTTCTTGAAGATGAAGCCTAGCACACTTCATTTTGTTCCTGCAACAAATACCGACATCAATCACATTGTTGTCCACTAACAACAATCTGGTGTGTGGTGTGTTGCTGGTTTTTGATTAACCATCTTAATCCTCCTTCTATCCATACGAAGGATTAAGAAGGATCATCAAAAAATAACCAAGCCGTTTGTTGCTTGATGAGATTTGTTTGCGAGGAATCGAAGTACTAAATGTACCTTTTTTTTGTACCTTCAAACCAGAACACAGCAATGCGAGCACTACTGCTTGGCGGTAGAGATCTGTATGGTGGTAGTACTTCCCCGGACGAACTCTTTCATAAGACGTTCTACTACTAGCAAACCATCAGTTTCACTTATTAAGAACAATCTTTCAGAAGTTCTTGCTTTAGGTTTAGAGCTTGTCATATATAAATTTTGTTTACTTTAGCTGGAACTAGCTTTAACTGTGTCCTAACATACCTGTAAGTGTGACGTTTTACATTTTTTTTGCTGTAAGCTACATATACATAGCTAAGCTCTGCTTAGCTTGGGGCTAGATAATGTTGTGTGAAATTTGTCCAGCATTTATTTATTTATATTCTACAGGTGTCCTATTTTTCTGTTGTCTTTCTCTGTATTCGATAGGTACCAAAACATCTTTCACCATTTTTCCCTGCATCTTCTCATCCTCTGGAGTCTTCAAGTTCGAGCCCAAGAAGAAAAAGACCGCTTCTTAACTGGTTTTACCCGTCTTTTTATTAACACCGAAGTCAATAGCTATTAATCTCCTCATGGTCGCATCGACCAGCCCATGATCTGTGTCTTACTTATCTTATACAGTGCCGTAGCGATGCGCTACCTACCGCACTTATGGATTACCCAAATAGTACTAGCGAAGCGGTAACTGTATAGTTTTGCAAGCGGCGCGAAATACTTTTCTTCTTGGGTTTTTTGCTCATTAACAATTCTTGAGAAAGCGGAAACTAGAAGACACATGTTTTAAATAAAAGTAGGTACCTTCTAAATATTATTACTTTATCTATGAATGTCCTTTACTAATTTGAAGTGTTTTTTTTTGTTTATGGACATTCGAATGAAATTAATAGCGTAAAGCTATGTCAAGTGCTTTTGAATTTATTTGATTATAACAACCTACGTGGATTTTTGTCCAAGGTACCTACCTCACATTATAGTTGGTTGTTTCACCTATCATTTCACGTGTTGATTATTTCACGTGTTAGTCATTTCGCGTGTTGGTCATTTAGCGAATTTATGCCGATAACCATCATTGGTCATAATGCGTAGGTATTAATCATTGTGAGTCTAAACCTAAGTATGTTACGCTCTGTTCCTGTTTGCGTACAAATTACGAGTATTATTGTTTGTAATGTCCTCAAGCTTTCACGGGCGACGTTTGAAGGCCGCACACGCGATCTCTCCCTCTTTATGAGTTCGCTGTTTACAATCCTTCCATTTACTGCTTCACTAATATGGTAATAACAATTGTGGCCGAGTCCTATTCTTAGAAATTCCAATATAATTCTATATTCTAAGAAAACTTGACTAAGGGATTACGCCAGGAATGGACAACGGCATTCGCTGTTTCAGTGTGTTATACCAGGGTAAAAATTAACCGTAAGTAAAGTAAAACTACCTAAAAATGCAGTCTCGATCTAGGTCAAATACCTAGATCATAAATCTGTGTGCCAAATTTAATTGAAATTGATGTATGTAGTTGTAAACTACTATATAACTATATACTTCACTACTATTAGGTACGTAATTCTTCACCCCGTTGGTTAGTCCGATTGAAATGGTTCTTTCAATGCTGCAGGGAATGACTTCGAGGTGGTCCCGTGAAAGTAAAAAAAAGTCCGTAAAACTTTAAGTTGATGTGAAAAAAGTAGTAGTTGGTACCTTAGATCGCGTGTATTCCCTATATTCTTAGTTCTGAGCGTGCCACTTGTTTATTTTGGAAAATCAACAGAAAAACATAATTATAAATTTTGACCTTATTCGGCGATATTCTGCAATGTGTTTGAAGTCGTAAGAATAAGATGCCAGTCTCTTTTAGTTGGTGTTTTATTAATTGAAATTACAGTGATCATTTTAAATCGTCTAATAAACTAATAGATGAATTTACGCCTGTTCCAATGCGACCAAACATGACGAAGAATCATAGCAACATTTTTCTGATAATCACTACTAGGAATAGTTTATGATGCTGATAACTAACTTCTAGGAAGCGCCTGTTTGGTTCATAAACTGACTAGCACTATCTACTCAAATATTTAAATATATAGCACTATTGTCTTTATTCATAACTCATAAAATAAAACTAGCTTAAAATTGGCATTGTTAGACTCAGCGCAGAGCTTTGTAATTCTTTTGTTTAACAGCTATTCATTTTAGAGGGAATTATGTTGGAGATGTTCTTCTCTCAGAACAATAACAATAGCTAGTTCTAACATCTTCTACATCTGTCCTTTTCTCGCGTTAGTCGCTCACACGGTAGTCGTTTGTTGGTGTGCGTGAAAATTGTGTTCAGCCACAAAATACAAAAAGAGACAGAAGCCTCGCCGTACCCGCCGTACCGTTGAATGCTAATGAAAAATGAAAATGAGGAAAGTCATCGGAAAGATATCTTATACTTAGACTTTGTTCTGCAAGACATCAGAAAACTGATTTCTGTGAGACAGGTAAAAAAAATTTGGTGTCCCTAAAAATTTCAGCCTGCGTAAATCCACCACTGATGATGAGCACTCATGAGTTTCTTGTATGTTTCTAGGAGTGAGTCTTCCTATATCGGCTTGGTATATAATACTCTGTGCACAGACTCAGATCTCTTTTCAGCGGAGGCTTTTGCTTAGTGGTAGACTATAAAAGGAATAGATACCTACAAGCATTGATGTATATATTTAATAAAGTAACGATGCCTACATGTATAGGATTGAAACTTAAAGTGTTATAATTGTTATTGTTTTGTCCTGGTGTACTTAAGGAAGGATGGCCCGGAAGGAAGAATACAAATACTTAGTAAGTAGGTATCATCTGCTTCGAAAAACCAAAGAAACACCATAGAAATCGAAAATGCGAAGCGAACGAAATACGAGCATCTTAATTAGTCGCAAGTAAAACACAAACAAAACAAATTAGAATGACTATTTATTTCACGTTCGGATTGAAAGGACTATTTTCACGTACCTACCTACCGACTCCTAAAGTCTATACTCTGATTTTTTATCTTAGACAATTTTTGTAAACAAAGAAATGTCAACGTGTATCATATGTGTATAAACACATATATGATACACATACATGACACTTATACAACCAGTGACATTTCTTTGTTTACGAAAATTGTCTAAGATTAAAAATCAGAGTATAGGAAATAGCTACTTACCATATATTTTTTAAGGGTTAGATTGAGAGTGGTTTGGCAGAGGTTTGGGGGTCAAAAGGGGTTCAAGTTGACAAAAAGAGACAAACATAACTAGTTTTTTGAAAAGTATTGATAAAGGAACTATAGTGCCGGCAGGATGGTGTATTTGATCTATCAACGTAGCGGTCCACATGTTCTGGGGAATGGCTTCGCCATTGATGCAAAAAATATTCTCTATACTTTTTGGGGAACGAATAGTTTTGATCCTCGTATCTTTAAAATCAAGTTCATATTCTCGTTGGCGCCGATTAGTTCCTTGTTTCAAATTGAACTGAAAAGAGTAGGATTCATTAAACATAATAGGTAATTACTCAATCAAAGAGAAACTTGTTCATTTTCTTATACACTTGTGTTGGACCTTTACTACGAACAAAATGGTAAACGTAACTCTAATTTACCTTCCAAATAAAATCACATTAAGTATCAGTAAACACAACGCTTTATC
This sequence comes from Epirrita christyi, assembly GCA_951392215.1. NCBI lineage: Eukaryota > Metazoa > Arthropoda > Insecta > Lepidoptera > Geometridae > Epirrita > Epirrita christyi. Next base: position 14,478,738 of record OX595833.1, on the reverse strand, counting down.
GTAAAAGTAAATAACACTATCGACACAAAAGAAAAGAAACGCCGAAAAACTCGTTTCTTGAAAAAAATAGCTTAATCGTGATTCAGCGTAATCGTTATTATCGCTTTGCATAAAATTATTGTAACAGAATTCAAACACATTTTCCTTGATTTACTTAACTACCTGCGGCATTAAATATACCCAGCTTTCCAGCCAAATGCCAAACCGTCACGCGATTTTCTACGACATAATCGATCCCATGAATATTTTGCATAGGTAGATGTATCTTCATTGAATTCAAGAACGTATCAAATTTACAGTGTCTCCCTACATTGCACACAACGTCATAATAATACAATGCACAGCTGCTACAATACTAGAAACGAAACGTGCACACAGACGAACGCCTTGGTGCATCGCACACGGACATCTTGGATAACAAAAAATGCATTATTATTACCCCGGCAGCACAAGGACATCGGTATCACCAAACGAATTTGAATTTTAACGCATACGTCTTTGGAGTAGAAATCTAATCCGCAAACAATTTAGCTATTAACTTAGATTTAATTCCAAAATTGTAAAGGTTCATGGGAAACTCTTCCCTTTCTCGGTGGTATAAGGGTATATTATGGATTGTTTTGATGTGGTAAGGAATTTAAGTTTAATAATTGACTAAAAAAAAGTTACGTATCTCTCTAGGCGCCAAATGCATGTTGCGGTGAACTGAGTTTTCGAGTTTAGAATTTTGTTATGAAACTACGTAATAAATATAACTAATGTAGAGTCACAAGTATTATACTAGGAATACCTTAGTGCGTAGAGTAGGTACATATTTAGATATATAAAAAAATACTTAGGTAAGTAGGTATGTATCTAATTCCCGTTTTGCTAGCTAAGTAAACTAGATCTAAGGTACTTAATCATCGTATTTCTTGACTTTTGAAAACGTTCAAAGTTTATTAAAAAGCTCGGAAACTTTGAACAATGCCCTAACCAATTGTATTAAAATACCTTTAGCTGTTTTTGTTCATGATTTCCACTAACTCGTTGTTTTCAATGAAAAATTATAAACAATGAAGGGCTTAACTTGGACAAAAACAAAAGGTAACTTAATTTACTTACCAGAAACGCAATATAGGTACCTACCTACCTAACTGTATTTAACAATAAGAACTTAGTTTATTATTTTAAACATCATAATGTGGTTTGTATGTAGACTATGACATGTGTAGGGTGACCTAGGCAGGGTGTAAGTATTTTAAGCCTTTTTGCACCAACCAAATTGCTAGTAAGTTGTAGCTCTACTTTTGTAGAGTTCGACCGTGGAAGTACTACGCATTACTACCGCCAAGCAGAAGTGTACGCATTGCTATGTTGCCGGTGAAATTGCAGGCACATGAGATTTGCCATCTATAAGTCTCAGGATGACGGGCGCAGTATAATGCCAAGTAGGGCGCGTCGAAGGTAGACGTGACCTAAGTGGTATTGCATTTGTAATGGGCTAGGATTACCGCTTAAGTGGGTAAGCTTATATAAGCTTATATAAAAAATCAAATGAAAAAGACAAAACGGACGTGACAATATAAGAATGTACAAAATACAGGTATCAATGAATATAAAAAGAAAAAAAAATCCTATTCCAAGTGATATCTTTTAGATCTGAAAAGTTGTTAGAACATTTCAAAGTGTGATAATTAGATCAAGTGGACTTTCATATACTCAAAAGATCTTTGTCTGGACCGTTATAAATTACCTACTAGTAAAAATATTTACACTTATTGAATAAGCAGCTTACGGAACACACCTTTGACCTAAGCGGATTCGTCAAACCACTTGCCGTCCATAAAACACTGTGTCAGTCACACTTCTGTCACAATGCAACCTGTCATAGGGTCAAGCTCAACAAAAGCAGGGATAGCTATTGATACACTACCGCATCCTAATCTGTAGACCATTTCCATGACAAAGGTTGACCCCCGGGCTCCGAAATAAACGAAATATATATCTTTCGACGAGTCCTTGATCTGCATTCTATTAGCAATTTTGACGGATTTATTTTGATTGCCTTATAAACTAACTAGTTGAACCACCATCACTCCCTACCAAGTCTATATCCTTCAGGGATAAGGTTATCCTATTATCCTACTAATATTACAAACGCGAAAGTTTGTGAGTATGAATGGATGTTTGTTACTCTTTCACGTAAAAACTACTGAATGGATTTGAGTGAAATTTGGAATAGAGATACTTTACGCCCTGGATTAACACATAGGCTACTTTTCATTACCATCATCATCATCATCAATTTTCATCATTATTCACGCGGGTGAAACCGCGGGGCGCAACTAGTAGTTTCATATTAGTGAAAGAATTTTCAGAATTGGATCAGTAGTTCCATTACCCCCTACATTCAAACTCACAACCTTTACTATACTTCGTTGGTAAGTATTTTATGTATTTGCAAGTATTATTTTATTAGCAAAATTTAAGCGGTTGTCTGGAAGAAATCGCTCTCTGCGATAAGACCTGCCGATTGTAGGATTTAAACTTTAGGTTTATATTAATGGTCTTATTCATAAAAAGTTATCGGACATCTAAAGTCTCTCTAATGTATGGTGGTCAATTTTTACTATTCATAAACGCATATTAGCACTAATACGTTGTTTAGATACACTATAAACTATGGAAAAGTTATGAGAGGCAAGACCCTACTTTAGCGTCTTATAATACGGAAACATGGCCGACTCACAACAGCTGATTTGTATTGTAATTGTGAATTTTGACATACCTAGACATTTTAACGTCAGTATTTCTCACAGCAAAGAATATAAATTTTCACTGAGTACCTACTGACTACTAAAACCATGGCAGCGCTTCGTAGATTGGATGCTGTTGCATTAGTTTAAAATCTAGAAAACCCTCCACGGCGTGCAAAGGTTTACAAAGACCGAAATGATAATTTTTGTTTGGATGACGAGGACTTCAGGAAACGGTATCGCTTTAATAAACCTACGGCGTTATACGTGATAAACCATACGATTCAGCGATGATTACACGCAGATATCGTACCTAACGAGCCCCCGAATATGTTACGTTTGGTCATAGTGAATAAGGGGGCTGGTGCGTCAGGATCTACAGTTGCATCCGAGAGGTCGTGGCACATCTCCAGAACTACAGGTCCTAACTGCAATTAGATGTTTGGGCCGACGTGAGATAAGTACCTACGACTAATCTTAGACTATGAAAGTTATTATACTATATACAGCTACTTCCCTCTTTATAAAATTAATAAAAGTCAAGTCAAGAGTAAAAAACATTTTCATTTATACTTTATTTTTATGATAGCTTAGTTTCGCCTGCAGCACCTCCTCTTTTATTAATTTTAGGGGCAATACTTTTCTGGTGGCGCAACAGACAAGGGGTTAAGGTTGATTAGTTTTTGCTTTTCGTCTGCCATTTGGACCTCGTGCAGTTCTTGCCTGCAGGCAATTTCAACAGTGGCTGCGCACGTGCACCGTTTCCTTTACGAACTCCGTCAAAATAATCTATGAAAGAAAGCGAAATTAAGCATTAGTAAGAGCGAGAACATAAAAACAAAACACCTGAAACTTGGGAACAACTAACAAACAAAATATTGGCTCAAAATTTAATTGTGTTGGTAGTTTAATATCACAGAGTATTTGGAAATGCTAAGGCCAAGAAAATATAAAATTAGGACGTACCCAGCGGCTCAAATAACTAAAATTAGGAAAATTGCAGCACAAACCTTGTCCACATCCAGCCAATTTACACTCCTCTGTCTTTTCTGTCCACTAAGCCCGGCGACAGCTTGCAATTTGTTTAGATAGGTACCATTTTTCATGATCACAAATTCGCAAACTCGGTGATAGCTTTTGAAAGTTCAAAATATCGATGCTGTTACTGTCAAAACCAGAAACAAATAAGAATTTAAACATGTGAAATTTAGCCAATTTGTCTATGGTTTCGTCAAGCAATCATCAAGCAATGAAGTTTTTCGTTTAAATGGCAACATTTTGTTTCTAAAACCTTCTTTAGGTGTATTTTAGTTATCAAAGCTTTATCAAACGATTATGAATAGGGAATTTTTAAATGAGTTTGATAGCCTTATCATACGTTTTAACTAGTGAACGTTTTAAACCTATATTAAGCATTTTTTATGAATAAGACCGTAAGTGTATATCTTACATTGTGTCCTCAATAAAGTATTTTTCATTTCATTCAATGGTTTGTACTTACGTAGGTTTGTATGTATTGGTATATAGGTATAGAGCAGATACGTTTTATTTATTAATTTCGATAATTATTACATGGGTATATAATAAAATCGTGGTGTGTCTGGCCTAAGAACAGATCCCTCCATCTCTTCCCGTGGATGTCGTAAAAGCTGGCTAAGGGATTACACCAGGCGATGGGCAGCAGCATCCATCGGAGTACTAAACACAAATACTGCAATCCACCAATCCACCTACCAAGCGTGCCATGGTGATTATGGCAAATCCCCCCATTGCATTATATGGGGGGCGCCTCGTCCAGCAGTGAACTTCTAAAGACTGCGAAGAAGAAGAGTTATTCTATGTTGGTATTAGGTAGGTATTAGTTTTCACTTCTTTCGTACAATCTCTTAAAATTTACGTACGCCCGGCCATTCTTCTATATCTTACAGATCTCTCTCCATTTAAAGGTTGTCTGAAAGAAAGCTTCTGAGCGTTAAGTCCGTACATTGTACTTTGAATTACCATGTTAAGTTTTGTTTATTTTTTAGTATCTTAATTACTTATATTAAAGTATTTTAGAGTATTCTATTCTCACAAAATTAACCTTGTTCTAAAATTAAGTATACGCTTACATTAAACTTGAAATTTTTGGTTTATGCCTATTTCTCTATTCAAGCTAGGACGAAATTGTTATGATGATAATTTTTACGAAATTCCCAGACTTTATAATGAATTAGTTAATGATATCTGACATTGCACAAATCGATGGTACTATTTTCTATTGAGCTATGCGACCCCTTTGAATACCTTTAGTCGTGCACTGATAAAGCCGGGTGCGCGAATGTGTAGCAGTGAGTAAATAAAGGGATGATATATTGTGAACAGTGATGTGATTAAAAAAAACCATTTCCCTTTGCGCTGTCAAGGTGCATTCTTGATAGTGTTGCATAAGTTCAGATATCGATAAAACAAAACTGGGGGCATAGTACGAGTTTTGATAGTTAAGTCTTGATGGTTCGAATGCGCTCTTGGCAAATAAGCCAGAAAACAAACAATTGGACCGAGTTATGCAGAAGGCAGCCAGGTGGGGCTAGCTGCGGGTCGAAATATGAGCGTTTTTCTAATCGAGCGTTGCACTTCGGCTGCTTGTTGACTTTTTTTAGTTATTACAAAAACTAAAAATAGTTAATAAGTGGCTGTGGTGCAACCTTCGATTAGAAAAGCGCTCATATTTCGGTTTGTAGTTGGCCCCATTTGGCTGCCTTCTGCATAACTCGGCCCAATTTTAAGGGAACTTAGAACGAGTTTTGATTGTTTTAGAAACTATAAGAAGTTTCGTTTCCTTCCATACATTTACTGACAGACAGCGCCCTTAGATTTTTTCTCGTTTTCGCTAGGACGCTGCATCAAGACTTAAGTTCCGCGTGATTTGATCAATCGAACAACGCGATCGAACCTCGCGGCCGGAAGGATTTAGATACTGAATGTCACTTACATGCATTAAAGCCCAAGCCATCATCACCATTAGCTAAAATACGTCCACCGCTAGATTTGCTATAATCACCATGCTTGGCAGGCAGATTGGTGATCTTAGTATTGGTATAAAGTTCTCAGGTGGATGCTAATGCAACTCTCCTGGTATGATCCCATAGACGGGTATTACGACATCTACTGGAGATAAGGGGGCCATTCTTAAACCAGACCGAAGCTCTGGTTCGACTTAAATATTATGTAACTTATTAAATACTATTTAAACAAATTATATGTTTTGCATAGACACTTGTGTCTACTGGGTGAATGCTTACTAGTATTACCTACGTGTAAATGTATAAGTAACTGTTACTTCTTATAGTTTCCAAAAAAAAATCTTTCGAAATTGAATCTTAAACGTCCCAAATCATCGATATCGATAGTTTCTGTCTCTTTCCTTGAGTCTCAGGTGAAGGTAATCGTTGTGGGAACTATTATATCTGTCGCACACAAAAAATGTATCTGTCCCTTTCTTAAATTGTTCACTATAGACAATCTTGTACAGAAAACGTTGAATGCGTTGTCGATTGAAAGGAAACATTATTATGATGGAAATCATACTTTTTTATACAGTACGTATGTGGGGCTGTAGACATAATTAAAGTAGAGGTAAGTGACACTTATTTTTAGCCTTGAGATTTGTACTCTTTTTCTTATAATGTTCATTGAACGAGCGAAGCGAGTTCTCTGAGTCAAGTTGGAAGAATCGGCGTTTGTATGTATGTGTGTATGTATGTATGTATGTTTGTCCGATGAAAACTTCCAAACCGCTAATCTGATCTTCATGAAATTTGGTATGGGGGTAGATAATATTGGTACAATTTGTAGGTAAGGTTATGAGCTATATCGATCAGGGGGTTGCTGAGATATTGGGGTCCAAGAGGGGGTAAAAAAAAAAAAAGTGAGACAGTCAGATCAAGTGGGGTGTTTAATGAAAGCGCTTTGGTTGGACATTTCAAAACTGTTTTTAATAATTATTTAGCCTTAGTAGTTTTCGAGATATTAGGGAAAATAAAAAACGTAAAAACCCAAAATTCTAGGGTACTTCCAGCAATCCCACAATGCTGAAATTTGGTATGCTTGTGGCTTTTGTGACACAACTACAGGGAAAAGTCTGAAATTGAAGAATTTAGAAACATGTACTCCATAAAATAGAAACCAATATAACATCCATTGCTGACCTCCCATTTCTAATAATTTGAATGACGTTGGAGTTCTATGGTTTTCATCAAAAGGACGTTATCAATTAATTCGTCAGGTACTTGATATAGGTACTAACAGGTATGTAGTATAACTAAGCCCCGTTGCTTAGCCCTATTCAAAGGTTATTTCGATGATGTGTAGGAAATTAGAGTAGTTACTGGTAGATCCTGTACTGTACTGGTAGACCTCGAGGGAATTTTTTTCAAAAATAATAGTAGAAATAAGTTTTCATTTAAAAAACCGACTTCCGCCATTTTATTCGACAAAGTGGTGAAAGGATTATTATACTTTTTGAATGCAAATGCTTGGTTTGTTGCTGAAAATAGTAAAATCGCCATATGTATGCCTACAATATTTGAGGAATTCCCTCAATTCCTCATGGATTCCATCATCAGAACTGGATTCTGAAAAAAATGGGACCAATCTGGAAGTAGTATATCTATCCAAATGTAAAAAGAATTTTCCAAATCGGTTCATAAACGCCGGAGATATGCGGTAACAAACACTAAAAAAAAAAAAAAAAATATAACCGAATTGAGAACCTCCTCCTTTTTTGGGAAGTCGGTTAAATATGGAAATTACTTAGTTAAGTAGTCGGGTTGATAAAGGTGTTATCGCGAGGTCTCAGTTCGGGGCGAACCACTAGTTTAATTAGTTTGTTATTAATTTATATCAATTCACTAGCTAACCCGTTCGCGACTTCGTCCGCGTGGAAGAAGATAATGCGGCCGCAGTGAAACAAACAAACCCCTACAAACCCTAAAAACCCCTACAAACTCCTACAACCTCCTTTAACCCTGTTTTTAATTTGTGGGTCACATTTTTACCTTGATGTCCTGAAAATATTGAAATCTCAACAAACACACCGTGAAATAAACCTTTGAAACGACACTACACTTGAGTTGTTCAATTTAAGGGTCAAATTTTAATCTTGAGTTCCTGAAAATATTTTAATCTCAACAACTACACCATGAAAGTAACTTTTACTGCATCAAAATAAACTTAACCAACAGGCCAAACGCAAAGTCTTTTTTTTTTTTCACAAATAAAACGTTTCCGTGCATGTTTTCAGGAAAATTTCAGGAATCACTGAAACATTTGTTTGTTAATTTCATTTAAGGAATCTACATGTGAAATTGCAAGCATCTACTACTAACCGTTTCCGAAAACAGATCATTTTTGTTTTACATTAAAATCCCTTTTTCGAACTTTCCAAATTCCTTTGTTAGTACACCCCTACACTCTAAAAGGAATACACTCTCCAAATTTCAAGTCTCTACGACCAGCGGTTTAGGCTGTGCGTTGTCACTCGGTCAGTCAGTGAGTCAGTCAGTCAGTCAGCCAGTCAGTCAGGACTTTGCCTTTTATAATATTAGATGTTTTCATTAGTAAAATATTTATATGCATTCACAATTATTTATACTATACCATGATACAATAGACTAACAACTAGTGTGATAAGTTACACTATATACTTATTATAGTAATTTAGAACTAGTGGTTCACCCCGAACTGAGACCTCGCGACCTTTATCAGCCCGACTACTTAACCAAGTAATATCCATTTTTCTATTATTATTTTTGAAAATTTTCACCTCGAGGTCTACCAGTACAGTACAGGATCTATCAGTAACAACTCTAATTTCCTACACATCATCGAAATAACCTTTGAATAGGGCTAAACTACGGGGCGTAATACTACATACCTGTTAGTACCTATATCAAGTACCTGACGAATTAATTGATAACGTCCTTTTCACGAAAACCATAGAACTCCAGCGTCATTCAAATTCCTAGAAATGGGAGGTCAACAATGGATGTTATATTGGCTTTTGTTTTATGGAGTACAAGTTTCTAAATTCTTCAGTTTCAGACTTTTCTCTGTATTTTGGACACAAAAGCCACAAGCATACCAAATTTCAGCATTGTGGGATTGCTGGAAGTACCCTAGAATTTTTGATTTTTACGTTTTTTATTTTCCCTAATATCTCAAAAACTACTAAGGACAAATACTTATTAAAATAGTTTTGAAATGTCCAACCAAAGCGCTTTCATTAGACACCCCACTTGATCTGACTGTCTCACTTTTATTTTTTTTACCCCCTCTTGGACCTCAATATCTCAGCAACCCCCAGACCGATATAGCTCATAACCTTATTTACAAATTGTACCAATACTATCTACCCTCATACCAAATTTCATGAAGATCGGATTAACGGTTTGGAAGTTTTCATCGGACAAACATACATACATACATACAAACAAACGCCGATTCTTCCAACTTGACTCAGAGAACTCGCTTCGCTCGTTCAATTACATCATGGACGTTTTAATGTTCCTTTTATACGTACAAACGTTTGTCAAGTTTAGATACTACAACATGACAAAATGCTATATTTATTTATCTTTATTGTTACCGAGTTTTTTTTTTTTTATTATGAAAGTCTCGACTGAGCTTACGTGTTTGGGCCTTTTGGGGTAGAGACTCTGGGTCCATAGGGTACAGGGGACCGTATACACTTGTAATAGCTGTATTAATAAATCTGTAAATAATTTTATATTATTTACTTCATTATCTTGACTACTTGTGACTTTGATAATGATATCTGATTACATGTTTACTGTGATAATAAAGTACTTATTGCATTTAACTGATGTGAATGCCTGTAAACATATTACTAATATGAAACTTCATTATGAAAAAAAAATCTTAACATATCTTACTACGTTTAGGTAATTATTACGTGAACATTGCTGGTACAAACTTTATAAAAAAAAACAACTACACAATCGTTAATGTGGCTTAGAAGTTTGCTATTAAACATAAGACTTATCTTCTGCGGAATCACCAATTTCAATCATATTCTTCTTACATCTAGATAATAAAATAATAAATTTGAAGTGGAAGCGCAAAAGCACGTATTTTAAAACATTAAAAATACTGCAGTTAGGTTAAAATTCAACAATAGTTGAAGACAAGCATTCCAGCTATCGTTGACTTTGTCGGGTTCTTTGTTTACATCAAAGGTACCGACGATACGCTTGTTTGCCTTTTGGGCATTAAAAATCGATTTCTATGTGAGATTTATCGGTTGCAAATTGATCGCTAATGGTTTATTCACTTCACAAACTTAACATCGGCTAAGTTTTTAATAATATAAAGTAATTATTATAAGTACCTATAAATAATAATAATAATAAACGCTGGACATTTCACGCAACATTATCTAGCCCCAAGTTAAGCAGAGCTTGTGTTATGGGTACTAGATAACTGATATACTTAATACAATACATTACATAGATAGATATTTATTATTGTACATAGAAAATACCCAGAACACCTATCTGCAGATCGTACAAATATTAGTTCCGAGGCGGGAATCGAACCCGCAACCTCCTGCGTCGCAGGCGAACCTTCGCCCGCCGCGCCACAGAGGTTGTCAAATGTGCTGGTGCATACTGAATAAATAGCGCATCATTAATAAATTTGGTGTTAAAAGCAGTAATTAATGGAAATCAGAGGAAGCTCAACAAAAGTAACAATTGAAACAAAACAAACTCGATAAACATTGGCATAACAGTAAAGGTGAAAAGATTTACCCGGTGCTCGAGGGTGGGTTACACCCGGCCGCTACGACGGTGTCAGCTCGACTACAGTGAGAATATCGTATAATAACTACCTTTGAACCGGCAAAGGCATGTCCATAATTGGGTCAACGCAAAAAGCTAACAAAGTTACCCGGAAATTAAGTTGAATTGTTAAACTCCGTCTATACAGTTTTTCGTAGCCTCGTAGCTAGTTGACAATGACTTAATTAACCCGATTATAGCAACATCAAAAATATTCCTTCTCTAGTGTCCCTGAGAACCAGTGTGGTAATAGGAGTCCATGTACATACCGCAAGACAAATACTGGAAGTGATTAGGTTATTATTATTATTAATCCGCAGATTCGCTCGCGTGGATCTATGATTGTGTAAAATATAGGCTACTTGTTCTTTTGATAGGTACTCTATATAACTTTGACGACCTCTGTGGTGCGGGGCGGGCGAGCAGCTGGTTGAGATGCGAGAGGTTGTGGGTTCGATTCCCGGCACGGGGCAAATGTTTTTATGATCTGCAAATATTTGTTACGGGTCTGGGTGTTAAGGCACCACGGTACTCGTAGTTCCTGATACCCACGGCACAGGGAATCCTAGTGTGGGATCAGGACTACGTATGTGTCTGTTGAGTGTTATGTTATGTTTGTGGTCGCCACTTGAGAACCGTTATTCCCCAATGGTTGTCAGTTTTGCGACCTTATATGTCCTGCCTATTGCCATTTTAACTTGCTAATTCTAGAGCTATGTCGGTAATCTTGGTTCATCTATATACGGATTTGCGACACCTCAGATATCACGTAGTGAAAAGCATTATGAAAGTCGCAAGAAGTCTGTGTATGGAGGCGGCTGAAAACCGTTTGTTGTGGCATTCTAGGGGGGAGGCTTATGTCAAGCAATGGACTTCTACAGGCTGATGATGATGATGATGAAAAAAATCATGCCTTAATTAATAGTGTAGTGCAATTAACACAAGCTCTGCTTAGCTTGGGGCTAGATGTTGTATAAAAAAAAAATGTGCTCGGTGTGAGCTTTTAGGGACTTGGAGTGACCGTAGGGTATGTTTAGCCTAAAACTAAGGGAACTGCACCACTTTTTCATGGCACCATTCGAAAACGTTCCTTGTGTGTAATAAGGAATATATTATTTTGACGTAATGGAATAGTGGTGTGTTCAGTCATGTTCAGTTTTACATTAGACGCACGCTACCTAATACATATACTACCACACAATATTATGTGGCATTGCCAGCTGTTTGTGCGACAAAGCTATGCAATTTCTGAAAGGGGTTTTGCACTATTTCCAGCAATGACCTATAACTAATATTTGCATTTTTGATCATTTTTAACCGACTTCTCAAAAAGGAGGAGATTCTCAATTCGGTTGTATTTTATTTTTTAATTTTTATGTTTGTTACCTCATATCTCAGTCGTTTATGAACCGATTTGGAAAATTATTTTTTTATTTTAATAGGTATACATTCAAAATACAAAATGATGATGGAATCTGTCAGGAATTGAGGGAACTCCTAAAATATTCTATATGCCTTTAATATTTTAGGAGTTCCCTCAATACATAATTAGCGATTTTGGTATTTTCAGCTACAAATCAAGCATTTGCATTCAGAAAGTATCATTTCGTGATTTAATGCTTTCACCACTCTGGTTTTTCACCATCAAAATATTTCCAGATATTTAGACGAATACAATGGCGGAAGTCGGTTTTTTAAATGCAAAGTTATTTAGTAAATAAGTAGTTTCCTCGCAAAATTGGATTCGAGACTACAAACACGAACTGTATTTCCAAAAAACTTATTTTGATCAACACGAGGTTACCGGTAGGCGCTTACGCCCTTTTATATATACGAACGAAGTTTGCTTCTTGTTTGGCTATTATTACATCAAACTCCATGAAGTTTTATGCACATGACACTAATATTCCAGTCTATAATAAATTTACGGTCATTTTCCCTTTACTTGTGCTATAAATTAAAGTTGCCTTTAATGATTCTAAGTCAATGGAAAGTACCCTATAGGATTTGATTCCCTTAAGAGTGTAAAAATATGCTTCTTATACAGCCGTAACTTTTGATTGCGTTGACTAAGGGCCGGTTTTTTGATCCGTAGTTAACTCAACCAATAGTTAAATATGGCAACCAATGGTTAAATTTCGGCAAAATGCGTTTTTTGATCAATGGTTAGCTTCACCAATGGTCAAATAATTAACCATTAGTTGAAAAAAGTAACTACCCAATGTCGGAGAGTTAACAATATGGCGGCTGGTAAAACCAACCCCTAACAGATGTTTTGTGAAAGTTTGCTTGTTGTCAACAACATTTTATTTCTCAGATAATAATTATCATGAATTTAAACATAGTTAGATACCTACTATGATGTTACGTCGGAAAGTTTGTCTTTAAACTAAATACCATTTACGAAACCATTCAGAACATAATAAACTTTTTTGGAGAGTTTCTTGAGAAATTTTTTGATAAAAAACATTTGGGCACCAGATGTAACCGCTTCTTTAGCAAGAGTGTCAGCTAATTCATTGCCCCTGTATTCTTTCTAAACAGTTTGACAGATTTGACACTAGACTGTCAAAAAAGACATTTAATTTGGTATCGTTCACTCATTATGGCCAGTGTTGTCACAAATAAAAATATTACCCACAAAAAACTGCAGCTATTTTTAGTAAATGATTTCTCATTACACTGGCAATATAATAACCAATGGTTAGATTTGACTGTAGTTAAAATAGACATTGAAAAACGTAAAAGCCCTTTAACCATTGGTTGACGATTTGACTATAGTTAATCTAACAAATGGTTAGACTTTTAGTTACTACGGCTCAATAAACCGGCCCTAAGAGCCAATTTCACCATACTCTTTTAGTTAGTAAATGTCTTGTTAAATCTAACCATTGGTCAAAGTGACAGGTAATCTTTGAACACATCTGTCAAATAGCATTGGTAGCTTCACAGTTGTTTAAATCGCCTGTTATTTGTTGGTGAAATCAAACCTTAGAAGTTTGATTTTTTCACAGCTCTGAGAGATTGCAGACTTAAGTATTTGATATTAACTTCAATACCTGAACGCGTTCCTGAGAAAAAGGACAGACAGATAAACAGACGGACAACGAAGTGTACCTATAAGGGTCCCGTTTTTTCCTGTTGAGAAACGGTACCCTAAAAACCAGCGTGAACACACCTCTATATCTAGCGTGCTCACACACATATTTCCTAGTATAGTGTCCTACTTTTTTATCAAACACGTGTTTATAGCCTAGGCTCATGCTAGGCAGAACTTGAACTAGCAATGTGCCGTGTTCAGAATTGGTGGCAAACCACGCAATTTTTCGATTACGTATAACTTTGTTAGTTAATTTGTTTATTTTTCTGGTGTTAGGTAGTACATTGTAATACAAGGGAAAAATAAAGCTTTTTTGAATATAGAGTAGAGCGAAAGATTATAAAAAAGAATCCAGAGTAGGACAAAGGGTAAATAGAATCCTGAGCGCAGCGTTGGATTCAATTTCAATACACGTTGCTCGACGAAAAATAATTTTCCGCCCGAGTAATAACTCAACTTTTCATTTCCCTCATTGAGAATAAGTAGCTGTATTGAATTAAATAAACAGTATGCTTATTCATTAACCTTACCTTCATCAACAAATAGTAATAGTAAGTACTTGTCTATTTTTAATTTTCATTAAAATAAGACGGTAAAACATTTTCAGAATAACTTTTCATTTAAAAAACCGACTTCCGCCATTGTATTCGACAAAATAATTTTGGATGAAAAAAAAAATGATGAAAGAACCATAGTGGTGAAAGGATTATGATACTTTCTGAATGCAAATGCTTGGTTTGTTGCTGAAAATATCAAAATCGCCATATGTATGCCTACAATATTTGAGGAGTTCCCTCGATTCCTCATGGATCCCATCATCAGATCTGGATTCTGAAAAAAATGGGACCAATCTGGAAGTATATCTATTCAAATAAAAAAAGAATTTTCCATATCGGTCCATAAACGCCGGAGATATGCGGTAACAAACATTAAAAAAAAAAAAAAAAAAAATACAACCGAATTGAGAACCTCCTCCATTTTTGGGAAGTCGGTTAAAAAGATGGGGAATTTTACTCGCTTTTCCACTGTGAAAAATCTTTATAGGTTTTGTTATATTTATCACTGGATTTCTCGAGCATTAACGTGCCCAATAATTGCTTGGGCAGTTTCTTTTAATTCTGGCGGGGCCTCATCAAATCATCTCTATGATAGAGATAAACGGTATTTTGAGTAGATAGTAAACATGTAGTAAACACAAATTGTAAATTTTGTAAATAAAACGAAAGAAAGCGTGGCATGCGATCTTCACTTGTTAGTTCTTTTTTTAAATTAATTTTCAGAGAAAGTAATAGGCCAGTATCATTTTGCGGACTTGGTGATAAAAACTTTTTGTACTTATTTGGGCTTTACCCAAAATTAAAAATAAAACAGCACGTTATCAATGGATTTGTATAAATACATTTTCGGACTCTTCCCGCTATTTTCGAAAAGAGACGTCACCTACTTTTTAACCGACTTCACAAAAAGAAGGAGGTTCTCAATTCGGTTGTATTTTTTTTTCTAGTGTTTTTAAGAAGTTATTTTTGGTGGAATTTTACCCAATGTAGCGTTAAAAAGGGCAAAAGTGTAGTGAAATGAAATGGAAGTGTATTGCGTGACTTTTCAAATTGGTGGAAATTGTCCACCAAAGTTCAAGTAATTCTGCCACCGTTTTACTAAAACATGACTTGACTGTCACTTTGATGACTTGGAACGAGTGTAACGTTGCAAATTAAAATTAATTTATTAAAACTTGAAACTTGCAAATGCACAAGCCGTGCGATGCCAATTAAGAAGAAAAAAAAAACATTTTCATCCTACCATCTCGGAAAGAGTATTTTTGCTATTCGATATCTGAGTGCAAAAACCGTTTTTATCCGCTAGAGGATAAAGTAAAATTGAATTTAGAACATCGTGTGCACTAAGCTTGTGAATTCAAAAAATCATAAAGCCTATTTACTTTTACCTCCATGGTGCCGAATTTATCATACTACCTTTTTAAATTTGTTAAAAACTTAGACACGGAACCTTCTTAGTATATTACTATTTTATTAATTTGCTTTGCTTTACGCGCGCCATTTTCTTTCACGTCATATTGTTAAAACCTTAGGTTAAAAACAAGAAACTTGAAAACAAGCGAAAACCCTAAAATGAGTGATTCTAGCGACGAAGTTTATTTGAAGATTGACTGAAACTGTTAAAAATGCGCAAAAGTATCATGTGATTGTAAGTGTTTATTTGTTTGGATTAAGTCATTTCCTCGGTGGGATGAAAAGTTACGTGTTGCACTCGAGTGCAAAGATTTTTCACCTCGTGCTCTTTTGATTCCCTCGCTAACGCTCAGGATTCTAATTAGTTAATCACTCGCTACGCTCGTGATTAAATTTTAGAATCCTTCGCTTGCTCGGTCATCAAAACTGAGCACGCGGTTAAAAAGTAACTTTGCACTCTTGTATAACAAATAACTATTTCTTCCCGCTCAACACGTTATAGTTACCTAAAAATATCCAGTAGGCATGGGTCGAGTCCATTCAATGAGTAACAAACAACGTCATAAGATACGAAAAATCCAAAGACTGACACGATTGAGTAGGTACATTTCATTTCATTGCCAGCTTTTATTACTACCATATCTGCATATTTTATATTGACAAAGTTTAGTACAATTTTGTATGAGGTATAGGCAGACTTCACACTTACCTACTCTCTGACTCTATACTTTAAATAAAAACATAGAAAATAACAGTGCTTAAAATATTTGAAACATAAGCAACGCGGTGTCCATGTTTCAAAATGGATTGTAAACATAAATTGCAGGAAAAAACGCGACCACCCAAATTCTGACCATGGTTTAACATCTCGCTCGTTCTCGCAAGCAACATCTGTCTCACTCTTAGTCGTCTTACAATAACTAATTTGTCTATTATTATTATCTTTGCCATTTATTGGGGTGGACTTTTTACTAGCTCGTAAATATAGGTACCTATCTTGTTCATCAGCTGGTAGTCATCCACGGTGGATTCCTCCCCATAGCATGCATAGCGTGCAATGGGGGGATTTGCCATAATCACCACGCTTGGCAGGCGGATTGGTGATCGCAGGGTGAATGCTGCTGTCAATCCCTTTGCGTAATCGTTTTTTACCAAAGATTTACATTATCCAACTAATATTAAAATAAATGGGGAGACACTTGATCTTGTCAAGTCTACCATTTTCTTAGGGCTTAATATTGATGCAGGGTTGCAGTGGGCACCACAAATTGTGGCTCTTGCTGGTAGACTTAGTTCCGCTGCATATGCAGTTCGTATAATAAGGCAGCTTACTGATGAAGCTACAGCTAGGCTTGTTTATTTTAGCTACTTCCATAGTGTTATGTCATATGGTATCATACTGTGGGGTAAAGCAGCAGATATCCAAGCTATTTTTGTCTTGCAAAAACGGGCAATACGTGCCATTTATAAAATGAAGTCGCGTGACTCCTTGAGAGAGCGTTTCAAAGAAATCAATATTCTTACAGTAATATCGCAATATATCTATGAAATATTATTACATACACATAAACACTTGGATAGTTTTATGATAAAAAGTGACGTGCATGGTATTAACACGAGAAATAAACACAAACTAAATATACCAAAATTTCGATTAAAGAAAGTAAGTGGGTCTTTTATGGGGAATTCTGTACGGTTCTATAATAAACTTCCAGAAGGTGCATTTAAACTTCCTATTCGAAGATTTAAATCCTACATAAAGATGAATCTAATTAAGAAAGCGTATTACACTCTTGATGACTATATTAATGATAAAGCCGCGTGGCCTGATGTCGCTCTGCCCCTCGACTGCTAAAATGGAAATTTGCAATATCTGTACTTACCTATTTACATGTTTGTATTAGATTATTATTTATAAGTATAACAAGCGTAGCGTGTGCAGTCTTGCATATTTTTGCTGATGTTTATTTACTTTTGACTACCTTCCTAAGGTTTTTAAGTTCTCATTTACTATGTATCAGCAACTCCTTGCTCCGAGGCACCACACAGGCGCTTCTCACCTAGTGGTAAGACGGACCATTTATGTAAGCCAAGCCGAGTTTGTTGCCTGATTCTTCTAGGCTTGGTCGCGTTGGAACAGGAGTAATTTAATTTTATATAAGACGATTCAAAATGATCCTTGTGATTTCAATGAATAAAGTTCTTTTTGACTTTGACTTTGACTTTGATTTAAATCTTTGCTTTTTACGACATCCATAGAAGAAAGTGGAGGATTCCTATTCTTAGGTGAGGCTACCACGGCTTAAGTACCTATAATCATCATCATCATCACCAGCCTGTTTACGTACACTGCTTGACGAGGCCTCCCACATTGTTTTTTTTTAATTGGATAAAGATAAAGATAATTTATTTGTTTTGAATATGGTAATTTTATAAAGATGGTCATAATTCACACGTCCAACATACTCAGTCATACAGTATGACATACAAATAATTTAGTTCCTATAAGTAGGTAATTGGTAGATAGTAGATACATCCATTACCATGTCATTATAATAGTACCTTAATAATTAACAATTTTAAGAATTTTTGGAATGCGCATTGTAATAAAAATTAAGAAATATATGTCAAAGAGATAAAAATAAAAACAATACAATTTTACAACATAATACACACAGAACAATATAATTTTACATGTCAAGAAATTCTTCAATTGAATAGAAACAATTTATAGATTTATTGGATTTGCCATAATCACCACGCTTGGCAGGTGGATTGAGTGATCGCAGTTGGTGATAAGTACTCGCATGGATGATGATGCCCATTCCCTGGTGTAATCCCTTATTCAGGCTTTTACTATATCCACGGGAGGAGAAGGAGAGGTCTATTCTTACGCCGGACACACTACGGCAAGTAAGTAAACTTATAAGCGTAATTTAATATGGCTGACACTTTCTCAGATCCCTAAAACTACAAAGCCTGAGTAAGTATAACCATGAAATTTGGAATGAATGTACCCAAATAAATTAAACAAAAAGTTTGTATGTTATTGTAGATATTTATTGTGGTTTAATAAAAAAATAGCCCTCTTAATATCTTAGTGGGGACGAACGCTACTAAAACCTTCCCGCTTGCCCCTTCGGGGACGAGCGGGAAGTTTTTTTCCCGCTCGTTCCCAGTGGGGACGAGACGTGGGGACGAGCGGGAATAACCCGTTCTTTTGGGTTCTTTTCGGCTTCTAGGTGCTCAGTGCTCACTAAGAAAACATTTTACGAAATGCCACCCCTAAGAGGGGGTTTAATGTTTGTATGAAAAAGTTATAGAGCCCAAATTGAATCTTACGACGACGCGTTCTAATAGCATTTTTACATTGGAATGCGAATATAGAAGCCGATGCAATTTTGAAAAGTTCGGTAGGCTTACCTTTCTAGGGCTGCCAATTGCCATGTTTTTTAAATATGTTTATCTACTCTCATACTGAAATATAAATATTATAAAACTAAATCAAAACTAAAATGACAGTCTTCAGGCACATGCCATCGAAATAAATTTAAAAAATTACATCAAGATACAGCTCTTCTATGGACTACTGTATCATAATATAAATTTTTTCCATTACGATACAACTTCACTTGGACCAAGGAGGTTGCATTGCAATGCAGTTTTTCTATACATAATCTGTGGACGCGGCGCAATAACACGCTCGCTCGTATGGATTTTGGCGCTAAACGTTTACAAATAAATGCAAATATAAGCTGTAATTTTACGCAAAATTCATTGTCAAATTAGTTTTTGTTTTAAAAAATGTCTGAAAACGCCAGTAGCGATACTGAAGAAAATTTTACACAATCGGATATTCTCGAAGCTGCAACGAACAAATAAACCTCTTACCGGCGAAATCTAGAAGGTATTATAATAAATGTTACCAAGACTTTAAAATATAATATTAACTATTTCATGAGATTAGATAAATTAGTGTATGAAACTACACATAATTTGGTCTTAAAACACTCGTGTGATGCTATAAACTCACACTCGTGTTTTAAGAACCCTTATTATGCAACAGTTTCATAAACTACTAATATCTACAACAAGGTTTTTAAAATACTCTACGTAAAAGTGGGGTCGCTTCTGTAACCTATAAAACTACGCTTGCTAAGGTGTGAGTCGTAAAAAACTGTCGGTTTTTGATGTGGTAAGCGGTAAACATGCAATGTTTTTGTGACGTTTTCATACCATATCCATAATTATATCATTACCATCATCACCAGTCTGTTTACGTCCAGTGCTAGACGAGGCCTCCCCTGGAATTTGCCATAGGTAATCACCAGGGTGGTGGATTGGTGATCGCAGTTTGGTGTTAAGTACTCAGGTGGATACTGCCCCAGCCCTTGGTGCAATCCTAAGGATTTTACTACATCCACGGGAGGAACAAGAGGGATCTATTCTTAGGCCGAACTCATCACGGCTATTTTATTATATACCTTATTTATCGATTTTTTAAAAGAGGTTTTGAAGGTTGTACCTTCAAAACCTCTTTTAATTAATATGACATACCATTTTCAACTTTAAGCAAAGGTTTGATATATTTTTTTGAACTCCATTAACTAGGCATGTTTTTGTAAGTAAAGGCGATATGCCTAGTAAAGATACTATGAAGTATGGCTGCGGTCGAGATAATAGCGAAGCAAACACGAAAGCACGGCAGATATAACGACCTACTTAAAACTAACGTTTTATTACTCCCGTGAATGAAAATTTCACATGAAATAAACATTTTTAACGGTATTTGCAGTTCATGGGACCCGGCCGTGCCTTATGATCTAGCTAACGTCTGCACGTGGCTTTACCCGCTTGGAATCTTTGTACATTCAAATATATTTTTCATCCCACCATCTCGGAAAGAGTATTTTCGCTATTCGATATCTGTGTGCAAAAGCCGTTTTTATCCGCTAGAGGATAAAGTGAAATTGAATTTAGAACATCGTGTGCACTAAGTTTGTGAATTCAAAACATCATTAAACCTATTTACTTCTACCTCCATGGTGCCGAATTTATCATACAACCTTTTTTAATTTGTTAAAAACTCAGACTTGGAACCTTCTTAGTGTAATACTTTTTTTTAATTTGCTTTACGCGCGCCATTTTCTTTTCATGTCATATTGTTAATTGAAAACAAGTGAAAAACCTGAAATGAGTGATTCTAGCGACGAGGAAGTTTATTTGACAAACAGAATTGACTGAAACTGTTAAAAATGCGCAAAAGTATCTTGTGGTTGTAAATGTTTTTTTTTGCATTAAGTCATTTCCTCGCTGAGCTGGGATGAAAAGTTACGTGTTGCACTCGAGTGCAAAGATTTTTCACCTTGTGCTCTTTTGATTCTCTCGCTAACGATCAGGATTATAATTTTTGAATCCTTCACTTGCTCGGTCATCAAAATTGAGCACGCGGTTAAAAAGCAACTTTGCACTCTTGTATAACAAATAACTATTATACTAAAACATTTCTACAAATACCCTACACTACACGACCATCCTGTAGTCTTAGTGTACCTACATTCAAATAGATACACACACAGACATACAAAAAAACACCGACAGATTCTACGAACCAAGACCAAGGAAGAACACGCAGTATGATGGATGCAACATGGACAACAAAAGCCTGTTAGAGCATTACTCCTTGACTGCAGATATTGTATTACTTATTGTAAATATTGTCATCAGGCGTTAATGTACGTGTCAGTAAGTTTTGCTGTGTTTTGTTTAGTCTGTAGTAGTTAAATTAAGCGTGATGTTATTTATTTTTATTTGAGTGTCATCTATCAGATTTGGAGACCAAGGTCCGTACCATGAGCTAAAAAACTATTACAAAATATCGGTTCCATGATGTCCGCAGCTATATTTAAAGGCAAAGTAGCAGAAGGTCTATAGACTTCTGCGATTAAAGTTATTCAATGATGATGTATGGCAACGACGACCTGATATTTTGTACTGAATAGTTTTTGATTTGAATCGCTATAAGAGCTCATGGTAAGGCCTCAAGATTGCTTCCCTCCACTCTGTCTCCACTTCAGGCGGTACGGTACCGGGTACTGCTTATTATTAGACAAAAGTTTATGGGACGCGAAAGGCATTGAGTTACTCGTTAAATAGAAATAGAAAAGCGGTAAAACTAAAAACTGCACGGTCCTGCAAGATGCAGGGGGAAGAGGGGTATGATGGTACATTTTCGCATATTTTCTTCACCTTATTTTAAACTAAGCATTTTAAAATTATAAAAAAATACATTTGTTTTATTCATAACGAGCTCTTTCATTTGATTATTAAAGTGATGCATTCGACATTCGTTTTTTGTTTGCCCCCAAAATGAATTCCCGAAATCAGAATTTGACGACCTCTGTGGCGCGGTGGGCGAAGGTTCGCCTGCGACGCAGGAGGTTGCGGGTTCGATTCCCGCCACGGAACAAATATTTGTACGATCTACAGATATTTGTTCAGGGTGTTCTGGGTATTTTCTATGTATATTAAAAAATATCTATCTATGTTATGTATTGTATTAAGTATATCAGTTATCTAGTACCCATAACACAAGCTCTGCTTAGCTTGGGGCTAGATAATGTTGTGTGAAGTGTTCAGCATTTATTTATTTATTAATTACTAGTTGCGCCTGCGGTTTCACCCGCGTGAATAATGATGAAAATTGATGATGATGATGATGATGAAAAGTAGCCTATGTGTTAATCCAGGGCGTAAAGTATCTCCATTCCAAATTTCACTCAAATCCATTCAGTAGTTTTTACGTGAAAGAGTAACAAACATCCATACTCACAAACTTTCGCGTTTATAATATTAGTAGGATAGGATAGTAGGATTTATTCATTCATTTATGTACGCTATACGTCCGCGATTGGGTTACCTAACTCTATATTAACTACCAAATTATTATTTTTTTGAAAATAAGCTCTTACAGACGTACTAGACATACACATAGACAGACAGACACCTAAGTGACCCTATAATAGTTCCGTACGGAACCCTAAAAATCGAGGTTAGTATGAAAAAATAGTGTAATTTATTAGCTCGTATAATTAATCAAAGTCACGGGGCGGGCGGCGTGAGGCGTCTGTCTACTATCGTCCGCAGGCACCAATTACTGCATCGCTGCAGTTCGCGTCATGCAATATCGCGTTTATATCGCGATTGGGGTGACCATCAATGTTGAAAATAGATAACAGTTTATACCTAAAAGCACAACAGAAGCCTAGAACCTAGAACCTTACCTGCCAAGAGGTGTACGTGCTAGTAGGCTAAATATGTAGGTATTTAGGCCACGTCTAGTGTTTCCAATTAAAGTTATAAATTCATAAAAAGTTAAATTTTTAAATATATGTATGTTTTTTAAATTTCAGTTCTGTTTTCAAAATTACCAATCACCGGTACGCATAATGACGTAGGTATAAGAGCGAAACGACTGTAACCCTCACCCCCTTTATATAATGTTTTAAATCTTTTCTAACCTGTTCCAATCGCCCTTACCTAACCTTTATATTACCTTCTGTAGAGCTTACTTTATTTTAAACCTATTAAATATCCTTATTCTACCTAAATTTTGTTTGTCATGATCTAAAAGATTGGCGTATGATTTAGTGGTTTCAAATCTTACGTTGTGAAATCTTTTGTTAGGATATTTTCAACGAGAAGCCTCAAAAAGACATTGCATCAAGGGTATTTAGATATTTATTATTTTATTATTACTGTATGTATTAAGAGCTACTAGGCCGAGGACAACTTTAATATCTTATCAGTGGAAAGACACACACACAGGAATACGAAAAAATACACAAAAACACAGAGGTATAGGAAAGAAGGAGAAAGGTATACAGGGAAGACAAACTTAGAAAACTTAAACAACTAAGGAGAATAGTAAAGTACGTGGTGTAGAGTCGTTATTTTTCTAAAATGATACCAAGCCACGGTAACATCAATTCTATTAAGACAAACTTGTCTAGGAGAAATCCTTTTTCTACAGGATCTAGATAATCCTAAAAATATTTTATGATGATTATTTATCTTATCATCATCATCATCACCAGTCGTTAGACGTCCAATGTTGGACAAGCCCTCTCCCATTAAGAATGCTATTGGAAAATTTTCCATAATCACCACGCTTGAAAGGCGGATTGGTGATTGCAGTATTGGTGTAGAGTGCTCAGTTGGTACCTAGAATAATAACTAATGGTTGGTAGTACTCTTTTGGTGTTGAGTATTTATCTATTGTGTTTAATTTACAATTGACAGCAAATGGGTACATTTTTCATTTGTTTTTATTTTTGTCCCTTCGTATTAACGTTGTGCGAAAGTGCTTAATTTGGTATTCAGGTACAAATCCCACCCTCCCTATCTCGCGACAGGTTTGTAACAGGCGTAAATTGTGCGATCATGGCTGTCAAACGTCGCTTTTGTCATACAAAAGTTACCATATTTGACAGCCCTGATTGCACAATTTACGCCTTCTGCAAACCAGTCCGCTACATTATAGAGAATAGCCCTGCCAGAATGACACAATATAAAATAGACGAACAAATATATAGTAACAATTCCGCTCCTCTCCAACGAAAACTCTGAAAGAATTCGACACGTGTTTCGCCTCTCAACGAAGCATCCTCAGGAAACAGTAGGCTCATTGCGTGCTCCCTACTGTGCTGTGGCTCCTGTGTTTCCTGAGGATACTTTGTTGAGAGGCGAAACACGTGTCGAATTCTTTCAGAGTTTTCGTTGTTTGTTACTATATATTTGTTCGTCTATTTTATATTGTAGAATGGATTTCCGCAAAGTCACGCTTGAATCAATTAATTATCTGCCAGAATGACATAATATTTTGTTGATTTGTTTAACCTTCACGATCCTTCAAGATTTTTAAAAGTTTCCTAATTTAATATAAACTTAGGTCACCCTATTTTAAACTTTCGATACACTAATTTTAGTTAAACAAAATGAGCAAAAAGTCTTGGCAAAACGTTTGTTACTTTATGCTGCAGCGGTCAATATCAAAACGAACGGAGTCTTTGACGTTTCTTGTGTTGATTTTCACGAATTGTGATCTCATTGTGACCTTTGAATAAATTAGTTAATAATATTTTTAACAACGCTGTTTATAATGATACATTTTGTTTGTTAACGCTAGCTCATTAAAATAACAGTAATATAAATAATAATTTTACATAAATTTTTGTAAGTAGTACAACTTCTTGTGAAAGAGTTCGTTCGGGGAAGTACTACCACCGTACCTATTTCTATACCCACCAAGCAGTAGTGTTCGCATTGCTGTGTTTCGGTTTGAAGGGTACGGGTGCTACAGGCACATGAGACTTTTCATCTTTATGTCTCAGGGTCGGCAGCGCGCGTGTGATGCCTCTGGTTTTACAGGCGTTCATAGGCTACGGTAACTGCTTTCCATCTGGTGGACCGTAAGCTTGTCTGCTTGCCAAGTAGAATAAAAAAAAATAAGTTACACTTAGACTTTACACATAGATACACAGCTATCACTTGGTCAAGTACTCAACTAAAGTAGTGGTAACTCTCGTGGATACTAAACCTAACTACCTAAGCTTAGCTTAGTAGTTAGCTAACTCAAGGATTACAGCTTGCAATCTATAGATATATGAAAGCATGCATTTCTTAGTAAGGTTACATAGAGCAGCTTTGAAAAATAAACTTCATACTTATAAAGTTATGGAGCAGGCATCAGAAGAAACGACTATGTCTTAGTGTAACATGCCTACATGCCTAAAAAAGTTGACAATCATTTAGCCTTTTAGTTCACTTCGTCCTATGACTGTGACCCACGTGGTATTGTACTGCGTCCGTCAAAGACACACATAAATAACGTTTCACCGACAGCCAAAAAGAAAAATGCTTATAACTTCCAAACTATGGAACTACAAATTCAGAGAATAGTGTTTTCAGGGACTACAAAATGGCAAGAAAAACATAGCATAGGAGCCAGATTCCTAGCTCATGGGTCCCAACATCGATTCTCTATCTCGCGACAGATTTGCAATCAGAGGCCTTAGACAAAGTAATATTCTAATAGCGATGACGCTAGTAGAAAAATAATAATAATTATAAATGCTAGACATTTCTCAAACATTATCTAGCCCCAAGCTAAGCAGAGCTTGTGTTATGGGTACTAGATAACTGATATACTTAATACAATACATTACATACATAGATATTTTTTATTATACATATTAGAAAATACCTAGACCACCCTGAAAAAATATCTGCAGATTGTACAAATGTTTGTTCCGAGTCGGGAATCGAACCCGTAACCTCCTGCGTCGTAGGCAAATCTTCACCCGCCGCGCCACAGAGGTCGTCCAAAATGTATGAGATTGACGTTAGCTATCGATATGTCACGTGGTTTATTTTATTGTATTACGACTGTAGAAATGGAATCGCTTCGAAGCGAATACCGTTTGGCTAGGCCTGCAGGACTGTCATACGGTAACTTTTGTATGAGAAAAGCGACGTTTGACAACCCTGATTGCACAACTTACGCCTGTTACAAACCTGTCGCGAGATATACGGGAGCAGGACATAGAAAAGCTACTGCTTCTTGTTAGAAATAGAGATGGTAGTTGTTCGTTTATTTCCCTGGACGATCACTTTCCAAGGAGATAAATATAGATATTACAACTAACTTACCCAGGTAGAGTGCGTCTAATCAAAACTGTATTTCATTACCCTTACGAAAGTCAAGTTTGTACAAATGCCGTGCAGTTTGAGACTAGACTAGGATGCTATTTTTGAATATCACTGAGTGACTAAATATCATTAAAAAGGCCCCAAATCATCGTTATTCAGGAAATGAACTGGAGGAGGCACTTGTAATTAATATCATAGTTATACCATGGTCATGGGTGATATGGTACCATGGTACTTGTAGTTCCCGATACCCAAGACCCAGGGAATCCTAGTGTAGGATCATGACGTATGTTACTGTTGGATGTTATGTTATGTTATAGGTATAAGAATTTTAGTCATCAATGAGTTTCAATATATTAGAAATTTGGAAATCGGGAATTAACGGCAATTTTACTGACAAAGTCAATCGAAGATATTAAAAAATCGCTCCCCTGAGATGTGTATCAACGTTCATATTTATATTGTTTTTAGATCTTCTAAATATTTGAACGATAAATACCAGTAAATAATTCTTCGCTGTCAACCTAAAAGCAGCAAAGCGACTATACAATACGGAATTGCGGTAGATCAGTCATGTTATAAGATTCATTTAAAAAAAACCGACTTCCGCCATTGTATTCGACTAAATATTTGGATGAAAAAAAAATGATGAAAGAACCATAGTAGTGAAAGGATTATGCTACTTTTTGAATGCAAATGCTTGGTTTGTTGCTGAAAATATCAAAATCACCATATGTATGCCTACAATATTTGAGGAGTTCCCTCAATTCCTCAGGGATTCCATCATCAGAACTGGATTCTGAAAAAATGGGACCAATCTGGAAGTATATCTATTCAAATAAAAAATACAACCGAATTGAGAACCTCCTCCTTTTTTAAAAAGTCGGTTAAAAATGCAAAAAATTAAATCAAAGCTAAAGCAATAAACCCATGTAACATTAAGGCGATAACATCAAAAATGCCGCGCAGATCGATCTTGTGTGGTCTATGTTAATCATCTAGATGCGTAGATAAATTGAATATTACTAATAAAAAAAACACACACACACACACACCTATACTCACATACTCGTATAATATACTTTTGTACTCATGTATAGACTAATTCCATTGAATTTTTCATAAGTATTTTTGTTGAACATTTCGGAAGAAAGGCGTTAATGTTCGCGACACAGTTTTTCAAACTTCTGCGAATGATATCGTTCTCTTACTGTTTCTGTATATCATGTTTTTGTTCCAAAATAAATATATATTTGATTTGATTTGATAAAAGCTACTAAACTGGAATGATAAACTCTTTGTTCATGTAACATTCAAACTCGTTAAGTAAAATGTACAAGTAGTTCGCCCCGAACTGAGGTTACACGCGATGTAGGAAACTAAGACCAGTATTAATACACCGAACTCAACTCGAAAACGATCTTGAAAACACCAAAAATTTTTTTTTTTATTGGAAATTTTAAATTGGAATATACCTACTCAAGATCTTTCTCAGAGACAAGTTCAATTACCTTTCTACTAAAACGAATTCAAAAAACATTTTCCTACTTAGACTTAGAGAAACATTTACCATTAGGTATATTAGGTACCATTTAGGTAGTCCTCTATACCTCGATATTATCCATAAACAGCATCAACGGATTGAATTAAACTAATCAACAGTAGAACAGGACCCTATTCCCTAACTGAAAGTCACTCGGTGACTAACGTTTGACAACTATAATTACCATCAATTGTTCAAAATTTTCATTAAGAATTGTCAATTTGATAGTCATTTTTATTAACCGACTTCACAAAAAGGAGGAAGTTCTCAATTAGTTTTTTTTTTTTATGTTTGTTACCTCATATCTCCGGCGTTTATGAACCGATTAGGAAAATTCTTTTTTTATTTGAATAGATATACTTCCAGACTGGTCCTATTTTTTTCAGAATCCAGTTTTGATGATGGAGTCCATGAGGAATTGAGGGAACTCCTCAAA
Organism: Epirrita christyi; assembly: GCA_951392215.1. Lineage (NCBI taxonomy): Eukaryota > Metazoa > Arthropoda > Insecta > Lepidoptera > Geometridae > Epirrita > Epirrita christyi. Next base: position 14,450,400 of record OX595833.1, on the reverse strand, counting down.
TATTGTAGGCATACCTACATATGGCGATTTTGATATATTCAGCAACAAACCAAGCATTTGCATTCAGAATGTATCATAATCCTTTCACCAGTATAGTTCTTTTTTAATTTTTTTTTTTCATCCAATTATTTAGTCGGATACAATGGCGGAAGTCTGTTTTTAACCGACTTCCCAAAAAAGGAGGAGGTCCTCAATTCGGTTGTGTTTTTTTTTTTTTTTTTTTGTATGTTTGTTACCCCGTATCTTCGGCGTTTATGAAACGATTTTAAAAAATTCTTTTTTATTTGAATAGATATACTTCCAGATTGGTCCCATTTTTTAACCGACTTCCCAAAAAGGAGGAGGATCTCAATTCGGTTGTATTTTTTTTTTATTTTTTTTTTTTATGTTTATTACAAAATTATTTAGTCGAATACAATGGCGGAAGTCGGTTTTTTAAATGAAAAGTTATTATTTCAGAATGCAGTTCTGATGATGGGATCCATGAGGAATTGAGGGAACTCCTCAAATATTGTAGGCATACATATAGCGATTTTGATATTTTCAGCAACGAACCAAGCATTTGCATTCAAAAAGTATCATAACCCCCACTATGGTTCTTTCATAATTTTTTTTTCATCCAAATATTTAGTCGAATACAATGGCGGAGTCGGTTTTTTAAATGAAAAGTTATACTTGTCAAACGTTAGTCACCGAGTGACTTTCAGTTAGGGAATAGGGGGGCTGGACGACGCAGTAAAGGAATGCCCTCTTGTCGATGGACAAAGGACATTATAACAGTAAATCGGTGGATGGAGGAGGGTCAAGACCGTTCGTGGAACTCTGTGGATCTATGTCCAGCAGTGGGTTTATACAGGCTCACGATGATAAATCAACGGCGCGTAAAAGCTACGTACCTACCTAATATAGTATAGCTGACGAATTCATAGATAACCTACTATTTTGAAATCAGTCAACATCTAAAATAATTTATTAAATAAGTGTGTTATGAGAGTATTGCAGGAAAACTATGGGCAACATTGTAATATTCAGTGTTGACGACCTCCTGTGGCGCGACGGGCGAAGGTTCGCCTGCGACGCAGGAGGTTGCTGGTTCGATTCCCGCCTCGGAACAAATATTTGTACGTTCTGCAGATATTTGTTCAGGGAGATCTGGGTATTTTTCTATGTATAAAAAAAATGACTATCTATGTAATATATATTGTATTAAGTATATCAGTTATCTAGTAGTTTCGAGCAACACGGAAGGGAGTAGCCATTCGCAGCGTTCCCCTCTGTCAAACTACAAGCCAAAGTAGGCATATGCGTTCAATAAAACTAGTTGTTATTCTGTGCAAGGTTTGTTAGTGTGAGTGTCGTCATTACAGTGTTGTATTTGGATGTGTATATGCGGAATTGCGCTTGTGTGCACATTTCCCCCCGCAAAAAATGACAGGACTATTTGAATGGTAATATATCGCTAAGGCTACTCCCTTCCGGCCCGCGGTAGGAAGTCCGTGTTGCTCGAAGTCTAATACCCATAACACAAGCTCTGCTTAGCTTGGGGCTAGATAATGTTGTGTGAAATGTCCAGCGTTTATTGATTTATTATTTATTTATCAAAGATCCAAAATATCCAAGTTAACTGAACAACAACGTCATTCAAATTCCATCAAATGGGAGGTCAATAATGGATGTTAATTTGGTTTTCAGGGTATAAAATCTTTAAAATCTTTGGTTGTGCTGTGGTATGTCTGGCCTAAGAAAAGACCCCTCCATCTCTCGTCCCTCATCTCATCCCGTGGACATCGATGGGATGAGACGAGGAACGCCGACTATAACGGGATAAAAGCCGACTAAGGGATTCCAAACTGCGATCACCAATCCGCCTGCCAAGCGTGGTAGTTATGGCAAATCCTCCCATTGCACGCTATGCATGCTATGGGGGAGGCCTCATCCAGCAGTAGATGTCTGCCTGATAAAGAAGAAGATAGCCTTAATTCTTCAATTTTAAACTTTTTCCTTTATTTTTATCAAAAAGCTTTCCAGCATTCCTAATTTCAGAATTGTGAGGCCACCGGAAGTACCCTAGAGGTTCGCTAGAGAGAGGTAGAGATGCTTCGTTGAGAGGCGAAACACGTGTCGAATTCTTTCAGAGTTTTCGTTGGAGAGGAGCGGAATTGTTACTATAGATTTGTTTGTCTATTTTATATTGTACCCTAGAGGTTGTTCATTTTCGCGATCTCCATACAAAAATAAGGTAAATTACCGTTACGTCCGGCACCACTACGTAGCGAATAAAAATTATTAAGAAGGAATCCCACCACGTCGAGAATAGCAAAAGTACAGTCAAAGCTAAGAATGAAAACAAGAACATTGCCATATCTTTTTATAATGCGTAGTGTTAGAAGGTTGATTTTGCCACGTCACTTCAGGTCACAGACCTTTATATTTGGCATACATAAATTGAATGTTGATACCGAAAGTTGAGCCTAAGAAAATGGGTTTTGACTGACAGACTGACAGACGGACAACAAAATGGGGGATAATAAGTTCCGGTTTTATCCTGTTGTGGTACGGAACCCTAAAACAGATCGTACAGAACTGACCCACCCCAAATTTGACTTTCACTGCCAACACAAACAGGTTAAAGACCTATATTACCACTGGCAGAGTAATTTGTAGATTAATTTAACACAAACGGGTTTAGCGTGTATTTTATAGATTTTTGTTATCTACTATATAAAAATAAGTCGGGTTTTCCTTCCTGACGCTATAACTCGAGAACGGCTGAACGGATTTATCTTATATTGGTCTTGAAATGTTCGTGGAGGTCTAGGGAAGGTTTAAAATGTGAGAAAAATTCGAATAACTGCCGGGAACACCGGGACCACGCGAACGAAGTCGCGCGCGGGCCGCTAGTTCCTTATATGTTTTGAAGGCTATCGAAACGTATTCTATATGTACTAAATTTACAATGTTTAAAGCCTATTCACACCGAATGCGTGTGCAGTACGTAACGTAGTCACGCGCGTCACTTTGTATGTACACGCTTGCGTGCACGTCACGCAAGCGGTGTGACATGTCTCATAGAGTTCCATACATTACAACGTCATGGTACGACAATGTGCACCACGACGTCTACACTTACGCAGCTGGTGTGCTGCAGCCTTAAGAGTGATCAATGCAAGCTAGCTCTTCAATGGAATAAATAAATAAATAAAATAAATAAATGCTGGACATTTCACACAACATTATCTAGCCCCAAGCTAAGCGGAGCTTGTGTTCTGGGTACTAGATAACTGATATACTTAATACAATACATTACATAGATAGATATTTTTTATTATACATAGAAAATACCCAGAACACCCTGAACAAATATCTGCAGATTGTACAAATATTTGTTCCGAGGCGGGAATCGAACCCGCAACCTCCTGCGTTGCAGGCGAACCTTCGCCCACCGCGCCACAGAGGTCGTCAAATTAGGAAACTCCAAAAAGATTTGTAGTACGTATGGTATCCTCTATTACCAGTTAGTTTTAGTTCGCCTATATAGGTACTTACATGATTTGTTTATTGTGCACTAATGAATATAATTCTATTCTATTAGTCACTTTTGTGGTACTTGAGCTGTCAGGATTGCTTACGCCCCGGGGCGCTGTTATTTGACGCAAAATAAAAGTAGAAAAAGCAGCCAAGGGCGTGTTGGGCCGCGCACAGTGAAGACTTCCGAAGTCAGCTGTCAAGACAGGACACTATGGCTCTGAAAACGATCTTGAATGTATTCCAATTTCAAAATTACCATATAATAACTTTTCGTTTAAAAAACTGATGTCTGCCATTGTATTCGACTAAATATCTAGATGAAAAAAATTTATGAAAAAACCATAGTGGTGAAAGTGTTATGATACTTTCTGAATGAAAATACTTGATTTGTTGCTGAAAATATCAAAATCGCTATATGTATGCCTACAATATTTGAGGAGTTCCCTCAATTCCTCATGGATTCCATCATCAGAACTGGATTCTGAAAAAAATGGGACCAATCTGGAAGTATATCTATTCAAATAAAAAAAGTTTTTTTCAAATGGTTTAATAAATGACGGAAAAAGGATGTAACAAACATAGAAAAAAAAATGTAAAGTCGGTTAAAAATGTAATTTTTGGTGTTCTCAAGATCGTTGTCAGAGTCGAGTTCGGTCAGGCCTTAATGTCATCGAAATCTGCGTAGACTAGTAGGTACGCCTGGTCTAGACCATGTTTTGTAATACGAGTAAGTAGATCAAGTGAATTTGATATTTTGTTTTTTAAGCTTTTTGATATTTGGATAATTAGATTATTTACTGCAGAAAATAATATTTATCTTGTCCACTTAGCGGCATTGTTTTGAGCACGTATCGTGTTGCTCGTGTTGTTTTCAAAAAAATCGTTCAACTTAGTAAAGTGCATCACACACGCAGCAGACGCGGTAATATTTTGATATGCGTATAAAAACTTATCGCAGCTGAAGGTATCACACACGTAGCAGATACGATAATTTACGAAAATGATACATTCACGCGGAAACCTTCAAACTGTATTGTATTTCAATTTGTATACACAGATATCATCTGTCCATCTTTTGATATATGTCGGTGCCTACAGATGCTTGACGGTAAAATATAAGTGATCTGCTATGTGTGTGTTGCTCCTTGAGTTTAGTATAGAGAGCATTATGGACAGATACGCGCTCAGATACAGATATCTAACCGCATCTGCTGGCGTGTGTGACACACTTAAACTTTGTGGTTATTCGGCAATGACACTATGACACTACCACGTCATCATCATCATCATCATCATCATCAGCCTCTAGAAGTCCACTGCTTGACATAGGCATCCCCCCTAGAATGCCGCAAAGAATTTCAGCCACATCCGTCCACTGACAAAAGAAAAAAACCGGGAAAATCTAAAAATTAAATCTGTAGAAGAACCAACAAAATACTCGAGTACTCAAAGCCTTTTTCGTAGTCAAGACGTTATTTCCATCTATAGATTTTCAAATTTTTAAATTTTTAGTTTTCCTCGACAGGAAAAAACGGGACTCTAATAGAATCATTAAAAATCATCTTGTGGTCTGTCTGTCTGTCTGTCGGTCTGTTTGTATGTCAAGACCCTTTTTATTAGGGACTCCTAAAGGTATCAACTTGGACTTGGTCTGCGCTTAAGGTGCCGTTAAAATTGTTTAAATCTTCAAACTCAATGCAATAAAAAGATATGGCAATGAATGTCTAATTTTTGTATGAAAGTCATTAAAATGATGGACCTTCCAGTACAACCTCACAATTTTGAAATTTGGAATGTCTCCTGACATTCCAATATTCAGTCTTGTGATAAAAGTATAAAATTGAAGAATTTCTATTTTTTACCCCTAATACGGGCTCAGATGAATTATTTTACGTATCAGAACCCTCTAGACACGATTTTCACTCGCACTTGTCTGTGTTATTTTACTTCTGCAGGGTTAACATGGCGAAACTCTAACAACTAATAACTTTTTAAAGTTATCTTTGAATCTGAAGAAGCATTTTCAACAACATTTTTGAACCATACAAGACAATCAAAAATCGTATTAGGTAGGTATATCGAATCCAGTATTTTAATTGTCCACATTCTTAGAAACAGAAAGATTTATTTCGACTGTCAATATAAGTATTTAAAATAAATTATGTGTAAAAGACCAACAAAGAAGCCGGCCTCGCAACATTGACCTATGAGTAACCGAGATTTTTTGCACTAAAAAGTGCGAGGGTCAATATACCCGTCTGCTAACATTGAGACAAGTACTTATTTAAATATTATTGTCGTTTTCAAATAAACAAGTTGGTTTTATTTTAGACCTGCACTTTTAAGAACAGCAGAACAAGTATTCATTAGAACAGAAACCAAAACGTTCATTACCAACACTTTTATATATAGCTTTGATTTTGATATGCTCTACATAGCTACACTACATGCTGGTTTAGACGCATTATGACCAATGATGGTTAATGTCATAAATACGCAAAATTACCAATAGCTAAATGACCAATCGCTAAATGACCAATAGCTAAATGACCAATCGCTAAATGACCAATCGCTAAATGACCAATCGCTAAATGACCAATCGCTAAATGACCAACACGCGAAATAACCCACAAGCGAAATGACAGACGAAACGACCAACTAATGTGAGGTACCTTGGACGAAGAATCCACGTAGGTAGGTAGGTAACTGCTAAATCACAAGCTAAATCCAATACAATCACAATAACATAATTTCTAATAGACAGAGCATGTGCAATGAATGAGAACTTCGCATGCTACATACGTTTATAGGCTACGGTAACTACTTTCCATCAGGTGGGCCGTATGCTTGTTTGCTTCTATAGTAGTAAATAGTATTAAAAAAAACACCTTGAAACACCTCAAGTTGCGTATGCCCCTTTAATAATGTAATGTACTGCTTATGTAAGGCTCATCTTTTATCTGCTCTAATTTTTAAGCAACAAAGGGTCTCCTAAACTTTTGCACTTTTTTATTAGGAACATGTTTCCAGACTTTCCAGTTACAACAAAATCATAGTCACTCTAGTTCTGTATGCGGTTCCTGTGACTTTTGCCTTAACGCACTTTGTGGTCTAAGCAATTCCGGAAATATAAAAATACCTCTTACGTATAGATGATTTACATATTTTCGAAAATGAATACAAGCAAACAATCATACGGTCCACCTAATGGAAAGTAGTTATCGTATCCTATGGACGCATGCAACACCACAACATAACACGCGCGCTGCCAACCCTGAGACATAAAGATGAAAACTCTCATGTGCCTGTAATTTCACCGGCACCTGTACCCTTCCAACTGAAACACAGCAATGCGAGCACTACTGCTTGGCGGCAGAAATAGGTACGGTGGTAGTACTTCCCCGGACAAACTCTTTCACAAGAAGTTCTACTACTAACAAAACTACACCACTACTAGCAACCATTAGTAGCAACATTAAGTTAGTAACAAACATTAGTAACATTTCATAGGTATACATATAGGATAGGAATTAAATAATAAATAAATAAATACTGGACATTTCACACAACAATATCTAGCCCCAAGCTAAGCAGAGCTTGTGTTATGGGTACTAGATAACTGATATACTTAATACAATACATTACATAGATAGATATTTTTTATTATACATACCCAATATAAATGTATAATACCCAGAATACCCTGAATTAGACACGAACTGATAAAATTGAGCAAAACAGAACGGGTACCCTGTTAACCATGAATAGTCTAGACACAGAATTGCCAAAAACAATGTCCAAAAAAACCATTTGAAAGTGAAACTTGCATGGTTACTAGACCATAGCCTTGTACCCGTTCAGACAGATCCACGCACAGTTATTCCTGTCGGTTTCTACCGCGTTCGGAAGCGAGTGAGTTTCGGCCCGGTGACGTCAGCCCAGAGCAGGACTGACCCAACCAGTTTTTGTCTGAGACTCGATTTAGTGTTTGATTCTTTATGCATAACTCGCGAGTCCTAACTGAGGTCGTCTGACATTCAAGGACAAGCACTATAATTGCTGGGACTCTGATATTTATATGCCAGGGTGAGAACCATCCGAAACCTATTTCATGATCGAATTACATGCGAGATCACAAATTGCAACCTTGATTACTTACTTAGATTCTTTCTCGGTACTTTGTTGTGTGTGTTTGTTGAGTGGGAAGCAATCCAGAAAACTGATGATTTCAAAATCAGGGGGATACAGTTTGGTATTGCAGCTACAAATATCTATCATCTACATCCCAAATTTTATTAAACTACTCGATAGCTAATGGATAAAAAAATGTGTTACGTTGAGTAAGGACTGTGACGCATCGCGCCGCGCGCTGTGGAGCGGGAAGCACTGCGTCACATAATTTCGTATTCACGTAAAACACCCGGCGTATCCACGACACAGCCACACTCTTTTTTTTTGTATCGTATTCAGGATTCGTTTCGTAATCTTGGAATCGATCTTTCATTAGTTCAGAATTATTCAAACTTCTTTTCCTATTAATTATCTGCAGTTCATGTTTTTTTTAGAACGGATATCGGATGACAAGCTCTGACCACTTACTTAACTAATGTGAGCTTATTCCAAAAGGAGCGAAGGGTTTTAAGTATGCTGCGCCATTAGGTATCCCTTAACCCGTTAAAAGCTAAATCGTGTTATTATATTATACACCTTTGCATGTTAAATGTTGGGTACCGAATCAGTTTAGTGATAGAGAATGATCAATCTCAATGGCATCTATGTTTCTAGTGGCTGGTTTCGAATGATGTTGGTCTAAAGGATATCTCACTGATGTTAGATATCACAGTGAAGCGATGCTGATTGCAGGAATCGAGTTTATAAAATATTTGGTGCCAAATCTTCAGGATAAGGTGTTATATTGAAGTGTGCGGGAATGTAGAAATCAACTACATATATATAACTGCAAAACATTAAGTAAAAGTAAATTCTAGAACAAGGTAAAATAACTTTGATTATATGGCATGTTTGTCATGTATTTTTAACCGACTACCCAAAAAGGAGGATGTTCTCAATTCGGTTGTATTTTTTTTTTATGTTTGTTACCGCATATCTCTGGCGTTCATGAACCGATTTGGAAAATTCTTTTTTTATTTGAATAGATATACTTCCAGGTTGGTCCCATTTTTTTCAGAATCCAGTTCTGATGATGGGATCCAGGAGGAATTGAGGGAACTCCTCAAATATTGTAGGGATACATATGGCTATTTTGATATTTTCAGCAAGACACCAAGCATTTGCATTCAGAAAGTATCATAATCCTTTCACCACTATGGTTCTTTCATAATTTTTTTTCATCTAAAATTATTTAGTCGAATACAATGGCGGAAGTCGGTTTTTTAAATGAAAAGTTATTCTAAGAGTAGAAACCCTTGTTTGAATGTAGAAAGGTTGCCGAGTGTAACAATTTTAATATTTATAGGTATTATGATTTATATTTTTGTTATAATTTTTTAATTGTATGTGCCAGGTGTGCTATTTTTTAAAGTCACTGTGTGATAAAATATCATCAAAAAGACCGCAAATCACCGTTTTTCAGGAGATGTACTGGAGGAGGCACTTGTATTAATATTATAGGTATAAGAATTTTAGTCATAAATGAGTTTCAGATGTATAGAAATTTGGAAATCGTTGAATAAACGACAATTTTACTGATGTTTAGACACTATTTAGTCCATGTTCTGTAATAAGGCCGACACGGCCTTAAACATGGACTAAATCTGAATTTAGTCCAGGCATACTAGTCTAGGATTAAATATCGACATTAGGCATATGCGACTTTAAATACGAAAGCAGATGGTTTGTTTTCCGAAATCAATTCTCGCGCTACTTCGAAAATTTCCAAAGCATCAAACTGACGGATTGTGTCACATCACAATTGAGATGTCCAAATTCTTACCTCTAACAAGCAATCAACTGTAAATTTATAGACCATTGCTAAACTAGGGGGCTGCCTGGTTTTAGATAAACCAGAGACAGTCCAAGCTTATGTCATTTTTGGCATATCTAGCTCGAAAGTTGCTTTTGGAAAACAAACAATCTGCTTTTGTATTACAGTCGTATATACCCTAGGTCGATATTTAAGCCTAGACTGGTAGTCCTGGTTTAAACCCAGACTAAGGGAATTTTTTATAATAACACCCCCAGACCTTCAAATAATCGCACTCTTTCATCTTTTTAAAGAGACGTCGCCTACAATCAGATCCATTTTAGGTTGTAAGTTCATCGGATCATTTAGTTATAGGTAGGTATGTATAAATTCATGTGTTTCTTTATTTGTTTGCCCGGTATGCATTCCTAAGCAACTACGCCGATAGCGATGAAGCTCTGGTAATTTATTGTAAGAAATCCGGTTTTCTGGAGGTATCAGGAAAAAAAACCGGAACCAGCCAGCGGGACGATCCGAACGACGTTGCAAGCGGGCCTTTTGTATTACCTATACAATATTATGATAACAGCAAACTGGCCCCAAATTACAATAGCAAATGGAAATGGAGAACGCAACAATGGAGATCATTTTGGTAGCCTTAGCGCTGTCCAAATCTTTTGAAACTTGAAAGGAAGAAAGTTTCTCCTATTCAAGTTTCATAAGATTTAGAAATTTAAATTTAGTACTACCTGTACTGACAGGTAGAGTTCCGATGGCAATAACATGAAATCTGTTGACAATCGAGCTGATGGAGGAACTCCTCGATGATTAACAGCAGACTGGCTGTATTTGAGCTCATTTTGATCAGTTTACAGTTGCTAATACTTTGTTTATCTTTGTCATAATCAGTCAGGAAACTTATTTCGTAAAAAAAAAATATTATTTTGCAACAAAATGCATTAATTTAAAACTGTAGTTTTTTTTGTTTATAAAAATATTTGCGGCTGTTTCCCGCGCACTGATTTAATTATTTTTTATTTTTTTATTTTTGGTTACCGGTTAGGGCGCTTACGTTTTTTTGTACGCGAACGAAATTGCTTCTATTTTGGCTGTTATTTCATGAAATTTTGTACACATGATCAGTACACCAATATAAATATATACATAGCCAGTTTTTTAAAAATTACTTTTTTATTTTTGATTTGGTAACCATATCATCATGTGCAATAGAAATAAAAAGTTTCTTTAACATGTTTTAAGTAAGGCCGTAGAGGTATACCAAGAAGAGTCTTGGCCTGAGTATGCTTCCTTGTGGAACACCGCAAAATAAGATGTTAAAATTTTTACAAAATTTAAGGTGTCATTAGCCTAACGATAATTTAGTAAGAAACTAACGCAGCATGGGTCTAGGTATTAGTGTACTGATCATGTGTACAAGATTTCATGGAGTTTGAAGAAATAATAGCCAAATAAATAGCAAATTTCGTTTGCTTGCAACAGGGGGCCTCTTTGTTAGCTACCAGTGTCTTCCTGTTAATCACTCACGTATACTTACAGAAGATCAACATACACCTGAAAAAGCTACGGAAATATAGCTTCATACAACACCAAGGAATTGTACCTAGTCGCTAAAACGGCTCAATATAGGTCAAGGACCGTATCTCCTTGCAGCCTCCTTCAAAGCTACGGCCACTCACCAGCGCGTGCACTTTTCGTTTTTTTTATTCCGAATCAAATCATTTTTATTTACGTAGGTATTACTTGACCAGCCGACCGGGGTTATCTGGTCATCAACAAGGACAAATTTAAATATTGCAAATTTGAATGAGGATATTGCTTTCGCGTTCGATAAAACATTTTTCTCTCAATCTTACGAAGTAATTCGTTAGATTGAGCGTGATACACTCGAACACTTGAAAAGCTGCTTAATTGGATGTGCCTAGTTAATTGGACCTCTCAACAGAAAAGATTTGCCAATAAGTTTTTTGAAAAATATATTTTTCAAATCAAACTTATATGAAATTAGTAAACGGAGTTAAACACCAACACTGCCAGACTACTGTTAATCCTCGAGGATTTCCGTTGTCCACCTTCCGTCTCCATCATCAAGATCATCTCCGCTGTCACCATAACATTACATAACATCTAACAGTCACACACATAGTCCATGATCCCACACTAGGATTCCCTGTGTCTTGGGTATCAGGAACTACGTGTACCATGGTACCACAACACCCAGACCCGTAACAAATATTTGCACATCATGCAAACATTTGTTCCGCAGTGGGAATTGAACCCACAACCTCTTGCTTCTCAGCCGGCTAATCCACTCGCCGGGCCACGGAGGTTGTGTATTATCATCGAAACTTGACAGTAATACAAAATTTCAGCTCAATCTGTTGAGTGGAACTGGTTCAAAATTCAAGTTTCAAGATTTGACCCAAAAAACAAACATTGCCATTTAAATGAATGCTTGTAAAAACGTATTTGTATACAGAAAAATATACTTACACGAGAATAATCGAATAATAAATAGAACAAATTAAATTTGTACAAAACCAAATTGTCTGCTCACGTTTTATAGAAATTATTAATTATTTATAGAAATTTGTAACCATCCATTCAGAAACTATCTTAGTGCAACTTTCATTGCTTTTATAAAAACTATAGGTACCTTTCATAATGACTTGGATACTAATTTTACTCAGTCCTAATTTCATTATTCATCAGCATCATTATCAGCCTGTAGAAGTCCACTACTGGGCATAGGCGTCGCTAGAATGCCACGACGAACGGCCACCTGCCACCTGCCTTTATAATGTCTTTAGTGCATCGACAGAAGAGCCTTCCTCTACTGCGTCGTCCAGTTTGTGCTCACCACTCGAGAACCTTTATTCACCAATGGTTGTCAGTTCTGCGAGCTGCATGACCTGCCCATTGCCACTTCAATTTGCTAATTCTGAGAGCTTTATCGGTGCTTGGTTCTTCTACGAATTTCCTGATTTCGGACTCTATAGCTCCTAGCATAGCACTCTCCATAGCCCGCTGCGTGACTTTGAACTTAATCTATGTATATTGTATTAAGTATATCAGTTATCTAGTATACCCATAACACAAGCTCTGCTTAGCTTGGGGCTAGATAATGTTTGTGAAATGTACAGCATTTATTTATTTATTTAATTTTAATCTATACGACCAATAGTTAGAGATCACGTTAATTTTATTATTACTTTATCTAAATTGGCAATAATCCTCACACAACTCATAACTTTTTTATGGCGTTTAGATCACGCAACCTGATTTCTGTGTAGTGAAAGTGATCCGTCCTTGTCGATGTACCACATCGTTAAATTCCCAACTTACATATGACTCTTTTGGAATTCAAAAAGTCCCAACTTAGTTCCATCTAAGTTATAATTGCAAAACATAATGGCGTCAAGGCGACAATGACCTCTCGTTTTTCAAGTACGAACGGTCGTTAGCATCATCGAGTGAGCACGATGCCATTCCATTATGCATTTATTAAAATATCTGACAATTCGGAAACGAGATAAAACAAGAAAACTAGAAAACTTCGTATAGCACAGTATCGTAGATTTATTCACTATGTGTACCAAATTACATTGTAATCAATTCAGCAGTTACGGCGCCATTGAGTGACAAACAAACAAATATCTAGACATCAAAACTTTTGCATTATAAATATTATTTATCTAATCTCATACTGAAATATACAGATTAAAAAACTAAAAACAATACTAAAATGACAGGCTTAATGCACATGCCACCGAAATAAATTAAAAAAATTACATTCCTATACAGCTCTTCTATATGGACAACTGTTTAATAATATAACTTTTTTTCCATAACGATACAACTTCACTAGGACCAAGGAGGTTGCAATGCAGTTTTTCTATACATAATCTGTGGACGCGGCGCAACACACTCGTGCGCATGGATTTTGGCGCTGAACGTTTACAGATAAGATAAGATAAGATAAGACAAATATAAGCAGTAATTTTACGCAAATTTCATTGTCAAATTAGTTTTTGTTATAAAAAATGTCTGTAAATGACAGTAGCGATACTGAAGAAAATTTTACACCACCGGACATTCTCGAAGCTGCAACGAACAAATGAACCTCTTACCGGCGAAATCTAGAAGGTATTACAATAAATGTTACCAAGACTTTAACATATAATATCACCTATTTCACGAGATTAGATAAAGTAGGTAGTGTATGAAACTGCACATAATTTGGTCTTAAAACACTCGTGTGATGCTATAAAAAAACACGTATCTGGCTCGTTTTTTTTTAACTCACACTTGTGTTTTAAGAACCCTTATTATGCAATAGTTTCATAAACTACTATAATAGGATATGATTGAACTGATTAAACTTAAGAGGAAGTCCCCGGTAGCCAACAAAAGGGCACTTACCTACTTCTTCTTTCTTGCGAACGAAGCTTGCTTCCAATTAGGCTATTATTTCTTGGAACTCCATGAAACTAGTTACACATGTAATTAATATCAAGACCCGTGGTGCGTTAGTTTCTTATAAAATTATATAGTAACCAAACAATAAATTTAAAAAAAAACATTGATCTGTCGCACCATCGACTGTCTAGCTCTAGATATTAGTGTACTGATCGTATATAATTTAAATTTTATGGAGTTTGATGAAATAATAGCCAAAATATAAGCAAACTTTGTTCGCGTAAAAAAAAGGCCTAAGCGCTCTACCGGTAAGTAGTACTCTCTACCTCTCTCTCTTAAGCATGCCCCAGGGCCACTTATTTAAGAGTGTGAAACCATATACATATGAGCGATTTTAAACTTCTCGAAACATCCACCGCAAAGCCTTAATCCGCCCACGGGAACGTATATTTATGTTATCATCGGACACAAGCTGAGACACACCGGAAATTAACTGAATACCGAATAAATTACTCTATGGAGTAGTCTTACGGATCACAGCATTTTAACCAAACCGAAAAATTTGTATCTTTTAAAAAGCTACTGCAAGAAACATTTGGTTTAAACTGTTGTCTCTATCACCATCTAACAGATAACAAGTAAATGGCCTAAGAGTTTTGCCAGAAATTGTAAACAAACATTAATCAAAATCTTTGCATCTATTACCACTTAAACATGCGCAACAACATGCACAGCGCGTCGATGTCTTTTGTTTATGAAACTCGACACAGTTGAGGAAACTTGACAAAAAGCTGGCAATAATGATAGTAATTTACAGAAAAATACATTTTTAGTGACTATCTATCAACATTATTTCTATGGCGACTTCAATGAATTGGTACATTACTCAATTAAAATTCGAGAAATTATCTACTTCTTGTAATAAAGCATGATTCCCAACACCAATAATTAGCATGCAATAACGACGGGTGCTTATAGTGGATTTGTCCGAACGACATTGCCACTTCATAAACACCAATCTTGTTTTGATTCAATGTGCAATTAATTACCAACCATGCAATTAATCATTTTGTTTTGGATTTAAGTACACGTGAAGGAACTTTGCAATTGAAAACAATTTAGTTACGTCACTTATAAAATTATCAAAAAAGAACATTTAAGGAGCTTAATATGGAAACCAGCATCTTGTTTATCAACATCATTATATTATTCAATGGTTTTGTTTTTATAGGGACTTTGACACATGTCAAAACGTTCAACTACTCGCCCGCTGCGCCACGGAGGTTGATCTTACTATTTTCATGTGTAGTCTATTCAGAATTGAATTTGGTCACATTCCCAATTGATCCCATCATTCCCATTTGGTCTCATTCATTTTATAAGATGGGTCGAGTGATCGTATGAAATTTGGAATATTCTTTAGCCTCTACATAGTTTAAAAAATACCTTTGCTTATTGCTTTTTTCAACAGACTTTGGCTAATTTACAAACCAAGCGACGCCAAAGCGAACAAATAGAGCTGTAGGAACTAGAATTGAAAAACAATGATCATCTAGCTGCAAAAGCATTTTGTCTTGCTACTGAGGCTCTTTTTATCTAAAACATAAGCACGCACTTTAATTCCCCATACATAATTCTACTCAACTAATATCGGTCGGAATCAAATAAATCCATGAAAGAAACCACTTCTCTGAATCCAATTTGTGGTTAAACTTCGAATCACGGTCAGCAAAAAAACTGTAGATGATCTCAGATAAATAGGGACTTATTTTGTAAGCATAATGGTGATGTGTAAAATATACTGCTAAGGCCAGAAAAGCCGGCCAGTGAGATGGAATGGCGGTAAGTCACCACACACGTTGGCCCAGCCGGGTTCTTGGATGTCACCCACACTATTCTTTGGATATGCCTTTGCATCAATAATAATAATAATAATAATAAATTCGTTCATTTTTCTCATCACAAAGGTCATTTAGTTAAGGAAAACATTAAAAACAATTTCAAACCTGTAAACCGGTATTGTGAGAGACTGGTGCCTGATATAGGTTTAGAAAAACCTGAGTCTTCACTCTACTGATTACATAATATGAAAAATTTAGATAATAGAAGCGGTCCTTTAACCAGATAAATGCAAAGAGAAAAGAATAAGAACCAGGCAATACTATAGAGATCAATGATATATAAAAATTGTTATCATTATAGATCACTGGTGTGTACATTAGGTAGTTAGGTAGTATTTAATAACTTAGCCGAACCTAGTTATGTACAAAATTATCTACCTACTTATAAATTGTTTACTTACTTTTGTGTTGTTCTGTGTGTGTAGGCAACTAGGTCAGTACTTCCCTATTCCATTATGGACATTCTATTTATAAAAAAAACAATTATTTTCTATTTATACATGCCTACCTATCTAAATTCTTATGAATGTAACTATTGGAAAAGACTAGCCACCCACAACACAGGGTATTCTAGTATGGGGGCTAGTAGACCACTTTGCTTATATACAAACAATTTAACCTAGTTATTAGATAGCTAGATCTAATAACTAGGTTAAATTGTTTGTTTAGTTTAAGTATTTTATAAGTAAATAAATAAATAATAAATTGTTTTCTTCCTTCCATTATGTTAATCGTGGTGCCTCATACGTTAAAGTGCTCAATTTTTTTATTTATTATTATTATAATTTATATATTCTATACGATATCTATAGTTCTATCGAGTAGGTATACCACTGCAAAATGTTTATAAGTACTGAGGTGATGTGCGAATGAATGTAATAAAAATGTGTAAAATGTGCAAATATTAATAAAACACGTGGTCAACTAGATAAAAAAAAATAACTATTCGAATGTGTGGATAGTGCTGGCCGTGCGCTGGACTTTATTCAACTTATCGACAGACGATAAAATTAATGTCACATTTTTCGGGCATCTAATTATGGTAATGTTTGATTCTTTAAAAATATTAAATAACTATTTAAAAGAAAGTGTACTCGTAATTCATCAAGCTATAGAGGGTCACAATGATCAATGAGTTGAGTCACTCGCAAAGATAAATTTTGATTCACTTTCAACTAACTAAGACGAAAGTGAAGACCCGTGCCTTTGTGGCAGTAGTACTACATCATGAGTTCGTTCACAACAAGGAAAAAACTAATAGATTTAATAAAATCGATATTGATAAACGTTGTAGTCGCGTCCCTAGCAGCTTTGATTCACTAGTGACCTTCGGATGAAAGTGAAACCGGTGTGTGGGTCATCGTGCTTCTCGCTGGCCGGTCAGCACGACGTGTTCCCTTTCATGCTACACTCGCATAAACACGGTTCGACCGTAGATGCATTAAGCTAGTATAACTTCTGCGAACCTAAGAATCTCAGCCGGCTACTCGCCCGCTGCGACACAGACCTCGTCAAGCTGTAGATAATACTTACTTCTAGTTTCCTTTTCAGCCACGTCTCATGAAAATTCAGATGAGTGCAGTCATTCATAGGCTGGATCTT
Source organism: Epirrita christyi (assembly GCA_951392215.1). Taxonomy (NCBI): domain Eukaryota; kingdom Metazoa; phylum Arthropoda; class Insecta; order Lepidoptera; family Geometridae; genus Epirrita; species Epirrita christyi. Next base: position 14,433,009 of record OX595833.1, on the reverse strand, counting down.
GTATATTAATTAGTGTCCAAAGCTATTTTTCCGTGGTTTGTCCGGCCGCCGGCGTAGAGTAGAACCATTGCTCTCCTCCCGTAGATGTTGATGAGATTATATTATCAGAGGATGAGCAGCCCAATTACTAGCCTACTGACACCAATCCGCCTGCCAAGAGTAGTAGTAATATAAAAACCCCCCTCTGTATGGTAAACACGAAAATAAGAGGGACTGCTGCGATGAACTCCTCATTCAAGAAACAGTCGTTCATGAAATCGACCTCAGTCACAAACGCAAGATAGAACTTTTTTCATTTGATCGTCTCAAATTTTCTCATATTGTGGTGGCCATGGACGTATATTAAGTCCATGGTGGTGGCAGGCCCGTTATTACTTATCGCCAAAGATGAGCGGATGTGTAATATCATGCAGAATCTATGGATTTCATGATACTTTGGGCATTACTCTAATCGTTGATGCCAGACATCTGCAGGGCTATTCTAAAACGTTCGGAAGGGTTTCCGATCGGATTCGTTAGATTTCCTTTCGATGTGCTAAGTATCACCAATTTTCTAACAATTTATATAGTAAAATAGTATATGTTTTTTACTGTGTTTTACTAGAGAAAATTGTTTTAGTTACTCACCACATCGAAATGAAAAACTGACGAATCCGATCGGAAACCCTTCCGAACGTTTTAGAATAGCCCTGCTGAAACCCAATTCTTGTAAGTATTTTAATTCAATTCAAAATATACTATAATCTCAGTCAACTGTCACTGCGTGCGTAGACGTAGTTACTATAACTAAAGGCGGTCACAGACCTGCCGATTATATTCTATTCTACCTAGAACAGCAAAGAAAAAAATTTAAATCGGAAGGCAATACAAAATACCACTCATCACACACCTACCGAACTAGACCGGCAAGAACACCCGGTCAGCAAGCAACCGTCCTTATCGCCGATCAGAAAGAGCCTTATGCCGTCACACACAAGCACTAGATTATGACTCAGAGACAATGAAGCCCGGCGCCCGGTAATTGTGTGACGATGAACCCGGTTTAAATTCTGTTCTTTGCTGTTCTAAGTAGTACAGAAAAGAAACAGCAGGTCTATGGCTGCGCTCAATAAGAGGTCATCGGAAGCTAACAAAATACGTAAGCCCTGCACGCCTGCACGCGAATGAAGGCTTCTAATTTGGCTATTATTTCTTCCTCCATGAAAACACAGGTTTAGATATTAGTGTACTGATCATGTGTATAAAATTTCTTGGATTTTGATGAAATAATAGCCAAAATAGGAGCATACCTCGTTCGCGTACAACAGGGCGTAAATACCCAACCGGTAACCATCTCTTAAGCTTCGGATTCATGCGTTTTCTTTATCACAAACGCCTTCCAGGGGTCATACTCTTGAATCCAATACTATTGTCCAATAAAAATGACAATTTAAATCCAAACAAATGATAAAACTTAGGGTGGCACGTTTCACAACTAGCGCGAAATTCAAATTTTATTCTGTTTTTTTGCACATTATAGCTTATCAACACTTCTTGAGATAGTGAACACTGGTTTTGCGTGAATCAGGAGACTTAACACACATGTTTTAATTGAAAGTATTTCATAAATATCATTAGTTTAGCTACGAATGACAATGAACTAAAATAACACTATATAAATCATTCACTGACATTTGCAACGAAACAAATTATATTTATGAGATACTTTCGATTAAACATGTGTGTTAGGTCTCCTTATTCCCGCAAAATCAGTGTTCGCTATCTCAAGAAGTGTTTGATGAGCAGTAATCAGCAAAAAACACAATAAAATTTGAATTTCGCGCTAGTTGCGAGACGTTCCAACTTAAGGCGTCTTGAATGAAAAAAAAAATGGCCATGTCAAAACTTCTGAAAATATTGCGTGGACAGCTTTCGTTGGCCAGACTCTATCATTGTATATCATTGGTTGGATTGAAATTGTCTTTGTGTCCAATGTCAATTTCAAACCAACAATTAGTATTGGATTCAAGAGTAAGGCCCCTGAGCGAAAGAAAAGTTGATGATTAGTTGAAAGATGACTGAGATGAGATTACATTCTGAATTGAATGTCTAATAATTATGAGTATTGCCTATCCTGTTCTTTCTGCTCATACTTACATCAAGATATGGCCCTGGAATTGGGCTATTTGCATGTCGTTTCTTCAGCTGATCTCGTCACCTCCTCACCAACAAGTCTGGTTCTCCTTACGTACAACATGCTGTATTCGTATAGAGTCGAACTCTAGCGACTATGCCGTATTCACATATTTCAACCGTATTTACAGTGTAAGCTAGTTGATATTGACTTATGTGATATTTTGTTTGAAATATTTCTATTTTCTGTTTTGATTTTTTAAAATAAATATAATATTATTTTACCTATATTATTGCGCCCAAACATACGTCTCAGGAAATATGGTCAAGCGACAACATATGGACCCCAAGGCACACCCGAATCAACTCCACGTATGTTCATCACGTTTTTTTTTTTTTTTTTTAATGTCTTTGTCAGTTCTGTAAATCTTGACAACATATTATTATTAGTATGGTGAAAAAAGGTATTATGTATCAAGTTCAGAGACATAAAAAATAAAAAAAATAAAAAACCTTTTTTTCGCAAAACCTGCTTTTGCTATCTCAATGAGTGTTGAATACAATACACAATAAAAATTTAATTTTGCTCTACATGCGAGACGATCCACCTTAATTTGGTTTATTTAATACGTGACGGACTAACTTTACTGTTATGTTTCATTTCAGATATTTATTCGAGATTTTTCATTCGAAATTTATCATTCGATGTTTATGAATTCGAAGTATTTGAAATCGAAGATTTTTTACCTGGCTTCTTTTTTGTTACACTGTGTCACATGTTTGAATTTAGTCATTAGAAATATGCAATAACTAGGTGTCGGATAAAGAAATTAAAAAATGGGTTGAAATTTTACACATAAGTACCGTATCCGTACCCGTAGTATGGGATGGATATTTGTGGGTTGAAACTATAAGCCAACAAAAAATAGACTAAAAAATTTGTAGACCATTTGTGTGTGATTCGAGTGGGTCACGAAGTACTCTACCTCCCTGTTTCCACTTGACCGTCCTTCCTCGGACACTGTAAAAACATGTGTGAATATCAGAAACCCAATTCTAGTAATTAGAAAACATTCAATTCTCATTTTACCTAATCACCGCGCCGCCGGTATTCCACGCCGGCCGCCCGCTTCTTACTTTGTGAATCTCATCTCAGAGAACTGATTGTAAGTTTTGACAAGCAATTGACACGGACGTATGGTGTAGTGTAACACGGATTTTTGTATGGAAAATGAGGTTCACAGAGTGTACGCTAGGGGCGCTGATCGGTGTCACCATACAAAATCCGTGTTCATACTAAATTGTAAATACTACACAATACGTCCGTGTCAATTGTGTGCTAAAAGAAGGTTTAAAGCTTAAAATCAGCTTTCTGTCCGCTGCCACGTATATCACTACGAGCGTAAATGTAGTGACTATTACATCTTCTCATGTATGCGTTATCTTTCTCACTCTAACAAACGCCTTCCTGAGCGAAAGAAAGGTATTGACTGAGATGAGACAGTAAATAGTGAATTGAATGTCAAATAATTAAGACAATTAGGTCCCTGAAAATGGAACTGCTAAAAACTGAGCTACCTAATATTTAAATAGTGTCAGTGTGCAGCACACTAACTTTTTTACTTACCTAAGTAACTATTTGGTGTGACTTACATGCTTACCATGCTTATGTGACTTACCCTTCATACCAGATTTTAATTAAAAACATATTCGCTGAGGCAAATGGGGAAAGATGAATAAAACAACAAATTTCACATTAAATTTATATTAGATAACTCAGATCTGCATACTACTGCTACAGCACTGTAATAAGTCTAGATATATTTAAATGTAAAGCTACACTGCAATTATTTAAACAGAAGTCTTAATATAATTTTGATGTTATGGTATCGTGATTTAATGAGTAACCTTACCCGATAACACACTCATTAATGATGACTTCAGGATAACACAGTGTAGCCTTACCTTAAATCAGATTCCTGCCTATACCCAAAAAGACAATTCAACCACAATTATTAAAAAAATATTAAAATATAAGTCCAAACAAATTGAGATAGGCAAGAATAACACAACAATTAAATCGCATGGCTTAAAATAAAGAAAATTTCGCATTTGGTATATTGTGACTTGTTCGCGTACGTCATACTTTAGACTGTAGTATGATGAAAGGAAAATTCAATTTGAGATCCAAGTAATCTTAAAAGTAGAATGTATTAAAATGATAATCTCACACGAGAACAAGACACAACGCATAGCTAGACAAATTTCGCCGTAGCGGAGTGACAGATCTGTCACCTTAATCTAGATTATCTAAAATGAATACTTATTCTAATACAAGTTTAGACAACGGTCAGGTTATAATACCTACGTTGACCTTACTTACGCTCTTTTACGATTCATACAACAGTTCAAATAAAAGATGAATCGTAGGTACCGCACCTATCCGCCATCTGTGGCTCCTCAATTTTGTGCAACGCCTACAGTAAAGTAATTTCGATATTGAATGTAGATACCAGCATTTACTTTCTGCTGTTTGAGACGGACATGGGAATAATATAATAAAAAAAAACAACATCTTATCATATTTTAACTGTTCAGATTTTACTCAACTCAATGTAACAGAATCACATGGTAACTGATTATTTAAATTAATACGTTATACATAAAATATAAATCACAAAAATCTTATGCTACACCATCTTACAACTATTGTTTATCAACGTTTGAAATCACTACATGCGTCAAACTTATTTAAAAATAAGTCTATCGATGAGTGCCTTAATAGAATAATATGATAAATAACAAATTATCATTACTATAGTATTTACATAAGTAAATATCTAAATGATACTACAAGTTTGTGCTTGAAAATTGAGGGAGACAAAAAATTCATTCTAACATAGATACAATATAAATATAATAAAGTAAGTTGTCGCCCCGCAGGTCTCATGCATGACTCTTCTAAAGTAATAAAAATTGCTCCATTTAAAAAACAAAAATGGAAGGCAAGTTGAGGTAATATGTTTGCTATACTGGTCAGTGGGCAAGTGAAGCCGCGGGGCGCCTTACCTACGTTAACCCTATTACTCGATACTTGAGGTAGTTTGTTTCATATAATTATTCACTGTTACATTATTGCTATGAAGCGATAGCTTCAGTTTTAGAATTATTTTGTTAACAATTATTAACACATTACGTACTTTGCAAAAACATTTCGTATAGATAAATAATTATACAAATTTAATATATTTGCTGTCTGTGATATTTAGTTTTTCATACTGTTTGTTAACAATTTTTTTTCAATACCTTTGAAATGGCAAGTATTAGATTAGAACACAGGCTTCTGATAACATTCCTAAATATTATATTGATATATATTATTCATAAGAGGTAGGCCATGCCGGTCTGAACTGTTTATAATATAGTTGCTATTAATCGTATTATCTTTAATATAAATATATTCAAATATGAAATAGGTCGCAGATATCATTTTATATAATCACTGATGAGGTAGATCTTTATTGTAAGTTTTGTAATTGTTATTCTATGTGTATAAAAATATTTCTGCAATATAATCAACATTCAAATACAAACATTATCAAAAATTAAGTCGATACAATGTTTATTTGCACATTTTATTAAATTTCGTGGTAATAACATTCGGTAATATGTGTAAAGTAAAGACCATTGATTTTCTTGCGATTGGGAGACGTGCCGTGAATATTAATAAACATTATTCATAAGTAACTTATTCATATTATGAATACAGATGGTAATTAACAACTAATAACCCCACAGAGCCATGCTGAAAGGCCTGCCATTATAAATATCGAGGCGGAAAACTTTTCTGGCACGCCTGCGCAAACGCAACTTGGTCGTGATATGTTCCGTCTAATGAGTAATTTTCAAACAAATATATACAAAAAGTTACCTTTTTCCCATTAATTATCAGATTGTTTAATAAATCAATATGTCATGATATTCCATTTTATAACTATACAAAACATTTACATTATTATTTAAATTATTGCTAGAGAATTTCATTATAATTAGGCTAAGAATTATTAAAAATTAAATTGATTCTCGATAAACAGTTGGCGGAATAAATTTGGCAACGTTTAGGAAGACTACTTTCCTACCACTAACGAAACAGGAATGCATTAACTAAATTCGTTCAAATAACATTACTGGTAACTATTCGGACATGAATTAGTTTTAAGGAAATCATTCCGAATTTCAATCAAAGTCTTCAAACAAGCTTATAAACAAATGTCAACAGACAAAATAATAGTAGGAAGCACCGGGAAATTATTATAAGAATAATAATAATCAATACAAGGTATATAAACCTAAAACGAAGACGTTAGAGTAACTACAATAATATTAAATTATATACCTATCAATTACACCACACACGAGATAATAATGATCTCTCAAATGCGTCCGAACTAATAAACGACCCAAAACATGAAACATATATATTTATTTAAAATGGTTTACGTAAAAATTAACACATTTTTTCAGAAAATTCCAATCGGTTGGCACAAAACATTTTTTGTAACTACCTATTTATTAGTGTCTTTAGAATTTTTGTCCATTTCATATAAGTTTTACTCACAGTAATTCTAAATATTTTTAGCAAACGTCCATTCCTACCTAAAATTACCTGGCCTAGAGTCCCGTGTTAATACAATTATTTCAACCAAACATATTATTACACTCCTAAAAAACAAAACTATAATTAAGAACATTAACTAACACAACAATAATACAAAAAAAATAAGATATGTTTAAGTACGCCACCCATGTAACTGATACCAAAGTGATGACAACCTTTATTCTATATATCTACGATTTTTTCGTACTATAATATGTAAAATGATATGGTTCGATTTAAATGATATTGCAAAATTACTCTAACGTCAGGCAATTATATGCTTAACGCGCAGACACCCAGGCGTGTAAAGTCACCTTGCAACCGACAAGGTTAGGTTGAATGAACAACAAAAAACAAGCGAATGAATGCGCGCATATGAACACTCGACGTGTTCATATAAGGACAATAAAGACAATACAAGGGGTGTTATAAGTTTTGAGAATGACCCAAATGCAAGTATTTTTTTTCGAAAATTTGGGTTACACTATGCACAATTAATGCACTATAACAACATGTATATAGGCAAAAAAATAAAATGAAATATTGAATTATTATTTTGACAGCTATTGCAAGAAACTTGTTATTAAGTTAATTTTTTATATCAAACAAATATCGTGCTAAAAAAATAAAATAATAAGTTACAAATTATTTTGTGGTTAGTTTCGGGCTTTACAAGACCTAAGAGAGAGAGAGAGAGAGATAGTGTTCTTGCCCTGTACTGTTGTTACTATTTTTTATTTGAATTGTCGTAGGCCTTCATTTAAATGTGACTTCGCCTGACCCGCACATTCACATCTACGAAAGGAGAAAAAAACATGAGTGGTCTTTTCACCATAGTAAATCATAGTAATTTTGTATTTTTTTTTGACAAATCGCCTAGTATTTTCTAATTAGAAAACTAATAATTCAATATTTTGCAACAGTCTTAAGAAAGCTCAACAGTTTATTTGTATTTTTTTAATTTTGTGCATACTTGTATTAGTTGTCTGTTGTTGTTGTATTTCTTTCTGTGAATAAAAATATATGCTCAAATGTGCAGACTCAGATAAAAACACTATCAAGCATTCTCAAAATTTGATGAACAACCCTTGTACATAATGTTGCATTGCCCTTATTCCACGTTAAATAAATATGTTTAAGTCAAAGTGACACCTAAGGTCAAGATAGAAATGAAAATTTCAGGTAAGATTTACAGTAGACGAAGGAGAGGTGGACGACGTTGAGGTCACCGAAGACGTTGAAGACGTAGAAGATCGTGAATTCTTTTTAAAATGGGTGTCAAAATGCTTTACCATGTGATCTTTTCTGATGAAGCCCTTGCCGCAGTGGTCACAGGCAAACGGTTTGCAACCGGAGTGTAGGCACATGTGCCGGCGCAAATCCGTCTTATGGTTGAATGATTTCGGGCACTCACTGCACTTGAAGGGTTTATTATCCGTATGTTTGAAATAATGCCCTTCGTACGAGACGTCATCAGAGAATCGTTTGCCGCATCGGTCACATTTAAAAGGCTTTGCTCCCGAGTGAAAAGTCTTATTATGCTGCGTGAGATAGCACGCCTTATTGAACAACTTATCACACTCATAGCATTTGTGGACCGTGTTTGGTGCTGATTTCTTCAATTGATTGCGCTCCGTGAGGGGTGAATTGAGCACCGTAGACGTAACGGCCGACGGCGAAGACATCGTCGTCAAGGATGACGTCGAAGACACGGCACTACGATTCTCGTACTCTGCCTTTGCACTCTCCGGGCTGGCCGGGGACTTCATCTGAGATCCATAGTTTTCTTTGTTTGCATAGTCCATTATATCTTCTATCTCCAAAATTTGAAATACATTAGATTCCGTTCGATGTAGATCGTCTTCGCGTTTTATCGTTTTCCCTCCTACTGCATAACCATAAGGATATAACTTCACATGTTCTGGACTATAGGTTACTATGCTCTCTTTCATATTTTTAGGTGACACATTTATATCGTAATCCACACTCTGACCTCCAATTTCAGTATTGCTATATTGAAGAGACGAGTGAACTGGATCAACGATGATGTAGCCGGCGGTTGACTCGTCGGCGACTACTTGACCCCCCACGTTAGGCTGTGTGATGTAATTGGAAACATAGACGCTGAAGCTCTGTGTCTGGAGCTGTGCGAAGCTTGGCAAGCGTCCGCCAGTAGTCTGGCTCGATGTTTCCTGTTCCATAACATCGACTTCTTCAGGTGCGTTTTCACCAAAAGAAGCCGGGCTGGCTATAGGCAGATTGTTGATAGCCATATCCATAACGTGGGGGGCCATCCCGTTTGGGTAACTCGGTGCTATAGTCTGTTGAAAATTCTGACCCAAATATAATGGGGTGTGCGTGGGGTCCGGCACTGAAGTTCCCAAAGGATCCGTAGACCTCGGGCTGTACGGATTGACACCCAAGTGGCTGAACGGCGGCAGGGTGTGCGGCGTAAGCGCTGGCGAACTCTGCGTTAGGGCTGGAGTTGAAATATTGCTGGTTGACACTGATAGCAGGCCCCTCATATGGTGATTTTGAGAAACAGAGGGACCTGCCTCCCCGTTTGGGGGATTCCCAGCCGTTGAAATTGCTTTAGATCCCTGATGACTGCTGTCATTAGGTATCACTATCCCAGGCGGTTGACTACCTATGTTGAGCGGATGAGAACCGACTTGATGCTGTAACGGGTGATTAGCTAAAGGATTATTAATGTAATTATTATCTAAATTACCCTGTAGATGCGTGTATGGCGACTTAGATTGCATGGCCGCGACCCGGTGCGATGCGTAGGGCGACTGAAGTGAAGCGTCGTCCACGCTGCGAGCGTCGTCAGATGGCACCGGACTCTGCGTATTCGAATCAGCGCTCTGCTGCTGACCCCGTTCCGGGATTGGGTCTCGACTGGGATGGTGGTGATTGGAGATGGGCATGGAGGCCGGATCTGGCTGGCCCGACGATCTCACCGCGTTCTTGTGCAGAGTAGTGTTATAATGCCTCTTCAAGTGCCCCGAACTAGTAAACCATTTGTTACAAGCAGTACAGTTGTAGGTCTTTGGTCGTCTCGCTTCATTAGATTTCCAATTAGCTCCTTTTCCTCCAATGGATGGCAAATTTGATGATGTTGCGTTCGCAGGCTGTGAATTGGATATTTGCGAAGGTGCCGGTGAATCATAAGGTCGATAAGGTGGTTTCATGTCAGCGTTAGATGAAGCTACCGGGCCCGTGTAGTCTGACAGCGGTGGCATCTGGACCCCTGGATAAATCTTTTGTTCAACGTGCATAAATGGTTTCTGATCGTGATGTACTCCGAGAAACTTTTCTTGAGAATAAGGGAATTTCTGTTCTGGGTGAAACATTTTGGCCTCTGAAGGATATGGTTTTTGTTCTGAAAACATTTTTTGTTCCTTAAAAAGAGCCACTTCGCCATTGAGCTGTGGATTAGAGTACAGCTTCTGGGCTTCCCATGGCATCATTGGGACCGAGCGGCTGTTCACTTCTCGTACTTGTGAGTGCGCTTCCTCGTAAGCGCTATTTGGTGTTTCACCTTCATTGCCTTGATATACAACTTTTTGCGAATCTAAATCTAATATATCCGACGACTCCTCTTGTTCTTCTTTGATTTTTAAGTTAACATTTTGGTATCCGGTATTGTTATATTGTTTACCGGAAAACTGTTGGAACGGCATCGGAGCAGTAGATTGTGTGGCACCACCGCCAGCGTGGGCACTGTTGCAGTGCTCGTTGAGCTGCACCGCGGAGTCACACACGAAGCCGCACTTGTCACATTGGTTCGGTGACGGGGAAGGTGTCGGCTGGTTGAGAGGCTGCCCATACAGGGGACTCGACGACGAAACCCGCGAGGCGCGATCTTGCATATTATACGGATGAAAACGGTTCGGCTTATGATGGTGATACTCTTGTGTATATTGCGATTGTTCCCAATTAATTTGGTCAGGGTGCTGTGAGAATGAAGAGTGGGAGTAGCTATTACCGAACTGAGCACCCGGAGAAAATGTGGTCTGGTCGGGGTTCTGGTAGGGCGAGGGCGCGCTGTGGTAGCTCTGCGGCGTGGCCGGGTGCGGAAACTGCGAGGTGTCTGGGGTGGCGCGCTGCTGGAACTCGGGGCTGGGCTTGGTGATCATATTGTCGCTGGAGTCAGCCGGGGCTGACACCGTTGTCTCGGTTTTCACTTTCGCACCGTTATTGTTCTCGGTATCATTTTGTGAGTTTTGTGTGCCCCACTTCACATACAGGTTCTCTTTGTGGTACTGCAGGTGCACCTCCAACGAGTCGACGGAATCCAAATATAGATCGCAAACCTTACAATGATAGTCCCTCGACGGTAAAGTCGACGATACAGCACTGCTGTTATCCATTTAAATCATCAATCTAACGGAGAGCACCGCCTCCTCCAACGAAAAAATAATAAAAAAACGTCACTTTTCGTTGCGACGTTCATGTAGGCTACGACGAGTCAGGCGCTACAGGTTAAAATCATGGTCGCGGCCGGCGCGTCCCCCACGCGACTCAACTTTATACAATGTTAATCTTTCCCGAGAAAGTTTTTCGCGGCATTTCCGCGCGCGTTATTGTCGACGCGGCCACGTGCGCGGTGTTAGTCGTCGCCGGCTGCACTCGCGGCGCCGGCTCCGGCACTCTCCGCCTCTGCCGGACACGGGGGACTACACTACCCCGGTTACTGACCACGTCACTCGAGCACTTTTCAACAAGTTTATAATCCACGAAAATATATTTTAAAAAATGTCTTGTACTTTAACAATCACATAAATTATTATCAATAAAAATAACTCGGCACTGTTTGTGACCGCGGCGGATAGTTTCTGCGTTGCGATAAGTGCAGCACGCGAGCGATGGTCTTCATCCGGGTACGGACGCTGCGGACGTTTACTAGAGAGCGACTGACAGCCTTCCCGAAGTCGCCTTCGGGGGCATGACTTCAATAACAATTCGCAACGTCGTCCCCCACCGAGACGTGCGTGCGAGCGAGCGAGAGCGTTGCACGGTGATGAAGTTATCGCTCCTGCGTCCTTTTGTGTGTCCTTGGTGCGAGAGAGACGGCCACTGCGGGGGTCAGCGCGGCGCGGGGGGCAAAGCTGGTCCTACTCTTTCTCAAAATTGAAATGCCCGGTCGAAATGTCCGGTGATGCTGCGTCCGAGTGGGACAGCGATAGCACCCACCCTTACAATGCGGGCGGACAGAACCCTGCGACGAAATTCTCTAAATTTTAAATCTCGTTTTATTTTAGGGAAGAAATGTGACTTAGAAACGGTGTTAAAGTAATACCTACTCGTAATAAAGTTTTAAACTATTTTTTTTCTGACAACATAGTTATTTATTGCAGGCAATGCAAGTCACCTTCAAATTAAAATACTTTTAACCTCATTATCTTTCGGCAAATCAAGAAAACAAGTTGAGCGTTTCATATACCTACCCACTTAATAACGCTAACTCGAGATAGGTAGGTACCTACTTACTGAATGACAAGATAAATGTAATTTCCTTATAATGGAGTCAATAACCGAAATAGGTAATAATGTACAATATTTAACAATATGTTTTGACTGTTCATATCGAGGCACCAAAATGATTTCTAAAAGTTAAATTTCTTAAGTTTGTTTTTTCTGAACAGCTTCAGTTTATTTGTATTTAGAATATCGCAGCAGATGATAGAATGAATTCACTGAAGGTACCGAATTAAAATTGAATCAATTCAATCAGAACATTTTATTTAAATTAAAAAATATAGTTTTAGGTTTAAATCTGTCTTCATCGTTCTCGGAACAAACTGTTACAAATACGGAAACCCGTGTATTGAATGGACGAACGCTGCGCAACGCTCTGTAAATTTTGCATCGTGGACGCAAAGAGGCGCGGTCAGAAGGGGAAAGCGAGGAGACGAAAAACGATTTCTAATTTTCTTCATCTAAAATGCTTTGTGCATGGTATGTCTAAAAATTCTGCTGTAAAATAATATTTGAATATTTTTGTGTATCTGTAGTTGCGCAGCGTGTGTGCAGATGTAGATAACGAGGCGAGGATTACGCAGAGAGCAACCACCGCTCTGATAGCCGGACGCCGCCGGTCCATGCAAACTATGAGGGGGAATAGCATCGATTTTCTCGGACTGTGCCGATAACTTCCTTCGCAGGAACACTGAGGCTTCCCCGTTCCTGTTTCACACTTGTTCCTTTGAATTTGAGTTTTATTTTTCAGTTTTTGTTGTATCAATTTCATTTTATTTGTTTTTAAGTAGTTTATTCTAGTCTATATTGAATAATTAAGAAATTTAATTATATAAGTATAGATAACAAAAAACAAATAGTATAACTGTTGGTAACGAAATTTTTTTCGTCCAAGGTCCCTGTAAGTATCAATTTAACAAAAATACGTTTCAAAAAATCAAGTCAATGTATTAACATACTTTTTTTTAACCGACATAAAAAAGCAACATTCCAAACAAGCCTCTAAAGAGTTCACGGGCACTATCAAATTTGTAGTAATTTTTGCAAAAATAACAACAGAAATAGGTAGAACCAAACATATAATGGATGCAGAGCGGACCTACTAAACGTTTAATCCCTGCTCGCAAACTGTATCATTCATAACATTTTATGAGGGACGGAGGCAATAAACACACGACTGACAAACAAAGTTAGGAATCGCCAACTTTCTCGCGGAAACATGGAAGATCGGTGGCGCGGGTAATAGCGGGAAGCGAATATCAATACATTTATTTATTAAATTTAATAAAAGTGCTTAATTCCAAAAAAGGGGTCGGGGAAGGATGAACTGCCTATGCAAACGTAATACCAAAATCATTTGTAATTCGAGCATAATTCCACCATATTACGCTATTACTTGGATTCGAATAGTATTTATCTAGGTTCCTAGATAGTTTTTGTTTCAAAATACTTACCTAAAACGAAGTTTAAGCGAATTCTATTTTGTATATTTTTACGACTTTTACGACATTTTTTCACCTTATTTGTTTCGTATTAAAAACAAAGTACTTTCTAGTATTCTGTGTTTAGGAACATAGCATATATTGTCAAGTTACGGAATAACAACAAGATATGAAAAAAACATTAAGTTATTATTTATAATTTTTGGTATTACGGAACACGACCTAATTTGATACAAATTCCGAACGGCTCGTACACCCATCGCGCATGCAGGGGGAGAGGCCCCGGTGCCAAAAAGGGATCGCTGATTTTGACACTCGCTTCAAATTGAATTTGCTTGCGGCCTTCACTGGCCCCTTAATTTGTGTACTTATACGAAATCAGTCTAACCATGTCTTAGTAAAATTAAAAGGGCAAGTTGTTATATGCTCAATCAACCAATAGTAAAAGTAAAGGTTAGCCTCGTAAGAAATAATAGCTTTTAAACGTAAAGAAGACGCTATACAAACGTGACGACCTCCGTGGCGCGGTGGGCGAGTAGCCGGCTGAGACGCAAGAGGTGCGGGTTTGATTCCCGCTGCGGGACATATATTTGCATGATCTGCAAATCTTAGTACAATTAGGCATAAATAAAGTACTCTACAATCTAACATAGTTAAGTACAAGTGGTTTGATCATTGTATACCAAAAAAAGTTCGTCAAGTCATGCCCATGAGCAGGTAACCTAAAATAAATAATAAAATAAATAAATAAATGCTGGACATTTCACACAACATTATCTAGCCCCAAGCTAAGCAGAGCTTGCGTTATGGGTACTAGATAACTGATATACTTAATACAATACATTACATAGATATATATTTTTTATTATACATAGAAAAATACCCAGAACACCCTGAACAAATATCTGCAGATCGTACAAATATTTGTTCCGAGGCGGGAATTGAACCCGCAACCTCCTGCGTCGCAGGCGAATTTTCGCCCGCCGCGCCACAGAGGTCGTCCTCTACCTACATGTCAAGTGATGAGTTCCAATTCCAACCAACGACTGTAAGACCAAGTGTTATCTAGATGACGCTCAGTTAAGAAAAGGTTAACGGTAGGGCGCTTAGGCCCTTTTGTACGCGAACGAAGTTTACTTCTGTTTTGGCTATTATTTCTTCAAAGTCCATGAAATTTTGTATATATAATAAGTACATATATAAACATTAATTTTTGAAATTGCATTGTAAAAATTTAAAAATTACCCCAAAAATTTAATGAATAAAATAAAATTATTATTTAACAATTATTTTTTTACTAAAATTTTACAAAATTCTTAATTATTGTTTCGTGTGCGAACAGCCACCACCTGCTTCGCTGAGTGCATGTTCAGTAAATCACCCTAAATAAGTTAGCACCACTTAACTGCCGCTTGCTCTATGACAATGCCCTTAGCACTGTCCACGCCGATAAGTATCAGAAGTAGTTATCTATCACTATCAATTGGATAAGATCAATTATTGATAAAAACATTGATACTTATACGATTTAGAAATACAGAATAATTGAAAACCCCTTTTTTTAAAGTCTGTTAATAAAATGGCTGTAATTTATATGATAATAAGATTAAGTTTTAATTTAGCATTTCTTTTTAGATAATGTCAGATAACTAATCCTGCAATTAAGTCAGTAATTTTTTGAATTTAGGCGGAGGTTCCGTTTTCAAAATGTCAAATCAGCATCAACCCTTTCGCAAGAAGTTCCTTTTGCATAAAGACCATTTAGCAAGAAGTCCCTTTCGCTAAAAGTCCTTTTTGCCAAATGTTCCTTTATTTTTTTGTGTACGACATACTAAACTCATTTCGATGACACACTTTGTTTAATTTGTATACGTACATTAGTTTGCGTTCGATACACTGGAATGTTAAATTCCTTTAAATGTATATAGGAGCAAACTAAGGCAAGGAGCCTTATAGTTAGCTCTTTTCCTGCATCTCATCCCCTGTATTTATCCTCACACAAACACTCTCTCTTATAGCTAAAATGAAAAAGAAACACTAAACATGTTTTTAAATAGCATTAATATTTACCTATCAACATGTAGTTACTTATTTTTGTTACTAAGCACTCCATAACGAGCTACATAATATTCATGGTCGTTTAGTTGTTATATTGAAAAGAAGTTTTAGGCCTTCAATGTTAAAGCTTTTTCTTAAACTTCTTACAACTGCTAGAAAACAAAAGGAGTGCAGATAACATTGTTATTGTCTTAACTGCAGTTTATTGCACTCGATAAAGCACAATTGTTTTAATTTGTGGAAAGCTTATCTCTTATGGGAAGCAACCCATAAACAGTTTTAACACTGCTATTCCTAAGAAAGGTGTCATTAATACTTGTGTTCAGTTTCTAGTTCGAAAACTGTAAGTAGGTAGATACCTACTTTTACAAACCTTATATATAATAATATATAAATACAGAAAATTATTGTACCTATCATATAGATATCTAAAAAATACAAGCGATGGTGATTATGGCAAATTGCATTGTATTTTAAGGTCTGGTCCAGCAATGCTACATTACATAAAAACCTAGGGTTCTTTCCGTTGACCTAGTATCTTGAAATTTAAAACGAAAGAAATGAAATGAACTAAATGAAATCGACTTTCTGTCTCTGTTGTTCTTCATGCAAAGTCAATCACGTGCTCTATCTCGATTTCAAACTCAGTTTGGTTCAAGAGTGCCAAACAAGGGTTGTTGGATTGAGATTGGAACTGGATTGCGATTGGAACTGTTTTCAAGAGTAGCCCCACTGATTCTAAGTTTTGACAAACAATTGACACGGACGTATGGTGTAGTGTGCTAGCCTTTATTCTGAGGTGTAGTGTACAACATGGATTTTTGTATGGAAAATGAGGTTCATACAGAGTCTACGCCAGGGGCGCTCGTCGGTGTCGCCATACAAAATCCTTGTTACACTACGCCACACTTCCGTGTCAATTGTGTGCTAAAAACTTAGAATCAGCTCTCAGGCAGACATCAGGATCATCATAAATTATGGGAATCGCCATAATTACCATGCTAGGCAGTCGGATTGGTGATCGTAGTATTCGTATTAAGTGCTCAAGTAGATGCTGCTGCCCATGCCCTGGTGTAATCCCTTAGTCGGCTTTTACGATATCCATGGGAAGAGATGGAGGCTATATTCTTAGGCCGGACATACACACAAACATAACAATGCATTATTTATTTATAACCGAACGAGTTGAAACCTTTTTATTTTATTATGATAAAGATATTTGGCGGTGAACTCAGTCCCACAAATGCAATACGTGATAACAAAATCAATCTAGGAACTTACTAAATGCCTAATATCAAAATCTTAAGGTCAACACGCCGTGTGACGAATCATCAAAGTCATTAAATCGCGTTGATGTACAAATTATTATAATTTGGCGATAATCAAATTTTAGATTCAAATGAAACCCAATCAGTATCCTAACAGTCTAGAGTGGGTACCTACATATTAATTTGTGATTTATTATTATTTCAGCTATGTGGACGTATGCACATTACCGATCAAATAAAAAGAAATCAGTTCTCTGAGTCAGTTCTAACATTTGACTTTGAGTCTGAGGTCAAATTTGATGGATTCTGCGAACGCTCCCGTTTTTAGAATAACTGGACGCAGACGTATTATTATATTGCGATTATTCAATATCCTTTGTATTTATATCTGCGTTACTAGGATTGTTACTATGCTCAATTTACATTGTAGTGAGATAGTTTAAGAGTTTGTTGGGCACTGCTAAGGAGTGGAACTCGCTGCCGTCGTCTGTCTTTCCTGAAAACTATAATTTGGGTCTTTTCAAGGCAAGAGTGAATAGGTGCCTTCTAGACCTTCGTGCTCCATCGTCGGCTGCATCATCAGTTACCAACAGGTGAGATAGCGGTCAAACGAGGGTCTATAATTGTAAAAACTAAAACCTAATTATTACGATATATTAAATATATTCTTAAAACGAGCCTGAGTCAATAAAACTCAGCGTGCATAACTAAATCACATACAACAAAAATTAAAAAATAGAAATAGCTAATACTAATCACAAACAAATACAATTAAACTTGTAATTGGCCGTCAGGATATCTTACATGTATTTTAGTTTATTATCTGTATGTGTGAGTACTAGCTGTAAGTTTTCCTAAAATTTGTAAAATAAAATAAAATACTAAGGTACCTTATGAATTTTCAAATTGGCAATAAGCTCCAAACCTATAAAAATAATTCATAACTTATTCATATAATTTCTTGAACGTAGTAATTAATTATTTTAAAACAGTCAAACATTCCTGTTCCTCTAAACGCCGCTACACCAGGATAAACTTATCCGCCATCTTAGAAACTGATGATGCATCTTAATTGCGCGACGTTGCCAAATCTACATCGACGCACTAAAAAAATGCATCTAGCAACGTCGCACTCACCCCCGAGCATACCCGAACTAGCGCGTGCACAACAGGTGTAGTATACAGCCATACTCACACAAGCAAACACTTCTAGTTTCTAGCAAAGAAACAGTTAGATAAGCTGTGGCTCAAATGCACAGGACTTCCAAGAAAGAACACGCACACAGAGACAGGACGTCGATGTGGATTTACGAAAAAAAAACATCACAGATTCAATAATAGTTGTTTGGCGCCGAGGAAACAATGATGCGCTGGCGCATCTCATTGGTTTGTTCAAGGTTGCAATGCAATTTCATAGAATATTTATTTTTGTGATCGTTATTAGTTATTCTTAGGATAGTAGTAAATTTTAACATCGGGTAAAATGGCGGTTAATCCATTAACAACTGATTACCTACTTGATTATAATAACAGGTAAAGGTAGTAAAGGAAACTTCAAGAGTTAGATGAAACAAAGTAAAAATTTTAATAAGAGAATCACGCGAGGGATTCGTCTATCCAAGGGGATGATAGGGGTGAACAGGAATGCGGGTGTTATAAAAACGATAAATACAGTTAGGTTCGCCCCGGACAACCGGTTTCACCTATCCCGACAACACTGTTATTCCAACTTTGTGTTCGTTTCAAATAATTATGACTTGCCAGCTAAGTAGGTCACAAAATAAACGTAGGAAAAAGATTCTTTTCAAGTTAGATCATGCAAAACATCATTGATGCAAAAACCATTTAATGGTTTGCATGCATAAGCAAAACAGCGCTAGACGAATAGGTACTGAGCGCCTTCGCAAGCTCGTGTAAAATTAAAAAATAAACTTCTCTTCAGACGAAATATTCGAACAATTTGTAAGGGAATATTAATGAGAGAGGATAAGGTTGCGAAGCGTTTTACTTTTAAATACGATATGTGTTAAATTTGAACAGATCTCCCTAAGGGTGGCTGGTCATCAATTTGGCGAACCAAGGGGCGCGGGCGTCGGGGAGAGCTCAGCCTCGTCTAACCCCTTATTTTACATTTCACACTCAGGGAAAATCGTTAGAGAAATCTGCGTAGCGTGCATGTCCGAGACATACGCACACAGGCGACTCGCGTCCGAGCCCCCTCACCCCCTACCACCCCCACGCCGCTGCCACCCTTCTATTATATCGACGAAACTTC
The DNA here is from genome assembly GCA_951392215.1 of Epirrita christyi. Taxonomy (NCBI): domain Eukaryota; kingdom Metazoa; phylum Arthropoda; class Insecta; order Lepidoptera; family Geometridae; genus Epirrita; species Epirrita christyi. The sequence continues at coordinate 14,413,713 of OX595833.1, read as the reverse complement.
AAGAAATCCTCTTATACGCACATGTGTGCCTACTCGCATATGTAAATCTAAATTATACATTCAATTTCTTCACATCGAATTTATCGGACAGTAAGTAGCACTTGTGTACTGAGTAGGTACTTTGCTTTTGCAAGTTTGCTTCTCTCTTTGCTGTTATTTTGAAAAGGATTCGCTTTGGATGAATCAACTTGCTTTGGCAATTTTTCAGCCTCGTTCTCTTCCTTTGAGATAAAGCAGTTTTTACACTTGATATTTAGGCCGAGATATCAGCAGTTGCTAAACTATCATTGGTCGCACATTAATTTTTCTTATAGTTAGGTAAATAGGTATAAGTTCACTGTAGTATTTGGGTTTGATCCCGAGTTCCTTACAACAAGATAGGAGGAGCAGATCCGGGAGAATGAAACGAGGCTCCGGGTAATCTATTGGAAGGCTGTAGGTGTAGGGCGGTAGGTAAGCGAGTGGTCACATACATTATTACCGTACAATGTCACTATGCAAATGTATGTGGGAAGGCTTTGTGTGAACGCACTTACGCATATGAGGCGGCGGGAGCCTCCACATAATCCGCACCCTGCCTCGCGCCCGCCAAAGATGGCTCTATGCATGTGAGCGTACACACGCGGCACTTTCTCTTGAAGCTCGCCACTGGCTTTTAAAGAGGGTGGTCGGGTGCGTGCGGGGGTGTTCCGACCGGGTGACCACGGGGAGGCCCGCGTGTCGGATGGCTGGACCTACGTGCCGCCTTGTCGGCTCAAGCAGCTCCAAGGAAGCCCGGACTGCGCCGCCTCCGCTGCTGTCGCTGGCCATAGCATGCGTATAGCAGCAACGTAGCACGCTCACTTTGCAAGTTAATTGCACGCAACAGGTTTTTTTGCCTGTACATCACCTTGAACGATTGTTATGATACAAAACTCACATAAGAAAAAGGATTTACTATCATCAGATTTATCTATGTCTTGGCTAGCGCGGCGTCCGCCAGGTGGCTGTGCGGTGGGGGGAGGGTGGCAGCTCGTTTAATTGAGTGTACTCAGCGCCCTCGCTGAGTGATACTCCTCTCTTACCGAAATACCTGTAATAGATGTTAATTAGAGCGCCGCTCGCCCGCTTGTAGCAAAGAAAAAATAATAATTTGAACAGGTCGTAATTAGAGATGTTTACATAACTGTAAAACAAATATTTTCTTAATTTTTAATATTTTTTCCTCTTTTTCCTGCGTAGAGTCGGGTTTAAGCATATTTATTTACGCCGGGAGTTTTTCGAGAAAAATCTGAAATTACATCTGAGAAACGGTGTCTACTGCGAAAATAGGTGGTGGGTCGCCGGGTCTTTTGTTTGACAGCGGGCGCGGCGCCGCCGTGGGTACTGTAGGCACCAAGATGGGCAGCGCCGTGCTTGCACGGCTCCGGCACGGCAAAGCACGGGCGCAGTATGATAGAATTGAGCGCAGCCTCGGAGCGGGGGCGGCGGCCACGGCTCGTTTGAATCGAACGCACGTCCGGGCCCCGCCAGCGAGCGCCACCCTCGGGGTGTGTAGTGGACTTTTCGCTCGGTTTGATATATATTTTCCATTCCTCCCAATGTAGGCTACTGCGGCTGTAGGTTCCGGCCCGTGGCGGTGTGTCGCTCGCATTTACATGTGACGACCACCCAGCGCCGCTCCATAGCCGATTCCGATCAAATTTACTTAATTAAAATCCTCCATCTCCTCTCCTTATTAGGAACACATGGGATTTAACAAGTTTAATCCATGCGAAACGCAGCCATCTGACAGAAAGTACAAGATATTCTAAAATAAATCTGTATGTAAGTTTAATATCGGCTGGCAAGGCAATTTTTATGACTTTGTCACGGTTTAAAGTACCTCTTTCCACCGCTGAACATAGGTCTCCCCCTTAGAATGCCACGACGCAAGGTATTGAGCCGCTTCCATTCACCGACTTCCTGCGACGTTTATATGTCTTTAGTCCATTGAGTGGAGAGCCTTCCTCTACCACAACCCTCCTCCCCTTAGTTTAAAGTAATCCTGAACAAACTATGTATTGAGAGTAAGAAATCATCATCATCATCACCAGCTTGTTTATGCTGGATGAGGCCTCCCATTGTATTCAATTGGGGGATTTGCCATAATCACTACTCTTAGCAGACGGATTGGTGATCGCAGTTTGGTGTTAAATACTCAGGTGGATGCTGCTACACATCCCCTGGTGTAATCCCTTAGGCTTTTACTACATCCACGGGAGGAGTCGGAGGGGTCTATTCATGGGCCAGACATACCACGGCCATCAATACCTTCATTTATTTAAATTCATGACGCATTGCTACCGAACCCTTTCTTATCCGTAACCCCACACGCACTTTATCAGTTTTATACAATGAAAATTTTTGATTCGATTTTAACAATTTGGATAAAATAACAATTAGGATTCAGAGTTTTTGATTCGATTTTAACAATTTGGATAAAATAACAATTAGGATTCAGAATTCATTTTTGTTTATGCTAATAGTACTTGTAACTTTTTCCGCGCCGAATTTTTTGGAAGTTTTTGCTTTTTTATTTTTTCCAAGATAACACAGCGGTTACGAATATCTATTAACAGTGTCGTCCCGTTATGTTCCGCATAATGGTTTGTCATAACAAACTTTGACCCTCCTCCCCCCGCTGCAGCAACAAAGGTTCATCACACTGTATTTTGAGATAACATGGTAGCTACGTAACGTCTACGCCTCTCGTAGAGCATCTACGAAGTCTTTAGTTCTGAAGGCCTATTACGAGTTTTACATTGCAATAATCACTTTGCGAGTCGAGTTGCGAGTGAGTATTCAACGTGACTTACTGAGTAACTATTTATGAATATGTGCTGTTTCTATCGACTGCGCGGCACAGAATGATGAATAGTTACTACGTAAGTCACGGTAAAAGCTCACGACTAGCAAAGTGATTGTTGCAATGCAAAACTCGCAATAGGCCTTCGATAGCCTCTGATTAAAATAGCTGTGCCTACACTCTACAGTCTGTGAGACGGATATATTAAAATAGCTGTGTCTACACTCTACAGTCTGTGAGACGGATATATTAAAATAGCTGTGCCTACACTCTACAGTTTGTGAGACGGATATATTAAAATAGCTGTGCCTACACTCTACAGTCTGTGAGACGGATATATTAAAATAGATGTGCCTACACTCTACAGTCTGTGAGATAGGCCTTCGATAGCCTCTGATTAAAATAGCTGTGCCTACACTCTACAGTCTGTGAGACGGATATATTAAAATAGCTGTGCCTACACTCTACAGTCTGTAAGACGGATATACTAAAATAGCTGTGCCTTAACTCTACAGTCTGTGAGATAGGCCTTCGATAGCCTCTGATTAAAATAGCTGTGCCTACACTCTACAGTTTGTGAGACGGATATATTAAAATAGCTGTGCCTACACTCTACAGTCTGTGAGACGGATATATTAAAATAGCTGTGCCAACACTCTACAGTCTGTGAGATGGATATGAGGTAACTGTTCTTGTAGGGTCTTTGTTTGACAACGGAATTATAAAAACGTCTTCCGTCGAACCTACAATGGACTAAAAATCTTATATTTAGAGTTGAGATGGTAGCTCTAGGAATTCGTTATGGAAATTTTGTAGCAGTCTAATTTAGGTACCTACCCGGTACTTCAAAATTGTTACTGTAGAGTCTACAACAACATTTTCCAAGCACAATGTAGAGTCTACAAAACTTAAGCAAATAACTTTTCATTTAAAAAACCGACTTCCGCCATTGTATTCGACTAAATAATTTTGGATGAAAAAAAAATGATGAAAGAACCAGAGTGGTGAAAGGATTATGATACTTTCTGAATGCAAATGCTTGGTTTGTTGCTGAAAATATCAAAATCGCCATGTGTATGCCTACAATATTTGAGGAGTTCCCTCAATTCCTCATGGATCCCATCATCAGAACTGGATTCTGAATCTGAAAAATGGGACCAATCTGGAAGTATATCTATTCAAATAAAAAAAGAATTTTCCAAATCGGTTCATAAACGCCGGAGATATGCGGTAACAAACATAAAAAAAAAAAAAAAATACAACCGAATTGAGAACCTCTTCCTTTTTTGGGAAGTCGGTTAAAAACAAAATTTAAACAAAATTATTGGATGGTCTGCATTGTAGACCAATTGTTGTCTAATATTTTGTTTACGTATTATTGAGCGTCTTCTGTCTGTTCCCCTGTGATAAAATGCAGCCATTCAAACGAGCAAGCGTTGCGAGGGGGCATTCAAAATAATTTAACAATTTGTCTAGAGTACATAAATATTGAACTAATTACTTATTTCGGCAAATCGTATCTACCAATTCGTTTCCGAGATCCAGCCATCCAAGCGTGTGGGTCCAACCTACTCGTTAGGTATAGCTACAGAGATTCCACATCCCGAGCAAGTTGTGCAAGGGATTACAAGGGAAACAATAATGTACAGCCGGATTTACATAGCCTGATATTGTACTGCTTGATATATTTGCATACCGTGATAATTAGCAGCCAGTGGCACGAATTATCCATTGCAGGATCACTCTCGTATCTGTAATATCTGTCACAGACTATTTTCTCCAAATTTACATCATCATCATGATCATAATCACCAGCCTGTTTACGTCCACTGCTGGACAAAGCTTCCCTCATTGGATACAATGGGGGGATTTGCCATAATCATCACGCTTGGCAGGCGGATTGGTGATCGCAGTTTTGTGTTAAGTACTCGGGTAGATGCTGCTGCTCATCCCCTGGTGTAACAGACGCAAGATGTGAATTGTGGCCATCCCAACATCCAGTTCTGAGGACTCTTCTCATCTTCAGTCTGAGGACTGAAGATGGTCGCTGGCAAGACTACCCAGTTAAGTGGGGCTAAATCAATCTAATCTGGAGTTGCACAGCCCTTACTTGTTACAAAGCTCACCTGTTCTCATGTCCTTTCTGCCCGACCACCAGCACATAAGAGGACTTGAAAGCATATAGGGAGGCATAAAGGTTGCTTTTTATTACTGCTGGACAAAGCTTCCCTCATTGGATACAATGGGGGGATTTGCCATAATCATCACGCTTGGCAGGCGGATTGGTGATCGCAGTTTTGTGTTAAGTACTCGGGTAGATGCTGCTGCTCATCCCCTGGTGTAACAGACGCAAGATGTGAATTGTGGCCATCCCAACATCCAGTTCCCTCCAATTTCACCCCACCATCAGTGCATCCGCCTCCCGGCTACGACCTGTGGCCAACTTGGAAGTTCCTAAACTGTCTGAGGACTGAAGATGGTCGCTGTCAAGACTACCCAGTTAAGTGGGGCTAAATCGATCTAATCCGAAGTTGCACAGCCCTTACTCGGTACATAGCCCACCTGTTCTCATGTCCTTTCTGCCCGACCACCAGCACATAAGAGGACCTTAAAGCATATAGGGAGGCATAAAGGTTGCTTTTTATTTGTGCACTAAATTATAGTCTAAAATTACTCTATAATTTATACAAATCCTAAGGCCTTGGACACGCAAAAAGAAGAAAACAGCCAATAATACAAACTGTAGTGCACAGCCCGATATTTGGAAGCCTATACAAAACATAATACGGATTCATCAGCAACCTTTAGACGTCCACTGCTGGACTTGGCCTCACCACTACATACAATAAAGGGGAATTACCATAATCACCACGCGTGGCAGGCGGATTGGTGATCGCAGTATTGATGTCAAATACTCAGGTGGAGGCTGCTGCCCATCCATAGACAAGATTACAACATCATAAACATTTTATTCTTCCCGATTGTTGTTCTTAAACAGTTTGAGATCCGTAGGAATCTCATTATACCTAGGCTAACATCCGGTATATTCTCGGGAAGACGGCCTCTTGCATCGCTAGTCTTTGCTATGCAGGAATTTGCGATGAGATGTACAATATACAAACTTCTTGAGCTTTCTTAAATTAATCTACGGCTACAACGAAACGACATTGCCGCTAGTCTAGTAACTTTGCGCAATACAGTGGCGTGATTACGTTTTTTTGTTACAATCGGTTCAATGCTGTTTTTATTTGAAATATTTTTGACGTGACAACGTCTTATAATTCGCTAGAGCCGGCTGCACGCACGAAAAAACATGACTCATGCGGCGTTACCTCGCTCTGAGGCGTTCCACGTAAGGCTTGAAGTGCAAGCGAGAGCGCGGAACGAGCGACAAAGAAGCACAATCGGTGACGTTGTCACGTTCAACTATCGTCAGTAAACCGACTTTACAGACAACCAATTTTTTATGTTAAGCTTTGTAGGTAAACTGTGTATATTGGAAGGACGCAAGAGCGTCATTTCGGGTATAAATATAATTGAAACTGATAACAACAGAGTTTCGTTATCCACAAGCAGATATCTTGCGAATACTTTGAAGCTTTCATTGCGCTCTAGATATTTTTTCATACAATTATTAGGTATTAAAGACGGAATCGTGTCGTACGGACTTGGATATCAGAGAGCTGATCCTGAGTTTTTGACAAGCAATTGACACGGACGTATGGTGTAGTGTAATTTTTGTAGGGAAAATGAGGTTCACAGAGTGTACGCTAGGGGTGCTTATCGGTGTCGCCATACAAAATCCTTGTTACACTACACCATACTTGTACTAATATTTATTCTGTGATCATACGTCCATGTCAATTGTGTGCTAAAAACTTAGAGCTTGTCCAGATGAGGCGATTTACGCGCGGTTGATGCGCGGTTGGCACTCGCGCGAGCGGCAAAACGCGCGACTGCATGTGGACGGAATATTACACAATCGCGCGACTGGAATCGTGCGTAAATCGCCTCATCTGGACAAGCTTTTAGAATCAGCTGTCTGCGTTTATTGAGGAGGATGTATTTCGTGCAGTGCCAGTTCGGTTCGCTCTATCATGAGTTTTAGAAGGTGCACAGAGAGTGTTTGGGTTCTATTCTTGCGATAGATCATAAAGAACTCCGCTAAGCTAACCACTTGTATGACTCTAATTGCCCGTTTTTCAGCTTGTCTACTATATCGCAAACATTGAAAGTGATTTTTTTACTACAGCTGGCTAAATTGAGTAGTAATAAAGCTAATTGATGACATGTATAGAGTAACTTAATTTGAAGTATACAAGTTATCGCTGATTATGAGATAGGTACATATCCCATGCTGTTTATTTACTCAATAAAGGACGAAAAACTTTAGTAGGTACAAGTACCTACTTAGGTGTAAAAAATTAAACCAATGATATTCGTAAGATACGTGTACGTACTACATATTATATACCTCATATTAGGTCAATTAGCTACAGTAGTTCGCAAGAAATGGGAGAGTTACATAAAAGGATGTAAGTACCAACTTATCTAGTGTTCAATCTGCAAATCGATATTACAATTTAGGTAGGTGCACGTCCAATACACGCAAATTTCCAACCGTCCTGCTCCTCGTTCCAACTTGCCCCATTTCCTATGTCTGCATAATAGATAAACTTATATACCTACGTATGTAAATAAGTACTCCACAGGCTATAGTACAGAGGGTCGATATATAGTTTAAAGCTATACCTATACATCGGCTTGACAATACTAGCCTCCCTCATACCAGGATATTTTACTTTCTCTGGACGAGGCCCCTTAGGCGCGTCCCCCCATGAGGGGGCGCCCACCACCCTTCGGACCCACCTCATAGTATAGGTACACCATACAGAGCGAACTAACTCGCTTCCAACATCTATAAGCTCATATGTATTCCTATATAGATACTTATTTAAATACGCGATTTAGAGCCTACCTATATGTTGTAGGTAGGTAGATATATCTACAAAAGCAGGTAGTAGTTATGTGTGTAAAGGGCTTAAATCAATTTGCCGTGTAATTTTGTTTGGCTTAACTGGTTTAATTTGTTCCTATTGGCCTTGCTAATTAGGTAAGTTAGTTGTTTTAAGATTATGTAAAGCTTTTCTTTAAGGTTTTTCCCATGGACTGGTTAGCTGAATGTAGATAGCTGGGTAAACTTGCTGCTTACATTTTCTGGCCGGTGCCGGTGCCCCAATCGGTGGGATGCTGCGTCAGATCCGTAGTGGCGGTCCGAGGAGGGGGTCGTTGGGGTCACGGCCCCCAAAAATCATGTTGACAAAACTTCTAAAATTGGACAACTAACGACTTTTTTTTAGTAATTTTTTACTTCCTGCTTAAAATGCATTCACAATATTTTTGAAAAATGCACGGAACGCGGTATTTCACGGTATAGCACGTCGGCACTAATCGGCGCAGTAAGATTGATTGATTAATTCAATCAAACCCTCCCACCCCCAAAGTCTTACTGCGACCGCGTCTGCAGACCCGTGCGACGACGCGCCGCGCCGCGCCGTGCGTAGGTATAGTATTCATTTGTGTGGAAACACTGAGAAGTTTGTTGGCCTGTCAGTCTGTTGTCTGTTCGGATTCGGACCAAAGTTTTTTAACTAGGTACTTAGCTCCAAGTATCCATGGTTTTGACCTTAGAATAATAAGTTATTCTAAGGTTTTGACACAGCTATTTTGAGAGAACTCTAGATTTTTATTCAGCTGAAAAATACGTTTTTCGTCGCGCGTTAGAGAGTTGGCCCCGTAGAATCTAATGAAAAATGACATAGAACAAAATTGAATAGGTACTTACTTACTTTATTGTGTTTTTGCATGATTCTGGACCATTGATACCTATCAAATATATTAAGTACTGTATCTGTCTGGCACCAATTTTTTTGAATACGATTCGATGTCTCCACCTCATGCATTCCTAAAACATATTTTAGTTCAGATTTCTATCGTAAGTAGTTAGGTATAAAAAAGTGTCCGCTATTGTGTTGAGGGTCTATTATTATTATTATTCACTAGGTAGGTTTTTAGGTGTTTTTTACTATTAGTTAGAGCCACTCAAAGTAGTTAAAGCACTCCCGCTAAAAGTTTTTATCTGATACATTGAGCTTATAACATTTTCATAGCGATCTGACCACCCATATGATAGCGTGTCCGTGGTCAGATTAATCTAACAAAGCAGCCTCCGTATTGTCTAACGAACTGATAATCACTTTCGATAAAAAATTCGTAGTGGGTACATTACGCAGCGTGCTATAGCATCTTTTCAAGAGCAAAATTATTCAAAATATACACGGCATTGTACTTATAGGGTTGCCAGATTAGTTGGAATAAAAGACATTTTTTAAATCATTTATTGATTTCCAAAAAAATACGTTTTAACATATTTGGCATTAAACGTGTGCAGCTTTTAATAAACGTTTAAGTATTTAAAATTATTTATTTAACAATAAACGCTTTATCTCTGTGAATTATCTCGTGCATTCAAAAAACGGGCATTCTATTGTCCAGTTTTCCTAACTTTACTAGCCTGGACAGCCGTTTAAAAAAAAACGAACTGTCCGGTCCAAAACCGGACATCTGACAACCCTAATTGTACTGTAAAATGCGCTGCACTGGAATTAGACAGGTCTCTAGAGTATTATGTTCCTTGATCGACAGCGATTACCAGTGCGTTAAGAAATAAAGGATCACGAATACTAAACCGACAACAGCCAGATTCTATCACTACAGGTAGTTAGGTAATATAGAAAATGACTTAATAGCGTTATATGATAAAATGGACGGAGTCTTTTTGTCCGACTGTACAAATAAAAATGAGAAAAATCTGTCATTTTTGATAAGAAAATCTTCAGTTTTTTTTTTAGGTTTCGTAGGGATAGCGATGCTTTTAAGGGTTCGATTCCCGCCTCGGAACAAATATTTGTACGATCTGCAGATAATTGTTTAGGGTGTTCTGGGTATTGTTCTATATATAATAAAAATGTATATCTATGTAATGTATTATCTAGTACCCATAACACAAGCTCTGCTTAGCTTGGGGCTAGATAATGTTGTGAGAAATGTCCAGCATTTATTTATTAAAAAAATCGTCTATTCGTTCATCTCAGTCTGTGTTGTGTGATGTGACTAGTAGACATACCTGGGTACATTTATGAAATAGCTGACTCGCTCGCAACTTCGTCCGCGCGTAAAGGCAGGTCACGTGTTTAGGATCAAGGGTTAGGTGAAATAAAACGACTTTCGAGAGAAGAAAGATTTAATAAATAGATATAACTTTAAATCTAAAACAGAGTTTCAGAACTAGAAGTTAAAATTTTCAAAGTAATCAATGTTAGGATTCACGAATAGACTACTTACACAGGTAGTACAATATAGTTAGGTTGCCTAGATGATTACCTATCATCTGCTATTAATTCAGCGAAATATTTAAAGTTTACAAATAGAGCTGACGGATTAGATAATCTCACATCGAGGAGCCAGGGTGCTATTACAAAGATGAAGTGATTAATATCAATATGCAAAAGTCGAGAATATCAATGCTTAAAAATGAAGACACGACACCAAACACAATCATTACTGTGATATGTTTTACACAACATTTAGATATTTATACGTGACGCTGGGGATACCTTTTGGTAACATCTATACAATATGTCTTGTACATTTTGGTCCTTAGACTTTTAATAGCCTTTCCATCCTCCACGCTTGACTTAGCGCGTGTCAAGCGATTTTAACATAATATTTTTAACATATAACTTACCAATAAGTAATAGGTACAACAATTTTACACAAGTTGAAGTATCATCTGAGAGGGAAGTCAAATAGGAAGTGTTTGCTCGACACGCGAAGTCAATAGCACCCTGAGATTTACAGAATAGCATACTAAGATATTCGAAACAAACAATAAAAAAACGCTAAGTAGTAAGATAAGAGTAAGATTTTCATTAGGTTCCTACATCAAATAATATTAAATTTCGTAGCAGAAGTTTAGCGTACAAGCTCGTACATGGTCTTTTTGATACTATTTCATACGTGACTCAACGTCTACACAATAACGATAGGCTTGTATTGTGAGTTGTCATTTATAAGCATGTTTTATAAACACCGAACCGTCGCATAGCCTCTTACATGAATGATAAAAAAAATCTCTTTATAAATGTATACACCAGTTAACAAGAGATAATGGATAAACTAAGCTTAATGGTGGTACGATGGTGTCAGAAAGAGTTATTACAAAGCTGTAACAGGACTTTAAGCGTCTAGAAACAAATTACTTATGTTGTTAATTTGTGATTAAATAAATAAAAAAGCTTTTAAAATTTCTTTTAGGTGGTAGGGTCCAGGATAGGTTGCAATTATCATCCTAAATGCAAAATTAGATATTTATAAAGTCATTCAGCGTGGCAATGCTTCCGTTTTGTAGCGATTTGTAGCAGTTGAGCTATTTTTTTAATCTTTTTTGCAACTGTCTTTAGATAGCTCAACCGTTTCACTTGTATTTGTTAAATTTTGTATTTTATATATACTTGTAGGCATTAGTTGTAATATTCTTTCAGTAAATTATTATATATTTTATAAAGTAGCACCCATAATAATGCTAGCAATAAACTAGTATGGTGCTGAAAAATCTAGTAGTATAAAATTTTTAAATTATAAATTTAAAATTTTAATGCAGGCTACAACTACGAAACCTTAGTCCGCTTTACCTGCTTAGCATACTGGAAGACAGCAAAACAATCGATCTCTATTTAATAATACTACTCTTCCGACTTTACACTGTACTCAGTAAAGTAACAGAACACCATATGGTAAGTATAGTAATTTTTTCAATTTGTGTAAATTCGGATGCACCATTCTCCAAACTAAATCTGACAGCTTTAACAATTTTTCAGTCCTTCTCTAACAGACTGAAATGAAAAGGATATCGATATTTTTTCGCTGTCAAATTTTATTTTTGTTTATGATGCAATTTAATCGAACCCATTGTAATTTTACTAAATCTAATTAAAATTCGGAGTATAGTATGAACAGTATAATTATGTATATATACTCATCCAATTATTTTGACTAGGACTATACCTACATTCTGCGTTCATAATATCTTACATCAGAACCCTATCTAAAGCATAGTTCATAGTTAGGTGATTTGCTAATTCACTTCCTTTATGAGCGGTCTCAAAAACAGAAATAACATTGCTTTTAAATCAGCAGGCTCAATTCGTAGAAGCTTTTTTTGTAGTTGGGGGTAGGAGACGTTGCCGCTCCGTGCTTAACGACCCTGCGCGTTGCGACACCGCTGTGCTCATCTTGCACACAATCAGTTTTTTTATGGTTTTTTCGTTCGTTGGTTCGACTCACGAAGGCTGTCTTCGCAGGCGCTCGTTTTGTACTGTATGAAAGTAACCTAACTACCATAGATTTCACTTAGCTACTAGGCATTTGCCACGTGTTTAATTGTATCGCTGAGCAAATCACCGCACACCCACCCACTAGCAGTTATAACAAAACCATTTTCAATTGAACATTGGATGTAAACTAGATTATGGAATAAACTGCCATTAATAAAATTGTTTAGGTACATTCAATAAATTTATAAATACATTCATAATTTGTAAGAATATCTTAGACAACACCATAGTTAAAAACAAAGTATGTAGGCAAACCAATCTGAATCACATTTATCATATTTTGTAGGTAAGTATCTAACACGAGATGGACACGAGTCATTATTCAAGTAAGTAACTATCTGTTGTTAAAATCCGTGTAGAATATTACAAAAAATTAACCAATGACTCCCATTCTGTAGAGGTAGGTATATATTCATATTTTATTTTTTCCCATTTCATATTTTTAATGTGAAAATATTGATTTATTATTAATTTTAGAATCATGTCGTTTATTGCAGATAGTTTTAGTTTCAACCATTATTCAAGCATAAATTGTATTATTATTTCTGTGAATAAATTTTACATATTTCAACCTAGACTTTGACACCAAAAACTATAGCTTAGCGATAAGTATACCTATAAAAGTACAAGTAATGTTACACATCAGTGCAATTACAGTAGGGACAAGTTTACAAGTGACTTTTGTTAACAATAGTCGATAGTTTTCGTGATTCAAATATTGATAACACAGCCCATATTGATGGGATTCGTTCGTTGTATGATTTATTTTCATAGAATCTATATTTTTTTACGAAACATCATAATTTCGCAACTGTCTAATAGGAGTTGCATGCGTGTTCCTACTGTAGAATGTGCAATGTGGTATCAAGGTAGAGCAGATATAGAAATCAATTGCACAAAACATACAACAACTGAATGTGGCCGCATGTATATATATAATCTATATAAACAAACAATATTCATAAAGTACACACAACAACAAGTGCATTGTATAATTATACAGATCCTTTCAATTCCATTTATTTTGATTGTGCGAATAAATTATTAATAATAAAAATTGTGCATTTGATTCAATATTCCGGTCCTGTAAACTAGCTATAGGAGCAAAATAAAATATACTGCGAGGTTAAAGTAAAAAACAATATGATTATGAAATCAACTTTATATAAGTAATACATTTTGGTAAAACAATAATAGGACGTGAAAAAACAAAAATTAAAACACTAAATTTTTTAAAGCGTGCTTATTATTAGTATTTAGTCAGCGTTTAAAAACAATATTTGATGTCACAACATGTTAGTTCTAAATGAATAATACAAAAGCCACTAATTGTCAGAGATAGTACACAATAATGATAAACAATACTTGCTATACAGTAAAGCATGCAGAACTGCACGCAACCAAGGTACTTAGTACTATTACTAGTATTAATGAATCTGTGATAAGCCAAGCGTACATAATTTATAGCACCGCGTTTGCATAGGGTGTGTGCATTCCGTGCTCAGAAGTTCATCTGCTTACTTTCTACTAGCTTCGTAAAATAGACCCAAAACGGGATACACACACACACACACACATTTCCTTGAACTGTAAACTGTATGCGACAACATATAAATAAGAATAAGTTAATACTATAAGTAGATACATCTAAACACGTTAGCGGATAGTAAGTCACCAATTTCTTATTGCGCACCTAAAAATATCAATATATTAGATGTGATAGCAGAATGCTACTTAATTCTTATAGCAGCTGCAACCCATTTCACTATTGGTATACTATTATTGTCTTATTGGACACTAATCGACTTCTGAAGACGTAAAATTGGACATAATTTTTAAAGTGAACGTGTAGCTATCATATTTTCACATTAAAAGATTTGCTATAGCAATTTTGTCCGCGAACATGTTTAGTTGAATCTTCAAACTGCCGTTGAGTTTGTTAATTGTTAATCCTGTCTGCGCAAGAGGACATAATATTATATTTTCTGCATTATTTGATTGATTCATTAGTAGCATAGAATGGCTCAGGGCCGCTAGTTGGTACAACACGGACTCCTATGTGTGCACGAATAAAAGAAAGTGTCAGGATATTCAAAAGTTTTCTCGCTTTTTTCAGTTCATATTATCCTACAATAGTATCATTATTCAAATGTAATATTACAAAATATTATAATTAATCTAAATTATTAATATGTTTAACTATAATTTTTTTGTAGGGTAGGGTAGTTTAAGTATAATATAGTCAGCTGTTTTTACTTTTTTACTTTTTTGTTGGGGTTTTAATTGGTTAAATAGGTAAATTTTTGAATTATGTGTTATTGGAAACAAGGTTTTTTAATTTAATTTAACTTATTTATTACAAAATATAATCAATGATAGTTTTTTTTTGTATTGCTTGTGGTGAAGGCGTTGATCAGTTTACTAGACCGCTTAACAGTAAGACGACAGGTAGACTGGTTCACCTGGGTTTGATTCACATAATATGTGCATTATGTATACCTACTATTCGTAAAATTTTATCACCTACCTACTTGTTTAGACTTTCTACCAATGCTGACTCCCGGCAGTCACAATTTGGATTGTTGGCTATGTTATTTTGTGGAACAAAGTTTGCTTAAACTTTATTCTGAACTAATCAAAAATTGTTAAAAGTTAAGAAATGTTTAAATTATTGCCATCCCTTACTATTGCATAATGGCAAACACATGCAGGGCTAATTTTAAGCAATGTTTAAAATTAAACAACATTTATAAGTAAGGGGTAGATGATAAGAGATGAATAGTACATATAATATGATTTTTTAAACTAGGCCTAGGTATTTTTTTTTGCTCTGATACCTTTTTAGCCTAGGTTAAATATATCAGATTATAGGTGAATTAAGTCTAGATGAGTTATGTGTACCGTGCTATTATAACTTTATTTCATAAGAAAACTGCTACTTTTAATCACGGGATAAAACATTTTAACTACTAGATACTCTCCACCAATTAATGGTATAATTACTATCGAGCGACGCACATATTAGGATCCTCAGACCGGTTTCGCACTAAGTCCGATCCGTATCCGTGAAAATAGGGATCTTCTCTTATAACGGAAGCCGGATCTAGTGCGTAAACTACCATAGAAATAGTTCTACGACTACTCCGGACCGTATTTTCACGGGTTCGGATCGGATTCGGATCGGAAGTAGTGCGAAACCGCTCTCATCCTCGGAAAAATTTCGGATGGACCATGATTTTGTGTCTCTGTCATTTGTGATGTGATGTCATCTCGCGGACAACATTTATCAGAGAACAGGGATGATTCCTTATAAAACGAATAGGGTAGGTAACAGACGTGGCGTTTATTTCATACATAAATAGTATTCGTTATCATTAGCAGACTTTTGAAAAATCTTAATTACGGAGCTACGAAGGTTTGAAGAATGAGTATGACAGAGATAGATAGTGCGTACGGTGACGTCACTACTCGTAACTTTCTTAGAAAGAGAGCCGTCGTGGCCAAATTGTGAACTAACGTTGTGAACTACATATTAAAACCACAATTAGGAGCTGCTTGTTTCTCTCTGTCGGCATTTTGAATTAAAAACTAACGAAATAGTAATAGGATCAAAACGGAACAGACGCGCTACTGCGCCCTCCAATCCGACAACGTCAACGGGTCTCTCCACACAGAGAGAGCACACAGGCGCTTCTCACCTAGTGGTAAGACGGACCATTTATGTAAGCCAAGCCGTGTTTGTTAGGCTTGGTCGCGTTGGAACAGGAGTAATTTAAGTTTATATAAGACGATTCAAAATTATCCTTGTGATTTGCTGAACAGACTCTATTAATTATGCCACTGCGTTTAAGAGACGGGAATAGTTATTATTCAAAAGCTTACTATGATAACTTTAAGCTGGTTTTATTATTATTTTAGCATGTGTCTGCACTGCAGGGTAACCTTCCTTTTTAACAGCATAGAACCACTTTTTCGTTTAATGTTTTTGTTCAGTATTCATTAACACTATACAGTCAACCTACCCAATTCTTTTAAGGGACATCGGTGCTTTACAGACAAAAAAAAATCAGAGTACGATTAAAATGGTATGCATAGTTAATATTGATGTACATTCGTGGTCAATTGATGAGTTTGAAAAAAATAACAATTAAAATGAAGGGTAATACAATGGGCGGCTTTATCGCTAAAAGCGATCTCTTGGTCGTTCATGTCGTTGGTGGTTCAAATTGTCCTTATTTCCTTTGGCTTTCCGACCGTGCCCGCTCGGTAACTGAACGTACACTATCTTCAGTGTAGTGTTGGACCACAGTCTCAAATCTGTTACTAACCTGTTTTTAACTTGTGCCAGAACTTAAATGTCATATTGTACAATAGCGCATGTATTATACAACCGTAACAAGATCAATTAAAAACACAATAATAGAATAATAATACTTAGGCTGACTCAGGACTATAAATAGGTTACTTTTTTTTTCATCATGATTACAACTAAATCTTAATAATATCAGCAAAAATATTTTTATTAATACAAATTAACCTTAAATTGTATTATCATATTTGTCTGTATCGTTTGTGGCGTAATTGTCTTCTTCATTGTGCTGTTATTGTATGCTGTCTTTTCAATGCTAGCATCTGCATATTGAACGTATAAACAACTATACGATTTTAGAATATTTACTTAAGGCAAAAATTGGAGTTTCGTATTTAGAATTTATTTTTTACTATCGTCTTCGATGCGCGGCGACACGCTCACGGCTAGCAGTGAGAAGACAGACGCGTGACGAACTGCCCGCGCGTGACGTCACACATCCCACTCCGTACCACAACTACTCGTTAAACACACGGTGACGACTTTGTACTATACTAGGGTATTATAACTACTTTTCTTACGTTATCAACTTTAACAGCTGTTTCTTACCCCCGTATTTATAATCAATTTTTAAACATTTTTAATTCCAAAGCAAACTGGATGCAGCACGCAACGTACACACGCGTGGACCCCTAACACACCGGGTGACGCATACGTACACGCTTATACGGTTGTTTGGTGTGACGTCCAATGGGGAATGTCATTGAATACAACGTCATCACTGTTGCGTTCTACTCTGCGTACGCAGCCTGTTTGTCTCTTGGGAGCTGCAATGCGTAACGTCACGTATTACGTCTACGTGCATGTCACGCAAGTGGTGTGACATGTCTCATACAATTCCACACGGTACAACGCAGTGGTACGTCACGTGCACGTCTACATTTACGCATACGCAGCCGGTGTGCTGTGGCCTTAAGTTAAAATAGCTTTTGTTTTATTCTCTCTGATGTAAAATGACATACGCCAAAACAAGACAAAAGCTATTTTAGCTATCAAAGGTTTGAAAATTGATTATGAATAAGGGGGTTACTGTCTATCTCGCGTAAAAAGTTGTATATTAAAAAGTACTCAGTTGCTGGGTCAAAACAACCGATGGTTTCTTTGCATCGGGTTTGAAGTTTTACATTATGTACTTTTGTTTTTTTTTTATTGACACGCTTGCAAGGAAGCAGGGGGAATGACGCCACACACTGGATCGAGCATAAAGCGTATAAAAAGATTACTTCTGAAAACACTCCCTAATTCTATCCGTCTCATTACGAAAGATGGTTTAGTCCATCCAGCCCCCTATTCCCTAACTGATAGTCACCCTGTGACTAACGTTTGACAAGAAAAATTACCATCAATTGCTTATAATTATCATTAAAAGTTGACAATTGATAGTAATTTTACTTGTCAAAACGTTAGTCATAGGGGGCAGGCCTACCAGTCTAGGCTTAAATATCGAGCTTTGTTATATACGACTTTAATACAAAAAGTAAATGGTTTATTTTCCGAAATCAATTCTCGCGCTACTAAACTCCACTGACACTGACGGAACTGAAACTGACTGATCTTGTATGAAAGTCATCACAATCGAGATGACGAAACTCTTACAGAGCAATAACTAAAGCAATTACCACCAACAAGCAATCAACTGACAATTTGTAGATCATTGCTAAAGTAGGAGGCTGCCTGGTTTGAGAAAAACCAGAGATAGTCCGAGGTTTTGTAATTTTTGACATAAACTTGGACATCTATATCGACAGTTGATTTCGGAAAACAAACCATCTGCTTTTGTATTACAGTCGTCGTACATACTAAAGGTAGATAAATCAAGCTTTGGTCTGGTAGGCCTGAGTGGCGATTACGTAATTCTGTTGCTATAGATTTCAATCGATTTCAATGTTGTTTCTATTTGAAATTACGTTTATGCGATTACCTAATTTACGCAGTCTTGTTGCAATTAACCTTTGTAAGCAAAATGCGTGAAGGGTAATCGCAAGAGCGTCATTTCGGATAGAAACATCATTTAAATCGATTGAAATGAATAGAAACAGAGTTACGTAATCGCGCCACTGGTCTAAAAAGCTCAGGTCTTAGGTTTAGACCATCTTTCGTAATGATATCCTATAGATCTATTACTGCGTGTACTTTAACTAGTACCATACCTTCAGTTTTCTTAACTTGTCTTTTTACAACTGATATAATAAAAATAACACATAAATCTTATGTAAGTCGATGTGATAACAACGGTAAAAGCATATAAACTACGGCTTTAGCTATCGGATAAAACTATCTAAGTATATCTATTATGTAGGTAAATATATATATAACATATAATGTAGGTATATGAAACACACACGTAATTAAAAATATAGGGCCGAGAGGTTGCACCGCGAGGCATCTGGAATCGATGGGATCTACAGAGCCATGAGATCACATTGTTCCATATTATTTCACTGCGCAACCACATAGCAACGACATAACCTATTTAATTGTTTAAAAATTCAATATATTACATATTATTCGAAATCACTTGTAGATATAGTTGGATAAAGTTTTAGCTTGTAATTAAAGCGGGACTTATGAAAGATTGCGTTCGGCCATTTCTATGAAACATTAACAATATTCAATATATCTCTAATTATTTGTTGAATTGACGTTTATTAAATGCCAAAATATGTATAACTTGTTTGTATATAAAATGTATACAACTTGAGATTACATTAAGTCAGAACGATGGTGTCGATTCTGTGTTAATATTCTATAAAATTATGCCCGCAAAAAATATTACGGCCATTTTTTTAATAGAAATAATTATTTTTCTAATTCATTTTTAGAAAAAGACCGCGTTCAGCTTTTTTTCTGTTTAGCTATCAGAATCGACTCTACAGTCTATAAAATTACGCATAATACGGTACACAGCCATCTATATAATCCATCGAATTATACCAATATTATATTTCTAAAGTGACGCTATTTAGACGAACGCCACCTTTCGGACAAGACTGGTCCCGCTCATGAAGAGGCAAAACGATTGAGGGCGAAAAGGGTGTATTTTAAACCTAACTACTATCATTGGGAACCTTTTAACACTATACACAATTTAGTTGCACGTTTGTCCCGTCGCCGGGTCGTTTTCGAATACCATAATTTGTACTGACCTCAACACGACGGATTCTAAACTGAGAGATTTTTAATGAGACTCTTAAGGTATCTGAATATTTTAGAATGCCGACCCGAGAACAGGACGCGTCCCACGCGACCGGCGAACGTGTAACTAACGCTTCACATCGCGCACTAGCTCTTACAAGCATGGTAATAGGGTTGATTTTTACAATAGGTTCATAAGTGTGCGGATATACCTAATACCGTCGGCATCACTGTGACTGCGGATCGCACTGCAGCAGGCGTACGATGGAGGGGTCGCTCTTGGCGCCCTCTATGAACTCCTCAAGCGAGAGCTTGCCGTCCTTGTTGCGGTCCATCTGACGGAATATCTTGTCAGTTCGCTTCTCGGGCGTCGATTCATCTTCCGGCATTTTCATCACGCTTCCCACCATTTTGTAAATAGCCTAAAAATAAAATAGTTACTTTACTAAAATAACTTTCGTGAATTCAGTGCGAGGAGGGAGGGACGCGGAGAGCGCGGAAGCACTCACACTGAAGAAGACCCTCGATTAGTGTCGAAACCTGTTGGTGCCCCTAACAAACATAATATAGGTACGTGTCCTTTCCCGTTTTACATAGTGAATGAAAATAGTTACATTGTTTAGTCGCAAGATATTATCTCGATTATTATTTAATATTTTTTACAACTATTTCCTGACAAGGCCCATGTACAGCCGCTATTCATTAAGCTGTAATATGACAAATCCAAGTGTACCTTTGCGATCCAAAGGATAATAGATGAAATTGAATTGATAGCGTCTGTGGCGAGTAGAACAAAAATGGCGGTTAATAGATACCAGTGTTCTAGCAACGAGGTCTAGCACGAAAAGTTCAATTTTATTGATTCTACGCAACTTGTCAGAACTTTTAAGGTGGAACGTTTCGCAAGTGGCACGAACTTCAATTTTTTTGTGTTTTTTGCTAATTACAGCTCATCAACACTTCATGAAATAGCGAACACTGATTTTGCGGGAATCAGGAGACTTAATACACATGTTTTAATTAATAGTATCTCGTATATATCATTAGTTTAGCTACGAATGTCAATGAAAGATTTGTATAGTGTTATTTTGGTTCATTGACATTCGTAGCTAAACTAATGATATTTACGCCTTAAAGTTATGTTTGTTTTATTTAGGTCGTACATGGAGCAGACGCACTTGAGTTGTCGCTACTGCTTGGCGCTCAGATCACAACGTAACTACCATAGGCCACAAGATGATGCTATGTAATATCTAAAAAACTATTAACGATAATAAAGTAGGTATTCTTACAGTGACGATTTCGAGCATCTCTTGCCGAGAGATGTATCCGTTGCCGTCGAGGTCGTACATGGAAAAGGCCCACTTAAGCTTCTGCTCAAGTTTTCCACGCGACGTCACGCTGAGGGCGCACAGGAACTCTCGGAAGTCTATCGTACCATCTCCGTTCGCGTCGAACGTCCGAAACACGTGCTCTGCAAACTGGGAAACGAAATATTCTTAATTCATTTGCTTTACTTTCACCACTTGTTAATTCTGAATAATCAAGTTGATGTGGCAATAAGCAGGCCATATAGCTCACAGAACTGACAATCGTTGGGGAATAAAGGTTCTCAAGTGGCGACCACAAACCGGACGACGCAGTGTAGGAAGGCTCGCATCTCGATGGACCGCCGAAATTCTGAATTATTAATTAATAAACGTTTTTCATTTAAAAGTACTGTCTTATTAGGATTCCGCATTGATGTTCCAATTGAAATCAAATACAATCAGAGCCACGATTTTCGTAATTATTGAATATCCAATTCACAATCTAATCTCATCTAAGTTAACTATCACTTTTGTGACTGCGTGCGTAGACGTAGTAACTATTACTTAATCTTCGCAAGCATACGATATCTTTCTCGCCTTTACTAAAAAAAAGTAAGGTTAACCAAAAGTTGATTGAGAAGAAATTATACTGCCTAACAGATACAAAGTGTATTTTTAGTCAGTGCTCACGGTGATGGAGACGTTGTGTCACGCGTGCCCTGGATCCGAAAATTCGATAGCATGTGTTGTAGGTTAGTATACTAACTAACTTGGACAACTTTTAGTATTAGTGTTAACTTCAAGCATTTAGTGACCAACGGGAAATTTAATTCCGGTTCGTCCCCATGCAAATGCAAGTGGGGACGACCGGGAAAAAACTTTTCACTGGTCCCCATTGGAGACGAGACGTGGGGACGAGCGGGAATAACCCGGCGAAACGTGGGCAACGGATTGAGCTGTTTGTCTGAGAATGTCCTGTCCACTATGGGGATTAATGTCGTAAGCCTATTCATTTTTTATATTTGATTATGCATCAGTTGGACCTACCTTACTTGCATCCCCGTACGGGAAAAAGTTCCCATATATTTTCTTGAATTCCTCCACAGACAAGTGGCCACTAGGGCAATCTTTTAAAAAGCCTTTGTACCACTCCTGAATTTCAGCATCTGAAATTAAAATAAATTTTATTATGTTAGCGGACTAACGATTAGCATTCTTGAAGGAATACAGCGATGTGCCACAAAAATTGTACCATCCACTGAAAAATCAATCCCTAACGTACCGGGAACTACTTGTAGCACTGGCAGTCTTTATCACATTGGAACATCTCGATGGACCAACGACATTTTAAAGGTCACAGGAAGTCGGTGGATGGAGGCTGCTCAAGGCCGTTTGTCGTGGCCTTCGATGGTGGAGGTCTATGATGAGCAGTGGACTTCTATAGGCTAATTATGATGATGAAATGGTCTTGAACAACATAATATATAACACTAGCGTAACCTCGGCTGCGCGCGTCGGACCGTTCGGTTGTGGACCGTTTTCGATTGGCGTTTAAGCACAGACATGTACTATCACCGTACTGAGGCCCCAAGCACGAACATATGTTGTTATCGAGACGCTAGCGAGAAGATCGTAAATGTCAAATACTAACCAATCAAATTACAAAGAATTCAGGCTTACGCCCTATGTGTCTGTGTTTTCAGCGGGGGAGTGTATTCCAAGTGCATTCCAAGGCATATTCTATGTGCCAACATCGAAATTGATTCTTCCGTTACGAGACATAACGAACGAACAAACATTTAAACTTTCGCATTTATAATATTAGTTGGAATAAGAACAACAAATTGGGAAGATACTCGCTAGAGCTTCGTAAATCTAACAGGTACAAGCAATCCTTGAAAGCACTCAGTCAGTTACCTAACCGTTCAAAAAAAGGAGGAGGTTCTCAATTTAGTTAAATTGAGAACCTCCTCCTAAAAAAAAACACAAAAAACAAAAAAAAATAGAAAAAACAAACTCAGTGAACTCTTCCAAAAACAAATCAAATCAAAATAATTTTATTCATTGAAATCACAAGGATCACTTTGAATCGTCTTATAAAATGACTACTGTTTCAACAAACAGTTACATATTCTAAAAAAGCTGCACTAATATGACATACATACACGCAGTGTGTAAACAATTACATAAAGTGCAGTTAGTTTAAGATTAGTTCAAGAAGGTGCACACTAATGTATCTTCTTCACTAGCCTATAGATGTCCACTCCTGGACGAGGCCATATAATACAATGGGGGGATTTGCCATAATCACAAAGGTTGATCATGGCGGTACTATCGACATTTACCGAACTGCGTCGATAATACCCGCCATCGCTAAGATTCTCGACGATAGAATAGACACCCGTCTCACCGAGCACCTGGAGACGATAGATGCGATGTCTGAGCGTCAATACGCGTAACTCTCTGGCCGCTCAACCACCTCGTTCACTCGTGAGATTATCCATCGTGTGTTGGAGAATTGCGAACGGAAACAAGTTGCAGTCCTGCTGCGACTTGTTGAAAGCATTCGACATCGCAGGTCACCGCGTTCTCTCTTAAAATCTTCAGCACTACGGCATCAGCGGTCAAGCGCACTTGCTCCTTGTCCTCGGTGCTTCTGCGAGACCGCTATCAGATGATGGTAAGCGAGGTGAGACTAGGTCTGTCCCTCTAGGGACGGTGATGAGCGTGGCGAAAGGGTCTTCTCTCTGCTGCACGATCTGCCTGAGCACGTGACGGTAGGGTTAAGTATTTATGTAACCGCCAGGTAGCGCAGTGCTATTTTCCATATCTGATCACCAAGTCAGGAGCCTATCAGTATCGATCGATCAACACCCTTGATAGCCGCCCTGGGGCTTCATATTGTCACAGGCTTTGCACACTTTGTGCAAAGCTGATTTGAACCGTACCGGCTAACTCGCGACTGATCGTTCACTTCTACAGTACGGAGTTGAGCTGTGGGGTTGTGCTGCCAACAGGGAACGCACTTTTCGCATGCAGATACTTGCTTTGAGAACGCAAGAGTAGCGCGGGAAACGTCAGCGAGGCCCTTGATGATTTTACAGCTTGCAATGTACGTGAAGCAAAATTTAGAAACGTTCAGAACTCGCGGAGACGGACACGCTCAAAACTACAACACCTGTGGTGCAGGTAAGGTCACGACAGTAAACCGCAAAGTTACCGAATCAGAAAGGCTCACGTACATCTTGGAAACTGCTGTATTATAATCGCCTGCCGGAGCATGTAAGAGGGGCCTAGCCAAAAATCATTCAAGACTAAACTAAAATTATAGCTCGCCGAAATTATGAAGGCGTTCTATAATGTCGAAGATTTTTTACGTAAAACCTATGACCTATATATTATGTACTAGTTGCGCCCGCGGTTTCACCCGCGTGAATAATGATGAAAATTGATGATAATGATGATGATGATGAAAAGTAGCCTATGTGTTAATCCAGGGCGTAAAGTATCTCAAATTCCAAATTTCACTCAAATCCCGTCAGTAGTTTTTACGTGAAAGAGTAACAAACATCCATACTCACAAACTTTCGCGTTTATAATATTAGTAGGATTTAAATCTGCTGAAATACTTACATTTCATTACTCAATTATATTAGATTTTAAAATAACTGTTAACAATATGTACCTAATTAGTTTATGTTTACATTTTTAGCTAGATATTTTTTTATCGATTTTCTTATAAATGACTGACCTGTAAATGTATTTATTTACTACTCATTTGATTATTCATTATAAAAATACGAACCTCGGTCAACGAGAAATTTATAATCATCAGATGCCTTTGGACCTTTTTAACCCCTACAAACCCCTAAACACCCTGAAATAACCCTACAAACGGAATTTTTAGATAAAATAACTCCTACAAATCCCCTAACAAATCACGTAAAAATCAGAATAAATTCCTAAATAGCCACAGAACCCATCATCGTCTGTAATCAAAGCCTAGTCAGGTCTTTCTCCTGCAAACCTTTAAAACCCCTTTTAAACTCCTAAATACCCATAAACTCTTTAAAAACTTTGTAAACCCACCTCCCCTCTAACTCGTACAACTCTACTTAGATTAACCCTATTTTAGATCGGTATTGAACGACATATTTTGCTCGGAAACTAAGATTTTTCCTGGTGTAGCTTTCGGGAATCAGAATTTTTCCCGGTTGTGGGACCAAGCAAGATAATTTTCAGTGCCTCAAAGCTACCTATCCTGTGAATTCCATCAAAATGTTTAAAGCCGTTTTCGATATAATTTGTACAGACAAACAAACAAATATACGTTGCTCGTTTTCAATAAGGAACTTCCGAGAGTCGTGGAATAATTGGAGAAATTGATTTAAACTAATTTACCTGAAAATTCTGTGTTCTGCTTGAGGTCTTCCAGAACCTCTGGCTTCAGCTTGCTGTTCTGTTTACCCATTTTTTTGTACTTCTTCCTTTCGTTGTAGGACGTTAAAAAACTGCAGCACAACCTTATTTCGTTTAGTTAGTGAACTCTTGTGCCCTAAAACATAAAAAATGCTGAAATACATTGGAAATTACGAGCAAAATAATCGTATTCACCATTATACCTAACCTTTTATGATGATTGCGGATAAAACCTCGAATCTTCAATGAACAAAACTATATCAAGTTAAATGTATGATTTCTTGCTCATAAAATATAACTAGCATGAGAAATGAGCGAATTATATTGAATACACGCGCAACAAGCTCAGTTCGACCGTAGAATTTGATCACTGCGTATTTATTTTATTCATTGTTCGTGATCCCGCTTTCATTATTTATCCCCATTACTGAAATCTTGAAGTCAACTTTTTTGTTAGATGTGCTTCACTACTATCTAACGACTAAAGTTATTTTGTAAAGGTGATTTTTTTGGCATTCGGCACAAAATTTTACAAACATGAATATTGAGTTTTTGGTTCATATTTGAATACACAAAAAAACGATTTCAAAGCGTGCGCTTGCCTTCTTTAGTCTGGTAGCAAACCGTTCATTTTTTACACGACCAGAATAATTTTCTTTGGACCTATGGCGCTGTAATCAATTATTATTTATATGAATGTATAATTAATTCAAATACTTTACGGTTTTGTTGATAATTAAATGAAAACATAGTTGAATTTAATTTTGGTGTGCTCGGGCGAGGAGCTAAATAAAGTATTGGATATTTTTTTTATAATTTGTATATTATACATGAATAGGCAAAATGTGAATCATTAAAAATATGTATTCTTAGAAATACAACAGAGACGTAATGGGGATGTGGTTTCTCTTCAATAACACGTTAATTTCCGACCGAAAATGGCGCGCAATGTAGCGCGTGTTACAGTAAAATTAAATGTAAATGAGTACAATACGAAATGTAAATATTTTAAAAATTGATTCAGACTTGGAGATTCTATTGTGAATTTGTGATTGAAGCGGAGAGTACGCAAGTGCTGCGAGGTGGCACTCACCGCGAGTGTTGATAATAGCCTCTAACTTAATACAGTTTGTCAAGACACAATTTTCGACAGAGATCCACAGACATATAAATCAGCTAGTTTAACTAAACTACGTCACAAAAAACAATAATTACCTAATCATTATATTGACAATAAGGTGTGCTCGGACTAAAATTTACTTATGCGTAGGTTGTGAATCCTACGGGACAGATATTTTGACCTTGGAATTAATTCTAACAGATTTGTGCGCCTATTGCTGCTACTTACAATAATATCTTATTTTACATCCTATATTCTAGTACATGAATTACAATAATTTAAATAAAACACTGCGTTACAAATTAATTGTGCTTGAAGCTTACTATAATATATGAATGACTACTTAAAAAATCTATGAATTATACCTAAATAGTAGAAAAGTTTGAGACCACTACTCGACGATAAAATTGTTTAGTACATGGTTATATGATTCATAATAGTGCGTAGCAATAAAAACATAACAAATTAGGTAAATACTTTAGCAGACAAAACTTGATTCCTATTCAGTACCTGAGGATAAATAAAACAGACAAGTGTGAGCGAGACAAACGCCCTGAGGGTTTCGATCCGTAATTCAAAATTGTTCGAAATTTTCAGAGCCTTTTTCGAGTTCCAGCCACTTTTTCCCTACAAACGTCACCTTCCCATTTTAGGGGTAAAAATAAGCGATATTTTTCTATTTTTGACTTTTTCCTTTATTTCTGTTACAAAGCCATTCCAATTTTCAGAATAGTGAGGTCAATGGAAGTTCCCAAAAACAGACATTCATTGCTCTATTTTTTTAATGCATTGAGTTTTTTTAAGGTTGTTTATTGCACTATTTATAATATATATTTAGCAATATAAGCTCACACACCTTGGGTATAAATTTCAATTTGATACCTTGAGCCGTTTCTGAGAAAAAGGGTCTTCACAGATAGACAAATAGACAGGCAGACGGACAACAAAGTGATCCTATAAGATCCCGTTTTTCCTGTCAAGTTACGGAACCCTAAAAACTAGCATTTTCTTCTTTGAGAAGGTAATACATACAAACTATAAATCGAAACTGATAAAATGTATCCCAACCATAAGCATAACTAATAATTACTATTTATATTTTAAATACAAATTATAAAATACAAACATTTATTTAATATTGAATTCGAAACAATGATGGCACACAAATGGTTACGAGCCCTAATCATTAACACCTAGACAGAAAGTTTTAACACTACAGAATTAGTACAGAGATCAAAAATAGCTATGATACCGTGCATGTAACTCAAGTAAGTTACAAGTAAGTGTACTATTTGAGGATCTCGGGATAGCGAGGGAATAGCGGATTGTACATTCCAAAGGATTAAGACTAACGACTACCAAGTAGCCACACTTACAGTGCCTAATACCAACTGACGCTAGGCCTGGGTCGCGTTCATAGATAAACACATAAAACTAATTGGCAAAAATTTAGAAATTTAATTTCTCTATTGAGATATGTCATGTCCCTGCATCGTAAGCTGATAATATCGTAATGTTCCGCGTCCTAATGAGTCTTGAAGTTGAACCGGCGATGTTGGTGGCGACTTAATCCAATACGTCCCAGTCAATGGCCGATTGTGATATGTTTGAACAACACCCTGTTGCGAAGCTAGCCCCAGGTTCAAAATAAAAATATTTGTTCCCTTTTTTCTACTTATAAAACATCAGTCAGTTTAATTTTTAACTTGAATTTGTTCCACATTTTTATAAGTTTAAACAAATAAAATAAAATATCAGTGGTAATAGACAAAGGCAATCTTAAAGTCGATAAAATAACATACTTGTAGAAGAAAACTAAAACGGTGCAAGGCAAAGAATCGTATTAGTCGATAATACTAGTCACAATAGTGCAATAAAATAAATGAATTATAAACTATGTCGTAATGCAATTGTAATAATACATGGAATCATGGAATGTTTCAAAACAAATCACGGTAAAGTTCAATTTCCAGTGCATACGAACAGAAGACAAGAGGGTTTATCTAGGAAATAACCGCAATTTTATTCAGAACTCGCGTTTTACCCGGAAACATTATGCAGTTAAATTTTTGTTTATGTTTTTTTTTAAGTTTTAAGTTTCGATAGTCAATAAGACTATTAAATTCGATTTTGTGCTATTTTGACATTACTTTGTACTTTGGTAACATTTCTGAGCTGCACGAAAATTGACTCATCTCCAAAGGTTTGTAAAATTTTTGAGCTGCACGAAACTTGACACATCTCAAAGGTTTGTAAAATTTGTGAGCTGCACGAAATTTGACTCATCTCGAAGGTTCGTAACATTTGTGAACTGCACGAAACTTGACTTATCTCAAAGGTGTGTAACATTTGTGAGCTGCACGAAATTTGACTCATCTCAAAGGTTTGTAAAATTTGTGAGCTGCACGAAATTTGACTCATCTCAAAGGTTGGTAACATTTGTGAGCTGCACAAAACTTGACTCATTTCAAAGGTTTGTAACATTTGTGAGCTGCACGAAATTTGACTCATCTCAAAGGTTTGTAACATCTGTGAGCTGCACGAAATTTGACTCATCTCAAAACGTTGTAACGTTTGTGAGCTGCACTAAATTTGATTCATCTTAATGGGTTGTAACATTTGTAAGCTGCTCGAAATTTGACTAATCGCAAAGGTTTATACCATTTGTAAGCTGCACGAAACTTGACTCATCTCAAATGGTTACCGGTTTACTTTTCAAAGGTCAGAGATTGATTTTTGCACTGAAAACCAACACAAAGGCATCTAACCGCATTAAATAATGAATAAGCGCGACCCTTAAAAGTGTTGTGGCCATTGGAACAAAACGAACAAACAACGACCGTGCCACGCAATACACTAAAAGCTAACAAATATTACATTCTAAGCAATAAGGGACTAGGGCACACTAAACAATTACAATTTCGTTAAGTTTGGCCACTTTGGCATGATAACTAAACGCAACAATTATAACTTTAATGAGATAGGAATAGCCTAATAGGGTTAAAGAAAGAAATAAATCAATGAACCAATGAACAGTAACCTATGTACAGAGAGAACTAGAAGGCACAGTTAGTAGGGAAATCATGTGAAATACTAAATATCAGATAATAATTTAATTTTGAAGGTGAGAGTGAGGGTAGGATGAAGCATCAAATGCAGAAATAGAAGAAGCTTGAATTCAGATTAAACTGAGCCGAAAGTGAAGATCCCTGACGAAGTTACGAATAAAATCGATTACCTAACACCAATATACCAAAAAGACAAAATTTTAAAATTTCACGGTTATCTTACTTTTGGACTGAATTGATCAGATTGTAAGCGTGATCGGCTTACTCAGTGATCATGAACTGCGTGCAATAGGTACTCTGTGCATGTTTTTTTATCAATCTGACCGATTCCGTTCGTACACAATAAAGTCTACGCTAAATGCCTTATTAGTAAAACGTTAAGATTGACATAAGACTATACTGTGCAGTTATAGAAAACCTTCGTCGGACAGAGTAACATCAAGTACTTATACCGAGCATTGTACGGAAACAGATACCTACTAAGATCCCCTAACAGATAAATGATTCCGACACAATACTTCTATTCAATTACAGAAGTGGACAATCCGACAGCAAAATACTTTTTTTTATCAAATACATTTGAAAAAAGGAATGGACACTGATTTCTGAAATTTAATTAATTCATTGACTTTAAATTTCGTTACTTCAATATTTTACCTTAATTTTAAAATACTTTTTACTGAATCGACAACGGTACGACATGTCGAGATGTTTAAAGGAGCACGGCCCTCGTTCACTGTTGATTCTCCCTGTTTACTTGCATGGATTTGTGTTTTTCGCAAACTCCCAATTTAAGTTTCGCTCATTAGGATGTTTACAAATATCGTGCAACGAACGGATCGCGAAGCTGAGCGCGGGCTGTATCGACAGTGGCGCGACGCAATCGATTCACAACACCTTCCAAAAGTCTTGACTTTTATCACGTACCTAATTACCACAATCTTTTACAAACTACAAATCTCTCAGAAGCGCAAATTGGAATATCGACGCCAGTCGCGATCTTTCGTATACTATTGCGTGAAAATTTTAATTGCCTTCTACGTCTTGAGACGAGACGCCGTCGGGTTATCATAACATATAAGGGTAGTAGATAAAAGGCGGGGGGAGGGTGGGGTGTGGAGTGCCACGGGCACTTAGGGCGCGAGCATCTTGGAGAGTTCCTCATCCTGGAGGCAGCCTTTGAGGAACTCGTCCTGCGTCAGCTGTCCGTCGTTGTTTTCGTCCATCTTGGCAAAGATATTCTTGGCGCGCTCCTCCGCGGAGTCTGCTGGTCGGTTACTTGAGCAAGCGCCGAGCATATCGTAGATGGCCTGAAATATCGTGAAGAAAACATTACTTACGCATGAAAATATCAAGAAAAGTGTTAAGTCAGTTTGTGTTTGGTATACTGCTGATTGGTTATGCTGGCCGACCATAATAGTGTCTTACTTAAACATCCATCAAAGCAGGAATTTGGATATATATAAGAAATAACGTCAATGCTATGCAATCCATGCAAGTCTCCAAAAAGTAAGCTGTAACTCAACACAAAGACAATTTTTGAGTCTGAATAATTATGATCTACAACAACCGTACAGTACAGACTTCATCTTCCGCCGATACACATCCACTGCGGTAAATGAGGTCTCCCCCAAAGCATGCATAGCGAACAAATCCATGCGTGGAACGTGGGATTTGCCATAATCACCACGCTTGTCAGGCGGATTGGTGATCGCAGTTTGGTGTTAAGTACTCAGGCGGATGCTGCTGCCCATTCGTTGGCGTCATCTCTTAGTCGCCTGTGGAGAACTTGGAGTCCTATTCTTAGGCCGCGACTACCATGGCTCAGTACAGACTTATGACAAGTTAAAATTTACTAGATGCCACCAAACCAAACAAAAGTGACATACTTAGTAGGTAGTAAAGTACCTAGTCTCAAAACAATCTATCCATCATCATCATCATCACCACCATCATCAGCCTGTATGACTCCACTGCTGGATATAGGCCTCCCTAAAGAATGCCACGACGTATGGTCTTGAGCCGCCTACTTCCATCGTGGTACCTTTAAAAAGTCGTCTTTCCATCGCGTAGGAGGCCTGCCTACACTGCGTATTCGTCGTCAAATTCACGGTCACAATATCAATTGGATATGAATATAGAAATAATTATTATCACTGTTCATGTACGCTTTCATTACGCGTCAGCTTAGGTTCTACAGCGAGAGCATCTACATTCTCGCATGTACGTGTGGTGACGGACAGGTAAATTGCATTATATTGGTGTCTGGATGCAGGCGTGTAGTGGATAACCTCACGCCCAGAGGGCGGCAGTCGATGTGCCTACGCTCTCTTATTGGCTTAAAAACTTGTACCTACACAGGTAGGTGAAGACACAAGGTCAAGATAGTTTGCTACTGCAAGAACACGAGAGTGTGACGATGACAGACGACATAATAGTTGGTAATTTATTGTTATCCATCAGTAATCAAAATAAGATAATTCGATTGCTGACATTTCTAGTAGTCGCGCCAATGCTGGACGAGGCCACCGCCATAAAATATAACTTTTCATTTAAAAAAC
Organism: Epirrita christyi; assembly: GCA_951392215.1. NCBI lineage: Eukaryota > Metazoa > Arthropoda > Insecta > Lepidoptera > Geometridae > Epirrita > Epirrita christyi. The sequence continues at coordinate 14,381,449 of OX595833.1, read as the reverse complement.
CGGCTTTCTCCATTGTATTCGACTAAATATATGGATGAAAAAAAAATTATGAAAAAACCCTAGTGGTGAAAGTATTATGATACTTTCTCAATGCAAATGCTTGGTTTGTTGCTGAAAATATCAAAATCGCTATATGTATGCCTACAATATTTGAGGAGTTCCCTCAATTCCTCATGGATTCCATCATCAGAATTGGATTCTGAAAAAAATGGGACTAATCTGGAAGTAAGTGCATCAATTCAAATAAAAAAAGAATTTTCCAAATCGGTTTATAAAAGACGGAGATACTCATATCTCCGTTTATTTTCCGGTTGTAAACATAAAAAAAAATACAACCGAATTGAGAACCTCCTCCTTTTTGTGAAGTCGGCTAAAAATTGGGGGAATTGCCATAATCACCACGCTTTGCAGGCGGATTAGTGATAACAGTATCGGTGTTGGGTACTCATGGGGAAGACACGACTTTAACCTCAATCTAATTAAGACCATTGAGCAATGCAAGATTGGCATAAAAAAGTTTTTGTGTATATTTGCATTTTCCTTGCTGACCGTACATTTTTTTAAAATCTGTAAATGCAGGTCTTAATGTCTCAATAAGTTAAGAACGTCTCTCTCTAGTCTCTTTAAAACCGTTTCCCTTTTGTTACAACGGTTAAGGCACCGCCCTTACTGCCACATTTCAAAAATCCAGCCTGTATAAATATATATACATAATTAATTGAAATATACATAATTTATCTGTTATAATATACGTAATAGAATCCGAAATGAGGAAATCTGTAGAAGAACTAAGAGCTCTCATACACCAACATAGCTCTCAGAATAAGCAAGTAGAAAAGGCAATAGGCGGGTCATATAGCTCGCAGAACTGACAACCGTTGGGGAATAAAGGTTCTCGAGTGGCAACCACAAACCAGACGACGCAGTATAGAGGAAAGCCCTCCTCTCGATGGACTAAAGACATAATGAAGGTATCAAAAAGTCGGTCGGACTTCTACAGGCTGACGATGATATTGATTATACTCTAGCGACGAAAAAGACTAAATGTGAGGCATCAAACTTATGGTAATTGGTAACCCATGAATTAAGACATGACTGGTCCGCGCTGGGTCATATCTGCCCATCATTATTTGTGTTACTTTTGTTGTTGATTTAAAAGTGACATGCCTCGGCGAAATTGTTCGTACGATGTCGCAGTTCAAAAACGTTCCGTTATACATGAATTGGTCACTTTTAGACCAATACCTTGCAATAAGTGCATGTAACTAAATGTGCTGTAGTGTCTCCGGCTTAAGAATAGACCCCTCCGTCTTCTCTCGTGGATGTAGTAAAAAACGACTAATGGATTACACCAGGGTATGGGCAGCAGCATCAACCTGAGTACTCAACACCAATACTGACACATATACTCAAACACCATCCGCCTGCCAAGCGTGATGATTATGGCAAATCCCACCCATTTTATGAATGAGGCCTCGTTCAATAGTGGACGTCTAAAAGCTGCTGATGTGAAACCAATACCCCATCATCATCCAATAAATTCACATCATCAGCCATTCTGGACACTGCTGGACGACACCTCCCCCATTAAAATGAGATGAACTGACATGATGACCACGCTTGGTAGGCTGAATAGTAATAACAGTATTCGTGATACTCAGGGGGATGCTACTGCCCATCCCTGTAATCCCTTTGTTGGCTTTTCCGACATTTACAGGAGGAGATGGGAGAGGTCTATTCTTAGGCCGAACATACCACTACTTATTACTTGGAACCCCATTACACCGCAGTTCCTTCTATGGTAATTCTTTCACGGTCCAAGCTGTGCGGCTGTGGAACGCGTTGCCACTAGAAATTAGACAGGCTTCCTCACTACACACTTTCAAGCTAAAAGTTAAACAGCACTACCTATTAGTCGCATCTCTACCTAGCGTTATTTAAGCATAATTATTATGTAATTATTGGTTTTCTTTCATTGTTACAGTTAACTTTGTATATAATATGTATTAGTTTATTATGTGAATATATAAGTATTAGGATTATACTAAGGTAGGTATTAGTCAATATTGTTCATAACTTCTTATATATTTTAATTAATTTAGGATACTTCTTAGTTTTGCTTTGTAGGTACACCGCAGTCTATTACAGCGTTGCTCATTTCGTTCCATCCAAAGGTTGCCTGGAAGAGATCGCTTTCAGCGATAAGGCCGCCCATTGTATTGCCTTTCTTTAGTAATATTACTTGTTTATTGTTTCTGTGGTGATCAATAAAGTGTTAATCTATCTATCTATCTATCTATCTATACCACGGCAAAGTGCACTATAGTAGTGATAAAAGCCACTTCTCGTTACAGCCATTGGATAGTCTAAGTTCAATATTCTTCAAAATAAGTCATGAATATTGTCAGTTCCCAATCCGCACATTAGAGATTTTAGCATCTGATAGAAATAGCTCAGTCTATAGAGATTCCGTTCTAATTATTAAACACATCTTGAGATCAATATTGGGAACTTGATCTCAGTTGAGTTCGTGTTAAACTTCACTCAAGTCATAGCTAATTAATAAACGAAACTCGGTACTCAAGCTCAACATTGATATGACTCTTATTATATATGTTTCTTGAGTGCAGTGAATAATGAAAATAGATTAGAAAATACTATCAGTAATGATTACATACGACATTTTGACAAGTTACATTTTATATTCTACTGTTATTTGGACCGAAGTTTTTGTTTTATCAAGGAAGCATCGTCGCGTCGGTTTAATTATTTTCTATAATTACCTATCTGTATTTTTTATTCTTAACTTCTAGAAAATTTTTCATGTCAGGTTGTTATAAATGTTTCCTAATCTTCATTTTGAAATCAAACTAAAATGTACTTACGACGCAAGTTCCCGCCCAAAAACCCAACATGAAATTGTTTTTTTTTTTAATGTAGGTGTACAGTCAGAAAGCTTTACAAACTTATTCTCATTGAAAACAATTCAAAAAATAGGTTTGAAAAGCAAGTTGAATATTGTGAGAGAAATGAGAAAAACTGTTTCCGGGGCAAAGTCTATTATAACTCTAATTGAATTTCAGTTGTCGATTGGCACCGGCGACGGTGGAAATCGGTCAGAGTCGCAACGCTCCGGGCAATCAAAGCGCGCCGGATACATTCTGATTGGCCTTTTTGCCTCGGCCCTGCCCCTGCTGGTACGGATATGAATGGAAAATTTTCAAGGGATCCTTGCAAATATTCCACAAATTAAAACGCTTAGCACAGGTATACCGATGGGTGTTCTGATTAAGGCCGATAGCTGCGAGCAGCCACCGTGCGTTAAACCGAAGACTAGGAATTCATTTCTGAAACGTTTGCAAGTTTTCAGAAACAAAATTGAGATATTAAATTTTGAGATACTTATGAGAAATCATGAGGAAACCTTTACTCTTAAAAAAATTAACTATGAAGTTTGGTTAAGAAAAATAATGTCTGAATAGCCTGTTATACAATGTTAATCAACTTGATATTTAAAGAAATGTGTAAAAAATAAGTTTAAAAAGCGGTATTAGCAGCTTTCAAGTAGAGTTAATTTGAAATATAATTTGGCATTGTATTCATTGTTCATGATTTTGATTACACCTTGACGTAATTTTATACAAAGTAATACTCAAAATTTTGTTTCAGAAATGAATTCCTCGTCTTGGATTTATACGAAGAAGACACCAGACTCGATCTAGTTGCTTAACGTATGCAGTTATCACGCCCAGAGCAAGGCGCGGTTTTAGTTCCCGCCCCCTCCATCCCTGCCTACCTAAATGGTAGCTGCTCGTTGCTGCCGGGCTAAATCAGCTCAGAACACCCATAGCTAACACATACGCCAAGCGGTTTCCTTTGCTGAAGATTTGATAGGTGGATCGCATGAACATACCCACTATGCTGCGCATTCATTAGTATAGGGAAAGGAAGGACTAATTTAGTATATATGCCTAGTGCTTTCAGAACGCAGACCTGACAACACTTAGCGCTTTTATATATCCAAAACGGAAACGGAAAACTCGAAATTCCGAAATACTTAGCATAAGCACGGCACGGCAGCGATTGAGCAGTGATTTTTTTTTCGTAGTATGATGCTTTTAAATGCAAAAATCTTATTTTTCTACGTTAGTTGGTTTAAAATTCTTACAGTTCTACTGTTATTTATTTTTGTTAAGCAGTAAGCGTTTTATTGGTAAGTAATTTTTTTTTTCTTGTCCGAAAATTTATTTTTCACAACTCTTTGACTACCTACTCAATTACTATCCGCGGGAACCTGTTATTGGCTCTCTACTGTTGTTCTGTTGTGTTATTGTATTAAAGTAAACTGTTTGTTCTCCAAAAAATAAAATAAATAAATAAATAAAACTGTGTTGATTGACTAATAAGTTAATTGGTCTAGTAGTTATTATGGTAACTTACTTGTACGGAATCCTGTTCACGCGAGTCCGACTCGCACTTTCCAAAGAAGGATGGCGACGTTCCAAACATTTTGCGACCCATCTTTTTTTTTTTCAATTTTACGTTACCAGTACCAGTTACGTTTTCAGTAGAGATACTTTTGTTATTGGTAATAATAATATGCGAATGAAAAAGTAAATTCAATGAAGTTGGGAGAAAATAATTGATTGAGTTTATTTAAGTACATAAAAAACTTCGCAAACTTCAGTTGGAATACGAAATACATATGAAACATCGACTGACAGTAAACACCTACCATCAACGTTCCTACTCAAGTTGGTTAAAGTTTTTATTTTTTATGTTAAATTTTACAAAACTACTCTTTCAAGTAATAATATTATATAAGTATATATATATATATATATATATATATATATATATATAATTAGCTATCATACGGTGAAAGTAAAACAAGTTATAGGTTACTTTTCTTTAAATAGAACACTAAAACTAAAAAAAACTTTTTAAAAGTTTTTGCTATAAATTGAATTAGATGTGACTTTTGATTCCCTACTTCTAAAAATATAGAAGGTCTATAGAAAAATCTGGCAAAAAATATTATTTAGAACAATACTAATTGCTTCCATGAAGAGGACCTGGTTAATTTTATTTTTGACCTTGGCCTAAAGTCACCTACCATCTTTCATGAAAATCAGATGAACGGTTCGCAAATTATTCTCAGACTTAATACACATAAAAAAACATAATATTAACTCGGAGAACACGCTTCGCTCGTTCAAAAAGCAAGGAGGTTTTTTCGCTCAATCAGTGGGTTCGAAAACGGCTTGTCTACGACGGCTACGCATAGACTATGCGTATTTTCATCTGTCACGTGACAGGTGGCACAATGCTAGCCTCTCAGCATAATTTTATTGTTCTGAGGCTAGCCCATTAATAAATGAGTCAAATAATTCATCATTATCATCATCATCAGCCTATAATTAGAAGTCCACTACTGAGCAAAGGCCTTCCCATAGCATAACACGAAGAACGGTCCGGAGCCGCCTACATCCATAGACTTCCTAAGATCTTTATAATGTCCATCATGACAGACCTTCCTACACTGCGTTATTTTTTGTTAACCAAGACTAATGCGCTATTTAATTCCTAGCAGGAAGACAATACGGCTAATTGTCTTAGTTTTGGAATGCGGTCGTTATTTTTGCCGCTGGATCGTCGCAATACCGTATCTTTGCTGGAAGGAACACCGAGGGCTAATATTATTATGCGGTTCGTCAATTTAAGGTATATTAGTATCCCCGGTTTTAATCTAGAAACTAACGAAGTTTGCAGACAAGAGCGCGGCTGCGAAGACGACTAGAAGCTTTCATTAAACGCTTTAAGATCGCTTCCATGGAGCGCGCCTTGGCTAATGTACTTACTTGCGGTGTATCTTGGTTTCTCCTGTTTATTTTAATTAGCTTGAATCTTGGAATCTTGGTACTGATAAATAACACTTATGCTTCATACAAGTTCTTTCATGGTAACCCCGCGGTGAGGTATGATATGGCCCTGAAAAGGACCTTGGGACCAATGGTATCTCTGTGCGCCTCGCATAGTCTCGTTTGGTATGCATAAGTTACGGTTATTCCCGAAATCCCCAACGTTTGCAAAAATTTGGTTCCGTTTGAGAGCAAGCAGATCGCGCATAATTTTTTTTCGAGTACAAATTTCTTTATAATCGCTTTCGTGTTTGGAACCAACGAACATAGACATCAACTAGTCGCAGGACCAATAATGCAAAAAATATAATTTCCCTGCGGGTCTGGTGTCTGAGGCCGTGGTGGTCACAGCCTAAATATAAAAATCCTTCAACTCCTCCTGTTGATGCGACTAAGGGATTACACCAGGGGATAGGCAGCAGCATCTATCGGGGTACTTAACACCAATACGGCGAACATTAATCCGGCAGCCAAGCGTGGTGATTATGGCAAATCCCCGCTATTCTTTGAAGGAGGCCTTGTGCAGTAGAAGTTGACCGGCGGACCTTTAAGTTATCAGTCGAATCTTAATTTGTATTCAAAAGGAGTCGTAATTACCTACCTAATATCGTATGCACGTATCGCTACGTAGGTCATCGATACGTTATTATAAAAATAATGTTCACCTATGGCAGCATGTGCTTGGCCTCACAATTAACTCATAAACAGAAATAAAAAACCTTATAAGTAAAAATTTCAAAAGTTTTAATTGTTTTAATTATTTAGGTACTTTCCCTATCATATTTGCTTTGAAAATATATATTAAACAATTATTATTTGATGTCAACCAGATTTCCTGACAGTAATAATAAAGTTCTTCGTAATTAATCTTCGTAATTGGTGAAACATTAAGCTGTGACTCTACGTAAGCATAATTAAATTAATCCACATCCGGCTATGGCAACAGTTTTGATACGAATGTTTACTAAACAGAGCAGTTAGTAACGAGAAAAGCAATCACGAACTCCTACTGCCAGTCTTGTTAACGAGTTCACTATTTCGTAGTATGTTGACTTCGCCATTTAGTGTTGGTGCCTAAACAAGTTAGTAACAGGGCGAACCAGCGGATATGTTCTAATTAGAATTAGCATATGGCTCAATTTGAGATACCCTTTGTGGATCCTATCCTACTAGAGGTTAGTCACAGAAAAGTCTCAAGTCTCAACATTCTACAGGTTGTTTTATTAAAATTAGTGTCAAGCTGAAGTCTAGAAGGTGGTGGAAGGATAGGGTTTCCGAATCAAATTGTAAACACCATGCATGCATCGCACACCCTCTGACGTAGGTTAGGACAGCTATTTGCTGAATTTATATTGCAATTCAATACCTGCCGACCGAATAACAGCTAAATTTAAAGTGCACTAAAATTATTGCGCGCTCTTTCTAATAGATTCAAATAAATGAGACCGCGATCATTTTAGCGCGGTTTAAATTTAGAGAAAGATGCACACTGTGCATCTTGCACAGAATCGCTACCAATGTCCTAATCGCAATTATTATCAGCACAATGTTGCACATCTATTGTGGCTTCGGGATACGTACGGCATCGTTTAATCGAATTGATCTTAGCTTAAGACCACTGCCGTCCCGGTTGAGAGGATTCTATTTTATCGGGACGTGTTTTAGGTATAAAATTCTAGAGTAATCGAATCAATGATTCGAGTTGAATTTTAGCTGAAATCCCACGTAATCAGAGGGATTAGTACGGGTTTAGATAGTTTTCGACACTAAGTAAGTACAAGTGAAGTTTCGTTTCCTTCCATACATTTACATGCAGTGCCCCTAGCGAAAACAAGAAGAAAACGAAGGGACGAAAGCTACGTACTTGCCTACCTACTGGCTACCAGAACCAGCTGATTGGAAGGAGCTGCCTGGACCTACCTGCACTTGACGCAAGGCGAGTGATACTTCACAAAAGGAATCAATTCTCCGTCTACCAAGACCAACTTAGGCAACAACTTCATCGACCCCTTACTTACTAGCCTCTCAATTTTAAACTCAAACTTAATAATATCTCAACTTGTAATAACTTTTTTTCTATTAAACTTATATATAACTTGGTGGAGTACGCCAAGCTTGTGCATCATATTCTGTCCACTAATTATTTCGTATACAAGGGAAATTACTACCTCCAAATAGATGGTGTAGCTATGGGAAGTCCTGTCGCTCCCGTGGTGGCAAGTATTTGGATGGAGTATTTTGAGAACATGGCAATCTCAACTGCCCCCTTACCAGTTAAATTGTGGAAGAGGTATGTAGATGACGTTTTCTGTGTTGTGGAGGGAAAGAAGGATGAGATTGATCTACTTTTGGCACATTTCAATGGATTACATCCCAAGATGAGGTTCACGTATGAAATGGAATGTGATCGACGTTTGGCTTTCTTAGACGTATTGGTACAGGTCCGAGAAGATGGTGGATTGGGCCACTCTGTTTATAGAAAGCCAACGCATACGGACCGGTATCTCCATGCTAATTCACACCACCACCCTCGGCAGCTCTTTTCGGTGGTAACGTCTCTCACCAACCGTGCTTTTGACTTGTGTGTGTTGTGAAATGTATGGAGAGAAACGAAACTCCGAAAACTATCAAAACCCATACCCCCGTACTGAATTCCTTAGTCGGTCGTCTGAATCCTCCGTGACTCATCATCAGCTGGTAAACGTCCACCGCTGGACGATGGCTACCCATACAAAAAGGGGGATTTGCCAAAATCACCAAGCTTGGCAGGCGGATTGGTGATTACAGTATTTGTGTTAAGTACCTCAAATGGATGAGCTGACCATACGCTTGCGTAATTCCTTAGTCGCCTTTTACGACCTCCACGGGAGGGTTGGAGAGCCGAAACCATTATGGTAATACCTCCGTGACTTTAAACTTAAGATTCATATTTCATAAATATAAATCAAACTGCATCAGTTAGCAGTTTCAATGAAATCTTGTAAATGTAAACAAGTTGTAAACAGTCTCGAGCTCAGTTACAGTTTAGTTCTGGGAACCGGAACCCAAAAGCTGCACTAGCAAAACCTCACCAGACAATAAATAAATGCTGGACATTTGACACAAAATTATCTAGCCCCAAGCTGCAGAGCTTGTGTTATGGGTACTAGATAACTGATATACTTAATACAATACATTACATAGATAGATAATTTTTATTATAAATAGAAAATACTCAGAACACCCTGAACAAATATCTGCAGATCGTACAAATATTTGTACCGAGGCGGGAATCGAACCCGCAACCTCCTGCGTCGCAGGCGAACCTTCGCCCGTCGCGCCACAGAGGTCGTCAACAATAATAAAATTGATAGTTATATTGGAAAAAAGCAACAATTTGAATACGAAAGGATTATTCAAAGTTACCGTAGGTCGCTATCGCTATTCAGTTTGCATGAAAAAAAGCTGGAACTAGAATACATGTCATAATAGATGGAAACTTTTATGGAAACGCTTTCCATCAGGTGGGCCGTATGCTTGGTTACTTACGTAGAAGTATATAAAATAAAAAAAAACTACAGGTCTAAATAGGCCACTTTATATGAATCATAATACGATTTAATTATTGATCTGCTGAGAATTCGGAAAATGAATTGTTACCAGATGAATTTGCAGATCCTTATCAATTCCTTAATATGAATAAAGTGACGTTTTTAGACCTGCAGTAAAGACAAAATTATGCAAAACGAACGCTCACCTGAACAATCTTTGTCATCTCCTGGATGTCGATCACACCATTGCCATCAACATCATACATGCGGAAAGCCCACTTCAGCTTTTCCTCGGGAGTGCCGCTGGATGTCACATGAATCGCCTGGAGGAACTCCTATAACAAACGGTCAATCACGATATACACCGAGACTCTTACCCGGAACACAAGGCAACGGTTTGCCAGTCTCGTAACGCCAGCAATACAATCGCAAAAGCAAACACAGAATTAGACGTCGCAGCTGCCTTTTTGTATTTTAATGAACGCTTCGTCGCATTGCTTTACTTGTCTACTTGCACGTGAAACTCAATTAGCACCTACAAACCGGCCTATACACACTTCTCATCAAAAAAATCGAAACACTACAGATTTTCTATCTGACGACAAATAACCAAATAGAATTATTATTCATTTAAGAAAAGCCATCATTATATTTGCTGGCAGTTCGTAACCTTCTACTAGCTACTGTTATATGACAAATAAAAAATCGTATTGTTATATACTTTTCTAATAAACACACAAACTTGAGAAGTGTTTCGATTTGATTGATAAGAAGTGTATATTATATAATAAATATATGTATATACTTCAGCGAAACTATCAATATAACCCATGATAATGTTATACTTTAATACATGCACTAGAAAGTGTTTCTACGTACCTATTTTCACATAATATCTTAATTATCTTCAGATAAAATGTCTTTTAATATCGGTCGGTACAAGCAGATGATTTTCGATAGAATATTATGTTATCTGCACTGTACGTAAGTTCATTAAGGTAAATTGATCCAAATATTAAAAGATACACTCAGATAATTTATGATCTTGTAGTATCTGCAACGTGTGGTAACCTTTGTGTTAATTACAGGTAACATAATATGATGCCGAGTGATTAATTAAAAACGCATCGCGCTACGAGGGAATACGAAGTACCTACCGCAAAAAGGTACTACAGTAATATACACTTAGTGACTCTGCCAACATGACTGTAGAGTTTTGCGGTCAACTCTTCCAGCGTAGACGACCTCTCCTCTCTGAGCAAGTGTCACCGGTAGTTTTTTCTTATGTCTGAAGACAAGTTGCTGCTACCGCAAACTAGGTACTTATTCATCACGCTAAATGTCCCCAACACAGCCTAAATGAGACGGCGTTGAACTTTGCACTCTATTCTCGGTGTTTCTCGGGATAGGTAATTCTTGAACCGGTTAACATGTTTTCTTTCGCCTAAATTACCTTGAAGTCAATGTAGCCGTTCTTGTCCATGTCGAATGTACGGAACACATGATCGCAGAATTCCACAGCGTTCCCAGATGGGAAGAACATCTTATACATGTCAACGAATTTGGCGGGTGTGAGCCTTCCGTTGGGACAATCTTGCTGCAAGAAAAAAAAACTGTATTTGATACTATTATAGGATACAACTATTCTTGTCCCCTCCATCTCCTCCCGTGGATGCCGTAAAAGCCGATTAAGGGATTACACCAGGGCATGGGCAGCAGCATCCACCTGAGTACTCAACACGAATACTGCGATCACCAATTTGCCTGCCAAGCGTGGTGATTATGGCAATCCATATGGCCCCCACCGCCCTTTTGTATTGTATTTGATGGCAATCCATATGGCCCCCACCTCCATCTTGTATTTTACGGGGAGGGCTCGTCCAGCAGTCGATGTCTATAGGCTGCTGCTGCTGATGATGATGATGATGAAAGGATGCAATATAAACATATGATTATCCTAATCCACACCCAATAGTAGAGTACTTAATACCTAATAAAACAATTAAAATAACGCGACATTTTTTAATGTCTGTCTTTAACTCTTTGACTGCTGACTTTTCCCGCAATTTCGCATGTTAAAACGGTTTTTTTATTGAAACAGACGTGTACGTGATCCAATCAATATGACAGTAGTAGAAAAAAATCGCACAAAGAAAAATTTCACCAATTGTTTTTTAAATGCTACCAAAAAAAACAAAAAGCGTTTTCACCATTGAACGTGTTGTTTATTTTAAAATATTGTGCGATATGAAGTGAGATTGATTGGATGTGAAATACAGAACGAGCGAGATTTTAGGCATGCAAATATACTCGTATGTCGGCAAGCCTGTTATCGAAATATAAATGTTTTATTTTACATGTTGATGTACCTACCACATAAAAATAGCTCTAGGCAATAGAATCATGAGGTTTTCTAACTACTTCAAACTTAATAAATGTGCTGCCGCTTTGTAACAAAGTTCACTCAGAAGTTTTATCACTAAGCTTACTCATGGTGACCGGCTACCTACAAAAAGTAATAGAAAACATTAACCCCTTATTCATAATCATTTTCTAAACCTATATTTTAGTTAAAATAGCTTTTATTTTGTTCTCTCTGATGTAAAATGGCATACGCCAAAATAAGACAAACGCTATTTTTAACCGACTTCAAAAAAAGAAGGTTCCTTCTCAATTCGGTTGTTTTTTTATGTTTCCGTATCATCTCCATCGTTTATAATAACTATCAAAAGTTATAAAAATAGATTATGATTAAGAGGGTAAGAGTTCACATAAATATCATTTGATTTTGGGCAACTGCTATGAAATAATGCTGAGTTTACCCTACTACCGGTTTTCTCCAACCCAAAACTCTATTCAAAGTCAAAATTAAGTATGTTATTCGTTGAATTCACAAGGATTATAGAATTGAAACTTTCGTGGTTGGGAATCATTTTAAAACAGTAATTCTGTCTCAGTCTGGAAACGTCAGCTAAAGTGTCGAAACAGTGGTAATTAACCGTTTTTTTCAATCTGAAATCAATCAAGCTAAAACGGACCAAATAGACTACCTCCCACAACACAGGTTGTACCTAGGACAGCAGAAAGTGTTCTATTAAAAAAAAGAAAAGAAAACTATGAAATGAAATGAGGAAATGCGTAGAAGAACTAAGATCACCGTCATAGCTCTCAGAATAAGCAAGTTAAAGTGGCAATGGGCAGGTCATATAGCTCACAGAACTGACAACCGTTGGAGAGTTCTGTGAGCACAGAGGTTCTCGAGTGGCAAACATCAATTTATGAGAAAGTGGTAATTTACAAGATAGTCCATGCGGTATTCCACGATCAGAAAGTAAGCTCGCTCATTTCACATCACAAGCGTCACAAGGACGGAATATAAATTTACTATATCAATCACTAATTATTTACGTATATAAGCTCGTGGAAGGCCAGATCGTGTCACCTAGACAAAAGAAAATCTAATTTTCTTGAACTTTGATATATTGTAAATAAAGTATAATTTTGTTTTTTTTTGTCATTTTGACGGATACAATCGTATTTTCCGCAGCTCAAAGAGTTAGGGTAAACATATAATTGAAAACTTTATTTAATTAAAACGTGTATAGGTACCAACTTAACGAACGCAGATTTAAACTCACTTTAGCTTTAGGCACTGGTCCCACCGCTGCCGAGTAAGCGATGAGCTACCGTCGATTTTCTCGCCCAAGAAACGAACAAAAGATAATAGCTCCCGTGTAAATAAAAGAGAGAGATTATGTTTATAGTTCATCGCTGGCTACTCGTTCTACTCGTTTATCGCTTCGTCGCCGGCGGTGGGACCAGTGCCTTAACAGAGAGTTTTAATTGGCAAAAAAAAACCTTTTCAAACATGAAAACAACTTATTCTATGCCCCAAGTACTAACTTGAACATGTTTACGAGGGTTGTATTTTGTTCAAACAATATTATTAATACATTGATTTTTACCGGTTTTACTTACGTTGATTTTATAACGTTACTAACGTTGTTCGTTATTTTTATCAGAGAGAATAACACTCATACATGACCAAGAGCATCTTAATTGCCAGAAACGCTTAAGAGGGCACAATTCTACAAATTAGCTCCCTCTTTAACTTACGCGATAACCCGCGCGCCATCTCGCTCGCGCTAGCGAGTGTCGTGCACAAAAATGAAGGTTTTGTTTATTATGGCGAAAATAAAGTGTTTATCAAAAAACTGATTTTAGCATAAGAATAAATAGTTATTACCTACTTGTTGTAGTAAAATTTATCTTAAAAAACCGTAGGGTTCCTGAGATTTCTTGCAAAACGTCTGGGAAACAAGGATTTTTCATTAAATAAAACTATCGAGGTTTTTTTTACATATCGTGTTTTCAACTTTACAAAATAAATGTAAAAATATAAAATTTTCATATTCCAAAATATTTAACTCGTAGAACCCGTACATACCGAGTTATAAATCGATCTTGTTGGGCAAAATCACATATTACGCCTTCTTAATAGCTTACAAATAGATGGACAAAAATCGAGGAATACTGTATGCGCTATTGTGAGAAACCTAGCTCACTAGTACATAATAGGTCTCTGTACTAATTCGTTGATGTTAAAAATGAAGATAAGGCTTATTTAATTTTTGCTTTTATTTGTTTTAAATTTAGTTATGGCGGTATTAATTAAGTTTGTAATTAGGTCTAAATATATGTTTGTATTAGTATTAGAATATCTTAATAGATGTAACGCATTGGATTTTTATGTACCTATCTGTGATGTTACTCTGTTTTTGTGAATAAATAATTTGTAATTGATTGGTAACGAGAGTTTTTCTCAAAAAATATGATTAATTTTAAACCGATTTTAAAGGTTATTAGAATATTTATTACGCGGTCTGCTATATAAACTGCTTAGATGAGTGTAACTCGTTTTTAAAATGACTTATAAGCACTTGTTTTACATTCTACTGTTGTCCAATCACGTGGGCGCCGGTTCCAAACACATCAAAAACAGACCGTGTACTAAAGATTCTTACAAGCTGGGAAATCGGATTGAAATTCATCATATTATTTGAAATAATTGGTGTGATATATTATCATCATCATCAGCCGCTAGACGTCCACGTGCAATGGGGGATTTGCCATAATCATCACGCTTGGCAGACGGATTGGTGATCGTAGTACTCAGGTGTATGCTGCTGCCCAGCCCATAGTGTTATTTAACGAATATTTCAGGAATATTACGTTTTAGTTTCGTCATATTAAATTTAGTGTGACGCTTGTGATACGCGGAACGGCAAGTCGCTTCATATTATTATACATCATTAGTCATAATCCATTACGTAGTTTCGGAGCTACGTGGGAACGAAACAAACTTTAGGTACATACATAGATTGCTAAAATCATAACCACCCTTGTGCTTCGCTGTTTTCGGGTAAACAGACAGTGTAGGTATACAGGCTGTCCCATTAAATTGTATCAAGCTGAAGTATTGCGGTAGGGGTACCCCAAAACACACGGAACATGGGGTATGTTCCTTCAGTCATTATTCTGAGGTATGTTCCGTGATTTTCTTTTGTTTAGATGTTGTGGCTGTAATGTCAATGTCAAAATTACATTCATTGACATCACAAGGATCATTTTGAATCGTCTTGGACTTTTTCTGCTCTTTCGTGGTACTTTTTTTTTTTTTTTTTTCAATTTCTATTGTTTCTTTGAGTTATATCGTGTAATTTTGGTGGCATTTAACCGGTGTAGCTTATAAAGAGCACATGGTAGTGAATTTAAATAAAATAAGTGTATTGCGTGTCTTTTCGAAGGGGTTGAAATTGTCCAGGAACATTCTAGTTAACTGCCATCGATTTACTAGAACATGACTTGACAGAGGACATTGTTTGATAATTATCTATGCTACTTGACATTGGCAAAATTTAGAATATCCTAAGACGCCATTAAAAAAAACTAAAATGACTCCTGTTCCAACGCGCAGAAACCTAGAATAATCAGGACAAAAAACACGACTTAGCTTATTTTTGCAAATGTAAAGCAATGTGTGTACGATTACCTTGAAGCCCTTGTACCACTCCTTGATGGTGGTCTCGTCGTAGGACGTGTTTGTTTTGAGGAAGTCCATATCCTCCTTCGTAAGCTTATCTTTGCTGACGAAGCAGCCCATCTTGATGCCTGTAACAATACAAAAGACATCATTAGGTTGTTATTATGTTGCAACACATATAGTTTTATGGAATCATGCGTGCCCAGACCAATCCAAGGTTTAAAACTCCTGGGATCTAGAGGATTGCATCAGTTAAAACCTGGACGTAAATCCCTACATTTATACCTATCCATACAAATATATAAAACTGAAATATATGATGATCATGTCATAATATTGTATTGTCAACGAAACTAGACTAGTATGCAAAATTGCAGGTCAATCTGTAGGTCCACCTAACAGATTGACCTGCTGTTGGACTGGTTTTCATTTCAGCTGCAAGATTTGACCACATACAATTAGTATTTTAGTTTTCGTATTTTTTTTTACTGTATACTAACAAGTGAATTAAATAAAGGCTACTAAAAATAACTGTGATAATTTTTATAGTGTAAAACAAATAAGAAGCTCTTATAATGTTTCTGTCGTTACATTTCAGCCACACGACAAAGGCTCTCGATAGAATGCCACGATGAACAGGATTGTTCCGCCTCCATCCACCGACTCCTGCTACCGTCCATCGAGTGGGCCGTCCTACTATGCGCCGTTTCGTCAGGTTCATGGTAACCACTCGAGAACCTTCCTTATTTACTGTATCAGTGGTTATCAGGCGGGTAAAGGATGGTATTTGATGCGAGAACACCTGGGTTACCATGAGCTCTTATAACGATTCAGTTCTAAAAACGTTTCGTCGTTGACATCCGTCATTATTGAATAACTTTAATCGCAGAAGTCTATAGACCTTCTGCTACTCTGCCTTTAAATATAGCTGCGGACATCACGGAACCAATATTTTGTACTGAATAGTTTTTGAACTGAATCGCTATAAGAGCTTATGGTAACCCCCCAGGGCGTGGAAATGTCATGGACACAGCAGCGGCGATAAAGATTAACAGTGACGTCTGCCGTAGAGCCACGCGCCCCGACCACGATATCTCCCTTCCGCGAGTCGACCGACCGTCACCGATATTTGATTCTAAAACCATTCACCCAAAAACTAACAGAAGCTTTTACTCAAATTTCGTCTAAATCACCAATGCCCTTTTACAGGAGCTAATAATTTTTGACATGTTATTTTAATTCAATAACGTATTTTAAATTTGGTATTTAATTTGTTGGACAATGCTTTTTACAGCAGAAACAAAAATTGAAAATTGGTTATTGTGTATTTTGTTAAATTTATTTAATTATATGAAATGCTTGTCTGTTTCTAGCGCCCCTCCAGTTAAGTAGGTAGTTACTTACATAACCTAATTTCTAACTAACGTATGACGTGACCAAGTGTTCTAATTGTTCCTATGGTTTAATAAATGAGTATGAGTAGTATGAGTAGTAATATATTATTCTATTCGTTTTTGGAGTAGGTATAAGTAAGCTAGCTTCGACGAATGTTTGTTAATGATTGCTCAATCATTTGATTTAAAGGATGTTTACAAACAGAGCTCCAACAAGCAGGTTTACAATGCTATTTTTTTGTTTGGTATTTAACTTCCCGTAGGCAGTTTGATACGGTCGCTACGGATGCTATAAATAAATAAATAAATATGTATAATTTATTTACGCAATTGTCAGTTTATATACGTAATATGGATTGGATTCCAGTAAGTACTCTTATTAATCATTATGCATATCGTAGATATGTAGGTAACAGTATGCCATGGATATGTCGCAGGAAGATAGCGGAAGATAGCAATTATAGGAAGATCGAGAGTCTATTCCCATTTGTCACCCCTAGCGGCACATTCTAATTGATAGTTTCCAAGTAATAGTTGTTTTCTATTGATATTCTATTTTTCTACTAACTTGGCTATCTAGTCTAGTGAAATATCATTTAAGTGATTTTGAAAAACATCTAATTTCAAAGTCCTAAAATGAAGGAAAAGCCAACCCCAAAGTCAAAGTCAAAGTCAAAAAGAACTTTATTCATTGAAATCACAAGGATCATTTTGAATCGTCTTATATAAAATTAAATTACTCCTGTTCCAACGCGACCAAGCCTAGAAGAATCAGGCAACAAACTCGGCTTGGCTTACATGAATGGTCCGTCTTACCACTAGGTGAGAAGCGCCTGTGTGGTGCCTCGGAGAAGGCTCCTTCTGAAGAGAATGCTCAGTTCTATTTAACTAGACTGGTCATCTTACTAGGAAAATAGAATTAGAATAGAAAACCAAATCGTCGTCATCGTGGACACCTTCCTAAGATTGTTTTCTTACTGCGACAGATAAACCCCTTTTATGGAACGAGCGAAGCAAGTTCTCCGAGTTAACTTGTTGAACGAGCGAAGCGAGTTCTCATAGTCAAGTTGCAAGAATCGGCGTTTGTATGTATGTATGTTTGTCCGATGAAAACTTCCAAACCATTAATCCGATCTTCATGAAATTTGGTATGGGGGTAGATAGTATTAGTACAATTTGTAGGTAAGGTTATGAGCTATATCGGTCAGGGGGTTGCTGAGATATTGGGGTCCAAGAGGGGGTAAAAAAAAAAAAGTGAGACAGTCAGATCAAGTGGGGTGTTTAATGAAAGCGCTTTGGTTAGACATTTCAAAACTGTTTTTAATAAGTATGTAGCCTTAGTAGTTTTCGAGATATTAGGGAAAATAAAAAAAGGTAAAAATCAAAAATTCTAGGGTACTTCTTTCTCTTTATTTTTTAACTACAGGGAAAAGTCTGAAATTGAAGAATTTAGAAACTTGTACTCCATAAAAACGAAACCAATATAACGTCCATTGTTGACCTCCCATTTCTAGGAATTTGAATGACGTTGGAGTTCTATGGGTTTCGTCAAAAGGACGTTATCAATTAACTCGTCAGGTACTTGATATAGGTACTAACAGGTATGTAGTATTACGCCCCGTTGCTTAGCCCTATTCAAAGGTTATTTCGATGATGTGTAGGAAATTAGCGTAGTTACTGGTAGATCCTGTACTGTATTGGTAGACCTCGAGGTGAAAATTTTCAAAAATAATAATAGAAAATATGGAAATTACTTAGTTAAGTAGCCGGGCTGATAAAGGTGTTATCGCGACGTCTCAGTTCGGGGCGAACCACTAGTTATCATTAGTACAATTTGTGTAAGGTTATGAACCAAATCGGTTGGAGGGGGTAAAAAATGTGAAATAATCAGGTCAAATGGAGTGTCATAATGAAAGTGTCATTTTAAAACAATTTTTTTTAAACTCTAAGACTACATTCAAGTTTCACCAAAAGTTTTAAAAAGAATCCTCTAGTGTACTTCCTAGTGTATATACCTCAATGTTGAAATTAAGCATGCTAGTAGATTTTTGACGTAAAAAGTTACAATAATCAAAATTTAAGAATTTCAACATTTAAATCCTATATTACGTAAAAAACGACAACAGAAAAGCAAAAGGAGGGTCTTAATCTAAATGTCTAATGTGTTCTATCTAAATATTTTTTGCAGTCGGTTAGAAGTGTTAAGAAATTTAGGCATACATCGTTTGTATTTGCGAGGTCCCATTTCGGAGCAACCCACTGGTTTATTTAATGTTATTTTCTGAGTTAGTGTCAATTGTAGAAAGTGTCATTTTAAAACAATTTTTTTTAAACTCTAAGACTACATTCAAGTTTCACCAAAAGTTTTAAAAAGAATCCTCTAGTGTACTTCCTAGTGTATATACCTCAATGTTGAAATTAAGCATGCTAGTAGATTTTTGACGTAAAAAGTTACAATAATCAAAATTTAAGAATTTCAACATTTAAATCCTATATTACGTAAAAAACGACAACAGAAAAGCAAAAGGAGGGTCTTAATCTAAATGTCTAATGTGTTCTATCTAAATATTTTTTGCAGTCGGTTAGAAGTGTTAAGAAATTTAGGCATACATCGTTTGTATTTGCGAGGTCCCATTTCGGAGCAACCCACTGGTTTATTTAATGTTATTTTCTGAGTTACGCACTATTTATTACCTTCATAGAGAATGAACACGTAACTAGGTTATTCAGATCTTATCTACATAATCAAAATAATAACGAAACTCTTAGTTTCGATAGTCATAATATTCGATAAAAATAGATCTCTCGGTAATATGGTAGCAGTTGGTAAACTGAGAACGAGATTAAGATTACGCATCGGCGCACCTTTCAAACATGTGTGCGAATGGTTTCGAATGACCACAATCTAATTCAAGTAGAGCAAGAACATTTTACAAAGTAGAATCAACGCTACTAACGAACTGTTTACACCAAGAACTAGCAAAAACGGTAAAATAATATTTTAGCTTTTTAGAAACAATATTATTTTTAATTCAGAAAACCATTTTCAAAGCTTTGGTCTGTCCTAATGGGCCAACTTATTAACTAAGTTTGAAATGCCTATATTTTTAACAGACTTCAAAAAAGGAGGAGGTTTGTTTCCGTTTTCGGTTTGGAATTCAGTTGTATTTTTTTTTTTTGTGTTTTTTACCTGTGTTCTGATTATGGAATCCATGAGAAATTGAGGGAAATCCACAAATATTATAGGTATACATACATATAGCGATTTTGGTATTTTCTGCAACAATTTATTGTTTTGTATACCTTTAGTAAATAAAAACATGCAGATAGCCGAATTCAATGGCGGAAGTCGGTTTTTTAATGAAAAGTTATCAATCAACTAAGTAAATCAATCTAAAATTCTAAAGCCTATTTCAACATTATGAAGTTGTTTCTAATTTGACAAAAACTGCCTTTATTCTTAAAATTAACAAAATTTGTTTTACGAACAAATACAAATGATTCTTATTTATGATTTTTTTTTCCGTGGTGTGTCTGGCCTAAGAATAAACCACTCCGTCTCCTCCCGTGTATGTCGTAAAAGTCGACTAAGGGATTACACCGGGGGATAGGCAGCAGCATCCACCTGAGTACTCAACACCAATACTGAGATCACCAATCCGCCTGCCAAGCGTGATGATTATGGCAAATCCCCCCCATTGCATAGTATGAGGGAGGCCTCTGATGAAGAAAAATATTATTTATGAACTAGTTGCGCTCCGCGGTTTCACCCGCGTGAATAATGATGAAAATTGATGATGATGATGAAAAGTAGCCTATGTGTTAATCCAGGGCGTAAACTATCTCCATTCCAAATTTCACTCAAATCCGTTCAGTAGTTTTTACGTGAAAGAGTAACAAACATCCATACTCACAAACTTTCGCGTTTATAATATTAGTAGGAAGGATATTCAGATTCCCATACCATCATATTTAATATACATTAATTATTAACCGACATTATTCCCAAAACTATGAACAGTAACAAGTAGATTGAAGTAAGGCGGTTATTATGTAATGAAGCTATAGTACGCTGTCTAAGGGAAATTTAATAATGTAAAGCCGGGAAGGGTTCAATAAAAACGGAGCAGCATCGAGCGAATCCATCATACGCCAAATGAGACATCGCGGTCGGGGTAGGCTCCAAGCCACTTCCTATTAGTGGATTAAATGCAGCGGAGAATTACGGGTTGCTATTCACAGTTAGGTATCACCTATACGTTAAGCTGATCTAGACGACAAATAGAGGATGAACTTTGTTCTTTGAACCGTTTACCCTTTAGTTTCATAATTCATTTTTCAACTACCTACATACCTAAACTATTCTTACGTATTCAAATTTACGCAAAACAAGCAAATCTTGTGCGCAGCATAGTAACAAGAGTAATACAAAAAAAAGCTGTACACATTCCACACAACAATATCTAGCCCCAAGCTAAGCAGAGCTTGTGTTATGGGTACTAGATAACTGATATACTTAATACAATAAATTACATAGATAGATATTTTTTATTATACATAGAAAAATACCCGGAACACCCTGAACAAATAATTGCAGATTGTACAAATGTATGTTCCGAGGCGGGAATCGAACCCGCAACCTCCTGCATCGCAGGCGAACCTTCGCCCGCCGCGCCACAGAGGTCGTCGAATATAAATTAAAATGCATAAACAAATAGGTATATCCTACTATCCTACTAATATTATAAACGCCAAAGTTTGCGAGTATATGGATGGATGATTTTTACTCTTTCACGTAAAAACTACTGAATGGATTTGAGTGAAATTTGGAATGGAGATACTTTACGCCCTGGATTAACAAATAGGCTACTTTTCATCATCATCATCATCATCAATTTTCATCATTATTCGCGCGGGTGAAACCGCGGGGCGCAACTAGTATATTATATAACCACCATATTGTCATATGACACGCGGAACATAAAGACGCTATATATCATACCTCATTTGGCAAAATCCGTCAAGTATTTTTGGAACTACGAGACAACAGATGAACAAACCTACATACATACATAGACTGCTAAAAACATCTACTTTTGATTTGCTGTAGTCGGGTAAAAACACAATCAAATTGATTTACGAGAAGCTAGCCCACTTTCTTAGATACAGATACAGATGCTCAACATTGTGAGCTGGAGTTGCGGTCTCGAACGAATTACGTCACAAAACCCATACGCGAATGGTTATTTTAAGATCTTTCCAATCGCGATGAAAAAATTGCTAAGAGATTTACGCGTACCTATTGAACATTCAAAAATAGTTATACGATAAATTCGAAGTAGGACAATAAAAATTGTTTACGCTTGCTTCGCTTCAGCGTTTCATGTATTTTTTTTGAGATTTCATATTTTTTGAATTACGGCTTTTATTACTACGACAAGTTCGAGCAAAACTAGCTATATCACTAAATTATTTCGTAATCGTCAAAGCCCTTTTCGAGTTTCAACCACTTTTTCCTACAAACGTCACCATCACATTTAAGGGGTTAAAAATTAGTTAAGTTTAGCCTTTTTGCCTTATTTTTAACCGAGTTCAAAAAGAGGCGGAGGTTCTTAATTCAGTTGTATTTTTTTTTATTGTGTGTTATTCATATCTCCGTCGTTTATAAACAAATTTGGAAAATTCTTTTTTATTCGAATGGATATATGTACTTCCACATTGGTCCCATTTTTTTCAAAATCCAGTTGTGATGATGGGAATCCATCAGGAATTGAGGGAACTCCTCAAATATTATATACATATAGCGATTTTGGTATTTTAAGCAACAAGTTATTGTTTTGTACACCTTTAACATTCAAATTAAACATGCAGATAGATAAATTCAATGGTGGAAGTCGGTTTTTAACCGACTTCCCAAAAAAGGAGGAGGTTCTCAATTCGGTTGTATTTTTTTTATTTATTTTTTATGTTTGTTACCGCATATCTCCGGCGTTTATGAACCGATTTGGAAAATTCTTTTTTTATTTGAATAGATATACTTCCAGATTGGTCCAATTTTTTTCTAAATCCAGTTCTGATGTTGGGATCTATGAGGAATTGAGGGAACTCCTCAAATATTGTAGGCAAACATATGGCGATTTTGATATTTTCAGCAACAAACCAAGCATTTGCATTCAAAAAGTATCATAATCCTTTCACCACTATGGTTCTTTCGTAATTTTTTTTTCATCCAAATATTTAGTCGAATAAAATGGCGGAAGTCGGTTTTTTAAATGAAAAGTTATTTAATGAAAAGTTATTGTTACAAAGCCTCATAGCATTCCAAACTACAGAATTGCGAAGTCCTGAATGCACCCTAAGATGTATTTAATAAACGCGATTTCCATTAAAAAAAAATAGTTCGAGTTAGAACCTTGATTTTTTACGGTACTGTTATCTCACAGACCAGATACATAGACATATTATATTGATGATACGAATCAACACCGTTCGCCGTTCGTCGTGGCGTTCTACGGAGGAGGAAACATTCTATAGATGTCCATCAGTGGACATCTACAGGCTGATGATTTAGACTATTATAGTTTTAATACCACTGCATTTCACTGTGACACATGTTTTAGGATTGGGTTGAGTTAAGAATAGAAATTTAATAAAAATGGGTTGAGATATAAATACCTAAATGGGTTGACCTTCATTGGGTTGAGTTAAGAAGCACTCCATTTTAGAGTTACGTGGTATGAATTTACGTTACGTACTATACGTTCTAGTACACTTTGACTTGTGCTTTGACTACTATGGTACTACTATATCCTTGATAAGGTATCCAAAGAGTAGCCAACCTACTCCTATATTTAGTCTGTGGTGTAGAAGACCTACTGAAGGTGACCTACTCACGGTCAAACCTTTTTGAAATCAAATCAAAATCAAATCAAATCAATCATTTATTTGCAAGAATACTTATTTTAAAATGTTAGGTTTTGTCGGTAAATGCTCTAAGTGAGTGTCATATAGTCGAATCGTTATTTATTTTTTCTTTTTCTTTGTTACGCGTGCACTTTGATAAATCGATTTTTTTTCACTGCATACATATTATGCATTGTTTAACTTCTTAGATATAGCCTTAGTCTAGCTAGATTATTTTATGTAGTAAGTATCAGTACCCTGTAGGGGCGCTGCAATCCAGTTTGAGCTTTTTCGTCATACTTAAGTGTTTAATTGTGTTAATTTTCTCAAAAATGAATGGCTAGTAATGTTTTACAATACTGAATGTGATTTAAATAAATAATATATGCAATTTTTTATCCTCATCAGCCGGGGGGACTGCTGCGGATGAGGTCTCCCCCATTGCATGCATAGCGAACAACCCATAGCGTGCAATGGTGGGATTTGCCATAATCACCACGCTTGGCAGGTGTATTGGAGATTTATTAAAGTAGTCAGTTAATATTTTTTTTAAAACAAATTTGTATATATGGTTGTCAAGTTTTAAAGTCAATAATAACAAATTAGATTGATTTTAATATAAGTCAAAAACTTAACGAAGTAACAAATTTTTTGATCGTACATATGGAATAAGATATATTGAATTGAATTGAATATATCTACGGGAGGAAACGGCCCCTCCGTTTCCTCCCGTAGATATATTCAATTCAATATATTTTATTCCAGAAGATACAAAAGTACACTTGGATATGTCAAAATTTTACAAATATTTAGTGCAATAAAGTGATAGGACTAAACATACACATAGGATTAAACAATTTATAAAACTTAAATATAATAAGATGTACCTACTAAGTCAGAAAATAGAATAGATTTTAAACTTATGTTTAACATTTTGTTTGAAATTCATCAGCAAAAGCTTCGTCAAGAGTATAGAATGATTTGTCTATCAACAACCTTCTCACTTGAATGCTGAAGTCTGTATGATCTAAATTTCGCAGATCATATGCGAGATTGTTAAACAACTTAATGCTTATGCATAAATAACTATTACCCAATTTGGCAAGTCTATGTTTTGGATTGGGTATATTATTTTTATATCTAGTGTTATATCCGTGAAATTCACCTTTTAATTTATAATTTTCAATATTTAATTTAACATACATAAGGTTCTGGTATATATATTCTCCTGTCAATGTCATTATTCCTAGTTGCTTAAATTTATCTCTGCACTCTATAGTAAAAGCCTTACTACGGGATCACACCAAGGGATGGGCAGAAGCATCCACCTGGGTACTTAACACCAAGCTGCGATCACCAATCCGCCTGCCAAGCGTGGTGGTTATGGCAAATCGCCCCATTGTATTCAATGGGGGAGGCCTCGTCTAGCAGTTTACGTAAACAGGCTAATATGATGATTATGACTTCAAGTGAGTATTCATGTTTAGATTTTTTTCAGTATTCTTTCAATGCAAGTTTTTATGAGTTCATTATATCGATTTAATATTGTTTTATCTAATCTCATACTGAAATATACAGATTAAAAAACTAAAAACAATACTAAAATGACAGTCTTTATGCACATGCCATCGAAATAAATTTAAAAGAATGACATTACGATACAGCTCTTCTATGGAGAACTGTTTAATAATATAACTTTTTTTCCATAACGATACAACTTCAATGGGGCCAAGGAGGTTGCAATGAGGTTTTCTATACATAATCTGTGGACGCGGCGCAACACGCTCGCGTGTATGGATTTTGGCGCTGAACGTTTACAGATGAATGCAAATATAAGCAGTAAAAATTGCGAAATCTAGAAGGTATTACTTACAATAAATGTTACCAAGACTTTAAAATATAATATTACCTATTTCATGAGATTAGATAAAGTAGTGTATGAAACTATACTTAATTTGGTCTTAAAACACTCGTGTGATGCTATAAAAAAACTCGCCTCCGGCTCGTTTTTTTAACTCACACCCGTGTTTTAAGAACCCTTATTATGCAACAGTTTCATAAACTACTATAAAAGACCTTTTAGTAAATAAAGAATATTAAAGCTTCCTCCAAGTGTATGTACCTATAGTCCTATATGAATTAGTAACTTATTGATCAGTGAGGGATTCAATTAGTTGCCCTTCATTAGTATGTGGCTGGTGGATATGTCAAGGAGAGGTTGCAAAAGATATCTGCAATCCACGAGCGTACCAATAGCAATGGCGGTCACGTCTGAACAACTCGAGGACGACGCCTCGATAAGTACCTAGTAGACTGACATTATTACCTCAATTAACTGGTTTAAGCCAGTCACCACGACAACGACCAAATGCTTTAAAAAGTTTAGCAAAAGACATCATTAACCGTTTAACTTTGTTGATGCGCAAAAAGGTACAATATTAAAAGTATAATCAAATAATTACGAACCCTTGTTCTTAGGCGCTAAGCTATCCGCAGAAAGGAGAACGAAAATTCTGTCGCTTCTGCTTGATACTGACGGTATAGACGTTTTCCGTGTCAATAGTACTACTAAAAAGTACAACTGGTAGTACAAATTACACACCTTTGTATCTCTAGTAAAACTATAAAAAATTCAAGTACTCGACTTTTTGAATTCTAATTAAAACGTAAGTTGAACTGGTAGTACAAATGATACGAACTTGTATCTCTAGTGTAAAAAAACAACAACTTGTATCTCTTATGAAAAAACCAGAAAACTTGTATCTCTAGTATAAAAAAGAATAGAAGGTAAACAACCACAAAAATGGTGGGACACGCCCATGTTTTTTCTTAATTAGAATTAAAAAAGTCGAGTGAATGTACTGGTATTTTTTGTAGTTATACTAGAGATACAAAGGTGTGTCATTTGTACCACCAGTTATACTTCTTAGTAGTACTACTGACACGGAGGCACGTTTTCACGTCTTCTTGAGCTAGCTATATTTATAGGTCGCACACAATGCATGCGGGCACTCAGCTTGATATTATTTTGACATCAGCCCAACCAATTCAATTGAATGGAGTCCTCCATTAGCACATTCCATTCCAGCCGGTAGCGGACGGCCTAAATTTATTAGGAAGGCTTTCAGTTCAGTGCAGCCCATCTAGAAAAAGGTAAACTAGGGAATTAAACCCAAATAGAGGGCAGGGCTTTTTAACCGACTACAGCAAAGCAAAGAGAGGGTTATGATTTTAGCAGTCAGGTATGTAAGTTTGTCCATCTGTTCCTTCGTAGATCGCTTCGCTCCCTTCGCTCCGAAACTACACGGCGTACTTTGCCAAATTGGGTATTATAATGAAGTGTTCTAAATGCCTGTACAGCTGTACTGTACTACTCCTGCACTGCACCTGTAGCGCCAAGACTGTTTACCGAAAGCACCACGTAGAGCAGTACCCAGGGTACAAAGACAGTCTCCTTATACCGAAACGCTCTCTTGAGAGCCTATCAGCAGGTAGCTTCAGCCAACCAGAGTAACAACCAAGGCCCCAAAGCTGTACGTGCAAAACAGACATACTGTGATGAAAACTTTTAGAGTTACGTAAAAACTGTGATTAAAAACGTAACCCTACACAATGTGTTCTCCGGTTATTGGTGATCACTTTGATTACCATAATTATATCGATTTTAAAAGCAATTGAACAAGCAAAAAAAGTTTAAAATTTCAAAATGAAGGAAAAAATTTAATGTAAATAAAAAAACAAAAGTCAGAAGTTCGTGTCAGATGTCGGTTTTACGGCGGCGGGACCAAGGCGGGACCCATCCTGTGGCCCGAATTCTTGTTGTTTCGCTTTGGCTGTCGTTTAAATCGCGGTAGTCGGGAGTAAAAGTTCAAATAGAAGTACCGTCAAGATGGGGTAGGGGTAAATATCTCGAATTAATAATATCGAATGCAAAATCTCGAATTAAATCTCTAATGAAATTAACCCGAAATTAATTCTGTTACTGCAATTACTTTTTCACTTACTGTACAAAATATATTCCAACAAAATTTCACGCCGCCTACCGCAGTAACAAAAGTTACCCTAATCCGGCCACAGCAAGGAAGTCCTGCAGCAAAGAGAACTCACGAGTGATACTTTCAACAGTGCAATGTCGACTCGCCCAACTTTTTGATCTGAATTATAAACTAACCGAATATTACATTTACCACAAAGCATTTGGGCCACCGCACCGGCCGTATTGTAAAATGTGGGGTTTCCTCAAACACTGCAGTAATCCGAACTGCCTGCCGTCTGACTGGAAATAATTTTAGTCCTATGAAAACTTTTCGACTAATGACCAAAAATAATTGGCAGTTTGCTTGGCAGATGCAATTAAGTACCTACAATCAAAAGGTATTCGATTCTTCGATTTAATAACTGAATATTTGCTCTTGACTAGGTTCACTTGAGAAACACTGATGGCTAAAAACTCTGTTCCTTTAAATTTTTTTGGAATATTTCCACTAAAACTGCTGTAACTTTAGGCGCAATTTAAAAACAATTACTGGGTATCAAGCTTGCTTGCTTGAAGTTTATTACAGGCAGATAGACCCATCATAAGTGCCATCAAAGAGACAAAAGAATTCTTAGGTGACAATGATCACAGCGTAGCCGTAGTCATACCCAAGTCGGTACAATGGTTGTCTAACAATGTCGTTATCACGGAAATGTAGGGAGGCTTTCATGTCTATATAATAGCGACCGTGTGGAAACTAACGTCAATGTGTGGAAAAAGGCATTTTCCGTTTTTTATGTGAGCTTCAGTGGTAAAAAGCAGGCCACTAATTGAGGTTAGGAGCTATTATTCGTATCGTCTTGTAAGACGAAATTCAGCACGAAATTTCCCGCGGAAAAAAGTCAACCCAAAAGCGCGCAACCCCAAAGACACATTTATAGTTTATAGTTTCACATATAGATCATTACTTCAGCTACGAATACTCTTCAATGATTTTTAAAGTGTTTTTTTGGTTTAAAGATATGCGTAGCTTAACTAATGACATTTATGAGATACTATCAATTAAAACATGTGTGCTAGGTCTCCTAGTTTTCGCAAAATCTGTTTTCTCTATCTCAAGAAGTGTTGATTAGCTGTGATTTACAAAAAACACAATAAAATTTGAATTTCGCGCCACATGCGAGAGGAATCATCTTAAAGGTCGTTTTTAAGTATAATAGGCAATACTTTTATTAGATTTTAATCTTAAAACATACGTAAGATAACATGACAAGCGTTATACGTAAGTTAAACTGTATTCATACATAATATGACAAGCAATGTTCGGTAGACCCATTGTAACCGTTGACAATAGGCCTAACTTAACAGGGTTGTATTCAAAGTACCTGCACTTCCGTGATGAAATTAAGTACGTATTCTAAAAAAACACAGAGTTTTAATTCAGTGTATATAAATGTGTAGAATAGCTGTGTATGTCAGTTTTGTATGTAATACGAATTCTGAGCTTTTATTCTAAAACCTGGAAAAAGGAAAACAGGACGGCATACAATACCATCAAGATAATTTTTTCTGTATATTCAAGTCTGTAGGTTCAAAATTCGGTCTGCATCTAGAAATGGTAGCAATTATTCAAAAAACACATTTTTGATTTGCACCTGCGTCGTAACAAAATCTAACCGAAAACTAACGGTACAAAGTACGGCTATATTATTTATATATTATTATTTATATATATATATATATATATATACATATATATGTGGGCTCGATGCGGGTTTATTGGATAAATAGGATGGTCCGATTGATTTGTATTTTTACTAATAACTGAGAGACCCATAACCGATTTTTAAAAAGTAAATACGAACTAACAAAATACATTAAATATGAAATATTTAATAAATTTTAAAAACAGGTTCCTTAAAATTTATCCAAAACAATTTATTCAACATAATTCATTATG
The DNA here is from genome assembly GCA_951392215.1 of Epirrita christyi. Classification (NCBI taxonomy): domain Eukaryota; kingdom Metazoa; phylum Arthropoda; class Insecta; order Lepidoptera; family Geometridae; genus Epirrita; species Epirrita christyi. Next base: position 14,351,722 of record OX595833.1, on the reverse strand, counting down.
AGTATCATTAAAAATGCTTTGCGTACCTCAAAAGCAAAAACGACAAAATCACGTAACGAACTTTTCTTAGTAACTGTCTAATAGCACGTAAACCGCTTTTTAAAGACCGGGCTATTTTAGCGGTGTCCGCTATAAACTTTGATTTCTAAACTGGGCATCCTGTTCCATTATGCGACATGTCATGTAATCCTCTCATCCTCGATAAATACGAGCTGCAAAGAAAGTGCACATTTAATGAACTTAGAATATAAATATAATGAAGTAAGTAGATTTGCAGTGTGTCGTACGGTACGACTCGTACACAGCTAATCTACTCGCGTTTCACAGCAAGCGGTTTACTAATATTCTATAACATAACATTACTCCGCTTTTTGGCTGTATTTATCAGAAAGATCCCCTAAACTACAACCCCTGCAAACTCAGAAAACCCCTACAAACCCCAAAAAACCCTACAAAGTCCTAAAAACCCACACGAACCCGTAAACCCCTACAACCCCCTAGAGGCCCTTAAACTCCTACAAACTCCGAAAACCCCTCACATATCCCTTAAAACTTCTACAAACTCCTATTAACCCCTACCACAAACAACACAAACCCGTAAAATTTCTAAGCCTAAAAAATCTCTAGAAACTCCAACACCCCTTAAAGTTTCTACAAACTCCTACAACTCCCAGAACCCCTAAAAACTCTTAAGAAAACGCTACAAAAAACCCTACAAACTCTTCTTACTTCTAACACTACAAACTTTTTGGTTTCACTTACATAAGTTATAAAGGAGTTAACTTAGGGTTTGAATTTCGTAAAATCGTTTCATAGTGAGCACCTAGAAGCCGAAATATGGTAAATTTCAAGTTCAGGTTTCAGGCTTTGTAGTTTCGGAGATCTAAGGATGAGTGAGGGGGTAGTGGAGTATAGCGGGATCCCTTTTTTGGTTTCACTAATACAGATTATAGATAAGCGGAAAGATAAATACTATTAGCAACGCTGTATGATCGAAACAGACTGGAGACCGATGCCTGATTGCAAACAAGAGAACTGTTATCACTGTGAGTTAACACGGTGTGTGTAAAGTTATCAGTGAGAGGTGTAGCTCCGCCATTGGCAGTCGTGTCCATTTATACTCGAACCATAAAATATATGTAATAAAATTAAACATGACATGTTCTATCCAAAACTTCCTCAGGCGCAGCCTGTGCGTGCGTAGCGTCCCATAAAGAAACAGTCAGTGTTTTAATTCTATGTAATTTTACTATGATAAACGGATGATGAAAACCGAGCCATTTAGCAGAGTTTTTAACCGACTTCCCAAAAAAGAAGAGGTTCTCAATTCGGTTGTATTTTTTTTTTTTTATGTTTGTTACCGCATATCTCGGGTGTTTATGAACCGATTTGGAAAATTCTTTTTTTATTTGTATAGATATACTTCCAGATTGGTCCCATTTTTTTCAAAATCCAGTTCTGATGATGGGATCCATGAGGAATTGAGGGAACTCCTCAAATATTGTAGGCATACATATGGCGTTTTTGATATTTTCAGCAACAAACCAAGCATTTGCATTCAGAAAGTATAATAATCCTTTCACCACTATGGTTCTTTCATAATTTTTTTTTCATCCAAATATTTTGTCGTATAAAATGGCGGAAGTCGGTTTTTTAAATGAAAAGTTATTAGTCATTGTCGACAGTCTGCGGATGCTTAAACGACTCGTCGTAACAGAATAACAATAATTAACCCAATGAATACTCTGGGAATAGAATAACTTTTCGTTTAAAAAACCGACTTCCGCCATTGTATTCGACTAAATATTTTGATGAAAAAAAATAGATGAAAGAACCATAGTGGTGAAAGGATTATGATACTTTCAGAATGCTAATGCTTGGTTTGTTGCTGAAAATATCAAAATCGCCATATGTATGCCTACAATATTTGAGGAGTTCCCGCAATTCCTCATGGATTCCATCATCAGAACTGGATTCTGAAAAATGGGACCAATCTGGAAGTATATCTATTCAAATAAAAAAAGAATATTCCAAATCGGTTTATAAACGCCGGAGATATGAGGTAACAAATATTAAAAAAAAATGCAACCGAATTGAGATTCTCCTCCTTTTTGTGAAGTCGGTTGAAATAAAAAATTTAAAAAAAACAATAAAATGATTGTTTCACAAAGCGAGCACTACGTGTTAAATATTAAATTTAAAAAAAATACCTTAAAACAGGGAAACAATAAAAGGTTTGTTTTCACAAAGCGAGCACTCCGTATTCATATCTGTCCCCATATATGTTAAAATGGGTCAAGTCACGGCTAGCTTCAATTTGTAGTTGAAACGAGATGCTGAACTTTAGTTTCCGCGAAGAAAGCAAAAGTAATAAATGACGTTGTCGTGTTGTAGCGACTACCATGTTAAGCTTTGATCTCGCGATCGTAACGCACAACGCTGCGGTATGCGGCTCAAACGCAGCGTCACGCACGACGCAACGTTTACAGTCTCTGCGGAGAAATGGTCGTTCATTTTGCCGCAGCAACCAAAGTCCAAACAATAACATTAACAAATCTATTGTCAACCCGTGGTGAACGCAGCGAATGAACGAGCACGACGCCGCGCAGTGCGGAGTACCTGCTCCCCACTTCACCGAGCTTGCCCTTCGCCGCTGACGCATACTAAGACGGAACAAGATACCATTCTAGACGTTTTCCATACGATTATGTATCCGGCACCGCATGTCGCATACCGCAGCGTTGTGCGTTACGATCGTGAGACCAAAGCTTCAGACTGCGGCGGTTGTAAATTCATAAATTGAAAAAACGGCTAATTACCACTGTTTTTGTCACTCAAAACAGTGGTAACCACAAAAGTTGCAATTCGATATTCATAAAATTATCTTTTTACGCAGTTTTTAATATGGTAAAGCCGTAACAAAATATCATGACAAAAAATCGATTGTGAGAATTAGCGCAACGAGACGAGACCTGTTACTAATAGACAGGTTGTACTCATTCACCCTCCACTGAAAAAATGGCGTATTATGTACTATACCTACTTACGTATTTGGTTGACAATCGGCAAGCTATCGAGGTGTAAGAGCGGCAACGCCGCAAATAAGTTGTTATAATGAGGGGTTTTCACGGCCATTTCAAACCATGCTTTCAGCGTTGAAAATAGATGGCGCTGCTCTGTACTTAGCTGTCTAGTGTCAAAATAAAGTTAAATAACCAACAACGTTGATATATTTTCGTTTCGTGGTATTTATTTTTGCCTAATTCTAAAAACACCACGAAATCAGTAGCGCACACTCAAGAAGCAAACACAAAAAGAATATCATGACTTATAGCTACAAACTAGAAATAATAGCTTAATACGCGTACACCAGAGATAATACATTTGGCAATCTTGACAGCTAGAGTTGAGTCAGCGCCATCTATCGAATCAATTAGAACTACTTCTTTTTATTCGAAGATGGAAAGCCCTCATTAAATAAAATGTTAAATAAACGATTTTGAATAATATTTTGTAATATTTTCGAATGAAATGAAATATCTTTCCTTCCTTTTCTGGTCGCCGTATATTTTTTGCACTTTCGAAAGGCATTTTGTTTTGGTTTTACCAATCCGTTTGGCATGCGTTGCAGGAGCAACTAAGCGAACTTGCGGTAATTACTTACCATACTTTCTTGTTGCCATTCTGAGCGCGGAGTAGCGTGCCTATCTAAAGTAATATAGAAGATCGTTAGCAACGAGTCGGATTTTTGCCCGGAGCTCGAGCTTTGACAAAAGCTACCCTAAAGAATAGAGCCTTTGAGATGTTGAAGTCTCTTGAACTCGGCATCATCGGTTTTGTCTATACAAACGAGTTCGAGTTCAACTGAATTCTCGAAAGAATGTTTCGATCTTGGTAAAATGAACTCGCTTTAGTTTTTATTTCTTTCCTAGGATACATAACATGCAATAACTGAATAATAATAATAATGTATAACGTATGTATGTATGATTTATAATGTGACTTTTGGGTGTTATCTAGGTAGGTAATTATAGTTCAATATTGTGGAACATATTAACTTACAGGTATTTTGTCAGTCTTTCATTATATAACTAGGTAGGTACATAAGAATAAAAACAATGTATATAAAAATATTACTTAGTCCATTTAGGATACCGAACCACCTTAATATTATATACTTATCTTTAAAGAATACCCTAACAAAATAGTTAATTCTATTAGAAAATCGTAACCCCAACGAAGCTCAATACAATACTCATGAAGTAAGAAAGAAAGAAAGAAAATACATTTATTTGTCCCCACTTAAAAGAAACAAAATAAAAACAACAGTAGCTTAGTTTACACAAAACTAAAGAAAAAAAAACACCAAATGGCGTCATGCGTGTTGTGTCGGTCAAATAGGTAGTAATATTTCAAGTAGTTGGAAACGTTTGTCTAATTGCGGATAAGTTTTCTAGAAATGAAGATTTCCCAGTAGATTCGCTAGCTCGTTACACGGTAGTAACTTCTCTCTATAGAAGAGTTTACGCCTATCTCGTTAGACCTCAACAGACTCCGTGCGAATCTCATTATGATAAATGGATTTTACTCAGGGCGCTACAACAGCAGAGCTATTCTAAAACGTTCGGAAGGGTTTCCGATCGGATTCGTTAGTTTTTTATTTCGATGTGGTAAGTAACTAAAATATGCCTCTGGTGTTGTAGGCGTCCATAGGCTACGGTACTGCTTTCCATCAGGTGGGCCGTATGCTTGTCTGCTTGCCAAGTAGTATAAAAAAAGAACAAAAAAAACACAATTTTAGAATTGCCCTGCAGGTCAATTGTACGATTTCAAAGCCCTATAAGTAATTAACGGTTGCACCTAAAGACCTGCAATAAATATATATTATGTTTATTATAATTTACATTTTTGCCAATATATTCCATTTCTATTTAAAATGTAACTTTAAAACATTTTTGGAAAAATATATATATGAGCTTATTTTGGATGAAAATTGCTACTTACTTCATCTAAATGCCTGCACTGATTTTTATTATTTCTGAACTAAAATTGATCTAACTGTTGCCTAACCTTAAATTTTGTTTTTATCTTGTCAAATATTATAAATGCAGAAATAACTGTAAAGAAATCTAGATAAACTCCAAACAGCTACAAAGTTCGATGTTTTGACCGGCCGGCCGAAGTTTTTCCGCCTCTCGAACTTAATTAAATAACTTATAAAGCCTCTCGCTGCACAAATTTACTTTTGCACTGAGTTAGGTAGTATTTCAGGAAAATTGTTAAGCGTATTCATGTCGAGTTTCACGTATATAAAGCCAAGAAATAATTGGAATAACGAGCGAAGCGAGTTAAAATAAAAAATATAATTTTAGACTAGTTACTAATGTAGTTTTAAAGATATAAGCAAACTAGTAAAAAACCTACTTCCAGTAATCCCGCAATGATTAAATTTGGCATACTAAAAGCTTTTGTGTTACAACTTACAACTACAGGGTCTTTCAAAGAATTTCGTACCCTTAGCCTGTTTGGAATTTTAATGATGTACTGTAGGTCTCAGTTAGGTTTAAATCACGAGGAAGTAGCGAGTGAAAAGAGGAAAGCAGGGCTTTTGTCCTGCAGTGGGACAAGCGCGGCTTTAAAACAAAATAAACTGTAAATTCCCGTTTCACTCCCCAGTAGTAAATAGGGAAAATTGTGCTCCATTATTTGCTTTTATTTACGCCATGTTTCACCTTTTACTTATTTGTCCATAATAGCTCCATAGTAAATTTAATAACATCTTTTTTTCGTAAAAGCTTTTCTTAAAAGCACTTAGAAACAAAAGGAACATAAAAGCCAAGTTCAGTAGTTTTTGCGTGAAAGAACCAGTTATGTTAGCTTATGTTGAGAGAACCAGTGTGGTGAAGGGATTAAGTGGCCCTCGCAAAGACTCCTTCCATGCACATGATACTTCGAATTTTTGGTTCTATAGGACATTCCGGTTTCCTCGTGTTGTTTTCCTTTACCGTTCGAGAGCACGTACCATTGCGCACATACATTATTATTTAACTTGCAATGTTTGTATATTCGCCAAGGTCAATTCTTGAAACTGAATTTTGAACCAGTTCCTCTAACCGACTGAGCTAAAATTTTGCATACCTGTCAAGTTCGGATGACAATTTTACAATACAATATCATGGTGACAGGTTGACGGAAGGTGGAAAACGGAACTCCTCGATGATTAACAGTAGCTTGGCAGTGTTTGGGCTTATTTTAATGAGATCATAAAACCTAGTTTTGAAAAATATTTTTTTAACAAAAAACTTTTTTATTTTTAATTACTTAGTACGAATGTTTTTGGATAATATTTGGAAAATATTTATTGTTCTGTAGACACGATCTAGACCACTCAGGACGTAAAGGATATGCATCCAAACAATCTACTGTTAATACGCCAACAGTAATTTGTGTCGTATATGCCATCCGGAAAAAAATGAGTTCCTTACATAAAATAATAATAACAAATACTTATAATACAAAAATAATGTCCTTAACGCTAAAAAATTATTTTTTCCAGTCAAAAACTGACAAACAGGCCTGAATTTTGAAAATTTCAAAATTTCAAAAACACCATTCGATAGAGCTCTATGGGCTGGTTACGCCAATATAAATAACTCATTTTCGACATTTTGTCCCTTACGCCATTTGAAATTTCCGTTGACAAAATAAACCAAGTAACTGAGGCCTAACCATGAGCTCTTATAGCGATTCAGTACAAAATATCAGTTCGTCGTTGACATCCCCCATCTTTGAATAACTTTAATCACAGAAGTCTATAGACCTTCTGCTACTGTGCCTTTAAATATAGCTGCGGAAATCACGGAACCGATATTTTGTACTGAATAGTTTTTGAACTGAATCGCTTTAAGAGATGAAGCTAAGGGCTCTGTAATAAGTAGAAACCGATATTGTAACTATGTATTGAACTGTCGCCTGCCAATCGTACGCCACAGCCTTTTATGTGTGCAACTTGAATGTATACGTTTTACTTTCCAAGCACGAAGACTTATAAAACATTTATTGCAAAAGCCTTGGAGAGATCTAGGTCAAAAACAGAGGACGCCTGCGCATTCCATTTCTTTGGCTATTCACAATTTTTCAACGATACACCTTTGAGAAAAAGAGACCTTCTAGAAATGTAAGAATTGTAATTTCTTACGCGCCGCTATTCTCAATGAGTATTTTCACTGCCGTTTCAAATCATGCTTTCAGCGTTGAAAATAGATGGCGCTGCTCAGTAACTTAGCTGTCAAGTGTCAAAACAAATTGAAATGTCAACATCAACAACGTAGAAATAATTTTGTTTCGTGGTATTTATTTTAGCCAACACCACGAAATCACTAGCGCATACTCAAGAAGCAAACACAAACAGAGTATCATGACTAATAGCCACAGACTAGTTAGATAATAGCCTAGTACGCGTGCACCACACCACAGATAATACATTTCTTGTCTTGATAGCTAGAGTGGACTCAGCGCCATCTATCGAACCAATATGAACTTTTTTTTTAATCGAAGATGAAAAGCCCTCATTAGTGGAATCAACCCATCCCACACAGCATATTATACTCTCCGGAAGCATAACATTATTAATAATACCTAGCTGCATTAAAACTTGTTTTTGATTGAAGACGCATTTGGAATTCCACACAGCAAAAGGGCTACCCCACCAAAATATACATAAATCATGCGATAATTCAATCGATAATTGAGCCAACCTATGGCATTAGTTTGCATTTATCATCAAATATGTATAATGTTATGGCATTTAAAGAAGCATAATCAAGTAAAAGCAATTTTTGAAATTATATTGCAGGATTTGCTTCGATGCATCACATGAATATAGTAGTTACCTACGTTGTTTCACGAAGAGGGTGGTAAGCCATCTTTAATTATACCTAGGTAGCTAAAAGCTAACAGCTGAAATACCACCGAAAACGCACGTTACGAGAAGTACGTAGAAATTTCGAATTCGGGTAGTGCCGATATTTAATTACCTACATCGGAAGTGCCTGCGGCGTTTGCACTAGGGCATGTAAGCTTAGCCGCCAGCGTCCACATAACAAATTTATTCAGGTAATTCGGCCAGGCTACTGTACACTACAAATCCGACTCTAAAAGTTGGACACCAAACAAATAAGCTAACGGTGTTTATGCTACACCGGTTAAAATACCACCAAAATTACACGATATAACTAAAAAAAAACGGAGTACGTCTTCTTTCGAAAAAGCCTTTTCAGTTTTCCATATTGTGAAACGATATCAAAGAAAAATCAAATGGAGCCAAAACAAATGAATCACTATGTTCAAAACACAAATACACAAGCCTAAATTTGAGATGTTTGATGTCAAATTAAAATGTTTATTTACACCTTTGATTATATACACACATTTACACAAATAATAAACATATAGACCCTTATTCATAACCATTTTTAAAACCTATTTTACCTAAAATAGCTTTTGTCTTGTTTTGACGTTTGACATTTTACATTAGAGAGAACAAGACAAAAGCTAATTTAACTAAAATAGGTTTTAAAAATGATTATGATTTATACTAATTTGAAATAAATTTGAATTTGGAATTCCTGAACAAACTTTTGAATTTGTTTTTTTTTTATACAGACTGAAGTTATTTTCAATTTGCATGCAAAATGCGTTAGTTAACATCCTACCAAGGCATAACAATGAGAGCTTGATTAAAATACGAGTTGCTCAATATTTGTTTACAGGAACGAACTGATTTATGCTCCACAAACATGTCCTAAAAAAAGCAGCAACGAGCGTGTCGGACCACGCACATTGAAGTCTTCCAAAATCAGTAGGAATGGCTTATTTACAGGTAAGGTAAGGTCTATTAAGTTAAACTAAAACTCTAGCACAACACCGTGAAACTGGGGCCGTGGTGTGTCCGGCTTAAGCGTTTTCCCCTCTGCGTCCTCCGTTGGATGTAGTAAAAGCCTTACTCGAGTTTCTCATTCGAGTTCTATTATACATAACCATACCACATAAATTTAGTAGAATCTGGAGTCTTTTCTATGGAATGGTTTCCTTTGTTTTTCGTGATCTTCCGTGTTCTATGTCCTATATTCTCGTATTCAAATAAGTAGCATACTGCATAGCGTGTTTCCATTGTTAAACAGTCCCCCCGCGGCATCTTTGACGTAACGAGACTGAGCGAACTGACTTTGGGCCGAATCGAACTAAGCCTCTTCGAGTGAATCTGATGGCCCAAAGTTCGACTCAACGAGGTTCCTACTCAAGCATCTTCAAATGATACGGCGTAGAATATTTTTATCAATTTTGCCAGCGTCAAGTACGTATATTATTTTGATAAAATTAGGTCAAGTCTTTAAAGTCTCAGTCAAGTCATGTTCTAGTAAAGCGATGGCAGTTTTACTAGAATGTTCCTGGACAATTTCCACCAACACGAAAACACGCAATACACTTTTATTTGTATTCACTACCGTGTGCTCTTTAAATAAGCTACACCGGTCAAAATGCAACAAATTAACGAATCGATATAACTAAAAAAAACACAAGAAAATGAAATAAAAATGAACGAAGTCTCCTTTCGAAAGAACAGAAAAAGTATCATCTTTAGAAGTTCATTTTGTCATTTGAATTTATGGGACTTGTTGGTAAATTTTCGCTGGTATAAGATTTGTCCTGCTGCTGGCTTAATTAGGAGTGTGTATATTACTGGAAGAAAGTGTTAGCAGAGTTTATCGTGGAAAGCAATGGCGGCGATGAGCTCACCACATGTCACGTCTATATTCCAGCGATTGTGTAACCCACGGTGAAAAGAGGCCCTTTGAGGCTCTGACAAAAAAGCCTGAAAAAGGTGTGTTTATGTGTTTGTGTATGAATTTATGGAGTGTGCCAAAGAGGTTGCTCGTAAGGAGGCCTCAACTTCAACTGTTACAACTGTTTTTGTTTTGTTGTTGTGTTATTGCTGTTGTGTGTTTGTTGTGTGTGTTTAAAAGCTATACATTACCGCAGTATAGACATGCGGGGTGCGCGTCAGCTGTATTCGTATATTCGTATGTATTTAGCAAACCGCGCAAAAGTCTGCTGCTTAATATTCAGAACAAATACCATTTAAGTTTAGGCTAAAATTTATTTTTAAGATATTTTTCTACGACAATGCGAGGTACTTTTGCCTGACCTGTTATGCTAAAAATCCTAAATTTTTTCTATAGCAAAATGATGCTAAAAATCATCTATAATCACGCGGACCAAGTTATCTCTCAGAACCTCAGAATAATGCTTTAGTCATAGCTCAGAACAATAACCAAAGGTATATATCATGGAAGATAGATATCCGTGATCATGCAATGAATTTTTATAGTTACGTAAAAAAAAGTATATAAAAAAAGTAGTGTAGTTATATAAAAATTCCTTGATACTCTATCACACAAAATTAAAAGCACAAACCAGAAATAACGATTTGAAGTTTTATTCACTGGTACTTCGATCCAACGTGTCCCACGACACCTCTCTTTTTTATTTCATCGACAGCAGCTCGCTCTATTCTTGTAGAGAGTACTCAATCGTCTATTGTAGTACTTTTTCCACTGCTATTTTTATATCCGTGTCCAGCCTGTCAACTCTTGGTACATGTGAAAAAGATTTAGTATGAGATTTAATAAATATAGAGATTATATAGATAGATTTAATAATAATTATATGCTGAGAGAATGAAAAAGCAAATTGAATGAAGTCTACACACAGTTGGGGGAAGATTATTGATAGAGGTTATTTACATAAAAAACTAAAAAACTAGAAAAACTAGAAAGCATTTTATTAAATTTGACTAACTTCTACTCCTCCGTTATTTTTTTTCCACTACAGTGAAACAATGCTCACATGAAACTGAGTGAATACGCATTAAAAAAAACTTAAAGAACTCGCGCTTGACCAAACAAATAACTAAGGCAAAATTGTTTTCATACAAAATGAGTACATGGTTCCAAAGACAGTTTTCCCGTATCTCTTAAGGATTCGGATATGCCAATAATGTCCAAGTTAAAAAAAACACTCTGTATATTAATTAGATATCGAGTTTATTGCCATAAAATATGTGCATCACATATCATCTATTTTGACAATATCATTAAACTATAGTGTTGCTGGTATTGATACAAAAGCAAGGGTATTGAAATTAAAAGAAATATCGTGCTTTTTTGCTCTGGGGGATTAGTATACGGGTTTTGATAGTTTACGAAACTATATGAAGTTTCGTTTCCTTCCATAGATTTACTTGCAGCGCCCCTAGCGAATACGAGAAGCAAACTAAGGACGCTGTCAGTATATGTATGGAAGGAAACGAAACTTCATATGGTTTTCGAAAACTATCAAAACCCGTACTAGACGTACTGATCTACTTTGTCATTAAAAATGTATTTTGCAAACTTGTTTATTGAGAAATAATTTACCGTTTTCAATGCAAACACGATATCGTTAGTATTGTTATCCAACCAATCAATATCTCGTATATGAAAACGCTTACGAGTGCTACTTATCCAAGATAAGTCTAGTCAGATCAGCAGATCCTCGTTGTCGAAGTGGATGTACCCACACTTGACACGAACTGTATTGACAACGATAAGATCGGAACTGGTATTATACTCGTTTTATTTTTTGCTGCTCATGCAACATTGCCTTCTACCTTTGGTAACATCAGGTAAGTAAGAGGTACATCGGATCTTGTTTCGTTTAGTAACGTGTCACTAAATGCATAGTTGCCTAGTTCTTTTCAATGTATAATGTAAAGTAATTTTGACGACCTCTGTGGCGCGGCGGGCGAAAGTTCGCCTGCAACGCAGTTTTCGACGGGTTCGATTCCCGCCTCGGAACAAATATTTGTACAATCTGCAGATATTTGTTCAGGGTGTTCTGGATATTTTTCTATGTAGGTGTAATAAAAAATATCTATCTATGTAATTTTATTGTATTAAGTATATCAGTTATCTAGTACCCATAACACAAGCTCTGCTTAGCTTGGGGCTAGATAATGTTGTGTGAAATGTCCAGTATTTTTTATTTTTTTTTATTTTATATCCTCGAGTTTTTTTTGCAATTTCTGCGCATAATTTTGAATTATTACCGAAATCAAAAAAAAATCAAGACAAATCAAATTCACTTTGCCCACGAACGTGTTAATACAAAATATTAGTTTCATGATAGTATTTAGTTTAAATTGTTATCAGTATAGTCATTTAGAAATGGTCTGCTGAGAGTGAGAGAGAGATTAGAGTCAAATAAGAAAAAAAAACATTTTCGATATTTTACTAACCTCGATGAACTAATGTTTAAATTCCGAATTCTTTTTAAATACGTTAAATCATGTTGTTCGTCATAATACGCTTGTATCAAGTTTTACTGACATGACCGATCGATCGTACCTTAGCATTTTTGAGTAAAATTCGGAAGAGAACATTTTAGACGTTCAGAAAATCCCAAGGGAAATTGACTGGAGCTACTGCGATCACACGAAATTGCGAAAATAGTCTGTCAAGCGATACCTTTGCGAGCTATTTTATAATGGTAGGGATTGTTGAATAATATTTTTTATCTACTCCCATACTGAATAAACTAAAAACAGAATTAAAATGACAGTCTTTATGCACATGCCATCGAAATAAATTTAAAAATTACATTACGATACAGCTCTTCTATAGACAACTGTATTATAATATAACTTTTTTTCTATAACGATACAACTTCACTTGGACCAAGGATATATAATCTGTGGACGCGGCGCAACACACTCGGCACGGCTCGGTATGGATTTTGGCGCTAAACGTTTACAGATGAATGCAAATATAAGCAGTAATTTTACGCAAATTTCATTGTCAAATTAGTTTTTGTTTTAAAAAATGTCTGAAAACGACAGTAGTGATACTGAAAAAAAATTTACACCACCGGACATTCTCGAAGCTGCAACGTACAAATGAACCTCTTACCGGCGAAATCTAGAAGGTATTGTTACCAAGACTTTAAAATATAATATTACCTATTTCATGAAATTAGATAAAGTAGTGTATGAAACTGCACATAATTTGGTCTTAAAATACTCGAGTGATGCTATAAAAAAAATCCTTCTGGCTCGTTTTTTTAACTCACACTCGTGTTTTAAGAACCCTATTTATGCAACAGTTTCATAAACTACTATAATAGGTATAAAGCATAGGATATAGTCTGCAGCACCCCCAAGGACCATGATTCAAAAAATTCCCCATCGTCTGAAATTGATAGTATGTTCTGGCAGCACTGCTGCTGGTGAGCACTCGTCAGCTTCAGCACACAACACGTAGCGTATTATGTAATCTTTGCTCAATACAAAAAAACGTGTATTAACAATACATGCCTACACCATATGTCAAAACAAAAGAAGTACCTAGTCAAACTGACCACAGACTATACAAAATGACATTTCACGCATGTCCGTCCGCCATATTTTAATGTGTTGCGTTGCTCTCCTTGGCAAAAAAAATCTTGAATGTACACTAAAACGAAGTAATATTATAGAAAATAAAGAAGAAGAAATGGTTATTATATTGTTTACCTTTTTGGTTTACTTCAATTTTTAACAAAAATTCAACAACCGTACGTCGTCCCTTCGCTACTCTCACTCACATCGTTCAAGTCCCCAGCTACGCTCTCTACGTCCCCCATTCGCTTTACTCCGGTCTCGAGAGTTTGTTTCGATGCAGGCTTTCGCACGTGCTTCTGGCTCCAAGCTGATTAGTCTTTTGACTTTTGAATCAAAGTAATCCATTTTATTTGTTTTCCCTTAAAAATTATTTACTTCCAAAATCATCACAGAAACCTCATTCTAATTGTACAAGAACTTTCAAAAGATATAATGCACAGTATTGTACGCGTAATTTTATTTGTCAACACCAAATATATATGTAGTAAAAGTTCGTCAAAGCACCTCTTTTAATTTAAGTCATGCCCGATATTTTTTTTATATTGTGAAGTTCAGACAAGAAACCCTTATACCGAGATAAATAGATATTACTTAGCACATGCTAATGCTTAGCATTATCCCCGTCACTCTCTAGGACGCGTGTTTTAACGTTTGTGAGACAGTGGCAAGGACAGTTCTGAGCATTAGTACGAGATAAGTTAGCTCTATAAATCTCGGCCTCATAGTTTTGCCATGTTCGTCTGTCCGTCTGTATAGTCAAAGCCGTTTTACCCAAAGATATAAGTAATTTCAAGCTGAAAATTTGCGCGGTAATATAAATTGGTGACCCCTAAAACGTAAAGAAATACTAACTCCAAAAAATGTATTTTCAGGTTACCTCCCCTACATTTAATGTGGGTTTTATAATTATTCATGAACACTTTCGATACATCCTTGTCCTTTGTGGGGACCTTTTCATAAATATGACGCTTTGAAGTGGTAATTGTCGCTAGAGTCAAGTGTCCCCATCCCCTACTGACTAAACAGCTAATTGGGAATCCTTAAAAGTATTTCAAATAGTAGCATATTAATCAAATTAAAAGGAAAATTATCGCAGTTAAGCAGGCTTTACTAGTTTAAGAGTAAAAGTTGGGTTTGTAATCCCATCCCAGTAATAAAAATATGCGAAACATTGGATATTTGTTACTAAATCACGCCTTAACGACTGAATCGATTTCGATTAAATTTGGTTAACAGATTCATTAAGCCACGACTACTAACTTCGGCAACCTTCACTGTGCGTGGTGCGACACGCGCTTGTATGTTTTTTTTATATATTTGGGTCCAAGAACTACCCCATAGTGAAGACGAATCGATTGACACCTCATTTGTCAAAATCGGTTCTGTGATTTTCGAGTTCTGAAGGTTTAGTCTATAGGCGCTAAACTCATTACTCTTCCTTACTGAAGCGAGACAGCTTTGCTAAGCCTCACAAGTAGTCGGGTAAGAAAATACGTATCCTTTTTACAATTGACCTAGAACAAACAGTTCATGTTACTAGTTTTGGGCATCGTACTGTGTTCTGCTTCTGCCTCAATTTCAGCAATAAAACCGAAGCAAAGACATGCGCAGTAAGACGAACAAGAAATACCTAACATGAAAAGGTTTTCGTAACTTTATGAAGACTTTCTCACCGTATGATGTGTAAGAGAATAAAGATAATTCCTTTTCGCTGGAAAAGATAGCGTAGAGCAAATAGCTCTACAAATACCGATGATTGCCCGTGGTTTACGATTTAACAATCTAACTTTAGAATATAAACCAGATGGCTGGCTACGGCATCAATATACATATTTAAACACACTTTACACACATTAAAGAAGAGAATAAAGGTCTAAGGTGTGATACATTAAAAACAATCAAAGAGACAAATTGCGTTTTTTTGTGCAAAAATGAAATGATTAAATCTTTTTTTACTTACCGAGAATTCGGTGCCGAAGATTCGGTAAAATAAGCTCAGTTAGTTCGGATCCGAGGATCGCAGGTACGCGTGCAGAATACCAAGTGTCACCTTAACAATTAATGACCGACGTGCATGATTGCGCGAATGGAACTAATGTACGCGCGGCGGCGCGTAAACAGTGCAACAAGGCTGGCGCCGACAGCGACCAGTGGACGAATATCCCGAGAGAACGTCGAGCACGAACGGGCACACGAAAGATCGATATCGGTACCTCCACTACCGCGCGCTCTCTTCCCAGCACCCGAATGACTGCGACGGGACGACAGAGAGGCACAACAGGGGCTGCTGAGACTACAGGAGCGGTCGCATCAGCGGTTACTCCGACTGTGACGACGTACCGACAGAATGTACGCTACTTTGCACCGCATATCATTTTAAATCATGACGTAGTGGGGACGCATGAGGACCGTGGTGAGCATGCGCGCCAGAGGTAGGCGCGGCGATACGAAGCGAACCAGACGACTAAGGCGAAGGCGGCGTCGATGGAACAAAGAGAATCCATGGACGCAGCTGGATGCGGGTCGGCGAAGCCGCCACCGCCGCGTGTACCGGCAGCGCGCGACCTCATCGAGACACGCAACACCATCGATCAGAGGCACGCACAGCTTGCGACCTCCAAACTACATTGCTAAATAGGCGATCTGTTTTGCATTCATTAGGAATAACTTTAATTTCAAAAATTATCGTAACTACAGCTTAATAAGTAATAACAAATACATTTTCATTAAAACACCATTGAGTATGAGTACATTTAAAAACACAATATTTAATTAAGCTTCTAGTTAAAAATGAGAACACGATTATACTCGTATTAGGTATGTAGGAAAACCTCGCATCGCAGTTGGTAATAGCGGTAAATTGATTGATTAGTTAATTAAATACGATGAAAAGCGCACAAATGCAAGGTTTCAGTTTAACGGTAACGAGTTAGGTAAATAGCGCAGCCTGTGCAAACTGTGGTGCAAGGTGCAGGCGGTTTATCAATATAGTCCATTGGAATTAACGTCGCCCGCGCCACTGCTTGTCACGCACGACAAACTCCCATACAAACGAATTCACAAACAAACCCGTGATAGTAATTTACTTTTTAACCGACTTCCCAAAAAAGGAGGAGGTTCACAATTAGGTTGTTTTTTTTTTTTGTATGTTTGTTACCGCATATCTCCGGCGTTTATGAACCGATTTGAAAAATTCTTTTTTTATTTGAATAGATATACTTCCAGATTGGTCCCATTTTTTTCGGAATGCAGGTCTGATGATGGGATCCATGAGGAATTGAGGGAACTCCTCAAATATTGTAGGCATACATATGGCGATTTTGACATTTTCAGCAACAAACCAAGCATTTGCATTCAAAAAGTATCATAATCCTTTCACCACTATGGTTCTTTCATCATTTTTTTTTCATCCAAATATTTAGTCGAATACAATGGCGGAAGTCGGTTTTTTAAATGAAAAGTTATTATTTTCGATAATCCGTGCACTTCAAGTTCAATTAATTTTGAATAATACAAACAACTACGAAATTGAAAGGGCTTGATGAGTACATTCCAAAAATATATCACACTATTATTATCTACAATATATAAATATTAACTTTTAAACTTCAACTGACAGCCACTTTTAGTTAGTTTCGCTAAATAAAAATAAAGCAACCATGTACCAGGACTTTGCAATGGAAAAGGTTTACTGTACCAACATAAAACACAAGATTCGCGCTTAATAGCAAGTTAGGAGTGTTCGAACTAAGTAAAAACGCATTCAAAGTCCTAACTACATTACAGCAAGTAAATAAACTACCACAACAGTGTTAGAAGTTTGATTAGTTTCCGTTGAATCATCCCCTACACCCAGCACAATTGAATTAAGCCAGTTATAGATGGAGCAATGTTGTGGCACGTGCCAGTTTGTCAATTTGTGCCCATTGTCTCGTCGTTGATGTACTTGTGCGACAAAGCAGTGACAGCGAGATTATCTTCAACCAAATTCAATTGATTATGAATATTGTACTGGTGAGCCGTATAAGTTACACCTGAAGCTAGAAAAATTGGCCCTGGTACTTCAAACATCATTGGTAGTAGACTAGACACTAGATAAATGTAGGTTCCCCAAAAAAATTCACAAAAACGTGTATCAGCGTTACTTGAAATTTTCCTGAAAAGAAATAAGGTACCGTTTTCTTTGTAAAAAAAAATACAATACGTTTTAGCTAGCTTTCAGTGTATTCGACGTCGCAAAAGTTAGTTTCACGGAGCTATTGCCTAAATTAAAAAAACAGGACCTCAAGGTTGAAATGGGTCTCCTTAATTGAAAAACTTGAGTATGGTGTCGTTTCAAATATCACCATAGATGTTTTTATTTTTAAATACTTTTTATTTTTATTTCATGTTTAAAGATTCCTACCTTCCAAAAATCTACCACGATAAAGACAAAGTCTGATGATGGAATCGGAAGGCGTCAACGATTTGTAATACCTAAAATAGTCTTTGGCTTTTTTATTTGATGCTTAAGGATCCTACTAAACGTCAAATATTTACTCAAATAAATTTAAGATACCTTCTCTAAATCTATCTTGATGAAGACCAGGTCTGATGATTGAATCAGAAGGCATCAACGTTTTGCAATCCCTAGAATAGTTGTGTTTGGGCTCTTTTATAAGTTGTTTTTATGAAATGTTTAACGGTACATGAGGCCATGGTCTGATGAAGCCGGGAAATGTTCAACGGATCACATTCACCAATAACAGTAGCATGGTCGTGTTTGGGCTCTTTTGAATTATTTTGTGAGACGATTGATGAAAGCGGGAGAGGCTCAACGGATCTCTTCAATAGGTAGCAGTAGAAGGGTTTATTATCGGTAGAAGGATTTTTAACGCGGACAAAGTCGCGTGTTTCAGCTAGTTATGTAAATTTATTTGCTTTCCTCGATTTTATAAATGTCAAGACTTTATTTTATTCAACCAGCGATTATTGAATATTCCAGAGAAAACTTCGTTAGGGACAAGATTCCTGAGAGAAACAAGTTAATTTTGTACAAATTGAATAACCACCGACTTTTTTCGATGTTCCATTAAAATGGGAAAAACTAAACACTTGTTGTGTTGGAAACACATCGTTTCACCCCTAGATCTTATTCATTCTATGCTGCTTGGCATCAGACCCTGGAGAAAACGGCTACACTAATTTCAACCAAATTTATGTCGGTTATGGAATTCGCTTCTCCACTCCATCCGCGCTAGTCCATCGCTTTGCATTTTCAAGCGCAGAGTTAAAGAGCACTATCTTTCCTTATAATAGTTTGTATGTATTAGTATATGTATGTATTAGTTATTCTTATGTATTAGTATTATATTATGAATTTAGTGTAAGTACATTTTTATATAGATATTTATTTTCTGTAGGTTTAGGGTTGGTATGTATTTGTTAGTATAGTATTTTAATTTTAGTGTAATTAAGTTAGGTATATTATGTTTTATATTGTCTATTTTTCTTTTTTTGTATTTTATATGTACACATTACCCACCACTTTTATAATTCCTCCCAGTCCTCTAAGGTTTGCTGGAAGAAAACTCTTTTAGGGTTAAGCTCGCCTTTGTACATGTCCTATAATAAGTTTATTTTTCTGAATTAAGAACTTAGCTAAGAAACAATTTACCATGATTTTTGAGTTGTATTCGCCACAGTTGCGCTATGGAATATCGGGAAATAAAACAACTCCAAAACTATGGTATAAACGGGTGAAAAAAAGACTACTCCCGAAAACTGAACTAGTGCAAAGAACCATCTCGCAAACACCATCTTTCATACAAAAACCACATAGAGCTCCCATTCCGGAGATACTGAGGCCACAGACAAACATACATACACACAAACAATGTCCTCAATCTTGTAACACCCCTCTACGGTCCTAGTTGGGGGTTAAACAAATAACTTCCACCACAAACATAATTAAATATGTTACTTGTTTAAAGTTACTTTATGAAAGACAAGTGAGCTAACTAGATGCACAAAGTACTTACAAATTTGATTATCTAGCTGGCTTTCTGGTTGCACATATAAATACCTAGTCTCAGTTCGGTCGTCGTTGCCACCCCGTCTAGCAAGTTTTAATTGAAATAGCAGCACTATTCAATCGCATTACGTAACAAGAATAACTTCGGACCGTTAAAGGGCAGCAAGCGCAAAAAGTAACTATTTTTATCTGATGGGCTGTCCAGGGAGTACTTAATTAAGCGTAGCAACTTTATAAGTAATCTATATTAAAGCAGTAAAGTGCGGAGAAAATTTAAAAAGTATTCTCATCATCATCAGCCTGTAGAAGTCCACTGCTGGGTATAGGCTTCCTCCCTAGAATGCTACAACGAACAGTCTTGAGCCGCATCCATCCACCGAACCTTCCTAAGGTTTTTAAGTTCTCATTTACTATGTATCAGCAACTCCTTGCTCCGAGGCACCACACAGGCGCTTCTCACCTAGTGGTAAGACGGACCATTTATGTAAGCCAAGCCGAGTTTGTTGCCTGATTCTTCTAGGCTTGGTCGCGTTGGAACAGGAGTAATTTAATTTTATATATAAGACGATTCAAAATGATCCTTGTGATTTCAATTAATAAAGTTCTTTTTGACTTTGACTTTGACTTTGAACTCCTGCGACCTCTATAATGTCTTAAGTCCATCGAGAGGCGGGGCTTTCCGGTTCGTGGTCGTCAGTGAAGAAACTTCTTTTTTTTTTCTTCTCTCGATAATCTCTATGATTGCTAGTTGATTTACCCCCCCTGGTGTAAATGAACTAGGAATAAATCTGAATCATAACTTAAGTGAAAACTTTCTACGGAAAGAGATTTACTGACTATTTACGTGGATTCGACGCGAACAAGAGCGAGACAACTAAGCAAAGGATGCATGGCGGAGTTTATCATGACAAATTGGCAACAAAACAACTTACAATCCTGTAACTAGAAGAGAACAGTGACCAACATCGTATCTCTTTTATGACGTCATAAAGACATGGTTGGTTAATTCCCCTTATGATCGAATTACCTTAAACGCGAGATGCCAATGAGGGCATTATACCTAAACATCAACTACGCTCCCTCCTTTTTTAATTTATCAGAAACAATTTCACATTTATTAGATACAAAACGTTTGATCGATATCTAGCAATACGGAACTTGGTAATTGGTAATACACCAATAGGTAAGCTCGCCATGCGCCAATCATCGCGGTGTATCGTTTTGTTGTATGTATAAAAACGATATGACAGAGATATGCCGCAGGAAGATATCGATCTTAGGAAAATTGCTAATTTAGATAGCTTTAACAACCACAAACAACGGATCTCCTGGTACCTGTCGTACGTTAAGGCTGTCTTTATTCTGTGGTTAAGGTGGCTTTATTCTGTGATTAAGGTGATATGTTAAAATTTGGAGTCGCTGCGTTACATGCTCACTCAGAAATAGTAACGGATACAAACTTGATGTTAATATAGTGATTACTTGAGGATGTAATCTAAGTACATCAAAAACAGAAACACGATTGGTGAAACTTTTAATTTTTCTTTTTCTTTTTTGAAATCAGTTCTCGTAATACCCGTTTTACGTCCATCCTTCTAATCTAGAAAATATTTGCGGTTTATTTGTATACTACTCGGTAGCTAAAAGTATTTAAACAAATAGAAAAAGATTTCTTTTTGTATTTGCTACTCTTTAAGCAAAACGAAGGTTTATCATTTGTCGCTTACGCCAGTTACTTCTGAGCGGTACAAAGCTATACTTTAGTCTTTTCCCGGCGTGAAGTGAGTAATCGCGCTATCACTTTCTTGCTGCTACCTCCCCTCCTCGAGATTCTAAACATTTTAATATATCGTCTTAAATGAAACACGTTCCCTATACCTCTACATTCGATATTACAGCTACAAGGGAGCTTTGTTAACCTCTGAAGCCGCGCCGAGGCCGCTCTAGGGCGCCCAATCGCGATGACGCAGCGAAACCTTACTTTTCTTGGTGCAGTCGGGTTCTATGATTACATCGATAGCAAATGGAGACCTTACAGACTAACATATTATAATTACACTATAACTTATTAATTACAGAATTATCATCATTCGCTTTTAGTAGTCCACTCCTGGATATAGGTCTCACCCATAGAATGCCACGACGTACGGTCTTATCCGCCTCCATCCATCTGGGGAATATTGATCAAAAAAAAAACTTGTACTGCGTCGCCCAGTTTGTGGCTGCCACTCGAGAACTTTTATTCCCCAACGGTTGTCAGTTCTGCGAGCTATATGACCTGCCCATTGCCACTTCAACTTCACATGAATAATCACGCAGGTATAAACTAAAGCATGGCTACTTCAATATGTCCGTGACATAAAACTTCTAGGAATTTACACTTAGCCACCCTTACGTAGGGCCCGCGACTTTATCGACTGGGCTTGGCCTTGTTATTTATTGTAAATTTGGATCGTTATGTTATATGTTGCTATAACTTAAGCTCCTCCTTGTCTGAGGCATTACCTTTGCGAATAAATTTTACAACAATAGGTATATAACATAATGCGAATAATTGAAGGTTCCAGTTAATGTGGTGGCTGGGAGTAAAAGTTTAAATAGAAATCAGGAAGAGGTATGTCAGGTGAATTTGAAACATTTTGAAATACACAAAAGTGCACAAAAGTTTTATAAAAACGTGACATATTTAATTTTTTTAAGGATCTAAAAGCCCCGGCTGTTTTCAGTGTTCCATTCAAATTGGTATAACGGAAAACTTATGGAAACAAATCGTTGCAACCTAGATCCTGTTCATCCTGTGGTCATCATCAGACCCTCTGGAGTCTGCGGAAGAAAGACGTATAACAAAAGTTACCGTTACCGCAAACCAGTCGCGAAATAGAGAATACGGTAACCGGTCTCGTTGATCATGTGTACTTGCCGACAGGTTTTGTTCCTTGATAAATGCGATAATTGACAGTGAAACCCACATTTAAATCCGTCAAGTAGATCTCAGTCAGTAACATAAATAATTCCCGCTGCGCGGTGTTTTGAGGTAAGCCGACCGGCATACCTTCTAGTTTATTAAATGTTATATTAGTACAGTCAAATTAGGTGATTTTTTGCAAAAGTGTGGAACTAATTAGATGTAGTCATGAAAACTTTTCTAATTGTTTTGTATGGCTTAAAAATCACCTCTAATAATAAGCATCAGTAATTTCACCCTCCGGAACAGGGTGAAATAGGGTGAAAACCTTAAAATATCCGTAACTTAATGGGGGAAATAGAAGTAGTCGGTGCAATTTGGCATAGACTTTGAACCGTTATGATCTACATTTGCACCAAGTATTTTTTAAATCCGACATGCGGAACATACAAAAAAATATCATTTACAAAAAAAACATTTTGTGGTTATTACGGCTCCGGGAAAATTAAGGTAGTCGGTGCAAATTGATATACTTATCAGAAAAATGTTCAAAATATATTACCAGGTTTGCACCATGGTGCGTCTCACGGAAGGCACTTTTCCATATTTTATTGTCGCTCTACTTCGGGAAAAATTAATGTAGTTCTGGAAATTGACTTAAACTTATTAATTTAATTAGTACTACATCCGCCGGAAGTTTTATAATTGTTTTTTTTTTTACGGAAGATGCATTTGTTCAACACTGTGTGTTCCCTACATGCACGTGGTTTTTATTAAAATCATAATGCACTAAGACAGTCTCTCTATACGTAATTTAACTTGCATCAAGTAATTTCTTTCTATTTTAAAATTAACGGCCTTTTTAAGTTTGTACCTAATATTTAAAAGGGTTCCGTAAGCGCCAGAAACGGTGCAAACCTAGGATAGCTTCTTTTCGTGTCATCTAACGTTTCCATAAGAATCCACGACTACACGACTTAGGTCCACACTTTTTGCTAATTTGCCTGTACCCTATTAGATATAAGAATACTTTAGCAGGTAGTGAATGCCTTAAAACCGATACACAGATTTTTGTGACACATAACTTTTAATTAATAAAACCGACTTCCGCCATTGTATTCGACAAAATATCTGGATGAAAAAAAAATGATGAAAAAACCACAGTGGTGAAAGGGTCATGATACTTTCTGAATGCGAATGCTTGGTTTGTTGCTGAAAATATCAAAATCGCTACATGTATGCCTACAATATTTGAGGAGTTCCCTCAATTCCTCATGGATTCCATCATCAGAACTGGATTCTGAAAAAATGGGACCAATCTGGAAGTATATCTGTTCAAATAAAAAAATAATTTTCCAAATCGGTTCATAAACGCCGGAGATATGAGGTAACAAATATAAAAAAAAATAAAAAATACTACCGAATTGAGAACCTCCCCCTTTTTGTGAAGTCGGTTAAAAATATGATTGTCTGTCACAAAGTCAAGGTCTGCTTCAGCTTTACTGCCGTAATGAGATGATCATTCATTGAGGCCCATCGTCTTTTGTTCGGAGGTTAATAATAGGACGTCTGAGGGTGTCTATGGCATGAGCGGCGACTACAGGTGTTCCAGTTATCTGAAAGCCTCGGTGTGCGGTGACATGACAAGAACATATTGTGTGCACGTCTCGCCAGTCCGGCAACATAAGCAGTTCATTATTGAAAGTAAGAGGATACCGTCTCGATAATAACGAGGTATGTCGCTGGTAACAAAAGGCTTTAGAAATGTTGCTATAGCATGGCTAGTATGGTATTTGCAGAAATCTAGAACAAGTTTTGTTGGTATTTCAGCACCATATTCACATTGGCACAAAAACGTGCTGTGAATGGCGGTGGCAATCGAACAGTCCACTTTTGAAGGTTTTCAATTTTCATTTACTGGAGTTAGTACTGTAGATCTGCATTTCCAAACTGCTTTACCAAAAAAACTAGTGATTCCCATATTAGTGAAACAACAAAAATATAGAATCATGTGTACGCCCTCATCCTTTAAAGCAATGAGGTCCAACCGAGTAAAATGCATACAAAAACGAATCTTATAATAAAACTTTTTTTCCCACAGATCAGAAGGATCTGCTAGTTTGTGTGTGTGTGTGTGTGTGTGTGTGTGTGTGTGTGTGTGTGTGTGTGTGTGTGTGTGTGTGTGTGTGTGTGTGGTATGTGGTCTGTGTGTGTGTGAGATTTCGTGACTTCTCCTTTATATTATGTATAGATAGAAGATGCTCATAGCACCCAATAGCATTGTATGCCTCGTCCAGCAATGGACATCTTTAATGGCTGCAGATCATCTATATAAAAATCACCATCACCAGCCTGTTTACGTCCAATGCTGAACAAGGCCGCCCCCATTGAACACAATGAGAGGATTTGCCATAATCACCACGCCTGGCAGGCGGATTGGTGATCGCAGTTTGGTGTTCAATACTCAGATGGTTGCTGCTGCGCATCCTCTGGTGTAATCCCTCAGCAAGGCTTTTACTGCATCCACGGGAGAAGACGGTAGGGTCTATTTAGGCCGGGCATACCACGGCACTTTCACGGTATCTATATACAAAAGTACTTATAAAACTCATTCATAACGCGAAATACCGTCATTCATATTTTTTATCATAGTACGACACGAATAGAGCTAGGAATCCTTTTGTTTCAATCACGATGACAATACAACGCTGTACATATTCATATTTATTTTTTGACTGTGAATGCAGTGGTGATAGAGCGACTACGCAACGCAGCCATGTACGCTTGATCGGGCGGGGCTATTGTTTGTAGGTTCTTCCAATCAATTCCATGTGTACAGTGTACACGTAGGTACAGCTCAAACATCAACAAGCAACGCAAACATACCTTTACGATAAGCCTTTGGTGTGTATGTAGCAAGTAATTTCCATCTATTTGATAATAACAACTTGCTAATTCTGAGAGCTATGTTTTTGATCTTGGTACTTCTACGGATTTCCTCATTTATATTCTATCACTTAGTGAAACTTCTATCATAGCTCTCTGCATAGCCCGCTGCGCGACTCTATCTAAAACTAATATAACGTCAGTTTTTTTTTTTATTATGAAACATATATTTATTTCACAAAATATTCGGTAGAAAATAATAACAAATTAATATAAATTTGTAAATAAAATAAAAAACACTAATATTTTATTTAATAAATAATTTATTTTTCGTAGGATGAATTCAGACTACATCTTGGGCAAAATCCGGAAATAAATATTCGTCGAATAAATTCATGGGATGAATACGGACGCACTCAAAAATGTTGTCCGTGATTGACTTACACTTTTGACAAACGAGTTCATTTCAGTCATTCGCAAAATTCCCGTATACACGGGAAAATTTAACGCGCTTTTACTGGCAGCACTTTGTTGTGAATCAGTTTTTTTAAAACTTGATGTAATTTATAATGATGAGGACAATCTTTACTTGTGAAATGTAATTACGTATGTTTTCGATCTCGACTTTTACAAAACATCTATATTTTTTTAGTTTGACGTAGTGTACGCCACTGAATATCGTGAAGGTTGAATTAGGGCAGGCTGCCTATCTCAATCGGGGACGACAACTGTTATTCTAGTTACTTTAGTAATATATACATCAATGCGGTTTGGATTTGCACCGTACAAAATTATTGGCTAATCATTTAAAATAAGTTAAAGGACTCTTGAGGGATTAACAAATTTGATTTTAATGGATGACTGGTGGATATAACAAAGTTTAGAAGAGATTCTTCCTCAAATATTTTCTGAGGAATTAATTTTAAAATACAATAGCGTTGTCAAGAAACTTTTCTTGAGCTAATTTTTACTTTTATTTCTCCGAAATGTGTTGAACATTTCGGAGAAATAAAAGTAAAAATAACTACCCTCCAAAGGAAAAATGTTTGAACAGTTGTACTTTGAGGAAAACCTGGACAAGACAGACCATTGGAGTCAATGCTATAAGCTTTAATTTTCTTATTGTTAAGGGAATATCACTTTCATTTGCAAGTGGAAATTCCACACTACATGCTAACCAATTGTGGAGAACAATAAGGCACAATAGGCGCCTTGTTCGATATTGAATTTTTGAGAGCACAATGAAAGGTACAAAGGAACTAAAGCTATAAATGACAAAAAATCAACATATTTTCCAGGGTTAATAAACTGAGCGATGAATTGATGAAGAGATGAGACGATCTGAATGAAGCCTGAATGATGGCATTTTTAAATAATACAAAATAGATTACCATATAAAATTTCAGGGGGGAGGCCTATGTATGTCTCAGTGTATCGATATAGTGATGATGATGATGATGATGATCACACGGCTCTGTTGACCACACCTAAGCCCACTGTAAAATGCAGTTATTACACTTTAACGACTAACTACTGCCGCCATACGTGCAAGACTTTCAAGGACACCATGGAAAATAACCCGGAAAAATTAAAATTTTATATTTTTCTTGTGCACCTAAGTGGATCAATACATGCATATGAATTAAATATACCTTATAGCTTGGCTCACGGAATTAAGTCGCAATGGATGGCCACAGCGCATCTATTTGTAATATAACCATTTTCTCTATTAAATTTCGGCACTTTCCATTGAGTACCACTTACACGTTTATAAAAGTAAATAGAGTCCCGTCTCTGGGAAGTTTTGAACCCATATTTTACTTTGACTATATCTAGAGGCATACGGGCTTCGGGCCTAGCCAAACGGCATTCGCTTCGAAGCGATTCCATTTCTACAGTCGTAATTCAATACAAAAGACCACGTGACATATAGATAGCTAACGTCAATCCCATACATTTTGGACTTTTCTACTGGCGTCATCGCCATTAGAATGTTACTTTGTCTACGGCCTCAGGAAGTGAATGGAACGTTATATTATTATTATGTAGAGTTTTTGGACCCAAAATGCCAGTGTATGTCTAATAACTTTTCATTTAAAAAACCGACTTCCGCCATTGTATTCGACTAAATACCTGGATGAAAAAAAAATTATGAAAAAACCATAGTGGTGAAAGGGTTATGATACTTTCTAAATGCAAATGCTTGATTTGTTGGTGAAAATATCAAAATCGCTATATGTATTTCAGGAGTTCCCTCAATTCCTCATGGATTCCATCATCAGAACTGCATTCTGAAAAAAATGGGACCAATCTGGAAGTATATCTATTCAAATAAAAAAAGAATTTTCCAAATCGGTTCATAAAAACCGGAGAAATGAGGTAACAAACAATACAAAAAAAAAACAACATCCGAATTGAGAACCTCCTCCTTTTTCTGAAGTCGGTTAAAAATAAAGACACCCAACAATTTGTCTGAATATGGGTTTTTTAGAATTTCGTCTTAATCACCCTCGAGAAAATAAACTGTTTTAATGGAAGCATTAATAATTTTTTAATGGGCTTTTTTAGCTATGACGATACAAAAATGCGATTCAAAATACCTTGGCCGTCTAACCAACAGGCCATCGACTCGTAGGAAACGATCCGAGACCATTGTGTGACATAAATTGTATCGGTCAAACTAAACCCGGTCGGCTTCGGCCACTTCTTAATTTGTACTTTTCCAAACTTGTCCACTTCCCAACCTGTCTCTTTCTTAATAAATTCTAGTCTCATTTAGTATACTACTATAGTTTCAATCTATCTATCTATCTATAACTCATCAGCCTTTAGTCGTGCACTGCTGGACAAGCCCTCCCTCTTATAGCGTACTAATAAATATAAAATAATTTTACTAACTGAAATGAGTCAGCCAGTTTCCGCGTAACTTAGTCAAGTTGTATGAAACCCATGAATTATTCCTACTTTAACGATTATCTGCTAGTACATATAATGTTACTCGCTTTTTAATATACGAGTTGAATAGCTTAGTTTAAAAAGCGCGTGGCATTTTATTTATATAGCCCAAACTCGAGTAGCTACTAAGTACTTGTATTTATAAAATGTAATATTGTAGCTCAGGGGTCACTAGTGCTTTTTTTTGTGGGTCTATTGCAAAATGCTTTTTCACAAAGATATCTATCATATTCTTTACAAGCCTTCTCTTTGTTCGGGGGTTAATAAGACTCCGACCACTGTCATCTAGGTATATTTTCCTGAAACAAATGCTACTATATAGTTCCAAGGTTTTGTTCTAGGTGGCGTTAGTGTTAGTTGAACAGCAGCGCCACCTTCATTTTCGCTGGTGAACTTACTGAGTGTACAACGGTGCAAGGAATTTTTATACGTACCGACTGTGTGGAAACCTTGGTAACTCCTATCAAGGCACTGCGGCTACGCGCAATTAAATTGCACATTATTATAAATAATTATTTCGATAATAAAATATACTCACTTCGTAAAATAAAAAAAAACCCTGAGTATTTAAAAGGGTAGACAAAATTTCATTGAAATGTTTGTAATCACAATTGAATTGAATTGGGTTTTCCCTAGATGGTTGTAAAATTATTAATAATTTATTGAGGCAATTTTGCAGCCTTGATCCGCCTCCATCCACCGACTCCCTGCGACCTTTACAATGTATTTAGTCCATCGATCTTTCCTCTTTAGCATCGGCGTTGCCCGGTTTGTCCTTGCAATAACTAGCAAAATTTGCTTTCGCCTGTCCAATTTGTATGTTCATATTTATATTCGTTTTCATTTATTTATTCAAACTTTAGAAACACTTAGTTACGTCAGTGTACAATAGCAAAATGGTGAAAAAATAAATGGAAAAATACACGGTGAAAATAGATGCAGCTATATAAGGGCTTTGTCATATTATCCTAAGAAAAATAATTTTATTAATACAACGTTGAGAATTTTTAATAGGCCTTGTCCATAAAATTATTAAATTAAAACAATTGTTAGTAGCTGTACTTGGGCTTTGTCAAAACTAAAACTACCTTATTCTTCATCATCTCAAGCTTTCAGCTTTTGCCAGCTAGGTAGGTAATCACCTGTCTTTTCTGTTAGATCTATTAAATGTTTGGTAGAGCACCGAATTTCCTACAAAACTTTTATTAGTTTTTTGTAACCTAAGTATACGCAAAGTTCGTCTTATTGCGTGTATTCACAACATGTACCTACGTCACTTCGCTTCTTTAAATTGCATAAATTTTGCCGAGTATACATAATGTTTTCCTAAACGTACAGTGAAGGTAAAATTAAATTTTAATTATCTTAAAAAAATCTCTAAGGGAGTCTCTACTTTTTAGGTTATAAATAGCTCGAATTGCCCGCTACTGCAGAATAAAAATGACACTGATGTCAACACCAGCACCCCCCACATTAAGATTCCATAGATCATAAGGCTATGGAAATAAGCAAAGTAGACAAGTCTAGCAGTAGCTGTCGCTGACGTCTGTGAGTTTCCGAACCTCTTGGATTGCATAGACTGCCGAACTCTACCTATTTCTAAGTGCATAAATATGAGGACCCCATTGTAATTTGCTGTTTATCCCTAGGAACTTTGTGTACTCAATGGTGTTTTAGTGCCCATTGTTACATGTGTTAGAGTCTGAATAACATTTGGCAAGGTACATTTTATGCATTTCGTTTTTGAAGGGTTTAACACTAAGTTATTGACCGCGAATCATTTAGAAATTAAGCCTAAAGCATAATTTACTGCACTTAGATCTGTGGATCCTCTAGTAGTTTTAAAAAGTAACGTGACGTGCCATCGGAAAGCAGGACGGATTCCGTATTTAAATGAATCTCGACGAAACTTGATAAACAGGGGCTGCAAGTACGTAGGACTCGATCCAATTTTAATGTCAAATTTATCGAATCGATTCCTACATACTTGCACTGCAGTTTCTACAAAACCATAGATTTTTTTGTCATCGGCGATTTTTGATTGGACTGCGGCGCTATTTACCATCAAGTGGGGTGTCATAAGAAAGGACTATGTCTATACATTCCAAAACTATTTTTTTGTATTCTACGATAGTTTTTGAGAAAAAGTGAAAAATTATAAACCAATATAACGTGAGCTCTCATTTGTTAGAATTTCAACGACTTTGAGGTTCAGGTGAGATTGGGTAAGTACAAGCTAGATGCGATTTTTCAAAAAATAAGCTTGTGCTCGCGATGTATACTGTCCGCAGAACTTCTAGTATATACATTTTATAGAGGCGAAGCCGCTCGTAAAACACAAATCAGGCTATGCCGGATTTGTGAGATCGTTAAATAGGCCGGCTTCTGCCTGATAACATCC
This sequence comes from Epirrita christyi, assembly GCA_951392215.1. Classification (NCBI taxonomy): domain Eukaryota; kingdom Metazoa; phylum Arthropoda; class Insecta; order Lepidoptera; family Geometridae; genus Epirrita; species Epirrita christyi. Next base: position 14,321,085 of record OX595833.1, on the reverse strand, counting down.
AACAACGGTGCAACCTAAATCTTGATTGTACCTGCAAGTGGACAGTTTGAATAAACTAGGCGTCTCCTCCCGAACCACGCATAGTGTAGGGTTCCGAAGTTTACCCAACTCAAGACTGGTAGGCCAGGGGGGCCAATTCTCGAATTGTAGACATAATATCGTATTCGTCATTTGCATACAAATAGCTATCACTTTTGACAGATCTTGTATGAAAATGTCGGGTTCGACATTATCCCCCTTATTCATAATAATTTTTAAACCTATTTTAGTTAAAATATGTTTTGTCTTGTTTTAACGTATGTCATTTTACATCAGAGAGAACAAGACAAAACATAGTTTTAACTAAAATAGGTTTAAAAAATTATTATGAATAAGGCCCAATGTCTATTAGCGCGAGAATTGGCCTTCAGACCTTAACACGGGTTTGAACCATCTTTCGTAATGAGACCGATAGTTTTTTTTTAATTCCAGTTTTCCCTCCAACCCCATTCTTATTTACTTAATCACCAATCGAATCTCGTTTTGATTTTACAAGACCTTTCAAACGACACGTCACACGATATGGTACGCGTAAAAAACTTTGTCATCACAATCAAAAAGTATTTTATTCATTGAAATCACACATTTTGAATCGTCTTATAAACTAAATTTACTTCTGCCCCCCTATTCCCTAACTGAAAGTCACTCAGTGACTAACGTATGATAAGTAAAATTAACAACAGCTCAAAATTATCATTAAGAATTGTCAAAATTATGGTCATTTTACTTGTCAACCGTTAGTCACCGAGTGACTTTCAGTTAGGGAATAGGGGGGCCGGTCTAACGCGACCAAGCCTATAAAAGAATCAGGGACAGGGGTTATAAAGTCAGAGCCACCATTTTTTTTAATTCAGAAACCGCCCTTTGATTATGACTAATCGATTGACACCTCATTTGTCAAAATCGGTTTAGTTGTTATCGAGTTTTGAAAGTTCATCCAGTCCATGGTTCGTCCAAACACACATACAAAGACGGTAAACTTATTGCCCTTCTTCACTGAGGTATAATGCCCTCATTGGCATCTCGCGTTTAAGGTAATTCGATCATAAGGGAAGCAAACCATAGCCTCGAAACCTCACTTAGTCGGGTAAAAAGATAAGGTACTTATATTATACGTATAGTAGAAAAGATGGATTTTAACAGGGAACACAAGTAATTGTGTGCAATGCACTCAGTCGATAACTCGATATTGCATTTGATAAGATAAAAGTTTAAGCTGATGGTAGGTTGAAATGTGAAGCACTTTTTTTTTGTGTTAATACCAATAAACTTCATTAGTGGAACTGTTGAAGCCAGTTTCCACTCCCAACTTCCACTCAACCCGACCTTCAGTTTCTAACAAAAAAGTAAGTATAACGTATTGATTAGTTGGCGCGTAGCCCGTTCCGCTAACACTTTTCCGCATGTTTGTATTAAATCAACGCCTACCTAGTCTTCCTATTGTATTTTACCTTTAATTCAGCTCATAAACCGAGAGTTACATAAATAATTATGCTTTTTATCTACTTCCATAAATAGATCTCTGATGACTTCTCTCATATCTCAAATTGACGAATAGACCAGATTTAAAAAAAATTGTAACATGGTTTTTTTTTACAAACAATTAACATATTCTTTTGTTAACTAATCTTCTATAGGCCATATATTATCAACTCAAAAGCTATTTGATATACAAAACGATGTTTTAAGTTCCATTCCGATCAGTGCAAGGCCTTTTGTGATTTGTAAAACATCGGGCTTATTCCAGACAGAATACCTACATTATCTGGGTTGAAGGTTTTTAAGAGTTATATTCAGGATTCAGACAGAACACCAAAACATGCATACGAATGCTGTACTTTCACACCCGGCTGCATTATTATTATGTACGCTACAATGCATGTCAAAAGTCAACTTCTAAACTCAGCAAATTGGAATAAACGAAATAAACAAGTGCATGACTATGAGCAGAATTTCCACAACTTCCACGAACTAATAAAAAACATAGCTAACAATGTATCTATCTAAATACGTTTAGTTAGCCTGGAAAATAAGCAATAATTTATTTTGGTAATGACAAAATTACCCCAAAACTTAAAAGTAGAAAAGAGAAAGTAGAAGTAAAAGAAGTTAACCATACGAGAGATTAAAGTTCCAATCTGGTGCCATACATATGTTAAAGTTTCGAAATGAGTTCGTAAAACATTTACATAGTCAGACAGACAAAGCTCTGAGGCCCAATTCACTAACTTAAAAATAGTTAAAATAGAGTTCGGATCATGTTTCGATCTTGTGTCGATGTCTTAAATGTCAGAAATGGTATTCTCTAAACATAAAATACAACACTGTAATGTGATTGTATCGAAATGTGACCGAAACTTGAACGATTCAAAGTTTTTTCGACAATTTTAGCATTGTAGATGGAGTCTCTCTTTACTCTTTGCGATTATATATAACTATCCTACTCTAATGGTAGTCACCGTGAATTGAAAGTAGACTAAATTGTTTTTTATAAGGGAGCAGAATCTCGACGTTGATTTACTGTCAATTCATAATTCAGTCTCGATTCGGTCAACTTTCAGTGTAGTTTTAAAAATAATTTAGAGAATTGGGCCTCTGATTGTATACGTTTCAGACTCATGGACGTTATATCATTATACCCGTCACACCTTATTTTTTTTTAATTAACTTTTACACATTTTTCATTCAATTCATTAATTCATTTCATTTCATTCATTTTTCACATAACTTGTTCCGATTTATTCCATTTCAATGCTCGAATCAAAAACGATTGTAGTCATTACGTTGTTCGAGAACTCTTATTACTGTACACAAACTGAGGTATTTACTCCCTTTTAAAAGAGTTTCATCATGTTCACGGCTGGACGAGGCCTCCCCCATTGAGTACAATGGGTGGATTTGTCGCAATCATGGCACCACGCTTGGCCGGCGGCGCAGAGCGGTGATCGCAGCTGGTGTTAAGTACTCTGGTAGATGCTGCTGCCCATCTCCTGGTGAACCTTTAGTCTGGCTTTTACTACGTCCACCAACTACAAGACGGACGGGTCTATTCTTAGGCCACGCTAACTTAGGCCGGACAAGGACGGCAACTACAAAGAGAGGAGCTGTAATTTACGGTGCTTTTTTCTCACTTTCAATTTGATCAGAGTCAGAGCAAAAATGCAACTGTAATAAAAACGGCTCACTGATTTTACTTCGATGAAAGTATAATTGATGCAAAACAGGCACTTTTAGAATATAAAGTGAGCAATTAACTTAAAGCAGCAACTACCAAGAACTGTTTGCACCAGACAACAGTGTTAATAAGCAGAGGGTTAAAAGGTCAAGGGTCTTACTCACCCCACGTTTGAAACGATATTGCGATACAATTTAATATAAACTGCCACAAGTATGGATATAATAATGAGCGCATGTTCGCCCACTCACTAGGTATGGCTAGCGCAGCTTAACACTTAGGTGTAGCTTACGTTTAATTCCAATGGAGAAGACCAACGTTTTTTTTTTTAGTAGTTTTTGAATCTCGGGAAAACTACAAAAATACTGCTTTTTTGTTTTTTTGACATCACTAAAAACTACCGATACATTTACGTATAAGGTTAAGAGGTCATCGGTAGCTATCAAAAGCTTACTCCCTTTTGCAGCACCCTTTTGAACCTCCTCTTAATAAACACATCGCGAGCTCAAAATGCGGGGGCTGAGGTAACGCAAATTGCCTAAGTTTGTCGGAAAACCTCGCCTTAGTGCACCGATTGCTTTTAAAATTGATATCTGTGGGTTTATGTGATCACCGAACACGAATCTAATATCAGAATTCGATTTCAATTCTGACTTCAGACTACTGTTAGGATCACAGGGACCTGTGAAAAAAAGTTTTGGCCCCGTTGTATTGTACCCTCATACAACTTATACAAACATAGGTATACAGTTATGAAACTGATTATGTTACTAATAATACAAAGATAAACTAAAGAACATTTATTTGCTCTTCAATGGAAACATTTTTAAATAGTAAACTATTCCACGAATACCAAAAAGCGAATTCAGATCGGTGCTCTTCATATCGGTGCTCTTTAGATTGGTGCTATCGTGCCTATTAAAATTTCCTACACTTTTTCACTGGCCTCTACAAAGATAAAACAGGGCTAGGTGGCAGGTACCGTAATAAAAGTATGCAATGACTCGTTATCAATATCCGTAATACGAGCCGTGAGTGCGCCGCATGCATAGTAACTATCCGATTACCTCCTTATGGACGTGACCAGTGTAGGTCACATGAGGTCATATACCCCCTCGATTTTGACTGTGATTTTCTTAAAGATTTTCCTATCTGTATTTATTTTATTGTAAGCGACGCCAGGATCCGGTAAATCTTAGGCCAAATAAATGTATGTACAATAATGAACCGTGAACAATATATATGACAATTTCATCCTTTGGCAAAAAGCAAGAGCTTCATATTTTTCGGAAAATATGTTTCTGCCCTATTTTTAAGATTTTTCCAAACCTAAACAACCTACAACTCTTTGGAGTAAATTTCAAGGCTAAAATCTACAGTTAGTACCAATAACGACATTAAAATCGAAAAATAGGTACTCAAAATTATTAGCTTATCTGAAAAGACAATCCGAAGGGTTAGGCATAAACCGAAGAAATCCAAGGTGTTTTCCTGCCAAAATGTCGAAGCCTTTTTAAATGACGATAAAATCTATCTCTTAAAAGTAAGTACCCATTTACTTACGTAAAAATGTTATAAGTAGGTATTAAAGTGACTTGGTTGCTAATAGCAGCGTATCTAATTTTGTCTTTACTTTGTTTCTTTTTGTTACAGGTTGTGTTAATTTTTGGAGTTTATGGGGCTTGTCGTAGCTCATTGCTACGAGCTACGTAGCTGCGAACTGCTTCTTAATCAAACGATCTTTATGTTATGTTATTGTTACTAATTGTATGTAAATAAATAAACGTACTATTCTTATTCATAAGTTGCACATACTTATTTTCTTATAGAGGGTGGATAAAAAGTGTCCACCTCGGGAGCAAAAATATTTCAAGGACGAGAGACGTAAGATCCTGAGTAACTCTCGCCTTTAAAATTGTTGTTTGCTCCCTGGGCAAACAATCTAGCTAATCTAATCTATTTTGTTAGTAGTAGAACTTCTTGTGAAAGAGTTCGTCCGGGGAAGTACTACCACCGTACCTATTTCTGCCGCCAAGCAGTAGTGTTCGCATTGCTGTGTTTCGGTTTGAAGGGTATGGGTGCCGGTGAAATTACAGGCACATGAGACTATTCATCTTTATGTCTCAGGGTCGGCAGCGCGCGTGTGATGCCTCTGGTGTTACAGGCGTTCATAGGCTACGGTAACTGCTTTCCATCTGGTGGGCCGTAAGCATGTCTGCTTGCCAAGTAGCTAAAAAAAAAAACTTCTATTTTCCTCGGGCGACGTGTAATGAGCGCTCTCACCGTACAAATATTATTTTACTCCCTTGTAACACAATCTTAAGTTATCCCACTCTACCAGTTAGTTTAGGTGGGACCTACAATAAAATCCTAGGTCCGTCCAATCCTCTTGGGCTAGTTTGGAGGCAAGGCAGGGCAAATGTTACGCTCAACTCATTCTTTTGATCAGACGCTATAATAGTTATGACGACACGCGTGAAACTAAAATTATGTTCACAGTTGTAAAATGTTTGTTTACGGTTACTGAATGCTGAGCTCAAATGAAAGAGAATTAGGCACTTACAGTACAAACAATGTTGATGTTCTAAGAAGTGGACAGTAAAAAAATCCATCAAGTGCGAGTCGGACTCGCGTGTAGAGGGTTCCGTACAAGTAGGCTACCATAGTAACCACAAGTCCAATTAAACATATAAGTCTTAACACATTTATTCATTAAGAATATTTTCCGTTTCCCGTGGGAATTTAAAGATTTAGGATTTTCGTTTAGGTTTTCCTGTAAACTGTGTATGAGTGAGGCACGATATACCGTATTTTTTTTAAACTTTTTGGGTCAGTATTTTCGGAGACATGGATAATTTTAAGTTTTAACTATTTTCTTTATTTTTTTTAAATTATTCTGTAACTTGATAATAATACTAGAAAGTACGTTGTTTTTAATACGAAACAAATAAGATGAAAACATGTCGTAAAAGTCGTAAAAATATACAAAATGGAATTCGCTTAAATTTCGTTTTAGGTAAGTATTTTGAAACAAAAACTATCTAGGAACCTAGATAAATACTATCCTAATCCGAATAATAGCATAATATGTTGGAAATGCTCGAATTAGAATGATTGTATTACGTTTGCATGGGCAGTTCATCCTTCGCGTCCCCAGTGTAGGCAAGCTGTTTGCCGCCGAATGAGTTAGCGGCGTATCGGTTTAGTACGCCCTTCCATATATTTGAAATGGAGTGTTCACAGTTTGCTAGTTTTGCGCTCACTCTACGCAGTTTGCAGCGTTACGCGCGCTTACTGTCTCTGTGGGCGGCCGACTCGCAGGAAAACCGATACCAGCCGGTAAATTGATCTGAGTGTACCGCTGACTCGAATTTCAGTTCGCCACAAATTTGCGGCTCACTCACCGTCACAAATGTATTCCAAAGATTCACTAAATATACCCAACACGTGTCAATTCATTAAAATAGATAGCAGTTAGTACCTACCTATAAATATAAATAAACTGAGACCGTTAATTAGAATAGGCGAAACAATAAATGATGATAACGTAAAAGCCATTTTATTTTTGGCACAGTTGAAGATGCATAGCGTTCCTTAGCGAATGAAGGTATTTGCTCACTACACTGTACCATACCATGAACGTGCTATGAATGTATCACACGACGAACAGAATTTACGCCTGCTAGAACGTATCAACAACTAACTATGCCTGTATACAACGCGTTTGATGACCGTATCATACTCGTTCAATACGATACGTGATACGCCTGTATCACCCGTTCTACTATTGGTCGGTTGTAGTTCTGCCTGCAGTCAGTAAATTTATAGAAGGAAACGAAACTTCATAAAGTTTTCGAAAACTATCAAAACCCGTACTAGATATACTGGATTGAGAACCTTCTCCTTTTTTTGAAGTCGGTTAAAAAGCGTCTGCAGTTTTTTCACAAATCCAACTCTTGCTTACTAAAACGAGACATACACGTACCTATAGATTATTTATTTATTGTTTCAGAAGTCAAATAAAGTGGAATCTAAAGTTGTTCTAAGTGGAATAGTAGAACATACGTAATTAAAAATCATTTTACGAAGAGCACCTATTGGCAGAGTAGCTGCTAGTGATGGGGTATTTTATACATAATATTCTTTTTTGACAAGCATTTAGATGAAATAAATCGATAAAAGTCAGCATAGCTATGTACAATTTTACAAGCTATTATCTTGACTAGTTAGTATGTTAGGATAAATCTCGGCTGGAAAATCTCAAATAAAATATCTCGAATGAAAAATCTCAAACGAAAAATCTCACATGAAAAATCTATCTGACTCATCAGTGTAATCCGCCTTGAGAAAGATTCCACAAAAACTAATGAAGGATTGTTGAAATCATATATAGGGTGAAGTGATTACGTCTCGGTCAATCTGAGTTTGATCAATAAACATCAGGCGAAATGATATTTCACTGTCAGAACGCTCATCTTTCAACACAGTGGTAGAATTTTGCTAATCAGTTCAGGCTTCATCATCATCATTATTAGCCTGTTGATTTGCACTGCTGACATAGGTCTCCATGCCACGACGAACGATTTTAAGCCGTCTTCATCCACCGGCTTTCTACTATATACTTGCACATGCGTCGTCGGTCCATCGAGTGGAGGCAGTGACCTTGGTTCTTGGTTTCAGATTTATCACATAGTGATACTACAAGCATAGCTCTTTCCATAGCCCGTTGCTTGACCTTGAGTTTGTGAATGAGGCCAATAGTTTTGGCTTACGTCCTCTTAACTGCTACAGTATCGAAAAGGAATGATCGTCATAAAAAGTAAAAAAAACAAAATTAGACTTTATTGACAAATAGCGTAAGGATACGGAAATAGCGGGAGATACGATTGTATCCTTAGAATAAGGACTAAAGCACATTGTATCAGTCAAAATGACAAAAAAAAACAAAGAAAAAACAGAATTGTTCTTTATTGAATCTAGCTCAAAGTCTAGGAATACTTCTTCTTTTTGCTCGCAAGGTCAGTAACTTTGAATTTATATTTTTCAATACGTATTTGGGCTGGTGCTAAAACAGCTAGTCTATGAGTTGGCTGGGTAACGTTCCGCTCATCGTGACGGGACGACGATGCGGTCGAGGAAGGAGCCCGTATTTTCCGATGAGAGATTTCCTAATGTAACTGATGCAGACTGATGTATGTTCGTCCGTCATCGCTCTTTAGACATAGCCAAAACCGTCCGTGATCGCATTAATAACAATGGGATTAAATTAACCGCATTTCAAATTAGGACAAGGAAATACCAACGATAGTGCTGGCATCTAAGCAATGGTTAGAATAGAATATTATTTATTGAAGAAGAATAACACATTAACAAATTAAACTTAATTAATTAGGCTAGTGTGACATGGGCTTTGAGCACCACGGAAGGTAGTAGCCATTCGCAGCGTTCCCCTCTGTCAAACTACAAGCCAAAGTAGGCATATGCGTTTAATAAAACTAGTTGTTATTCTGTGCAAGGTTTGTTAGTGTGAGTATCGTCATTACAGTGTTGTATTTGGATGTGTATATGCGGAATTGCGCTTGTGTGCACATTTCCCCCCGCAAAAAATGACAGAACTATTTGAATGGTAATATATCGCTAAGGCTACTCCCATCCGGCCCGCGCGGAAGTCCGTGTTGCTCGAAGGACACTATTATTTCCATAATTTTGGTTTACCTATTTGAAGATAAATTTATTCATAATATATATTTACTCAGTACTTCATTAGATACATATTTCTTATTAATTATTATTAGTCCATATTTATCACAATTATTATTATTAATATCATTATAATTTATGATCATTTTAACGAATTTTAATATTAGTTTCGGAACAATGCGATCTTTCGAAAATCTTATAACTAATGGTAGCGTGTTTAATTATATTTATTAATTTATAGCCGGCATTTCAATTTTCCCTGGGTACTTTCGGCGAAATATAGACTTCAAAGAAAATCATCCTTCGTGTAAGGATCATGAAACAACGAGAGGCAGCAGCCGCTCTATCCCACCGTTAAACAAAATTTAATTAGCATGCGATGTCCCCAAGCCCCAGGTCTCAAGCTTACCCTAAATGAGTTATCTGGGGCATGAGCTTACCTACTTTATACAATTTCACTAGATCAGAGTTAATTGAATATGGACCAATCCATTCATATCCGGATTACAAGATTTGATAATTACTTAATTATAATACCGGCTGTCATTTTGTTGGAAACATTGGGATTGAATGGAACCATGGCGTCGATTTTATAATTAAGAAAAACTGCATTCAAAGATGTACCAACGCAATCATCTAGTAGGAATTGTATACAGAAACCCAATTCTCTACTTTATTTTAAAACTACACTGAAAGTTAACCGAATCGAGACTGAATTGTGAATTGACAGAAAGTTGGTATTCTGCTCTCTCATAAATAACAATCTAGTCTACTTTCAATTCACGGTGACTACCATTAGAGTAGGACAGTTACATATATAATTGGAAAAGTAAGAGTAAAGAGAGACTCCATCTACTTAAGCTAAAATTATCGAAAAAACTTTGAATCGTTCAAGTTTCGGTCACATTTCGATATAATCACATTACAGTGTTGTATTTTAAGTTATGAGAATACCATTTCTGTCATTTAAGACAAGATCGAAACATGATCCGAACTCTATTTTAACTATATTTTAGTCAGAGAATTGGGCCTCTGGTGTTTTCGAATCTCTCCTTCAACGCATAAGATATCATCGATATAATGTATAGCGGCCACAAAATCGATAGTTTCGTCAATAGACAAAGGCAGGCATCCGGTACCAATGCCATATCATTGGTACCGGGACTCATGTCAATATTGTAAGAGTATCCTAAAGGTACCTACATTATGAATGCGCAAATCAAGTATCAGAATCTTGATTGAGTTCCCTGTACCTGCGCGCGCACAACTCCACGCTTCAGTTTAATTTAACCAACAAATATATTTCGATTTCAACCAGATTTTTCAAGAATCTTAGTTACCTACTATCTATCAATGTGCTCTTTCATTATTTTCTTCGTAGCGTATAGATACTTAGTTCACGTAAATAGCATCTCTTGCCAAATCTATGTTAGTGAACTTTACATTTGGCACTCGAGAGTGTGTCTGTGTTGTTTGTTACGTTAAAAATATGCGGCGTCATGAACGAGTCACAGTGGCTCTGGGCGTCTGAGTGGGCTGGCTTAGGTCCAGGCTACGACTGTTCCGTGTGCCACGATCCACTAGCATAATTTTTAGTGCCTAAGTTCGGGAACTGGGAATGTACCACGCTGCACGGTGCCGGTAGGACTTTACAGCTAGATTAGCTACCTTTAAATTTCGCTAACGAAGCTAGCATGTATACATAGTCGTGTTTCAGTGTAGCTACGTGTGAAATTGCTTCGTACGGTAATAGGTACCGAGAACTGCCGCCGCGTCGCGTCGTCGTGACGCAGCCCTACATAACGAACTAAATAAAAACTCATTCACTCACACATAATACTTCATTGCAACGTTATATACGTACTTAGGTACATATTAATAGAGGCATATGCTTAGCATATCGTACAAATTCAACGGAGTTACTTGAAAAGCCGCCCTTGAAACGTTATCTGTGAAACAGGCTAGTCCAACACGCTAAGAACCAGCTGATAACAGCGGTGTATTCAACCCACATTTTGCAGTATCCATTAATCCGAGTAGAATCCGATGCAGGTGCAAAAATACGAATTGCAAATGATGGGAACGTTGATACTAATTCGATAGTCGATTGTGGCGAGTCGACTGATGTCATAGTCAGATGCGTGTCGCCGCCGTCGGTTGGGTACGTAACACTTAATGACATCACACAAGCGTTTATTTTAGTGTTCGCTCGAGCCCTAAAATAATTATTTGGAATCGTCACATCATAAGACGGTTCACTTGCTTGCTGCAAACGCACACGTGTACAACACGCCAACGCCAATGAACATTTTCTTTTGTACATACCTACTACGAATAGATATTGACTCACGCGACTATTCATAATTTATTGATGATTATCATCTGTGGCAAGTTAAAATTAAACACAACCTATAGATATATCCACTCCAAATTAATGGTGTCTACTCTGTATCTAATGGTCGCTCGAGATAATCTTCTTCGTTTCTTGCGCAACGAATTAAGGCTGCAGTCTTGCAAAAAATGAACTCCGCGTCGAGATAATAGCGACAATTAGATATTTTTTTAAGCAAAGTTTTGGAATGATTTAAAATATTTTTATACTATATTATTATTTATTTATATATTTAACATAAATAAATGTATCTGATATGAGTTATCAATGCGTTTTTAAGGTTTACCTAGCTGGTTTATGCTAGGTAAAGCAAGGACTAGAATTCAGCTCTCTCGCGCCCAATACCATTCCGAGCTATGCTTGTTTTTAAAAGGTAACAAGATCGACAAAAATTTAAAATTGGTATTTTTTGAATATTTATAAACTCAAAACGCATTTATGTAAAAAAAGATAAATTTAATAGTAGGGATAAAAAGTTTTTCTTTAATGTTCAGTCCCTTTAGTCCACGTTCGTAGCTGATCTTTGATAACCAGCTACGAACATGGAATTTTTTTCTTGTTTGATATCCAGTTACGAGAACTCTTCTATAATTTACGGCAGGGAAGGCAGACAGCGTGGAGCACTCCGCGCGCATAGCGCGTGGTCCCAATGTTTCCGGTTTGCACTGCTAGACTTAGGCCTTAAGAGAAGGTTACTGGTAGCGTGCTTACGCCCTTTTGCTTCTATATCAAATTATATGGTTACCAAATCATAAATAAAACTTTTTTACCCCTTAAGGCAGTACCCCGACCAAACACGGCGTCAAGCTGTTTTTTTCAAGCCTCTCTCCTCGTTAAATAAAGCAAGTAGAAAAAAAATTCAAAGTCATCACATATATTTGACATTTTATCATCAAGTTCCACGATTGGTTTAATGATTTAACGTCGTAAGTACTCGACAATAAACCCATGAAAAAATTAAAATAAATCATGATTTTGTTTATCTTCTCTTAAAGTTCACGTTACTGAATTTTTTGGTTTACACAATTGGATAGTAAATTTAATAGTAGAATTATTACACGATTAATTTTTTTTTAAATGGGTTCTCTTTATTTTTTATGAATTATATTTCATGAATCCGTGCGAATCTGGCCGCGCACAAGGAGCGGACCAGTCAGCCGCCGGTTCTCGGACGGACGGCTAGATGGTCCTCTTTGCAAGGTCTGATACTATTAGAACGGACTACATAGGTGTCACTAAAATAAATAATTTGCGATGTATTGTAGAGGCGAACACCTCAAGGTCATTCGGTCAGGGTAGCGCCTTAACATGGGATAATGTTTGTATAGGAAAAAGTAGCTTGAACTCAAAAAGGGCTCTGGGGAGCGATTTTTTAATGTCAGTGAGTGACTAAATATCATGAAAAAGGTCGCAAATCACCGTTTTTCATGAGATATACAGAGGCTCAAGCACGAACATTTAACGTTATCGAGACGCTAGCGACACGTTTGTAAACGTCAAGTATTAACCAATCAACTTACAAAGATTTCAAACCACCCTACTGTCATTGGCCAATATTTGACATTGGCGATCGTCTCGCTAGCGTCTCGATAACGTTAGATATTCGTGCTTACCCCAATAAAAAGGAGGGTATAAAAATACTTGCATAAGGTATTAAAATTTTAGTCATCAATGAGTTTCAGATATATATAGAAATTTAGAAAAAGGGGATTACGGCAATTTTACTGACTTTTAGTCTCTCGACGACATTTAAAAATAGCACCCCTGACGATTTCGAAATCATTTACGGATTATAACCCTCAGGGCGCGAGTCTCGCTAGCACTTGCTCGTTTTATTAGGTACTTAAGGTGATTCCTCTCGCATGTGGCGCGAAATTCAAATTTTATTGTGTTTTTTGTAAATTACAGCTAATCAACACTTCTTGAGATAGAGAAAACAGATTTTGCGAAAACTAGGAGACCTAGCACACATGTTTTAAATGATAGTATCTCATAAATGTCATTAGTTAAGCTAAGCATATCTTTAAACAAAAAAAAACACTGTAAAAATCATTGAAGAGTATTCGTAGCTGAAGTAATGATCTATATGTGAAACTATAAACTAAAACATGTGTGTTAGGTCTCCTAGTTTTCGCAAAATCAGTTGTTACTATCTCAAGAAGTGTTGATGAACTGTAATGAGCAAAAACGCAATAAAATTTGAATTTCGCGCCACATGCGAGAGGAATCACCTTAAACCTATATTTACTCATTTAGGTCTTAGAAAAGTTCATCATAAATAAATTAGTTTCATGTTTTTCTATCAAATGCAATAAATAGCAGGTATCACAAAAAACTAGGTCAAAAATAGCTTATTATTGCGTGTTGCAGTTAACTACTGCTCCATACACACGGCAAAGTTGCATGGCATGTGTAAGTATGTACTTGTTACTAGGGCTTCATTCAAATGCACGATGTATTGTTATTACAAGCTTTTATTTAACTTTGCCTGTTTAGTATATAGTGTGGTGAGGATTGAGCTGAAAATTGAGGTTGCATACCTGCCAAGATGGGGTGCAATTTCTGAATAGCATCAAGTGAATAAACGTCAGTGAAATTCATTGATTGCTAATATTGTTATACCTGTGATATCAATACAAGGCCTCCTGCAGTACATCTCCTGAAAAACGGTGATTTGCCGCCTTTTTGATGATATGTAGTCACTCGGTGATATTCAGAAATCGCCCCCCTAATGACATTACAATATTATAACGTGGTCTTTTACAATGATCAAAACAAACCTATTTGTTAATAATGAGTGCTTATTTCACTTTCAACCCATAAAATTATATTGTTTCGACGCATTTTATTTTATTTCTATTCTGGGTTTCACTCCCCATCTTCTTATTACAAATTTATATTGTCTCGTGGGATGAAACGAGAAGCACCCTTAAACATTTATGCGACTAATTGGATAAAAAAATTGAATTGTAAAAAATCTTCGTTAGATATTTACGGAGGATTTGATTTTGTTATGTAAATAGCGTGGAAAATATCTTAAGCTCATTTTAAAACATTTTGTAGAAACATAATAAAAAACGCGCGTGTTGGACATCGCATATGAAGGCTTCCGAAGTCAGTATAGCTTAGTTACGCGACTATGTGGTAGTTCAATTAAAATTCAAGAACTTACACCATGAAACTAACTTGTACTACATTGAAATACACTGAAATCGGGCTAAAACTTTATTAAAAACCTACAGTGATTTTGTATTTCCTACATTATTTATTTGTTTAATGTTTTCATTGAAAAAACGAACCTACAACTAAGGTAGGGGTGAGGGAAGAGACCTAACAAATTTTAGTTTCGAGCTCATATCTCTGAAACGGATGAAAACAAGTGCCAATTTCATTTTCATTAGTGCGTATTACGCGATTCAATCAAAAAAGGGGTGTGGTGGACGCTAAGTCATTATTCTGAGGGTGGACGCGACGAAGAACTTGGCTTTTACGACTTTAGAAATGAATTATAGCTTTCGTACGTATATAATTGAGGGTATTACTTATGCAATAATTGCGTACTAGTATACTATTTCCAAATAAAAATACAGCAATACTGGAACTGAACATTTTAATAGGTTCGCACGCCTGGACGTGGCAAAAACAAGGGTTTTCCGAAACACCCATAATTAATAGTAGATTATGCACTAAGGGAATAAAGCAGTGTCTTATGTCGCGGGCGGCATATTGAACCCTGAGCGTAACGAGGGACTCTAAAGCGAGGGAGTTATATAGAGTCCTGAGTGAAGCGAGGGGTTCAAGCTGCCCAAGACGAAGACAGGCTTTATTCCAGAGGAGCATACTCTACTTTTCACACCTACTGTGAGGCAATAAAAGGCCAGGGCTCCATTAAATAAGTATCGTCTGTTTTGATAAACTCTGGGGTAGAATCATTATCGCTCGACATTTTTTGTTAACATCTAATACTATATTACAAAAATATTGCAATAAAGTTCACTGAAAATCACAGCACCAAACATCTCTTTTGTTTCACATTCTTTAAAATCGCGCCTATTTCTTTTTATTTTCTTGTTTTGCTATAGTGGCCAGTTCGATTTTCGAACAAACCTCTTTACAATGCCATATGGGCATTTTTTTACTCAGAGTTTTCCACGAGTTTCCAACACGAATTTGACGTTCTAAATTCAAATCACTTTAATCCCTAGGGAGTTTCATACAACTTTATATCCCTAGAGAGACAATGCTGTACTTTACGTTGAGGTTGCATGATTTGTAATTGGACATTGTCGAGCAGGTGGTGTGAAAAAAAATAAACGTAATCGAAAAACTACAAAAATACGGTATGTGCTCCAATCTTGCAACTGATTTTTAAGCCAGTTTCAACCAACCGATTGAACTTAAATTTTGCATACCTGACATGTTCATGATGATAATACAATATTATGGTGACAGCGAGCTGTTCTGATGATGGAAACGGAAGGTGTACAGCGGAACTCCTCGATGATTAATAGCTGTCTGGCAGTGTTTGGGCTCATTTTTATCGGCTCACTGTTCTGATTACTAATTACATAAAAGCTTGTTTTGAAAAACATATTTTTCACGTATTTTTACATCACGAAAACTCGGACAATTATAACCAAGCACATTAATCAAATTTGTGTTTTACATTTGCAATCGTGCTTTGTATGAATCAATCATTTCTACGCGTTATTTTTCTAAAATAACCAAGGATGGCTTCAATCGCTGTGGGGCAAGAAATAACGTTAATTGTTACCTTGACTGTTCGTTTCTTTCCACCCCATGCCCCAAATTATCACATTTTTATTCTTGTTTAATTATGATCGATAAAAAATCAAGCTAATATCGCAACTAAATAAACAAACCGTCAAATAAATATTATCACAATTGTTTTTTATCTATAAGGCCACAAATCAAAAAAGTGCGAAGGTAAATAAGTTTATTTTCAAACCACCTGCTCCACAATGTCCAATTACATATCATGCAACCTCAACGTAAAGTAAAGCATTGTCTTTCTAGGGATATAAAGTTGTATGAAACTCCCTAGGGAATAAAGTGATTTGAATTTGTAACGTCAAATTCATGTGGTGAGACTCGTGGAATAAAAAAATGCCCATATGGCATGGTAAAGAGGTTTGTTCGAAAATCGAACTGGCCACCATAAGCAGAACTCAAAAAAAAGAAAAAGGTGCGTTTATAGAGAATGTGAAACAAAAGATTGAATATTGCAATAAAATTAACTCAAAAAAAAGAAAAAGGTGCGTTTATAGAGAATGTGAAACAAAAGATTGAATATTGCAATAAAATTAACTGAAAATCACAGCATCAAACACGCTGTGCGCATTTTCAGTTAATTTTATTGCAATATTCATGTTGATAAAAAAAATTCAAACGATAGTGATTCTACTCCAGAGTTTATCAAAACAGACGCTTTATAGAGATTATTGATAATCTACTACCGCAAAAATCAAAACAAGCCCTGGCTTTTTATTGCCTCGCAGTAGGTGTGAAAAGTAGAGTATGGTCCTCTGGAATAAAGCCTGTCTTCGTCTTGGGCAGCTTGAACCCCTCGCTTCACTCAGGACTCTATATAACTCCGTTCAATATGCCGCCCGCGACATAAGACACTGCTTTATTCCCTTAGTGCATAATCTACTATTACCTGGTCAAATGGACTGCTATGACGTGACCACTCCGTGCGGCGCCTGAGCGAGGACCTACCAGTATGTGGCCGTTCGCCACTACTTAAGTTAAAGGGTTAGAATATTATTCTTCTAGAGTCATAACGTTTATAGTTTAGCAACAAATCGTAAATTCTTACCTCTTTATTACTGTAGTATTACTAAGTCTGCAGTATTATCCAAAAAAAAATAGCGTGAATGTCGTATTTTACGACAATTGCCGTATCAATAACAACAGCCATTGTTATTGTGTGACCTCTCCCCACGACAATACAGGGGGGGTTGCCATAATCATCACGCTAGGCAGGCGGATTGGTGATCGCAATATTGGTGTTAAGTACTCAGGTGGATGTTGCTACCCATACTCATACTCATTGCATACCCATGGTCTTTTATGGGGAATTCTGTACGGTTCTATAATAAACTTCCAGAAGGTGCATTTAAACTTCCTATTCGAAAATTTAAATCCTACATAAAGATGAATCTAATTAAGAAAGCGTATTACACTCTTGATGACTATATTAATGATAAAGCCGCGTGGCCTGATGTCGCTCTGCCCCTCGACTGCTAAAATGGAAATTTGCAATATCTGTACTTACCTATTTACATGTTTGTATTAGATTATTATTTATAAGTATAACAAGCGTAGCGTGTGATGTCTTGCATATTTTTGCTGATGTTTATTTACTTTTGACTACCTTTCTAAGGTTTTTAAGTTCTCATTTACTATGTATCAGCAACTCCTTGCTCCGAGGCACCACACAGGCGCTTCTCACCTAGTGGTAAGACGGACTATTTATGTAAGCCAAGCCGAGTTTGTTGCCTGATTCTTCTAGGCTTGGTCGCGTTGGAACAGGAGTAATTTAATTTTATATAAGACGATTCAAAATGATCCTTGTGATTTCAATGAATAAAGTTCTTTTTGACTTTGACATAACATGAAGGCAGTAGGACCACGTGGCCAGAGGGTGGTGTAATACCTTAGTCGGCTTTTACCACATCCACGGGAAAAGAGGGAGGGGTTTATTCTAGGCCGACACTCCAACAACAACTCTACTTTTCGCGAATACTTTCTATAGACATCAAACTTAAGGGGTCGGGGAAGGATGATCTGCCCATGCAAACGTAATACCAAAATCATTTGTAATTCGAGCATATTTCCACCATATTATGCTATTATTCGGATAGTATTTATCTAGGTTCCTAGATAGATTTTGTTTCAAAATACTTACCTAAAATGAAATTTAAGCTAATTCCATTTTGTATATTTTTACGACTTTTACATGTTTTCATCTTATTTGTTTCGTATTAAAAACAACGTACTTTCTAGTATTCTGTGTTTAGGAACATAGCATATATTGTCAAGTTACGGAATAACAACAAGATATTAAAAAAACATTAAGTTTTTATTCATAGTTTTTGGTATTACGGAACAAGACCTAATTTTATACAAATTTCGAACGGCTCGGACACCCATCGCACATGCAGGGGAGAGGCCCCGGTGCCAAACAGGGATAGCTGATTTTGACACTCGCTTCAAATTGAATTTGCTTGAGGCCTTCGCAGGCCCCTTAACATTAATTGGCATTACATTTGCAGAGGCTTTTAACATAGATTCGGACTAAGACAACATCTGACGAAAAGATTTGCATAAAAATCTTCTATTTATCAGGAGACCTAAAGCAAATGTTTAAAAAATAATTTTTTGGTAGTATTCTATAAATATCATAATTTTAGCTATACGAATGTCAATGAATTATTTGTATAGTGTTGTTTTGGTTCTTTGACATTCGTGCATTATATTTATTTAAAACATCTGCGTTACGTCTCACGATTCCCGCAGAATCCGTGCTTCCACTCTCTATCCCAAGAAGTGTTACACAATATTACAAGAATTAACTTAAGCTATATATACTCTATTAGCTAGAGGTTTTTAATTTTCGCGATTTCCATACAAAAGACATTTCACTGCCATATCTTTTTAATGCATTGAGTTAGTTCAAGCTTGATTTTTTACAGTACTCATATGCACTATTGCCCTCGTGCACTATTTATACCAAATATAAAGGTCATAACATACCTAAATTAATAAGTTAAGTTTATACCTCTAGGCGTACCTGAGAGAAAGGTCATGACAGACAGACAGATAACAAAGTGATCCTACAAGGGTCCCTGTTTTTCCTGTTCAGGTACGGAACCCTAAAAACAATAAATAATTGGCTGAACAGTTATTAATGCACTACCCCCCACCAACAAATCCTAATGGGGTTCATACGTGTATCGCGGAAATTACAACAAAGGTTAAATGCGGCGTAGACACGCACACCGGCCGCCCGAGAAAATAATTAGAAGCAAAAAACACGAACCATAGAAGTTTGTGATGATTCCATAGAAACCATAGTTATACGAGTAGTTCCATAATTGAAATGCATCTAACTACCTACGTCATTCTGTAATGGGCTTCATTCTGATGATGAATTTACAGAACTTTGAAGATAATAACTAATTTTACTATCCTATAAAAGAGTTTACGATCTTAGCTATAAAATATAACTAACCACTTTTTAACCTTCGGTGGTGGGTGAGGTTTTCATAGTTTAAAAGTTCCGGCTTCTGATGAGTGTTTTAAGCTAAGAATTGTAAAAAATTACATGATCTCTTTTCCTGTTCATCGTGTTGTGAAACGCTTTATGTACCTATACATAGTTATTCCTCCTGTTTCTTTAAGAGGCACCAGAATATACCTGGAGGGTGATTACGTAATTCTGTTGCTATTGATTTCAATGTTGTTTCTATTTGAAATAACGTTAATGCGATTACCTAATTTACGCAGTCTTGTGGCAATTAACCTTTGAAAGTAAAATGTGTAAGTTAGGGAGTCGCAAGAGCGGCATTTCGAATAGAAACAACATTGAAATCGATTGAAACCAATAGCAACAGTGTTACGTAATCGCACCACTGATCTCGGCCAACTTTGCGAACTTTGCCAAGACTCAGGTCGAACTTTGGCTTCATTTACTTCCGTAGAAACAAATTGAGTTGATACACACCGCGCAAGCAGCTATTTATCTAGATGTAAGAATTTGATACATCTGATTTGTCGCTCATTTAGGTTTAATAAGAAATATAAAAGAAAGTAATTGTGTTTTCAGTTAACCATTGCTATAGAATAGAAATTCGGCACAGTTGTAGAACTCGTAAGATATTTCAGAGGAAACCTTTGATTTATTAAAGTTTTTATTTAACTTCACTTGTTCAGTCGGGTCTGCTGCGCCAAATTTTCTAACAAAACATGTTATGAATTAATGAATTACTAAGGTATCATATCAACCTTTCAAATTTTTAACGCTTCATCGATATCATCATCACCCTATAGAGGTTCACCGCTGGGCATAGGCCTCCTCCTAGATTGCCAGACGAACGGCCTTGAGCCACCTCCATCCACCGATTTCCTGCGACCTCCATTGAGAGGGGGCCTTCCTTTACCGCGTCGTCCGGTTTGTGGTTGCTACTCGAGAACCTTTATTCCCCAACGGTTATAAATGACAGTTTTTTGAGCTATACGGGGTGTAAAAAGACAGCTCCCGAATACTGAAGGTACCGGTAAAGCTACCTATATCATAGCTATACAAAATAGCTTTCGCCTGAGAGGTGATTCATACCGGAGAAAACTTTTTTTTTCGTTTCGTATCGTATTTGTCAGCCAGCAATGTACGCATTTATTCCGGCCACGCGAGTTCAACGCTCCCGGTCAGCTGATCGACCCGTGGGGCCAATATTTCACATGTGCTTTTCATTGCTTTTTTTGACGTTTTTATTTATTAACGTGTTTTTAATGATGGAAAATAGGTTTTTGTATTCCTTTAACGATATTTTATGGATACTAATAAAGAAAACACGAAAAAAGCGGACCATAAGTAAGCATTTTTTTTTCGTGTTTTTTCAGCTTAAATATTTTCAGAATCATGGTCTGAATGCACTGTTTCAGTTTTCGGGAGTAGTCTTTTTACTCCCGGTATATATGACTTGCCCCTAGCCCTTGCCATTTAAACCTGCTAATTCTGATAGTATAGTTTACTTACAGTTTTAACGCTTACTGTTATATAAATAGATGATTAACGAGAACTTTCGCATCTTATCGTTACTCGTTGATCGCTTACCCAGCTGGTAACATTTTACTTAAATTGATAACAGTTAAACTGCTAACATTTTGGACACAAGCATCGAATTTGTTCCAGCAAAGTGGATTTCGCAAACTCTCCTGCGTCGTACATAAGATAGATATTCTATATTGCACATTGAAAGCTTTGAAAAAGTTTGTACGTCCCAAAGGGGAGCATCTGGTAGATAGCTTGCATTCTTCGCTTATACCTTAAAAAAGGTTTATGGAGGTTTTGTAAGTTGTAACATATTAATACAATCACGTCGATCACGTATGATGGACCCAACAAGTTGCCCCGAGCGGTATTTCCGAGGGATTTAATGCAAACGATATTGGGGAAACTGCCTCAACATTGATCTATGCTATATGTTCACATAATAATGTGGTCATCAATTGTTTCAAAACGAGCGCAAGGCGCAAAACTTAAACAAACAAATGATTGCATCCGCCAAGCAAGTAATTTAATCAATGTTTCGAAGAATGGCACGATTTGCGTCATGAGAGGTATTAAATAAATTCTAATTGAACTGTTTCCCGTTATGAATTCTGTCATTAGCAGAGATTCTCACCCTATCACAATTACCTCTCTGCGGCAATCAGAACCAGAGTTATTATTCGTTCAGCTATGCTATCGTTGATGACGTTGTTTTGTGACCAATTAAGCGATTTGCTTCTGCTCTAGTAACATTTATTATGCTGTCGCCTTCCTACGAGCGTCACAGCTGAATCGCTTGCAACTTATTTCAGCACTTCGCTATTTACCTATTTCAGAATACTGTAAATCAAATCGGAGAAAAAAGATCTACAATCAATTCTTGGTATCGTAACAGAGATAATCTTATTTGATTTAATTTATTCATTCGTTGCATAGATATGTATTGTTTAATGAATTAAGTCTAGATTATCTTATACAGTCAGTGTACTGCAATCGCGTTATTCGATTAATTTGCGTTATCTATATATGTTAAGCAAACGTTATCGCTTACGTACAAAATTGCAAGCTTTTAAGCTCGACTTGGTTTGAAATTGAACGGGGCGTATGGCAAACGGTGCATTAGTGTAAAAGTTGTGGGAGAAAGGAGAAAAAATCTTTCGTCTCGGCTTTTTAGGGTTTCTTTTTTTGTATTAGAGGTTGTCGGAGGAATATATCGATCGGGATCGTAGAACCAAAAATTTTGAATTTTCTTAAATCAATAATTAGATATGTCAGCTTTTGAATTCGTTCACCAGTTCTTACCATTTTTCCCGGAACAACAGAATAATATACTAGAAGATTTTCATATTTTCTCTTTTTACAATTCACGTATTGGCAAATTATATTTTTCGTTTATGCTGTATACGCTTGCGTCCAGTACAAAATAGTTTAAATAATTTTACATTTACTCTTCTTATACAATTTGAAACGTTAGGAAGTTACATAACTTGATTAAATCTCTTGCCCACGAGTAACTAGAGCACGTAAAGGTTACATCCGCGGGCTACATGCTCCATTCGGTACACGATGCACTTACTTGATACTTGGAGCATGTTATGGTGCGCTAGTGCGCAAAATGCAGGCGCTACTTAATCATTTTGTTACGTCAATAGTCCAGCAGGTCTACTCATGAATCCAGTTTCAATCCTAATAACGCTTGTTTAGCACTCTTGAACCAAATCGAGTTTGAAATTGAGATAGAGCACGCGTGTTGACTCGTGAAGAACAACAGAGACAGAAAGTCGATTTCACTTAGTTCCATAAAATTCCACCAATCTCCATTCCAAATTGTGCGTTGATATTGAATTCAAGAGTACCAAATGACCAAGGAATCTAGTACTCTCTGACGACAAATGACACTAAATCCTGATAGATTGGAGTACAGCGTCAAGGATAGCCAAGCCACACAGTGATTTTACAGAAAACGTCATAACGTCGTACGTCATGTTATCTCATGTTTTGTTGTTCGATGTTTTTACCATTGGTAAAAAAACAGAGTTCAGCTTGGTTACCATGAGCTCTTTAGAGCCATTCAGTTCAAAAACTTTTCAGTACAAAAAGGCACAGTCGCAGGTCTATAGACTTCTGCGATTAAAGTTATTCAATGATGGGGGATGTCAACGACGAAACGATATTTTGTATTGAATAGTTTTTGAACTGAATCGCTATAAGAGCTCATGGTAACCCGCGTGGTCATCGCCACACACAGCCACAGGCAGGGTGCCGAAAAGGCTGATAACGCTATCTCATGGCAATTCTGATTTTCTGACCGAGGTAATATTATTAGAAACATCAAATATACCGCTTAAGTAGGCCGCGCATCTTACATACACCGTATGCTTAGCAGCAGTAGCTAAACAACTGAATTCGTGAAAATTTTCGTAATTTCTCTTTTATAGTAAGTTGGTGTAACAGTATTATAATATAATAGTCGGCTATGAAATTTCTCAAATGGTACGTGAGTAATAACGTAAGCGGTTTATTAGTCGATCCGTATCGATGTTGCCACCTCGTTCACTAGCGCCAGACTGGTTACATTGCGCCCGTCCGACTCCCTTGGTCACAAGTTACGAACAGAAACTAGTTCGGAAACTTGTTTACAATCTTATTAATTATAGGCAGTCTTTGAAGTCTTTGTGTTCGTCAGGCTCTCTTGGCAAATATAAGGCGATTCTTTGTAAAAGAGAAACCTAATTATTTTCTGGAACACCATTGCCACCTGAAGTTACATGGAGTGCTTCTTATCTCAACCCATTCTTATTAAATTTATATTCTTATCTCAACCCAATCCTAAAATATGTGTCACAGTGAATATGCAGTGGTATTAAAACTATAATAGTCTTTATCATTATAAAATGATGAATGATAGAAATGGGATGGTGATGTTTGTAGAGAAAAGTGGCTGAAACTCAAAAAGGGACGATTTTGAAAATAAAAAAATAATTTACCTACGGATCGGCACCCTCACGAGTGCGAATCTCGCACTTGTCTCCGTTATATTGAGTGTTCAACGCATTGATGTATTATATATATATTACCGTAGTTTATCGCAATTTCAACGTAATGTAATTGGCGACGCTATGCGCCATAAGCAAAACATACTTGGAACTGCAAGTCTTGTCTCGGGCCAAACTGATAAATCGAACGTTGCCGAGATTATGACGTAATATTATGCAGTATCTATAGCAATTTGAGCTTTTCTTAATTACGATCTAAAAGTTTTTTTTTTAATTTTATGCTTTATATGTTTTTAAAAATAACGTTGATCAAACTAATAAAATAAATAAATAAATTACTTTTTTGAACCCACAAACAGAACGTTCGAAAGATGGTTTTAGTTAGCTAGCCATAGTATTTTTTTTTCTACTACTTGGCAAGCATACAAGCATATGGACCACCTGAAGCCCAAGCACGAAAATCTAACGTTACCATGACGCTAGCGAGACGATCGTATACGTCAAATATTAACCAATCAACTTACAAAGATTTTGAGTTACCTCGAGGTCATTGGACAATATTTGACATTTGCGATCGTCTCGCTAGCGTCTCGGTAACGTTAGTTGTTTGTGCTGACCCCACTGATGGAAAGTAGTTACAAGGTTTAAGTAGCCTATGGCCGCCTACAACACCAGAGGCATCACACGTGCGCTGCCGACCCTGAGACATTTAAAGATGAAAAGTCTCATGTGCCTGTAATTTCACCGGCACCCGTACCCTTCAAACCGGAACACAGCAATGCAAGCACTATTGCTTGGCGGCAGTAATAGGTACGGTGGAAGTACTTCCTTGGACAAACTCTTTCATAAGAAGTTCTACTTCTAACAAAATAATTATGAGACTCATCGCAAATGACCAAGTAGGTAGAACGACCAAGAGGTAGAAACCCATACGAATTAATATCTATTATTAGACCCGTGGTGCGTTCTTCTTTCTCAATAGTCAACTAGGAATATAACTTCTTGATTGTCACCACTACACTAGATTATGAACCATTAAATAAAGCCTTTAAAAAAAAAGTATTTATATTATGTAAAAAAAACTGCTGACCTAGCTGCTTCCTCGATACACTGTGTCTCATGTTTGAATTTAGACAATAAAAACTTGCATTACTCATTACTTTAGGATTGGGTTCAAACAAGAATAGAAATTTAAATAAAATGGGTTGAGTCGATATAAATAACTAAATGGGTTGAACGTCATGGGTTGAAACAAGAAGCACTTTGTAAAAGGTTAATAAATCGTGCAATGGAGTGTGAATCTTTGTATGGGAGAATCAGCGATTAGCGCCAAACTCGGTATAAATACTCTTAATAACCAATGGTGAAACACGTATTTTAGGGTTTCATATAACAAGTCAACACGTATTTTAGTTTTTTATTTCTATTTGGGTTTGATTTATCCAGAAAGCAACATCATTCTCTCGTTATAGAATATTTGTTTAGTGATATTACCTCTATTATCCAAGACTACAAAAAAGCCCACATAAACGTCCCTTGATGGCAAATGGCTTTGCATTTTGAATAATCAAAGGACGTCGGTAATTCATGACATCAAGAAAGTCGCGTATTTCTGATGGGCATAATGGTGGACTTTTGATAAGTTATGGTAAATAGCATTTTGGCTAGACTGGATGAAAGCACATGAAATACAGCAATTATGGAGTGGTTGTCAAGCAATCATCGAAGGTCAATCAGACAAATTTTGATTGATTAGGCTGGATAGGAAGGAGGCATGATATTTGGGAATTGATTAAGGGAATGCTCATTAAAATGTAGAGCCAAATAGAGATGAGAGAGGGTGCTCTCACTTCCCGGACACTATGTCAACAACAACCAAGATATGAGAGCAGTGTATCCAAGACCTTACAGTTATCAGCGCGACCGGAGCAGGGTACTGTCTGCAGCATTCTGCGAGTGCCAGGACCGAAGTGGACCCAATTCAGAGTTTAATTTTAGTCCGACAATTCAAAATTTAGTTTCACTTCTTAAAATCACGACTTGCCTAATAATTTTGAAAATTATTTGTAATACAGTTTTTCAAAATTCATTAGTCATTAACACATTTAAAAAAATAAAAGTCTAAATTATTGTACATCCCTCAGGGTAGAGTCTAGAATCTAAAATCCTTCCACAGGTTTTATGATTATTATGATTGCTAACTTATTACAAATTATAAAGTGCATATAATTGGATATGCAAATTGCATAGGCACAGCCCACTTATAACATTTTCCATCAGTCTCAGGTAACAAAGCTGAATAGAACAATGGTAGAGTGTTTATAGGTAGGTACACTAACTAGTAGGTAACTAACATACCTATTAAATGCCATACAAAGCTTTTTAGTTTTATTTGCATTGTAATGTATTTTGCTACATTTTAACAGGTACATGATAATTATTCAACTTACTAATGTATGTTATAAAATGATGAATACGAAAGGTTGCTTTCATCAGGTGGAAGTCGGTGGATGATGGCGGCTCAAGACCGTTTGTTGTGGCATTTCGATAGTGGACTTCTACAGGCTGATAATGATGAATATAATAGGGATTACACCAGGGGATGAGCAGCAGCATTCACCAGAGCACTCGACACCAATACTGCAATCACCAATCCGCCTGCCAAGTGGGGTGATTTTGGCAATTCCCCCCCTTTAAGTATATTTTATGGGGCAGGCCTTATCCAGCGGTGGATGTGTAATGCTGATGATGATAATAATGAACCTTTGGTATTGTTATACTGTGAAAGCTGAAATTGCCATAGTAAGGAGTTTGCTATTCATATAATTTCCAAGGTGTTTAACACTTATGAAGTAGGTGCACTTTGAAGCCAAGTTTTGAATAACATTTATGATGCAACATGTTTTGTTTTATAAGTAGAGTAGATTTTAATGACAATACCGAGCTTCTGTGGAAGTTTTTTGGTTAGTAAACAGTTAAAATAGGTAGATATCTAGGTACAATAATGTGCAACTTACCATTTGGTCTGCTTCCTAGGTTTGCGGCCAATCATCTTCTTTGTTTTCATTTTTCTTCATCACTTAGAGTCCCTAACTCACTTACAATAATTTAATACAACACTCCACTAAATACCTAGGTACTTATAAAATAAGTTACAAGAATCAGAAAATATAACCATGTAATTACAAAAGAGATCGTTCACAAAATATCTGAACTCTAACCTTGCTCTATCTTCAAAAACCCTGTCTTGACAAAACTGCATTCGAAATTCAAAACTTCTACTGGCTCGTGAACAAATGAAGATCGACAAAGTACCACGATACAGTACAGCGTTTTTAAATAAAAACAAACGAAGATATGGCAAAGCAACGATGAGAAAATTAACTATTTCAAACTGATTATTATCAAAGAAACGGTTTACGTACATTTCGTAAAATTCACATTTCACTTTACATGCTCATCTATTACACTACAGTCGATTGATGTGCATGTCTTGTTAGAATTCTGAATTGACAGGTTTATTTAACAAAATATATCTCCCACTGCATTTTGTACAATTCTACGCCATATTTGCGTTGCGATTGCGTGCGAAGTTTGCGAACCTGAACCAAGACAAGACAGACAGAACAACCAGACAGATATCAAAGTACGGTGCTGCCAGAAAAAAAAGCAAATAACGCCATAGATGACTTACTGCCTGCCAACACCCGTAGGCCTAGTGTGAGCATCGCGTTTACGAGACAACCGCGTAAACGCGCGTTGGTTGAGTAACCGGCAAAATTAAAGTATACGTAAAAACTGCTCGCACACTCGCAATTTTACGTATATTTTAATTTTGCCGGTTACTCAACCAACGCGCGTTTACGCGGTTGTCACGTAAACGCGATGCTCACACTAGGTCTACAGTACGTAACCGTAACCCAACCATATGCATGAACACCACATGTCATGTAATTTTATGAAGTAAGTACCTACAAACGTTTGTTTTATCATGTTTTTTTGTTATAAATATTTATTTTATGTCATCATTAGGTCGCTGCTGTGTCGAGTGTGTGCTATAGAGCTGCCTGACGTGACGCCAAATGCTAGCTGTCGTCAGGCACGGTTCCTTTATTTTTGCTCCAAGCTATATTCTGAGATTCTGAGGGTCAGTCTCAGACTCAGAATAAATTCTGAGGTGTCTCAGACAGAGCAAAGCTGTCAGTCACTCCCGTCCGTAGAGGGAGGATTTTTTTACACACTGCGGCAACAAGCAAGCGAAGCAAACATTCCTTTGAAAAAAAAACTGATACGTAGTATTTGTTTTCTATAGGTACACACACACTGACAGACGATAGTCACACAATACAATACACATACACATACACACTTTACTTTAGGCACTGCACAGTACGTCAGGACGAAAAAAAACTGCTTAGAAAAGCTAAGATAACAAATGTTTCTTTTTCTTCGACTTTTTAAACATTTTTACAGAACCAGTGTTCATCTGTATTTTTTATTACGATTTCAAAGATAGTATGGGTAAGTTTCACAAAAAAATATTGTAATCACTGTGTAGAAAACTACTTGTTGAAGTGTTTACAAATAATGTTTGGACATATAATTTCAGAAAATCTAAGCGATGACCGTGAAGATTTGAATGATTTTCTCGAAGAAGCCGAGCTACAACAGTATTATGAATTCTTTAGGTAAATTGTAATGTTATTTCCATAGCACATGTAGTTTTGTAAGTAATCAATGTTTGTAGCAAGCACTTTCGTTTAGACCGCGTCCTTTCACCTTATTTTGTGACTGCCAAGTATTATGCATGCATCCTGTGTATCTCTTAGCTTGGAGCAGCTATGCGAACTAGATTTTTATGTGTGGATAAATTTTTACTTAGTGGCTTTGGCAAATTTTTGTTTTAGCATAGTTTTCAATAGAGGTCTCACCAAACGTCATGGCCCAACTGACCAAACATTTCTGATCTGAAATTCATCATCCCTCAAATTTGCTTCACCTGCCCTCTACCACTGACTTGCCATCATGTTGGTAGTTGACTGGTGTCAACAAAACCTACTTTTTAGAGCTTTTGTTAATGGTGCACTACATGCAGAAATATGAAAACATACTGGTTGTCTGAGCAATCTTCATTATCATTCTATAGTGACCTATAGAAGGCCACTGCTGAACTTAAGCCTTTCCCATAAAATGCCACAATGAACAGTCTCGGACTGCCTTCATCTTAGGACCACTTTCAACGAAAATTGGTTTGAATAAGACTATCTTGTGTAGTTTTTGAGATATTGGCCACGGAACCCTAAAAAGGGATTAAGTTGAGAATGTGGTTTTATTGTTAATTAATTGTGTAATTGCAAGTTTGTGTTCCACAAATTATTTATTTCTTTGCAGCGCTCTATTTTATATTTATATGAAAATTGCATACACCTTTTGTCACAAATACTGGACCACCCCAAAGTTTGAATGAGGAAAAAGAAGTTAATTTACATAGTTGCATGCACCTTTGAGTGTTATCTTACCATGCTAGCGAATTGCGAACAGGTTTCCAGTGAGAACAGAGACAAAGTCTAAATTATAACAAGCAATTTACACGGATGTTTGTGTAGTGCTACACGGATTTTCATATGGAAATGAGGTTCCCAGATTGTACGCTAGGGACTCTCCTCGGTTTCGCCATACAATATCTGTGTTACACTACACCATACGTCCGTGTCAATTGCTTGCAAAAAACTTAGACTCGGCCTCCAGGACACTTGAGTCCGAATTTTGTAGCACCTATCAACTAATCTGTGCGCGATAGAAATGGCACAGATTAATGGTTAGTTACTACGTAATACCACTATCTTTATTCTGTGGTAATACACGGATGATCGTCGTAATCGTCATCGCTATGATGGTTGCTCTAAAACCCAAACTATTGTCTTGTGTGCATGTGCTTGCAGCGAGCTAGCAGCCGGCGGTGCCCCGTCGCGACACAGTGACGCGGAAGCTGCGTTCTCTCAATACGACAACGCGGCAGCCGTAAACTTTACTTTTATAATACAAAAGCATTAGAAAAGTTACCGTTTGACAGCAATGATCGCACAATTTACACTTGTTTCAAAAGGGCTGGAAGTACGTGTAACTCGATTCGATAAATTTGACGATAAAATTCGACAAAACAGGACTATGTAGAGGTAATAGTCCCGTTTTGTCGAATTTGAAGGTAAAATTTATCGAATCAAGTCGTACGTACTTGCAGCCCTGACGCGATATAGAGAATATACCTGCGGCTCACTGGAAGCACACTCCATATGGCTAGTGTTGTAACTTCCTTTGTGTGCATGCAGCTGTGTTTATTATTTTGCATTTGCTTTTACATAGGTACATATTGCATTTGATATTTTACCTTGTGCTGTAAGTAATTTTCAACCGACTTCAAAAAAAGGTTCTCATTGACTGTATGTTTGTTACGCGATTACTCCTCCAAGTATGAATTGATTTTGATGATTCTTTTTTGTTTGGTAGGTACTTCAGAGGTGTTCCCATATCATTTTTATCGAAATTGATTCTGCGCCTTTTGAAAGAAGTCGGTATTTGTTTTTTTTTTTCTAAAAAATAACTTTTATTTGTTAGGGTGTCTGTACCTAAACGGTAAAAAACCCTAACTTAATTGTCTGTCCGCCTGTCTGTTCGCTCCGCCGTGTATGTTTCTCTTACAGCTTGAAATTTGGCACAGTTTTGAACCCCAAAATCTATCCAGGTAAAACAAATTGTAAAAAAATAAAATTAAGTGCGATAGTTTTTGACTTAAATAAAAAGTTTATTTTTTCTCCGGGCATGTTTCTTAGAGTCACAATAAAGAACAGTGCATTTTGACTGTCTTACAAAAACCGACTGTGCGTTAGCCTAACTCCTAACTCTTACTTGGCCTAATTAATTTTGTATAGTATTATGTGCTTACAAGACTTTGAAACAAGCCATTGATGTTATTGAGAATTTACCTGTTGCTGATGAATATTGTTTGTTACAGAGAAATATTAAAGGTTACAAAAGTATCACAACTGAAGTTTGTTGCAACCGAAGACCTTGTACATATTGGACTATCGAAACCAGAGCAGAGACGTTACAAAAAGATCTACTCCAAATTCTTTCCAAACCCGTACATATCTAAAATTAGGAAACTTCTCAGTGCAAACAAGAAAAATGAGCTGGTTAGTGTTAATTTTGTAAATATAACTATTATACTCGACGAATTTTACAGCGATACTTGTAGCGTTTGTGTTGTACTATCGAAAAAGGGGCCGCGATAATTTTAGCGCGGTTTAAACTTAGATAATGATGCTCAAAAGCGCTACTATTGTTGCTGTAGTCCATTTCTCTATAGTCTCCTTTTTAATCTTAGACATTTTTTGTAAACAAAGATATGCCACTGTGTGTATAAGTGTCATGTATGTGTACACATATGACACACATACATGACACTTATACACACAGTGGCATATCTTGACATTTATTTGTTTACAAAAAATGTCTAAGATTTAAAATCAAGGTATAGTGGCACAATAGTGAGTGCGACAGCATTGCTGTCAAAAAAAGCCGTGCTTTAAGGCCTAACTCGTAACTGTTTTCAATTGCACAACCTCTGTGGCGCGGCTGGCGAGTAACTGGCTGAGATGCAAGAGGTTGCGGGTTCCATTCCCGCTACGGAACAAATGTTTGTATGACCTGCAAATATTTGTTCCAGGTCTGGGTGTTGTGGTACCTTGGTACTCGTAGTTCCTGATACCCACGATACAGGGAATCCTAGTGCGGGATCATGACTATGTATAATATGTAAATGACTGTTGGGTGTTATGATTTATGTCGAAAATGCATTTCAGTATCCACACGGCCACAGCACTTTTCCATCAGACATCCAGCCATTTTCAGAAAACAATGTTAAAGTTCCTACAAAGCACATTATATCCATTGAGGATATTGCAATCAATAAAGAACTTGGAATGGGCCAGTTTGGTGTTGTGCAACAGGGAACGTGGACTGCAGGGAATCAAAGAGTAAGCCCAAAGCTAAAACACATTAAGCAATAGGGCACTTACGCTTATGCCCTATTGCACGCGAACGAAGTTGGCTATTATTTCTTCAAAGTTTATGAAGCTTTGTAAACATGATCAGTACACTAATATCTAAACCCGTGGTGCGTTAGTTTCTTAATTCTTATGGTTTACCATATGAAGTTATAAGTTTTCCCTACTCGAGTTTCATAAAATTTAGATCGCGCTAAAGCTTGCAAAATGATCCGTTGTTTCGTTCCCCTTTGCTATTTGCTACTTTAATTGTATTATTTCTTCAAAGTTTATGAATCTTTGTAAACATGATCAGTACACTAATATCTAGACCCGTGGTGCGTTAGTTTCTTAATTCTTATGGTTTACCATATGAAGTTATAAGTTTTCCCTACTCGAGTTTCATAAAATTTAGATCGCGCTAAAGCTTGCAAAATGATCCATTGTTTCGTTCCCCTTTGCTATTTGCTACTTTAATTGTATTATTTCTTCAAAGTTTATGAATCTTTGTAAACATGATCAGTACACTAATATCTAGACCCGTGGGGCGTTAGTTTCTTATAAAACTAGTGGTTCGCCCCGAACTGAGACCTCGCGATGACATCTTTATCAGCCCGACTTTCCATATTTTCAATTTTTTTTTAAATGTTTACCTCAAGGTAATTTCCTACACATCATCGAATAGGACTAAGCAACGGGGCGTACATACTACATACCTAGTCCTACACGTATGTACTACATACGTTAGTATATCAAGTACCTGACAAATTAATTGAAAACGTCCTTTTGACGAAAACTATAGAACTCTTAACGTCATTCAAATTCCTAGAAATGGGAGGTCAACAATGGATGTTATATTGTTTATTGGAGTCTAAGTTTCTAAATTCTTCCATTTCAGACTTTTCCCTGTATTTGTGTCACAAAAGCTACAAGCATTGTGGGATTGCTGAAAGTACCCTAGAATTTTTGATTTTTACTTTTTTTATTTTCCCTAATATCTCAGAAGCTTCTTAGTTTAAATACTTATTAAAACAGTTTTGAACCCAGTTTTGAACAGTTTGAAAACCTATTGGTCGGGGGGTTGATGAGATATTGGGGTCCAAGAGGGGGTAAAAAAAATAAAAGTGAGACAGTCAGATCAAGTGGGGTGTCTAATGAAAAAACTTTGGTTGGTCATTTCAAAACTGTTTTTAATAAGTATCTTCTGAAATATTAGGGAAAATAAAAAAGTAAAAATCAAAAATTCTAGGGTACTTTCAGCAATCCCACAATGCTAGTAGCTTTTGTGACACAAATACAGGGAAAAGTCTGAAATTGAAGAATTTAAAAGGTTATGAGCTATATTTCGCTCATAACCTTACCTACAAATTATACCAGTACTATCTACCTCCATACTAAATTTCATGAAGATCGGATTAACGGTTAGGAAGTTTTCATCGGACAAACATACATACAAACATACATACAAACGCCGATTCTTCCAAGTTGACTAGAAGAACTCGCTTCGCTCGTTCAATTATATGGTTTACCAAATGAAGTTATAAATTTCCCCTACTCGAGTTTCATAAAATTTAGATCGCGCTAAAGCTTGCAAAATGACCCATTGTTTCGTTCCCCTTTGCTATTTGCTACATTAATTGTACGGCAGCTTACCACAAATCTAAATCTTTCACAGCTGCAAGTAGCGATCAAATGCCTCGGGCACGAGCGAATGACGTCAAACTCAACGGAGTTCCTCAAGGAGGCGGCTGTGATGCACAGTATCGAGCACCCAAACATCGTCCGGTTGTATGGAGTCGTGCTGCACATGGACTCGCTGATGCTGGTATGTGATAACCATCCACAGCCGAGAGGAGCGATCGAATGAAAACGAGCGCATGACGTCATACGCCACGAAGTTCATTTACTCTTGACATGCTGGAGTGAACGAGCCATAATGCATCACACATGTCCAATGCAGATTGGTACTCACCCATAGCAATAGGTGTATTCCTTCAGTCGGCTTAAACGACATCCACGGGAGGATACGGAAGGGAAGATCACAAATTAATGATCGCAGTATTAGTGTTGGTTACTCAGGTGGATGGCAGTTTCGAATTGAAAAATCCATTGATGCACGACTGAGATTCGAACCCACGACTTTAGGATCGAAAGTCGCACTAAACTAAAACAATAAGCACTAAGCACTAAGATTCGAGCTCAAGTACCCATGGTTCTAGAAATTTTTGTTCATATATATAATGATTATATTTAGTCAAATTAGGTACATTGTAACTCGGTAGCATGACCTACATGCGCGACGCTTGAACTTTAAGTCTTGTCTGATGTCGTGATCAAACGGGACTGTTTCGTGTGATTAGACAGGACATGGTTGGTTTCTTGTGATCTGAAAGAACTTACTCGAGCCATCGTGGAGTTTTCCCAGTACTCCGTGGCTGTCTTAAGAATGATGTGGAGCAGCTTTCACTGTCAACACGGAAAGTTTTAGTGCAGAACATCCCTCTAAACAAGTACTTACGTACCACGCAATAGAGCCGCGGACAAATGCAAGTGGTTTTGTAAAACGTATATTTTTCTTGTTTTAGGTGACAGAATTGGCCCCTCTCCGTTCCCTCTTGGAATGCCTCCGGGAGGTTTCCCTCCGGCCAAACTTCCCCGTTCCCAACCTGTGTGAATTCGCTAAACAAATATGTGACGGGATGACTTATTTAGAAAACAAAAGACTGATTCATAGGTAAAACCATTTTATAATTGTAACCTCGTATTCACAAACAACGCAACAAAAACTTGAGACTTGAGAAAGTTGAGATACAAATCAGTCAGTGTCAATTTATTTGGCAAATATCCTGTAAATAGCGTTACAGGATTTCACGCCTCCGTGTCAGTTGTACTACTAAGAAGTACAACTGGTAGTACAAATGACACACCTTTGTATCTCTAGTACAACTACAAAAAATACAAGTACATTCACTCGACTCACTAACTGCTGATTCTATATTTGATTCTTGGATGCTTTGATAATCATATAATGTACAAACAAATATTGCTCGTGTAATGCTAAAGGATATTGTTTATAACCCATGTCTTTTTGTAATTTTCAGGGACTTAGCGGCTAGAAATATTTTAGTTTTTAGTAAGGATAGAGTAAAGATATCAGACTTTGGACTCTCCCGAGCGTTGGGAGTCGGCAAAGACTATTACCAAACTAATTACAATGTGAATCTCAAACTGCCTGTGGCCTGGTGAGACTTTTTACTATTACTATTGCTGCATTTTTCTGATTCACATAAGGAGAGACCAAGAGTCGCCACTGTTTCATAGGCACGGTATTTTTTGGTCAGTTCGATAGCGCCCGCGTTATAAGAGGCTAAATTATCTAATTTAAAAACTATTAAATTACAATATAATCTCGTGTCAGTTACATCTGCGAATTGTGATTCATTAAAATTCGACAAAACGGGACTATTACCTTGTACTAATATTTATTCTGTGCTATATTACCTCTACATAGTCCCGTTTGTTGAATTTGAATGTCATTTATCGAACCTGTATTTCCCAACGGTTGTCAGTTCAGAGTTCAGATTAATTTACAGGTGCGCTCCAGAGTGCATCCTCTACTTACGTTTCACGTCATCGAGCGACGTGTGGGCATTCGGCGTGTGTCTGTGGGAGATGTACACGTATGGCTTCCAACCATGGGCCGCTTTTTCTGGCCAGCAGATTTTGGAAGCCATTGACGCACCTAACTATCAGGTTTGTCTAATTAGCTGTATCAAGAGAAAGAGAGAGATCTAGACTCTATCTATGTTTATAATTACACCAGGGGATGGGCAGCAATATCCAGCTAAGTACTTATCACCAACTGCGATCGCCAATCCGCAATCCAAGCGTGGTGATTATGGCAAGTCCCCCCGTTGTATTCAATGGGGGAGGCTTCGTCCAGCAATGGACGTAAACGGGCTGGTGGTGATATCTATGTGAAGTGCTATGCCCAGCCTAAGAATATACTTTTCCGTCTCCTGTCTCCATTAAGACAAAACTGCCTATCTTCAATATATAAAGCACTTGCCTTCCATGTGGCATAGGCGTGGGACTCGGTAGATTGTAGATTAACCTCTCGCCCGAAAAATTATTACAATTTTATTTCAATTCTTTGATGGGGAATTCGCCAGACTGCTGTCCCTAACTTGCAACATACCCAAAAGATGTAAACGGACAATTGCATACGAAATATTTAGGCGTAGCTAGCGAGGGCGCTTATAGTTTGAGGTTGCAATTGATCTTTTACACCAGGGGCCCAATCACGCGATTTTCAAACGGTTCACCATGTCAATGAAACGGTTTTGGTCACTGGTTAGGTATGGTTAGCTGGTGTAGTAAATGGTATCGCGCTATTTTTCTGAATGACATACGTGCAAATTGTGGAATGAGCTCCCTTCTGAGGATTTCCAGCTAAAATACAGCTTCAAAAAAAATGTGAATAGGGTCCTCCAAGGCAGGCAACGCATGGGCAATGCCTCGGGTGTTGCAGATGTCAATAGGCGACGGTAACCGCTTACCATCAGGTGGGCCGTATGCCGGTTTGTCGAGCATTAACATAAAAAAAAACGATTGAATGGTTGGTGAAAGTTTGGTGTGTCTGACTGAGGGATTCTTCCTTCTATTCAAGGTAAAAATTTCAGACCTATCATTCCTATTATATTGGTCTGAATTTTTTTAATTGTAAATAACTTCGCCGTTGTTTAAGACATCGAAATAAATATTTAGCCACCATCCTTTTATTTCTATTATCTAACCAAATATGTAATTGTTTCAAAGGAAACTACCTTATTATTTACTAAAGTTCTGAAAGTTTCAGACCCATTGAAGGATCCATCAGTAAGACACACACAAAGTTCGATCGATTGCTACACCAACGTACTTCCAGAAAAGAGCTCAACTGTTTATGTTCAAATAATTAGCCCGATACGAAATGTGCATAACGTCATGGTTTTGGTTGTGGGTAGCGCCGTAGCTAAAGGCTGGCCACGGGGGAAAAACAAAAAAAAAACAGGGGCCGCACTCGTAGACCCGCCACCTGCGTGATAGTAACTTCTGTTGCAATGTTGGCTCACTCACTGTCTGACTATCAACGCAAAGCCTAAACTGCAAACCATTGAGTCTTAAAGTTTGGAGGGTTTATTAAAATAAATAAAAAATGCGATGTGTTGAACTTTGTATGGAAAAAACTCCAAGCGATCGAAGTCGCGGGCGTTTCACTAGTAAAATACGGTACATAATTACTTTTCAGAGATTAGAACGTCCGGAGTGCTGTCCGGAAGCGTACTACACAGCGATGCTCGAGTGCTGGTCACACGATCCAAATGCTCGGCCGAAATTCAAAGACCTAGGGACGAAGTTACGCGAAATAAGGACAGAAGAGGTGAGCTTTATAGAGTTTATTATGTGGATAAATGTTTTAAAACAGTTCAGCATGACCTTATGCCGAACGTTGTTGATCGGGTATTCGATTTAGCAACCTCTCTAGGATAACGAGGCCGAATTCAAATAAAAAAAAACTGCCATGCGTCCCATGACAGCAAGTCACGCCAGCCAGCATAGGTGCCGGCGATGTACTTGTACTTGTAGCGCAGACTCTTTTCCGCAACTAGGCCGCCAGTGGGCCCTTTTTGCGTGGCGAGTGGAGGCTGCTAATCCAGCCACCCGATGTCCTCCAGGAAGGCCAGCAGCTCACTAATGCCGGCGCAGGCCTGCCCGGGAGTCCTCGGCGACCCGAGGAAAGCTGTTCTCTGAGACGCCACACTGCTGCACTCCAGGAGCACATGCGCCGGCGTCTCGTCTGCTACTAGACAGCCTCTACATAAGGGGCTGTCAGTAATACCTAGTGTAAATAAATGTTTGTTAAGCATGCAGTGACCGGTGACAATCCCGACAACAAGCCGAATCTTGTCCCGTCTCAGATTGAGGAGCCTTCGGGAGTATTTCGGGTTTAATACCGGAAACGCCTCCTTCGACTGCCTGCAATCTGGTATACTTGCCCAAAGTTCTTGATGTCGATTAACAGTACGATTACGGATCCATGAGCGTATTTGACTAAAAGGCAGGGGTACTAGGGGATCTGGTCCTGCTGGCAGCATTTCCGAACCTCTCCTGGCCAACGCGTCAGCCCCATCGTTACCTCTGGAGCCGCTATGCCCCTTGATCCATTGTAAGGTGCCGGCGATGTACAAATGCGTATTTGCGACTGACAAAGTTTTGCGCGATCTCTTACAACTTAACATAACTAACACCCAACAAGCCACGTACATAGTGCTGATCCCACACTAGGATTCCCTGTGCCTTGGGTATCAGGACCTACGAGTGCACCATGGTACCACAACACCCAGACCCGGAACATATATTTGCAGATAATGCAAACATTTGTCCAGCAGCAAGAATCGAACCCGCAACCTCTTGCATCTCAGCTGGCTACTCGCCCGCTAGGTCGTCAGTCTACCTAACTTCCATACCTAATCCTATAAAATGATTGTTTTACAGGTGCAAGCAATAACCAACTTCCCTAAACCGGAAGATGGCAGACGGACCAATATGCTTGAGTATAAATCAGGACAAATCATCACAGTGCTGGGAAAGGAGTAAGTACCTATTATATTTTCACTTTATCAGTTAATTAGGCCCTTAAGGCACTGGTCCCACCGCCGGCGACGAGCGATAAACGAGTAGAACTAGAAACTAGTAGGCGAGCGGCGAGTAGCGAGTGTGTAGTTTCGATAGTTTTGTAGACCGCGTAGTAGATAGAGTACCGCTGAGCGAGTTTTATCGTTGATAGCTTTTATCGCTGCTATCAACCAGTGAAGAGAAAGTCCTCGCCTGCAGTGTGAACAGCCAGCGATGAACTATAAATGTAATCTCTCTTTTATTTACACGGGAGCGATTATCTTTTGTTCGGCACTGGTCCCACCGCCGGCGAGTAAGCGATGAGCTATCGGCGATTTCGTCGCCCAAGAAACGAACAAAAGATAATCGCTCCCGTGTAAATAAAAGAGAGAGATTATATTTTATAGTTCATCGCTGGGCTACTCGTTCTACGTACAAATTCTACTCGTTTATCGCTCGTCGCCGGCGGTGGGACAACTGCCTAACGCACAAACTTGATGCCAAAGTATCAAGTAACTGCGTGTGCATGAGTTATACTCTCCCTAGTATACTATTGTGAAGACCTCAGTGGCGCAGTGGGCGAGTAGGCGGCTAAGACGCAAGAGGTGCGTGTTCAATTCCCGGACAAATGTTTGTATGATCTGTAATCAGGTTTTAACCATAATCGAGAGTCTTCATCGGGGTGAGTGCGATCCGCGGCTACACTCTCTCCGCGTCCCTTCTCGCATTTCCTGTGCATTTTGATAACCTCCTTTTTTAATGTTGGTTAGTGGTTAACCTATCTTGTTTCAATTCCAGAAACATGACGAAGACTGCTATGTGGTATGGGGTGGTGCCCGGTGGCGCATGCGGCTTGTTCGACCCTACTCACACGAAGCCCTATGCCAAACCTGACGTATGTTTTAGTCCTATTTAGCTTGGCAGATTTAAAATACTCAGTTTTCAAATAAATTCTCTAATCTTGTCGCTACTACGTAAATTAATTAATAATCGATAAACAATTTGTTTCGTGGATCGCTGCTAATATTCGTTGTCGTATCATCAGGAAGGCAATTCTCGTAATTAATTGATGTACAATTCACAATATAATCTCATATCAGTCAACTTTCGATTAATCGTCAACATTTCTGTCGCTCAGGAAAGCGTTCGTTAGAGCGAGAAAGATAACGCATGAATGCGAAGATTAAGTAATAGTTACTACGTGCACGCAGTGACAGGTGACATTTGACTGAGATGAGTGATTGTGGTCTTTACGGCCGTTTCGAATCATGCTTCAGCCTCTAAAATCGGTGGCGCTACACGCAGGATAAACTGTCAAAAGAAAGTTTGACTTTGTGTCAATGTGACTTTGACAAAGAACAAAAGTAAACAATCTAAGATTTTTTCGCATAGTCTATGTTGTCAGCGCCATCTATAAAGCAAGTTGAAACTACCATTTAAATCGAAAATGAAAAGGTTTTAATGTTCATTAATTACGAGAATCGTGGCTCTGATGTTGGTCAGTCTGATGTGTGCTTTTCGTGTTAAATGTCAATTATTTTTCATGTTGCTGTCTGGTCAATATGTCATTATTGACAGTTACGGATTTAAATGTCAAAAATACGAAGTCCGCTTGAAAAGTATGTTCCTTAACGCCACTATACATTGCTTATGGTGGCACTTCACTTGGCGTATTTGCGTAAATGTTTGCATTATTTTGCCAAGGCAAACAACATCGTGTCCTGATGGAGTCATGGTTGATTTTGCCTTGGATAAATAACGCAAACATTTGCGAATATACACCTAGTGAAGTTGCACCTTTACATTTAAAGGATAGTTCTGAATGGATAGTAAAGTTTGGATTAACCTAACTAAACTATTGTAAGGGTTTGATGGTAGGTGCCGGTAAATCTACAAACACACGAGTCTTTTAATTTTTTGTCTCATGGTGGCGGCCGCTATGCAAAACCTCCTAGGCCACACCCAGCTTGGATGTGCCCTACGTGGCATAGCACTGTGCCTACTACCCTGAGACAAATAAGATAATTTCACCGGCACCCCTACCCTACAAACCCGGACATAGCAATGCGAGCATTACTTCTTGGCGACAGAAATATTCACTACTCTAATCGCTGATAACATCAGATGGGCCATCATTTAGTTCCCACAATATGGTACCCAAAAAAGTACATAAATCTGCTTCTCCGGGGCTTAGACAGAGATCTAGCGCATCCACTTGCCAACTACGATGCTGACACCTCATTTGCTTCGTTCATTTACATAAAAATATTTCACAATAAAGAGGGCCCCAAGCTTACAGTAATTTCTCTATAATTTCCATTCACTGGGAATCATCCTGCGTGTGACAGTCGGAAAACTATCTAAAAATCTGACATAGTGATTCTTTACGCGTCGGCTTGTTTAAAGAAAGTTCTATTGTCTAAAAACCTTTTGTTCCGATTCTTATTAGTTGACCTTAATCAGATTTTATAATTTTTTTGTTAATTTAGTTGTGTGAGCATTTTTACTGAATTTTGATGCCTTGGTGCCTTTTTTTGCTTTGAATTTGTGTTCTTCCCCTGAATTAATTGAAATTACTAATTAACCATCTCTTTCTCTCTATATGTTAATTCACGGGTTTCATCCATTAATCTGGCTTTATGTTGTGGAAGTTTAAAAGGTCACAATATACACTATATAACTGTTAAACGAGAGTAGAACTGCCAAGACGCCGCGTCTCGGCTCGCCTTCTCTACTACTAACGAAAAACGTGAAAACGAGAACAGCGGTATGCTCGTGCGTAACAGCGCTGTTAAGGCTGCGTTTCAACCAGAGATTAGCGAGGATGCGTAGCGAGAGATGTGTTTTTAACCGACTTCAAAAAAAGGAGGAGGTTCTCAATTCGACCCGTATGTTATTTTTTGTATGTATGTTACGCGATTACTCCGTCAATTATGCATTGATTTTGATTATACTTTTTTGTTTGATAGTTCATAATTCAGAGGTGGTCCCGTATTAATTTTATCGAAATTGATTCAGCACTTTTTGAACGTTTTGGTTTTTGTGGTTCCCATAGAAAATGTCTATTATTATACTGTGCCACTCTTGGTTCTGTCAGCGCTAGATGATACTGCTAGACGTCGATAGATGGCGTTATAGTAATACTTAAATACCTACCGGCTGCTAGCCGTGGATAGATAGCGTTTATTCAAATAATATGAATTACCTACATAATAGGCACAAGCTTGAAGTCGGTTTATGTTTTTTTCCAAAAACTAGCTTTATTTAAGAACCAATAGAATCACTTCATTTACCTAGCCTCGCTCAGCGAAGCTCTGGTGGAAACGGCTTAGCGAGCGAGGTTTTTATACGTACAAAACAAGCGAGGTGCGTGCGAGGAATGTGTTGCGAGAAATATGTTGCGAGGGATATGTTGGAGAGATGTGCGCGAGGGATGGACGCGAGAAAAAGAGAGAAACTACTAGCTGCCAGTCTGAAAAGAGCCCGCTACACATCCTCGCACCGCTCATCTACCTCGCATATCTCTTGTGGAAACACTCACATTGTTCCACAGCCTCGCTAAGCATCCTCGCAACGGTCATCTACCTCGCACATCTTTGGTGGATACACAGCCTAATGCTCGTCTATATTATAAGTGCTGTATTCTTCTGCATACCGTTACAAGGCGGTTGACAGACCTACTCTCATTTTGAAAGTATCTTTTTGAATAAAGCCTTAAACTACCAACATTATACGACATAAAGCTAGAATATCATTCGCTCCAGAAGGCTATTACTCACGTGTCGCTATCACCGCACCCGAGCCGTCATTCCGCGCGAAGTATCCGCTCCTCTCTACTACGGAGTGATGTAAAACGACACACATACACGGGCAAGCGGACTATACAACGCAGCATGATATCAAGCCCTCAGGGAGAGGTCAAGCACACAAGCCATGTTGGACTTGACGGGGCCTACTTCGGAGATATATCTTTCCTTGACCCGGCTGGATGTGTGAGTATCTATCTACAGTGACATCACTAGACACATACACGGGCCAGAGACCAGAGTATTAGATAATGTCAAGAACACAAGGTGCCAGGTTATTATGTACTGTA
The DNA here is from genome assembly GCA_951392215.1 of Epirrita christyi. Lineage (NCBI taxonomy): Eukaryota > Metazoa > Arthropoda > Insecta > Lepidoptera > Geometridae > Epirrita > Epirrita christyi. The sequence continues at coordinate 14,278,189 of OX595833.1, read as the reverse complement.
AGAACTTTTATTTATTTTATTTAATCGCACTTACATGACGTACAATGTGGTAAGGGAATTAGAAAATGCTATTGACGCTACGCCTATATACTTTTGATTCAAGATAGACTTTTATGGTGATGTTTTAAATTTGTCTTGTAACATTACCCACTGCACGGGCAGTATCGGGAAGCGATACAAGAAAATAAAACAAGTAAAATACACGAAATTACATTAATATTCATGTAAAAAAAAATGCTGTCGGCGAATGAAGCGAGCCGTGATAATTTTGTATTAAGAAGTGTGAACAGCTAATTCTTTGACTTAAACATAACTTTTATCGAATTATATTAATGTAATAATTTCAATTCCTCGCCTCTCCTTATTTCAATACGATAATAATGTAAAAAAAATAGGGGGGGGGGGTTTGTTGAACCGCCAAATCCCCCCCACCCCTAGTGGGCCTATGACCCACTGTAACCACATCTGTAATGTTCATAGAGATACCCGCGTAACGTCACAAAGAATTTAAATTAAACGTATGCGTAGCGATTCGGGCATATCTAATTCTCTAAACACAACTATAATGCAGCTTTTTATCATTGAACACCATCATACGGTGCTTGGTTATTGGTTTATTGGTTCGTGGGTACTAACAGACTATTCTTTAAGATATCACTCTCAGGTTTTTAGTCAGAAACAAGCTATAAAATAATACAAAATGGACGTAATGGGTATATTCCTTTTTGGTTCTTTTAATGGAACTAACTAAACCTTCATTGGCATCTCGCGTTTAAGGTAATTCGATCATAAGGGCTACTAACCTACCTAGTGACTAATAAACGGAACTAACTTTATAAAAATACTACCCATGAGTTAAATTCATTTAAATTCTTAAGGCCCAGGACTCAAAAAAATTACGGTCTGTTGATTCAGCGCACGCCAATTTGTAGAATAACTGCGGATATCATTTTTAAGTATAATAATTTTAAGGTTTTTTTTTCTAAAACCTCTCGAAAGGTAAACACGTGTACATAAAATTTCCTAGATAAAACTATTTTCCAAACTAGTTTTTTTCAAAATTTTGCTTGGCATCCCAAAACGGCGAATTAGCGAAATAGCGATTTCATATATTTATGTTTGATTTTTGCACATAAGTACATTTTGTATATTGTAATGTTCACTCGAAACGGATTTTATCTAATTAATACGTTTTAATAATAAAAACACATTTTGATTTGGTGCCTACGTCGTTTTCAAATAAAATCCAATTGAAATTTCCTCAACAGCGTACTGGGCTTTAAGGCAATCTCATCAGTAGCCTTTAGACTGATGGACGAAGCTTCCCCCATAAAATACAATGTGGGGAATTGCCATAACCACCACGTTTGGCAGGTGGATTAGCGATAGCAGTATCCATGTTGAGTACTCATGTGGATGCTCCTGCCCATTTTCTGGTGTAATCCCTTGGTCAGCTCTTACGACACCCATGGTAGGACATGGAAGGGTCTAGGCCGGACGCACCACAGATGAGGCAATCTTGCACAAATAATTTAAATTAGTTTAATTAAAATTAGTATCTGTGAGGCGGACTTAATGCTTTCATCACTCTGGTTCGATCACCATCGGTCATTAGGACCTCACAGGGACACCTTACCTCTAACTGAACTCTGACCTAACATATCTCGGGCAACGCACCAAGAAATAACCACACGAACAAAACACACACAAAGAAGACACGTAGTATAATCCCACCGTCACCGTAATCATCGTGTATGCGTCCCACGACACAGGGAATCCTAGTGTGAAATGAAATGAAAGTTGTAGGAATGGAACAGGGCGAAGCCCTACAAAACGCCACGCGACAACGGCACGTGCGGTCTTTTCCTTCATAAAAATGTCACTCTCCGCCTAGTGGCGCCATATTGCGGAAAACTCCATCGACCTTAGCGGGAATGGAGTTTTCCAGAGACAATCCGTGCATCGACAATATGCACAGGTTATAAAAATAATACTAGAGTACAGATAAAACTACTTACAGGCTAACATATTAGTTAAGGGTTGCCAGTGCTTCCTACAAAGTTTTATTTGCTTGAATACAGGTACATTGGTTCTTAACATAGCTGGGCATTAACTCGTTAATCCGTTAATCGTTAATTAACGAAGTTAACATTTTGATTAACGGATTAACTTTTAAGTTAACTTTTAAAAATGTTAACGGACACGTTAACTTCCGTTAATATGCAAAGTCCGTTAATCGTTAATCCAATGCCTAATAATTTCCTGCCAGGCGGCACGTGGCAGCGAGTGAAACAAAAACAAAACTAGATATATTTTGCTGGCGCGTGTGAGTGGGAAAGAAAACTGCGAATAGATTTGTTTCGTTTGATCATTTCATTACTTAGCGCCGCGGCTTAGAGTGACGAGTGTTTTGTTTGTTTGTTTCATGTTTGTTGTTATTATAAATTACTGTCAGTGATCATTTGCGTGTTGATAATTGATGCTGCATTCCTCGGGGAACAGATATTCATAAATCTATTCATTAAATACAATACTGCTATACCCTCAAGCGCTGCAGTTGAACGTCTTTTTTTCACGGGTAAAGACATTTTAACACCAAAACTAGCCTCGCTTTCAGACGAGAACTTCAACATGTTAATGTTCATGAAAGGGAATATGCACCTTATGCCCGACGATTAAATTACACATTTGAATTATACAAGTATTTTGTTTTGTTCCTAACCTGTTAACTTCCAGAACCTAAACCAATAGGTTTTATAAGTTCACTAAAGCAACGATATAAAGATGCAATTTTACACATATTAACGGATTAACGATTAACGTTAACTTGCGTTAATTCTTCCGAAATGTAGCGCTTTAACGTTTAACGAAGCTAACTTTTTTTGTAACGGATTAACGATTAACGAAGTTAACTATTTGATTAACGGTGCCCAGCTATGGTTCTTAATCTTTTATTTGGATCACTGTTCTCGACCAAACAGACAGACCCAGGACAGGGATCAGAACTTTTGGGTGTTATGTTTATAATGTGTAATATATTTCTAGCAGCCACCCCGACAAATTGTGACTCCGTACAAACCTTCCGAGGATTTGGAGCAAATGCCTCTGATCAACCCGAACTCTCCGTCGCACCTATCCGGCGCACGCTGTGCGCCTCCCTACCCCCTGCTCCCTCATAGTAGGGACGGCAAATACAATTGCGACGAAGTTGACTTGGCATGTGAGTACCAACGTCTTTCAAATTTAAGCAAATATATGTCGTGACAACCCTTATAAACAGCTGTTTCTTGAACTTTGAAGTCATTGATGTAGTAGTTAGTACTACCAACTTAGATAATCTGGATCTGCGAAACTATCTATTTATCGCAGTAAGATGAGCCCTAAGTCACCTCAGGGGAATAGTCACGATGAATTATTAAATCTCTCAAATCACGTCGACATAAATACTATTTCCTGAGACTATAAATAGTCTCTTGAAATGGCCATCTTCCTAGAAAAATAGAAACTGAATCGAAAGCACGGTGTTCGTGACTATATTGCTAGAGAAATGGTAATTTTTCCTAACGTGACTAACAGCCGGGTCCGCTGCGCTAATTTTTCTAACAAAATATGTTAGCAAATCATGTTATTAAGATAAGATAAGATAACATTTATTCACAAAAAATAATAACAATACAAACTTAAAGGAACTAAATAGTGCTTTCATGACAGTCAAACTCAATTCAAGTACCTACCGGATGAATGCTTAAAGACAAAATAAAATTCCTGGATCAAAACATAGGTAGGTACTTAAATTATAGTTTAACTATAATGAGCTTCCTAAATAAAGGTGGCAGTAACAGTAGTAAAACTTCACCTTCCGTGCTAGTTTATAAAACTGTGTTACGGCAAGGTAACGCTTCCCACCCCATAATTTGTTTTATTGTTTGTGTAACACCAAAACATGGCGCGGTGGACCCGGCTTTATTACGACACAAAAAGTCAAAGTCAAAAAGAACTTTATTCATTGAAATCACAAGGATCATTTTGAATCGTCTTATATAAAATTAAATTACTCCTGTTCCAACGCGACCAAGCCTAGAAGAATCAGGCAACAAACTCGGCTTGGCTTACATAAATGGTCCGTCTTACCACTAGGTGAGAAGCGCCTGTGTGGTGCCTCGGAGCAAGGAGTTGCTGATACATGGTAAATGAGAACTTAAAAACCTTAGGAAGGTAGTCAAAAGTAAATAAACATCAGCAAAAATATGCAAGACAGCACACGCTACGCTTGTTATACTTATAAATAATAATCTAATACAAACATGTAATACAGATATTGCAAATTTCCATTTTAGCAGTCGAGGGGCAGAGCGACATCAGGCCACGCGGCTTTATCATTAATATAGTCATCAAAAGTGTAATACGCTTTCTTAATTAGATTCATCTTTATGTAGGATTTAAATCTTCGAATAGGAAGTTTAAATGCACCTTCTGGAAGTTTATTATAGAACCGTACAGAATTCCCCATAAAAGACCCACTTACTTTCTTTAATCGAAATTTTGGTATATTTAGTTTGTGTTTATTTCTCGTGTTACACATGCATCGTTTGCAACGGTCTTTAGATAGCTTAACTAAATCCGAATGTAATGGCTATCATATAGAGTTTTTATCCAATGTCTTTCTCAAAAACCACATGTTCTCCATCAGATGGAGAATCGAGAACAAAGAGCTTGAAGAAATCATCTCACAAATCAAACTGCGAGCCAACTACGAGTAAAAGTATTCTAAACAAGGTGAATATCTGTTTTTATTTGATTGAATTACAGAACAAGCATATATTGCCCACCTGAGAGCCGATTCTATGTTTTTAGCACACAATTGACACGGACGTATGGTTTAGTGCAAGCATGTCAAACATGCGGCCCTTTGCAACGTTGACTGCGGCCCGATTCAATTTTAAGAACATGAACCCCTAATTGAAAGTCACTCGGTGACTATCGTTTGACAAGTCAAAATATGACCATCAATTGGTCAAAATTATCATAAAGAATTGTTTGTCAAACGTTAGTCACCGAGTGATTTTCAGTTAGGGAATAGGGAGGAAGTACTACTAGGCATATCTATGCAATGAGTTTGTTTTCCCTAGGGTTGGGTTTTGCGGCCGTCTGATTCTACGGTCTTTAGGCGTTTGGCCCACCAATGACTTTGAGTTTGATATGCATGGTGTAGTGTAACAAGGATTTTGTGTGGCGACACCGATGAGCGCCTCTAGCGTGCACTCTGTGTACCTCATTTTTCATACAAAAATCCGTGTTACACTACACAATACGTCCATGTCAATTGATTATTAAAACTTAGAATCAGCTCTCTGATGTGAAGCGGTAACCTCTGAGCTGAAAAGTCTCATGTGCCTGTAATTTCACCTATGCTAGACCTATGCTCTAATTTAATGTTTTAGGTACCACATAAAGAAAAACAGTACACTATTAAGATAATTTTTTTGTCCCTCCATCTGTCTAGCATAACCCTTTTTTAGGGTATAAAGTTAAAATTGAACCAAAAAAACCTAAGGTGGTGCTGCAACACCATAGAATGTGATTGTTGGGTAATGCATAAATAAATTGTATTCTTTCATCTTGCAAATGCTAGGTAGGACGGTTTACTATATACTATTCTGATACGCATGTATATGACGTATATATCTGATTGCACTACTGCTACCTAAAAGTTTCAATAGTTTAATAGCAGAATTTTTTACTTCAGATAGTTAGGCCAAAATAACGTTTTGAAATCCTAGGGGCTTCAGTCTTACTCGCACCTGGTCTTTATTTAATTTAAGACAGGGCATGATCCTAAAATCCAAACATCCAATAATCATTTTTGAATAATATGCTGATATAACTTTAAAATACTTACAAGTCTATCTATTTATTTAACCAATTTTTTTGCATCTCATTATTTAATCGCGTCACGTCGCACTGGGCATTCAAAATAATACATTTGAGTCCTTGTCTTAATTTAAAATGCCATAATTTATTCTCAGGTGAAATGCGCAACTTTGGGCCGATTGCATAAGTCTGAAGAAGGTGGCTCTTCGAAAACCGACGAGGTTCATGAGTACCACGAGATTTCAGACTCGGATACGGTGAGTAATAAACAAAACAGAAGTAGACTGCTGAAAATATATATCTTTGCAAAACATTTATTTATTTATTAGGAGGACCAACAGCTTAAATTACAAACAGAATAAGGTTAACTAAAATAAGGAACAGAGAAGCCAATTACCGGTCCTCACGGATAAACAACGCATAAGCATTCATACAAGAATAGTAGCAGGCATAGATAAGATAAGTCTAGAATTTAACAGTAGAATAGTAAAAAAATCATACATGTAATTCTGTACCTTACTTACATTTCTGCTGAGCTGCTACGCTATTTTGCCTCTCAGATACGTAAGCATTTTTCTATTGTTACCTACTAAGTACCTACTTATTGCTAGCGAGTCTATGCAATTATCTAAATTTAAAATACACTATAATATCACACTAAATTATCGCGCGCTTGTTCTAATAGACTGAAATAAAAGGGACCGCGATAATTTTAGCGCAGTTTAAATTTATATAATAATAATAAACCGGCCAATAAGGCTGTACCAAGCTGTGCTATACTAGTCGATGCATTCAGCCTGCATGCAGGCGTACAAGTATGCAAATATATAAATGTCAAACTAATTTATAATTTCCATTTCAATAAAATCCTTTGGACTATAGAAACAGTTATCTAATAGCCAAAGAGTTAGTCTCTTCATAAATATATTTCCATACTTTATATTGCTTTCACTACAAACAAGTTGACACAATTACAAACCAAAACGGGGGTACATTATTCATGCGAAGATATCAGAATACCGCGCAAAACATACAGTAAACAAAAATATGCTCATTGAATTGCTAAATTACCAAAGTTGACTTATGGTGGTGCAATGTTTTGTTGGCTATTTCATTGCATTTACCCAATTTTGAGGAAATCTTATCAAGATATTAAATTTATTCGACAATCGAAGTTAACAATCGTTTGTTTCAGGAGAGCAATGCCACTGATAATCTAAGAGCTGAAAACTTAGCGCTACCAGAAATTCCTGGCATTGCGGTGAGCAATACCATATTTAAGCAAATTACTACGTATTTTAGGAATATAATTTATTACTGAACTTTTTCTTATTATAAAAAAACTGACCAGACACAAATTAGCTTGCTGGTTTAGGTTATGCAGATCATGTTTTTCTACATGCTACGTTCTTCAATTGTTCCCATTTTTTCAACGACAATCATATGACAGTTTAACACATATAATATAATAAATTTCAGAAAAGTTACGGTGACTTCAGTCAGAGTTTACTCGACGAGATGGAGTCCATGTTTCGCAGTCTCGATGACAGACGCGAAGAACCTGTAAGTATATAAATAATATCCAGTACAAAAGATACTAAGTAACTATAATAACTGACTCCTAAAGACATGTAACGTGGCTCAAAATTACCTTCTGAATCGACCTGCCACTTATGTATTATTTATTTATTTATCTCTGGCAGCGCATATTTCCATGGGCGAGCCGCGCCCCGTTTCCTTTCACGATTTGTTTCGAAGAACAAACTTGAATAATATTATAATAATGAACAAGTGAAACGCCCGCGCCTTCGTTCGCGTGGTTCACTCAGATAGATGCTGGTGCCCATCCCCTGGTGTAACCCCTTAATAAGGTTTTTACTACATCCACAAGAACAGAAGGTCTATTATTAAACCACGTAGTACTAGTTGTGTTAGTAATAGAGCTTCTTTGAAAGAGTTCTTCCGGGGAAGTACTACCACTGTACCTATTTCAGCCGTCAAGCAGCAGTGCTCGCATTGCTGTTTCGGTTTGAAGGGTACGGGTGCCGGTGAAATTACAGGCACATGGGACTTTTCATGTTTATGTCTCAGGGTCGGCAGCGCGCGTGTGATGCCTCTGGTGTTGCAGGCGTCCATAGGCTACGGTAACTGCTTTATATCAGGTGGGGGTCGTATGCTTGATTGAATGCCAAGTAGTATAAAAAAAAACGCGGCACTCCCTTAGGGGGTGAACATCGAAAGTTTCTTTCTTAGTGCACCCCTAGACTACAAAAAGAAGGCACCATCCAAATTTCATGTCTCTAGGACTAGTTTAGCCTGTGTGTTGATATGTCAGTCAGGGTTCTGAATTTTATGTATATAGATTTCATAAGATGATTTACATTTGTGTTTGAATTCAACTGTATTAATGAATACAAATGAATAACTGAGAAACCAAGATGTCTAATAATAGCTTTTATATTTAAAGTCTTGGAAGTACCAACACAAACGTCCTTAATGATAAACATACGTCGATAACGAAATGAAATAAAATTTGATTTAAAATACAACAAACATTACAAATACGCAAAGTACAATAAATAATTTTAAATGTCGAATTAGGAGGTTACTAGTTGAAAACCCATTAGTACTCATACTAGGGATGGCGTACTAAAGCCCGCCGCCGGACAAAGGTATAATTAAGTATAAACTAAATACTACTGAGAATAAATGAATGAATATAAAATTATACAATTACAAAAATTATAATAAATTATATATAACATTTTAATACATTGATAATAGACGTTGCGCGCTTATATTATGTCAGACAAAGAAGCAAGGCCATGTTTCATCAACAGGAAGATATCCCCAACTGGACATAGGCCTACCTCTAAGCCACGACGCTGGCATCCTGCGACCGTTACTAATAATGTCATCGGTCTATCAAATGGGGGGAAACTCTATCAAGTAACGCAGGGTGTCGTTAAATTCTAGGTCGATATTTTTAGGTCATAATGTAGTTATTATTTCAATCTTATCGTAGGTCCTTTCACTCGTTCGTTCGGTCGTCGTGTCACTGCTTAATTCCTGGTCAACATGTATTAGACCAGTGACCAGGTTAAGTATAGTGGCCCTACAAAGGGCCTTATGACTGAAGATGAAAGAATAAGGTCCAGATAAATAGAACGTACTTTACGGTGACTAAGTCTAAGTCTTACTTTAAAATCGTCCCTGTCTCTCTCTCTCTAATACGCGTGTTCTAACATTTGTGTGACAGTGACAGGGACAGGTCTAAGCATTAGTACGTGCTAAGCTTGTGCTAACTAACGTCAAATTTATCTCGGCATAAGTGTTCAAGTGTCAAGTCTCATAGAGGCCCTCTTTCTAGCTCTCATAAAACTAGTGGTTCGCCCCGAACGGAGACCTCGCGATAACACCTTTATCAGCCCGACTACTTAACTAAGTAATTTCCATATTTTCTAATATTATTTTTGAAAATTTTCACCTTGAGGTCTACCAGTACAGTACAGGATCTATCAGTAACTACTCATCACACATCATCGAAATAACCTTTAAATAGGGCTAAGCAACGGGGCGTTATACTACATACCTGTTAGTACCTATATCAAATACCTGACGAATTAATTGATAACGTCCTTTTGACGAAAACCATAGAACTCCAACGTGATTCAAATTCCTAGAAATGGGAGGTCAACAATGGATGTTATATTGGTTTTTGTTTTATGGTGTACAAGTTTCTAAATTCTTCAATTTCAGACTTTTCCCCGTAGTTGTGACACAAAAGCCACAAGCATACCAAATTTGAGCATTGTGGGATTGCTGGAAGTACCCTAGAATTTTTGAATTTTACGTTTTTTATTTTCCATAATATCTCGAAAACTACTGCGGCTAAATACTTATTAAAAACAGTTTTGAAATGTCCAACCAAAGCGCTTTCATTAGACACCCCACTTGATCTGACTGTCTCACTTTTATTTTTTTACCCCCTCTTGGACCCCAATATCGCAGCAACCCCCCGACCGATATAGCTCATAACCTTACCTACAAATTGTACTAATACTATCTACCCCCATACCAAATTTCATGAAGATCGGATTAACGGTTTGGAAGTTTTCATCGGACAAACATACATACATACATACATACATACATACAAACGCCGATTCTTCCAACTTGACTCAGAGAACTCGCTTCGCTCGTTCAATAAAAATTTCAAATTATTAACGTCACATTTGACGTTTAGGAACTTGATGAGGTGAAAAATTAAACCAGCTTTAGCCGTTTGGGGACGTCCGCATGTATATATGTTTTCGTCAGCTAGGATGCATCTCAGAACAATAACTAATAGCTTTAGTTATTGCTCTAAGTCTGAGTCATGCAATATTTAGCCTGATGTCAGATTGATATTACAGCTAAGCCATTCCAATTCCATTTGTTATTGTTCTTATAACATAACATAACACCCAACAGCCACATACGTAGTCATGATCCCACTTTAGGATTCCATGTGTGGGTATCAGGAACTACGAGTACCATGTTACCATAACACCCAGCCCTGGAACAAATGTTTGCAGATCATACAAACATTTGTCCCGCAGCGGGAATCGAACCCGCAGCCTCTCGCATCTCAGCCGGCTACTAGCCCGCCCCACCAAAGAGGTCGTCCAAAAAATTTTGTTTTAATAAACAGAAATAATCTCGATTACGTAAATGAAAGAACACGAAGAGAATACGCAAATAGAATATATTATTATTCATTTATTTCAATCAACATGCATCATATTGTGTTAGTTAGTTTCTTATCCTAGATCAGTTAAAGGTCAAAAATCAGATAGATAGTATATAGATACAGATACAAATAGAAACATTTAACATTAGCAATAAAATAAAATAGCCTTTATTCATACTAAATTAGGTTATTTATTTATTTATCTTATTCATAGTAGTCGCCTCACCGGTGTAGGCCTCCCCTAAATCACTCCAGACATCCCTTTCCCGAGCCTTCATCATCCAGTCCGGGCCATATAGTTGAGATAAATATCATTAGCAATAGCGTTCAACAAACCCCGCTTAGTTTAATTTTTATCCGTCGATCAAAGAATATACAGTGTAAACTCTTTATAACGAAACTCAAGGGACTGAGCATTTTTTGTCGTTATAGAGAGTTATCGTTATATGGAGTGAACAAAAAAACAACCAAATTAACAAGAACCGAGAAAACAATGCGTCATACTGCACGTGTTCAAGGCAAAGCTAGACCGACCTCGGATGTTTCGGAGCTTCAAAGTCTTTTGTTACCTGATAACATAACAATAATACTGATAATAAATATTTACTGTCTAAAAGTATGAACACATTTCTTCGTAATAGAGAATGGCGTATCGCTATAAAGAGTGTTTCAATATGTGGCTTTTAACGCAAACCAACCAAGTTGGGCTCACTTCAACGTTACAGGGAGTTTATTGTTATAAAGGATAACGTTATAAAGAGTTTACACTGTATGTATAAAGCTACGCTAGGTGTAATAATATAAACTAGTAATGTCATAAGATACGCTAATGTGTCACGTTTTGGAGGGACCAGAATTTGAATGGTTATTAGTTTAATATTTGATCGGAATTGTGGAAAATGCAAGAGAATCGAACGCTTGCATTAAGGCGAGGACGATCTCAAAAGTAGTATTTTTGAACGCCCATTGCGACGTGAAGAGATTAAACAATGAGATGCAAAACATAGTGTAGGTTAGTAGAACAATTATAGGTACTAATGATAGTTGTAACCGAACAGATTTTTTTGTAAAAAGTCTGATTTTTTTCAAAAAAGAAAACGCAGAAATGACCATAAGAGCGTTGGCATTCAAATGCTTTTAATTTTGAACGGCAACAACACAATCTTTTTTACGAATTAAATAGCTAGAGTTGTATAAAAAATGCCATGTAAAAATTACCATAAAATGGGAAGGAACTGACTCCTGACATACAGCTAACGCTAGTTCACGAGCCAGGGCTTCAACATGAACTGTATAATGTGGTTTGTTTCAATAAATACTTTTTTTTTGTACTTTTTTGTATGTTATTGTTCTAACCGCATATTTTGTATCTAGGCTTTTGTATATTTCGATTAATTCAAAAAACCCTCAAAATGAATACAGTCTAAAGTGCAAACCAGTTTCATCGTCAAACGACATGAGATTTTCAACATTAAGCAAAGCCGGTATGGATATTTTTTTTGGATTTTTGGATTTTAGGATCATACCGCGCCTTAAACCAATCTCGTAACGAGCATCGGTGTTATTGTTTGCCTACGCGATAACTGTGAGTCATGTTAAAAGATAATAGTAAATGTTAATTCTGTGTTCCTGACGAATTATAGGTTGTGGTTACCGCTTAACATAGGCTAGGCCATATGCATGCCCCGTCATTTAACCAAATGTAGTAAACAGCATCACATACATTGATGTATATTATACTAGTTGCGCCCCGCGGTTTTACCCGCATGAATAATGATGAAAATTGATGATGATGATGATGAAAAGTAGCCTATGTGTTAATCCAGGGCGTAAAGTATCTCCATTCCAAATTTCACTCAAATCCATTCAAAAGTTTTTACGTGAAAGAGTAACAAACATCCATCCATACTCACAAACTTTCGCGTTTATAATATTAGTAGGATTACTTACTGATAACCACTGGGGAATAAAGGTTCTCGAGTGACAACCACAAAAGACATTATAAATGTTGCAGGAAGTCGGTGGATGGAGGCAGCTCAAGACCGTTTGTCGTGTCATTCTAAGGGGCGGCCTATGTCCAGCAGTGGACTTCTTCAGGCTGATGATGATGATGATGATGATATTATTACTTGAGTAGCATCACAAACTACTCGTGTGTAGGTAGACGCGCCTTCCAGACGTCATAATCCAACTCGACCCATCTGATAAAATGAATGGGACCAATTGGGAATGCAATCAAATTCAAAGCTTTATCGGCCCGGAGGTTGTTCATCATCATCATCCACAGCCTGACTTCATCCACTGCTGAGTATAGGCCTCTCTGCCTGTGCCATTCCCTACGGTCCTGTGCCAGTCTCATCCAGGTTCGGCCCGTGATGTTTGCAATATCGTCTGCCCATCTCAACGACCTCTGTGTCTGTGTGTGACCTGTGTGTGTGTGTGTGTGTGTGTGTGTGTGTGTGGCAGGCGAGTAGCCGGCTGAGATGCATGAGATTCCGAATTCGATTCCCGCTGCGGGACAATGTTTGTATGATATGAAAATGTTTGTTCCGGGTCTGGGTGTTATGGTACCATGGTACTCGTCTGATACCCACGACACAGGGAATCCTAGTGTGGGATCAAGTCTACGTATGTGACTGTTGGGTGTTATGTTATGTTATCTCGCTACTAGACGACCAATGTTTCTGTACCTAGTTCTTATTAGCCTAACTTCACTGTTAGGATAGGTTAGTAGTACTGTATGCTGTGAATACTGAATAGACTAGACTTTAGTATTCAGAAAATACTAAAGATACTGATAATGAGTATAATAACTTTTCATTTCAAAAACCAACTTCCGCCATTGTATTCGACTAAATATCTGGATGAAAAAAAAATGATGAATGAACCATAGTGATGAAAGGGTTATGATACTTTCTGAATGCAAATGCTTGGTTTTTTGCTGAAAATATCAAAATCGCCATATGTATGCCTACAATATTTGAGGAGTTCCCTCAATTCCTCATGGATTCCATCATCAGAACTGGATTCTGAAAATCCAATCAAATCTGGGAGCAATCTGGAAGAATATCTATTCAAATAAAAAAAGAATTTTCAATAATAATTTTAAATTTTTAATAGAAATAAACATTTAAAAAAAAAACAACTGAATTGAGACCCTCCTCCTTTTTGTGAAGTCGGTTAAAAAGAGAACTCCACTGATGTCGAGGCCGTCCTGACAGACACTCTGACATACAGTTTTACTAACAAAATGGATTCGAAATCACGATAATACGTACGAAAGTCACTCATTGTAGCCATGGCGAACTGACTCGAACTCGAAGATCGACTGGTATGCGCAATGAACGTGGCGGCCATACGTAGCAACATGCTCGCTTCGAACAATTAAGACGCAGACCCACCGCGGCGCACGGAGAGGCTACGCACGTTTGCTATGCTTCACTTTGCTAGAAAATGTATGTGATCGTTTCCACTGCAACCCACGGACACGCTACGCATCAATTGACGTCATTGATACAAGCGTGGCTTGCTCGAACAGGCGCTTACATAGCTTAACGCTGTCAAACGCCATGCACGCTGTGCATGCGGTGCACGGCTACTTCCACAAAGCGTATCATCGCTCATCATGTACATAGTCGTGGGTTAGTATTCGTGTATAGTGTGTACTGCAGTGGAAACGTAGACCCACGTTGTCAAACAAATAAATCCACGCAGTTAAAATGAGCCGCGTGCTCGTGCGCAGCATGCGCCGCGGTGGGTCTGCGCCTTAAATAAAATATTTATGATGAAGAGTGTTTATAAAGTATTGTAGTATAGTTATAGTTGTTATCTTGTGATTACAGTAAGTGTTATTGATTAGCAGTGATCGATAGTATTTTACTCTTTAGAAATATAAAAAAACCGATCACTCAACTTTCTTTATATTAAAAAATAAACCGAATTGATTACTTCCTCTTTTTTTTGAAGTCCGTTAAAAATGTGTCTTCCGCGTCTTCATTTGGGTCGATATTTTATTTTTCTTTGCATTCTAATAAAGACAAGCAATACACAACAAACAAGTCCACTGGGTCGACGTTTTGCGTTAAATCACCGAGCATAGCGAGTATCGCTGTCGACAACCATGGACGAGGATGACTCTCTGTGGAGAAATACCATTAGTTTGAAAATTTAATTATGAATATAGTTCGAAAAAAATTAAACACTGATCTTTATGCTTGATAATTTGTGGGGGCGTTAGTATCCCTAATTTTACTTATCTTTGTGGCATATTTAGGGAAAGAGCGAGCGTTGTAATGGTGGTATTTTAACGGAAGTGTAAAAATTGTGAAAATTTGAAGAATACGCAAGATAACTGAATTCAATACGTTTATCGAGTAATCGTTGTAACTGTGTGGATTGTAAGAGAGTCATATAACCGTAGGCAAACCTTTAAGTCTGCTACCAATGAAACCTGTGTAAAACTTGAAAAAGGAATTATAATTTTTGTATTCATGAAATCATATATCAAAAACGTTTTCATACAATTAGAAGAATAGAAAATACAAGTGAATGAAGGGATCAAATGTGGCGCGGCGTACTTAATCATTTCACCATCATTTCTACTGATGATACATCAAGCAGGTCAATGACCTAATGCATACTAGGAAAATTTGTTGACGTAATAATAACCAGTAAATCCCAATGTACATGCCCCCAATTTCCCATGTTGGCCAAACGTTACTTGAATGAATGCTATTTTGCATGGCCGGCCATTAGTTTCGACCAGAGGCCCAATTCTCTAAATTATTTTAAAACTACACTGAAAGTTAACCGAATCGAGACTGAATTATGAATTGACAGAAAGCTGGTATTCGGCTCCCTTATAAATAACAATTTAGTCTTCTTTCAATTCACGGTAACTACCATTAGAGTAGGATAGTTATATATATAATTGCAAAGAGTAAAGAGAGACTTCATCTACAATGCTAAAATTATCGAAAAAACTTTGAATCGTTCATGTTTCGGTCACATTTCGATATAATCACATTACAGTGTTGTATTTTAGGTTAGAGAATACCATTTCTGACATTTAAGACATCGACACAAGATCGTAACATGATCCGAACTCTATTTTAATTATTTTTAAGTTACAGAATTGGGCCTCTGAGAGCGGGACTCCTCCAACTCCTCATGGATTTGGTAAAAGCCACTAAGGGATTGCGCCTGGTGATAGGAACTGGGGAAGCCCTACGGAAACAAGTTTGATCTTTCTTATCTATACTGTATTTGAAAGTCTGTGAAGTCTGTTGATTGGTTAGTCCGTTTTTAGTCAAGAAGTAAGTCCTTTACTGATTTAAATGAAATCTTAAGTGGTGATTTCACCAACAATAAACAGGCGGTAAAACAACTGCTTAGTCTAACCCTTGGAGCAACACGGACTTCCTGTCGCGGGCCGGAAGGGCCTTAGCGATATATTACCATTCAAATAGTTCTGTCATTTGTTGCGGGGGGAAATGTGCACACAAGCGCAATTCCGCATATACATAAATACATAACTGTAATGACGACACTCACACTAACAAACCTTGCACAGAATAACAACTAGTTTTATTAAACGCATATGCCTACTTTGGCTTGCAGTTTGACAGAGGGGAACGCTGCGAATGGCTACTCCCTTCCGTGTTGCTCGAAGGTCTAACCAATACTTTTTGACAGATGTTATCAAAGATACCTGTCACCTTAACCAATGGTTAGATTTCACAAGACATTTACTAGCTAACAGTATGGTGAAATTGGCTCTTATTTTTCTAAACCTATCGCCACTAAAAGGAGAATTCAATCTTGTGTGTTGTGAGATTGGTAGGTGAAGCTTAACTTAGTTGATAAGCTACTTCCGTTTGAATTCGCTTGGAAACGAATATAACTCCTATACGAATAAAGAAAACATGCAGGAGAGATCGCAGGGAGTATCAACCCATAAATATAAAACACAAATCTTATAGAGCTTTTACAGGAAAGCGATAATCCGCTGGAGGCCGGGACCTCGAAATTATTCTTGTTTACAGAGATCCTTCGATCTGTGTCACTTAATCCAGAACTGAATACTGTTTCGAACGTGCCATTGAAGTTTCGCTTGCCATTTTAAAGACATAACTCAAAAACTTTAGAGGGTTTATCTAAATAACTTATATAAACCCTCTGCGACTAACAGTGTTACAGGAACCGTAAAACTGAAAATTGTGTTCTGTGTTCTCATATTTTAAAATTATGTATCCAACTTTATCTTTCTGTTTTGAGTTGAGACGACACCAGTGAGATTGTAGTGACAGTGACAGGTTGCACGAATACAACAGTTGGTGCCTACGAGTACCATGTCAGCGTCAAAAAATCAGTTTTTTTTTACTAATATACTATCAAATTTTTAAATATAATCATCTTTTTAGATGTTTGATAAGTATTTATGAGATGATGGGGTTTCAATGTGTTACCATGTCAGAATTGTGAATATTTGGGCAAGTTGGTCAGAGAGATTTCGGCTCAGTGTTTAATTTTTTTTTTATCTCATTTTTAACCGTTACTTACTTTTATCTGTATTTAAATATTGTTGTTATAGCTGGTATTTAATATCAGTCACAAGATAAACTGTATTTTTTGTACATAAGAGATCGCTCTCATTACCTCCTACAATTTGTACCAAACCTAATTAGTTTTCGCGATTATTTTATTTACTTCAAATTAACAACTCTTAAAACAAATGCTAGAACTACTTAAGGACTCAAAGTCCCAAAAATAAAGTTAGGGTTAATTATATTGCTGCATATTAAAAAAAACTTTAAAAAATCATTTTTGTATTTTAAGAGGCCATTAAATGCGACATTTTGTTATGTGGCGTACAGTGTGGTACAGTCATTCTAATTTGCTTTGCAGGATTCCTGCGAAGACTTCTACGGATTGAACTGCATTGCATTTCAAAACTCTTATTTATACATATAATTCGTTATTTAATGGTTTAATATCATATTAGAAACAAAACAGTTTTTAATTGTTATTCAGTTTACTCAGGTGATTTTCGAGAGGACAATCGGTAAGAATGTATATGTCATTCAGTGAGTTATTCGTAGATAGTCCCCAATACTGTCACGTAGTTTGTGCAAAAATATGTTTTGGAAAATGGTTATAAAATTTGCAATAATGTAGTAAAATAAATAAATAAAATAAATAAATGCTGGACATTTTCACACAACATTATCTCTAGCCCCAAGCTAAGCAGAGCTTGTGTTATGGGTACTAGATAACTAAATAATTATTTTATTCAGTTGAATACCGAAAAAACCCTGTTATTTTACTTTTCTATCGAATAATAATCGAATAGTTTTTTCAAAGTCATTATTTTATTGAATTATTGCAAATTTTACCTCCGTATTCGAATCCAAAAAAGTTCATTTTGAAAGCAAAGGTTATTCACTCTGCACCAGGGCTTCATCAGTCATAGTTCATCACAGGTCATCAGGTCGTATTTTTCATACTCAGCTGTAGAAATTTCGTAATGCATTCAAATAATCAGAAAAGTAGTTAGTTATTTTGCGCGTCATCAGAATTAAATTTTTAATACAATGCATTTTACGTTGAACTCATTAAACATTTCTCAATATCTAAATCAATCAGATTGGTGAAACTTATTTGTTTGTAGTGTAGTCATTGATAAAGTTTTAACCAATTTAATGGTTAAAAAACCATTTAAGTAATTCTGGAACATAGTGCTTTATTAGAGACTTATAATGTATGATGAACATCTCTCTTTTTACAGCTAAATGGATATAACTTAAGAACTTTTAGGGTGATTGAGTAGTAAAAGCGCACTAATGACACTAAATAATGTGTTATGGACAAACAATAATACAATCTGGGGTTATGGGGGCGATATTCCAAAACCAGTTACGTGCGTGTCGAACCACGCGTAGTGGTTCCGTAGTCAAGTCACATACTTCCCTCCATAACTCGGAAAGCATTTACCGCAGGATATCCGACATATATTTTAAATGAGAGTTTCCACCATGATCCACTTACATGGGGAATTACAAATTTTATACCAAATTAGAATAGCTTTAACGGGGAAAATCCAGCTGACGATACGTCTAGTTGAAAATCACTAGGTATCTCATATAACCTAGTTAAAGATATGACAAGGGTGCACCCTAAAAAACCACTCCGCCTATTATATTATACTACCTATTTTACATGTATATACATATGTAGGGATAACCCTAAACATATAAAAGTAAGACGTTTATTTTCTTAGAATTGAGATACACCTATATACCAATAAATTAATTTAATTTGTGTTCATAACTGAACGGACAGACGGACTGAACGATCTTAAAGGGTTCCTTGTCGGACTACGGAACCATTTTTCTAATTAGCTATGTTGTTTTAAACATTATTTATAATCCCTGTTAATATTTCAATAAAAATTTATAGTCATTTATATACAGGAGTCAAACAACAGCACAGAAGTTAAGTTTCTAAAGATAATAACAAATTTCAGTTTATTCTTATTTATCTATAAATTTTAGCACTTCATTCAGATGTATATGCAACGATCAAACGATCAACAAGATCATTATGATCGTTGAAAGCATGATCGATCTCGAAGAGTAGGCGCCGGCTGACACGTGCACTCGTAAAAATTTACATCAATGTAGATAAAACCTGTAATTATATTTTAACCTCTCAATGACCGAGATAATAAATGTCTAGATTTTAAACGTAAACAATGTAAGTAAGCACGCGTAATCATCAAAATCCATTAGCTTATGATCGGTTGTTACGGCAATTCACAGTACTTTTCTTTTAGTGATTGAGTTGGTGTAGTGCATTGCGTGAGTTATGTTTCATTTCGTACACGAGACGAGCATGCAGGTGTTGGATAGATTGCGCCGTATAAGTGAAAGATATAAAAAGAAGTACTTCCT
This sequence comes from Epirrita christyi, assembly GCA_951392215.1. Classification (NCBI taxonomy): domain Eukaryota; kingdom Metazoa; phylum Arthropoda; class Insecta; order Lepidoptera; family Geometridae; genus Epirrita; species Epirrita christyi. The sequence continues at coordinate 14,258,635 of OX595833.1, read as the reverse complement.
AATAGAAGAAGATGAGGTCTGCCTCAGCTCGTAAGTTTTTCATAATTTTCATTCAAATTACGCTTTCAGGGTGCGCCGGGTAACCATTTTGACATCGATTCGGCACTCAGGTTCGTCTGCTTGCACATTTTATTAAAATCATTGCATGCTCATATCTAATACTTTATATTACATAATATTATAATATTGGAATTCGATTTAAATGAGGGGTGTTATAAGTTTGAGGCCATAGTGTGTTTATCTGTGTGTCTGTTTGTCTGTGGGCTCATTGCTTAGGAACGCTGTTATTATTTCAATGCAGTTTTTTTTGTATGAATGATGGTGTTTAGCTATGTGTGGTGGAAATTGGTGCAGCCGTTTCCAGGATCATCAGCTCCCAACAATTTTAATTAATTCATTACCTATTTAATTATAATTAATTATTTAATTATAATTAATTATTTAGTTATAATTAATTATTTAATTATAATTAATTATTTAATTATAATTAATTATTTAATTATAATTAATTATTTAATTATTAATAATTATCCTTTTTTACTGAAAATACTCTGGGGTTACTAAATCTTTATAAAATTGGCTTGTTATCATATTAACTTTGATTGGGTACCTATATACCGTGTCGTATAAGACCCGTATTTTAATCACATATAAAAAAGAATACAAAAGAAGTTCTAAGATACAATTATGGATAGTGAAAGCTTAATAACATAACATAACACCCAACTATCACATACATAGTTCTGATCCAACACTAGGATTCCCTGGGTCGTGGGTATCAGGAACTACGAGTACCATGGTACTACAACACCCAGACCCGGACTAAATATTTGCAGATCATACAACATTTGTCCCACAGTGGGAATCGAACCCACAACCTCTCGCATCTCTGCCGGCTTTCGCCCACCGCGCCAGAGAGGTAGTCTGAGGAGAAGGTTAGGTTATTAGAGTATTCCCTACATAATGTAATTCGCCTGCTGCCGCACTGCCGAGCTGTCAGGGTTTACCTGGCCAGGTAACCCAATTCCATCTTGTAGGTATATATTACTTCTAGCTTTCATCAAATATATATTTGATAAAAATCCTAATGTTGTATTGCCCGGCAGCCATGCTTAAAAAGTTTTTTTCGTAAATTATAGTCCTGTATTGTTGCGGCCGGCAAATCAGGCTTTAATCACGTGTCACGTTCGTCCATCAACGCGTAATTGCGGCCAAGGCTTGTATAGCACTTCTCTCAAACAATGCGCTGATATTAAAACAAGTAAATTTCCTTAAATTTATCCATTGAATAAAGTCCTCATATGTTTTTTTTAAATAAGTATTTTGTCTTTTTATTTTGTTGGCAAAAAGTTTTCTGTTACGGCTCTTGCCGCTTCTTGGATCCAAAATATTTTCATCGGACACTTTCACTGCTTGAGCTCATTTTGTTGAATCAATTTCAATAAATTAAAAACAATAAATTTTCACGCTTCACGCGCTTTAATTTTTTTTATTCTGCCTTGAACCATATCCTATGCCATACAGCCACGGTCTCTTTGCACATTGAAATGTTGGTGAGTAAAAGCGTACGCGCATTTTCTCGGGCCGAACACGCCCTACGAGGCGAACGAGTCAAATTTTTAAATTCATGGGATAAAATTTGATGAAACCTCCCAATTTTTGTCGAACGTAGCGAATTGCAAAAAAATTAGGAAGGCAACCAAATCTTGAAGTTGGTGTGTGAAAGTTCGTGGACTGCAGCTCGATGGATGCGTAATGCGCGTTTACCATTATGTTTCATGCGTTATGAAATCTCTTTCCCCATTTGAAATAATATGACAGTTCCAGATATGGATTGTTATACTTACATTGACAGATATGGATTTCATACTTACATTGGCGGCCTAGGCCGGCAAGGTGATTTATTTATGAATATCCAAGCATTATAGAGAAAAGGTACACATATATTTTAATGTTTTCAGGTCGCACACCTTAAGCAAAATGGACAAGAAAAAAGGCTTCCAAACCAACACAATGAAACCCATGTCCGCCCACGATGAACGAACCCTGGACACTGCTGTCGCGATGGCTAACGAAATCACCACCAAGTAAGTGTGTCTTAGTGTCACCGGTTCTATCTGGGCCACCTTAGGTTAGAAACCACCTTGAGCGGTCACCTTGGTGGCCCTGAATAGGGTCTTGTGACCAATGGTGAATATATCAAACGCGCTGCGCAGAGGCTTCTGTCTGCCATGTTTTCTGTCTGTATGCTTTACTTCGAGAAGAATTTCGAGATGAAAATCTTATATGACCTCCCATTTGTTTGAATTTAAATGATGTCGTAGTTCAGTTCAGTTGGATATTTATTTCTTCGATACACTAATCTTTACAATTACGCTTTGGTCGGCGAACGAAGGATTGGAGGAAGTAGTAAGCAAGTTGCACTCGGATGTGATAGAATTATCAGAAGTTCGAAGAGAGGGGGAGGACACGATGATTCTTAATTCCGGCAACTTGCTCTACTACCGGGAGGGCGATCCCCAGAGTGTTTCCAAGACAAGCCTAGACCTGCCCCTTTATTGGCTAACGAACTGATAATCGCTTTCGATTCTGATTTTACAGTACACTGCACTTTATGTTTTGAATATTTCTGCTTTTGACAATAAGCTGAAGCACGCGGCGCAATGTACTGCGAAATCGCAATTGAAAGCGATTACCAGTTTGTTAGACAATACTGGGGCTGGTGGTAAGTACGGAAAGAGTGCTCCATCGATGCTCTCTCAGTTAGTGGAAGGGAGAAAATTTCTGGTTTGACGTTTCCGACGTCCTAGGGCTCATCTTAGAGGGGTGGGGACTTTTTGTATGTTTGTCTCCTAACTCGTCCAAACAAAGTTCCGAAGTCAATCTTTTTGCTCTAGACCTTTCCATCCACAATCATTCATTATCTAAATTAGAAAGGTAGGTAGGTAACCTTCATCGTGTGCATTGGTTAGGTTACAGTTCGGGGCGAACCATAAGTACTTACATTCGTTGTTTTCACCCGGGTTTGCTCGCCTTTTGATAGGGCTTTTATCTTACCAATTTACAAATGTGAAAGTTTGTTAGTGGGTTCGCGAGAAAAGCTATTAAATATATATTATATATATTTAATAATGATTCAAGTGACCCAATATTTTCAAACCAATGCTTCTCGAACCGCTGTAAAATTATATAATATTTTCCTTGAATCGGCGACATTTTGCCGACTTAGCTATAATAGTTTTAGGTACTAGATAACGCTTGCGACGAAAAATTTGGGCTCGAAAGGCTTACACCACAGAATATATGTAATATAGTACTACACTAGCTTCGCTATGTGTCACTAAGGTAGCTTGGCAATAATATAAGTATGAATACATTTCCCCCATCCTGATGTAGTTTTTACAGTCGTCATTCTTAGCAGTTAGTTGTATGTCTCTATATAATTATCTCTTCTGTAACCACTGTTCAAAACTAAGGTTACTATAGCCTTAACTTAATTTAGATCCATTTAAGGTGATATGTCACAGCACAGGTGATAGTCGCTGCGTTACATGCTCACTCAGTAATGGTAACGGATACAAACTTGATGTTAATATAGTGATTACTTGAGGATGTAATCTAAATAAATATAAAACAGAAACACGATTGGTGAAACTTTTCTCGATAGATTTATTTTTTGAAATCTTTTCTCGTAAAACCCGTTTTACGTTCATCCTTCAAATCTAGAAAATATTAGCGGTTTATTTTTATACTATTCGGTAGCTAATCAAAGTATTTAAACAAATATAAAAAGATATCTTTTTGTATTTCCTACTCTTTAAGCAAAACGAAGGTTTATCATTTGTTACCTTATTCTCTTCCCGGCGTGAAGTGAGTAATTGCGCTATCACTTTCTTGCAGTGCTTCTACCTCCCCCCTCGACATTTTAGACATTTTAACATATCATCTTAAGGAGATGTTAACATGGTTTCGATGTAAGTTCTTTAGAAGTCATAATTTTGAAAGCAATCCAGTGGCCGGTGGTCAGAGGTATGATCGTGATCGAAAGTTATTGTGTACTGTTTATGCTTATTATATTATTTACAGGTCAATGAACGATCTCGATGGTGACAGTAGACATCCGAGTTCGCCAAGTGACCGCTCCAAGTTCCATTTCAAGTTTCCACATCTGCACTTACACAACCAGCCCCATGAGCTGGATAAGGACGCTCTTGGTGACTATTATATTTCTTTGTTGATTCATTGATTTGACGACCTCATCGTCAAATCAATGAATCAACAAAGAAATATCGAATCGCTGCGACGCAGGGTTTGCGGGTTCTATTCCCGCCTCGGTACAAATATTTGTACGATCTGCAGATATTTGTGATATGTGTGTTCCGGGTATTTTATGTGTATAATAAAAAATATGTATCCTATGTATTGTATTAAGTTAAAGTTATTTTCTTCACTAGTGTGTTGAAAAACGTCGTATGATACACGTGTGTATTAATGATTTCCGTCCTCGGCTCTCTTAAGGCCCTCACCTTACGGCTCGGGTCTCAATGGCGCCTCAGCGGTAATCACTAACATTACACACTTTTACCATAATGTACTATAAAACTAGTGGAACGCACCCGCGACTTCGTCCACACTTCAAAACCACCCAACACCCTCTTAGGGGGCGAATTTCGCTTCCTTTCGTAGTGCACCCCTAGACCAAATGTAGGTCTCTAAGACTTGCTGTTAACAGGTCTCTTGAACTTACCCTTTAGGCTGTGCGTTAATAGTCTGTCGGACACGCTACGATATATATTATTACGCTTTATATTATATTAATTAGCTGCTGTATGTATAAGTAAGTTTGTATGTTAATTTTGTTCGTTTAATTTATCAGGAAAGCACGCAGAACGACGTAACTTCAGTGAAGAAGCAAACAGTGTTCCAGATATCCAGGTGAATTCCCTTCATTCTTTCTTATGACCTAATTGTATCTTTACGTGTCTTAAAAAAACCCCTGTCTCAATCTGAATCATTGACCTCTGTGGCGCGGCGGGCGAATAGCGGGCTGAGATGGCAAGAGGGTTCGAATCCCGCTGCGGGACAAATGTTTGTATGATCTGCAAATATTTGTCCGGATCTGGGTGTTGTGGTACCATGGTACTCGTTACCCACGACACGAATCCTGGTGTGGGATCAAGACTGTATGTAACTGTTGAATGTTATGTATGTTATGTTATCTTAATCTATCTACATTGGTTTTGCTTACCTTATAACATAACTTTGAAATAGTTAGTTAGTTTGGAGTGAGATATCTAAGGAGGGATCTCTATCTCTTTCTATCTTATACTAATTGTATTGCGTGCGCGACAGTTAACATGCGCAATTATTCTCTCCACGTTTCGTTCAGCTCTAGACTTACGTGCCGCTACTTATACCAAATAAATTACTCGGACTTGCTTATGACACCTCTCCTAGTAGCATCTCAACACGGATCGGATAATAACCTTCATTGCATTAAACTGGAGGTTAGTTTGATAACAAAAACCAAATGTAAATTAATACAGGTCGCGCAACGAGTTATGAGCGCTGATATTCAATGCGCAGTGGTAATTTTTTGGGTCTATTTAGCGGGGAGAGAGAGGCGCGACGGGAGAGGCGGTCAGCGCCGGCGCGTATTGGTCGCCTTCCATACCGCGCGCCCCGCACTCGCGTCTTGCGCTCCCTAGTTACTGACGCGCACACATGTACACATGCGCAATCTACCCTACCACTTTCGCCGAGCGCTCATAACTCGTTGCGTGTCTTATACGTGAACGACGTAATTTTCCAGTCAACTATAACCGAGGAGAGTAAATTGGCCTACACGAGCCTGATCGAGAACCCAACTCCGGCCTCTTCACTCATATCGCACTCGGTGGACGCGACAGGGATGCATAAACCCGCCACCATTCCGAAACCGGCTCCGCGCGCACTTGACACGCGCTCGCAGTTTCATTCGCTGCAGAAACCTATCAGTACCAGGTACGAAACAATTCTCTATGAGCAGCATTAAGACATTGTTCTTAGAATTCAAGACGGTATAATATGTTTTTTTTTTAGTTTATATTTGTCCCCTTGATTCTATTTTCGTCGAAACATGACAAGCATGCCAACGTTTGAACCCAATCAGATAACGGTAACTGGGTCACAAGATTGCAAGATTTAACCGCACTAACATATTTTCAAATAAACAAAAGCAAGTTCAATCATCATCAGCAGCCGATAGACGTCCGATGCTAGAAAAGGCCAAAAAATTGCATGCCCCAAGCAGGGCTCTGAAACCGGTAAATTTTCGCAACCGGCTAAGGACATTGACCCCTAACCGAAATGAATTTCGGTTCCGGGTAGCACCTAACCGGTATTAACGGTTAAAACTTATAACCGGTTAAGCGGACGTATCGGTTAAGAGAGGAAACTTTAACCGGTTAACACGAAGTTCGTTCACGACTGATTCCGCTATTGGTTACTCAAACAGTCAGAGAGTGAGAGAGACGCAGTTTTTTTTTCTATCAGTAGTGGACTGTAATGGTAAAAACGAATATCTTTCCAAAAAAGTGACTTACCGGTTAGATTTGATTTTCTTACCGGTTGCTTACCGTTAACGAATGAGTAATCAGTTCCATCGATTAACCGGTTAGTTACCTAACCGGTATTTCGTAACCGGTTCCGAGTCATGCCCCAAGAATGGATTTGCCATAATCACCACGCTTGGCAGGCAGATTGGTGGTCGCAGTATTGGTGTTGAGTACTCAGGTGGATGCTGCTGCCCACCCCATGGTCCTTTGGCTTGCTTTTATGACATCCACGGGAAGAGACTCCCATGGATCTCCGTCACTCTTAAGCCGGACACGCCACGGCCAAGAAAGCTAGTTAAATAAAAACTTGAAAATATACAGGGTAGGGCAAATTTTTGGCCCCTTAAGGGTAGCTACCTTTTCTTTTGTAGTTAGAAGGCTTTGTTCTTAGAAACCTTCTGTTTTATTTTGAAGAAAAAAATATTGTCATTTTTATATTTTTGAAAAAAAATACGGTTCACCCAATAAATGACATTTGTCAAAAAAAACAAGTTGGTCTTAATCGACTCTATTTCCAACCAGGAACACTTTTTCCAAACTAACATACCAAATTAAATCGTAAGTTTTGGCAATAATTAAAAAAACCATTCCCATACATTTTCTATGAAAAAAACGAGTTATTTTGAAAATAAGCTTTTATTAAGCTTAGCCGCTGTTGATTCGTAAGAAACATTTCGGATTTAAAATTTAAAAAAAATATTTCCCGCCAATTTCTTCTAGCGGTATTGTCATTAAAAGTGGTTGTATATCATTCTACCAATAAGATTTAATAACAAATATCAATAAATAATTTGAATTTAGAACAAATTGCTTTCCGTGTTCGAATGGTAGGTATGCATGACTTTGTTGCGGCGAATGGCGCTTCTTAGAAAAATGTATGGGAATTGTTTTTTTTATTATTGCCAAAACATACGATTTGATTTGGTATGTTACTTTGGAAAAGTGTTCCTGGTTGGAAATAGAGTCGATTAAGACCAACTTGTTTTTTTTGACAAATGCCATTTATTGGGTGAACCGTACTTTTTTTCAAAAATCTAAAAATGTTAATATTTTTTTCTTCAAAATAAAACAGAAGGTTCCTAAGAACAAAACCTTCTAACTACAAAAGAAAAAGTAGCTACCCTTAAGGGGCCAAAAATTTGCCCCACCCTGTATATAAGCGAGCGTTGGCCCAAAACCGCTGAAAAATTATGACGTTATTATCATATGCCATCTTTTTCTGTTATTGATGTATAAATGGTTATTTTAATTTTTAGGTCTTCATCTACCGAAGACACAGATCAAACCGCAAGTAAAGTAAGTATCTACCCTACTAGCCATTTGAACGACGCTTATTAAGTTTAGGTTATGCCTTCTAGTTCAAATTGACTTGCTGATATATGTCTAAAAGAATTGACTTGTCGACTTACTGCTTACTTCTACTTAGAATTAGCGCTGTCACTGTGTCATTTTGCAGTGGTTAAAAGATAAATAAATAAATGCTGGACATTTCACACAACATTATCTAGCCCCAAGCTAAGCAGAGCTTGTGTTGTGGGTACTAGATAACTGATATACTTAATACAATACATTACATAGGTAGTTTTTTTTTATTATACATAGAAAAATACCCATAATACCCTGAACAATTATCTGCAGATCGTACAAATATTTGTTCAGAGGTGGGAATCGAACCTGCAACCACCTGAATCGTCTGAGGGGTCGTCAGAGGTCGTCACCTCTGACGACCCCTCTCTCTCTGTCTGATCTCTGGAGGAGATAGTAATACTTAAATCAATTTAAGCCTTGATCATTCGTTTCGCAAAATGGGAAATTGACACGTTAGTATGTTTGTCTGAGCCTTGATTAGGTTAAAACCTATCGGTTGCCTTCACGTGAAAATTTCCCGTTTAACGAAATTAAAGATCAAAGCTCAAAGAAATTGTAATTTACAGAACAAAAACGAGCTCCCTCTACCGCCCCGTAGCACAAAACCGATGCTCGTCAACAAGCCACGTCACATCCGCAAACATCCTCTAAAACTGCCCAGCCTACCCCCACCAGAACTGAACCGACCAATCATATACCAGAATGCACCTACAGTAGTGCCTTTTCCTGTTCAACCACCAAATAATGGTGTGGATGTGTGCGATGGTATTGAAAAGGTTGATACAAATCCTTTCACGAGTAATTCTGCAAACCCGTTCAACTGCTTCATGAATGTTGATTGCGGAGGACTGGATTATAACGATAGAAGGGACGACGGCATAGAGGAAAATAACGAAGGAGGATTGATTAAAGGTAATTTCTGGATAAGCTAGCTAACCCAAGTATCCTTAAGATTGTACAATCATAATATAATAACAATGTATTTATTTCAGGCTACATGGGAAATGTATAATAAAATAATACCTAAACAATAAGCTCATAGAATATATTAATGTATATAATAAGCCCTATAGACTAACATATATATATATATATTATACTTAAAACTAACACTTTACATCTTTTGGGGATTTTGATTCGATACCGCTTTCCTATAGCGTCCGTAAACAATGCCATCTGGCCAGAAATCTGGTTTAAGGAGCTCATCCTTGTACTTCGTCTGAACCTGGAGAGCGTAGGACTTGAAGTCAGTGGCCCTATTGGTCTCCAGCCTCTGGAGGGACAGTCGAATCGCCCCCTGAATCTAGTCCTGGCACCTCTCCCTCACAAATCGCAGAACATCATCTCCTAATGTCTTCTCGCTTATTCGGGAGTGGTAGATCTTGATAGTCGGCTCAACTGTATGCAGTGTTGTCGAATCTGTCGGTATCTTGCTGGTGCTGCGTTGATTACGGCATGATCTTAGTCAACGTTTCTTCTCCACGAGGGTGAAGCAGTCGCCATTGTCATTTTGCTTTTTTATAATGGATTTTGATACCACATTCCTCCGAAAGGCCCCGGCAAAAGGCATCGAGTGCTGCAGCTGAGGCTGTTAAGACACTTGTGCATAACTCTTCTACTTCTGGCGAGGACGTGAAGCAGGAGAAGGCATAAATGTCACAGGCTGGGTTGTTGACATCCTTGTGGCCGGGGTCATCGGGGCTGGGCGGTCATTTACCTGCGATACGGTGTCATGTGTCGTGTCTGTTTCAATGCTGACCGGTGAGGTATGGCATCGGATGACGCTGCGCATTCACATTTTGCGCTGACTGCGGCGATATCGTCGGTGCACTGTTTTTGTTATTGCGCAATTCTCGGACTTCATTTCTCAACTTTGCGACAATTTGCTCCGAATTTTCCAACTTGGTCCGAAAATTGGTCTGCAGTAGTATTAGGTACTTCAAAAACTATATACAAGTAATTCTGCAAACCCGTCCAACTGCTACATTGTGATGATGTGAATTGTGGGGGAATTGATTACAATGTTCTTAGCGAGGAGAACGACGCAATTTGGAAGGTACAATCCTTTTGTGGTCTAGAGGTGCACTAAGAAAGAACTTTCCGAAATTCACCCCATTGAAAAAACGGCGTATTTTAACCAGATAGAGTTCCACTCGATCGATTGAGCTCAAATTTTTCATATCTCAACTCAATGTCAAGTTCCGATGACAATACAATATTATGGTGACAGCGAGCTGATCAGATGATGGACATGAAAATGTGTGGGTCAAATCTTGCAAGACGATTTTGAGTGCTCAAAATCGGCTTGCAAGATTTGACGCACACATCGGTCGGTCGGTTATCTGAGGCCCAATTCTCTAATTTAAAAACATTCCAGTCTCGTGTCAGTCGCACCGTTTCGTATAGACACTATTCCATATTCTTAGCAAGAAACGCGAAGATTAAGTTATAGTTACTATGCGTGACAGTACGACTGAGACGAGATTATACTGCGAATTGAATGTTTTTAAATTAGAGAATTGGGCCTCTGATTGAGGTACCATGTGGCATAGCTGTCAAGTTCAGACGACAATACAATTATGATGACAGCAGATCAGCAGGGCGATTCTAAAATGTCGGAAACGTTTCCGATCGGATTCGTTAGTTTATCATTTCGATGTGGTAAGAAAAATGGTTTCGTTGGTAGCTTTAGGCATAGAATTATCTATGGAAATACGCCAAATGCTACTAAGTGAGGCTACTCTTGAAAACAGTTTCTATAGCAATCCAGTTCCAATCTCAATCCAGTTTCAACGCTTGTTTGGCACTCTTGAACCAAATCAAGTTTCAAATCGAGATAGAGCACGCGATTGACTTTGCTTGAAGAACAACAGATACAGAAAGTCGATTTCATTTAATTCCATAAAATTCCACCCCAAATTGTGCGCTAGTATTGAATTCAAGAGTACCAAATGACCAAGGAATCTAGTACTCTCTGACGACAAATGACACTAAATCCTGAATAAGGAGCGTTAGTAGAGCGTTAAGAGTAGCCCTGCTGGTCCACAGAAAGTTTAAATTCCTACTTTTGGATGATGCTAGCAGGTGGAACGAAAAACAATATTAATTTAATTACATTTGATTTCCCAGACTGTTCCGACCACGTGTCGGTGGAGGACTTACTGGAATTTGCGGATCAGAAGCCATGCGGCCGACAGCGCGGAGTCGAATCAGACGAAGTCAGAATCATGAGCAAGGTGCTCAAACAACAAGTAAGTGCATTGTTACGTCATATATTTAAATCGTTAGATAGGCCCTGACTCCAAAAGTTTCTTTACCAATCAATTGTTGGCGTTTTTTATGTTATGGTCCGAGAAAACCACTCAATGTGACGAAACATTAAATCTGTCAGAGCGTTTCTGCACCACTCTCCTACCTATCATCATCATCATCACCACAGCCGACATTTTAATCTGCCATCTGTAATTAGTAAAGTAATTCTTTATTGTAAAATAAAAATTGTGTTGTCGTCCAAGCGCATTTGAATGCCAAAACTTTCGGCCTTATTACAGAACATGGACTAAATCTGAATTTAGTCCAGGCGTACTTGTCTAGAATTAAATATCGACATTAGGCATATGCGACTTTAAATACGAAAGCAGATGGTTTGTTTTCCGAAATCAATTCTCGCGCTACTTCGCAAATTTCCAAAGTATCAAACTGACGGATTGTGTCACATCACAAAAAAAAAAAAAAAATGTGTCAAATTCTTACCTCTAACAAGCAATCAACTGTCAATTTATAGACCATTGCTAAACTAGGGGGCTGCCTAGTTTTAGATAAACCAGAGATAGTCCAAGCATATGTCATTTTTGGCATATCTAGCTCGAAAGTTGCTTGTGGAAAACAAACCATTTGCTTTTGTATTACAGTCGTATATACCCTAGGTCGATATTTAAGCCTAGACTGGTAGTTCTGGTTTAAACCCAGACTAAGGGCATTTTTTATAATAACACCATTTAAGGGTGGCCATTTGTGCGATTATTTATTGCGAAACTAGACTTTTTTTATTCTGTTCAGGGCTGCAAGTACATTCAAATTCGATAAACGGGACTATGTAGAGGTAATAGTGCCGTTTTGTCGAATTTTAATGTCAAATTTATCGAATCGAGTTCTCCGTACTTGCAGTGCAGTGACAACTTTTGTTAGTATGTTGTTCTACCTACACTATTTTTTGTATCTCATTATTTAATATCGTTACATCGCACTGGGCATTCAAAATACTACTATTGAGAATTGAGATCAGTCCTCGCCTTAATTATTCATGTCATAATTTTTCCTAATATTTAAACTATATCATCGTCAGCAGCCTTAACGAAGTCCAATGCTGGACGATGCCTCCCCAGGCGGATTGGCAATCGCAGTATTCATGTTGAGTACTCAGGTGGATGCTGCAGCTTATCCCTCGGTGTGATCCCTTAGTCGGCTTTTACGACTTCTACACGAGAAATTAAATTAGAAAAATAATTATATTATTAGAGAAATTATATTATGTAACAATAAACTGTTACCCTGAGTCAAATAAAGATGGTGACGACCTCTGTGGCGCGGCGGCCGAATATCCGGATAAGATGCAAGAGGATGTGGGTTCGATTCCAGCTGCGGAACAAATAAATAATAAATAAATAAATAATTAATTAAAAATTATTAATTTGTTCGTGATACCCACGACACAGGGAATCCTAGTGTGGGATCAAGACTACGTATGTGACTGTTGGGTGTTACGTTATGTGAGGTAAACACTGGCCTTAGCGGAAGACCAGCGCTGAAGCATGGCAACATGCAATAGCATTATGCTGAGCTGAAGGCTCTTCACACACAGCCTTTATCTTCACCTTTTTTTTACATATATCTTAACTCTCTTCTTTTCTTCTTTTTTGTTAGTAGTACAACTTCTTGTGAAAGAGTTCGTCCGGGGAAGTACTACCACTGTACCTATTTCTGCCGCCAAGCAGTAGTGCTCGCATTGCTGTGTTTCGGTTTGAAGGGTACGGGTGCCGGTGAAATTAAAGGCACATGAGACTTTTCATCTTTATGTCTCAGGGTCGGCAGCGCGTGTGTGATACCTCTGGTGTTGCAGACGTCCATAGGCTACGGTAACTGCTTTCCATCAGGTGGACCGTATGCTTGTTAGCTTGCCAAGTAGCATAAAAAAATTGTTTCATGTGCCTCTAATTTTAAAATTTTGTGTGTACCTACTCATGTAATATATTTTGAATACATTTTGCCGGTGAACAGGCACATGATACTTCATCTCTATGTATCAGAGTGGTGGACGCAGTGCAGTACCACGTAGGGCGCGTCCTAGGTGGCCTGTGAGGTAATGCATTGTAATGCACCAGGCGGGCCATCAGCTTGTTTCGAGGCTTCTACCAGCGAGGTCAAGAGTACCTTGATTGTTTCAGGTGACCCCAGAACAGTGCCTGCAAGCACTCGAACTGAGCGATTGGAACGTGCACCACGCCATCAAGGTGGTCCGCGTGTACAACTCCGCGGAGCAGGGGGCGTCGCTCCAGGAGTGCGCAGCGGAGCTGAGCCAGGCCGGCGGAGACGTCGCGAAGGCGGTTGCTGTAATTAGCAATAAAGATAAATAGTACACGATAGTTTCATTTACCTCATTATCAATATTTTTGAACGAGCGAAGCGAGTTCTCTTAGTGGTCGATTCGGCGTTTGTTTGTGTTTATGTTATTACTAGGAAAGCCAACAAGCATACGGCCAACCTGATGTAAAGTAGTTACCGTAGCCTATAAACGCCTACACCAGAGGCATCACACGCGCATTGCCGACCCTGAGGTAAAGATGAAAAGTCCCATGTGCCTGTAATTTCACCGGCACCCGCACCCTACAAACCGAAACACAGCAATGCGAGCACTACTGCTTGGCGGCAGAAATAGGTACGGTTGCAGTACTTCCCGGACGAACTCTTTCACAAGAAGTTCTACTAATAAACTGAGGAAACTCATCTGAGGATAACCTTTCAAACCGTTGCGTTGGTGATATGATCTTCATGAAATTATGTAGGTGGGTGGATAGTACTAGTACAATTTCTAAGTAAGGTAGATTAGCTAAATCGTCGGGAGTTCTTAGGGTTCCGTACCCAAAGGGTAAAACGGACCCTATTACTAAGACTGCTGTCCGTCCGTCCGTCCATCTGTCAGCAGGCTGTATCTCATGAACCGTCATAGTTAGACAGTTGAAATTTTCACAGATGATATATTTTTGTTGCCGCTATAACAACAAATACTAAAAACCAGAATAAAATAAATATTTAAGGGAGCTCCCATACAACAAACGTGATTTTTTTGCCGTTTTTATAGGATAATGGTACGGAACCCTTCGTGCGCGAGTCCGACTCGCACTTGGGCGGTTTTTTTGTTATTGATCTTAGAAGGTAAAAAAAAGTTATTTCTAGGATTTTCGTACCTTAAGTCTGGTGCCAGTCAACGGAACCATTATACTTATAGGATCTCTCAGGTGTGTATCTGTCTGTCTGTCTCACTTAATCAAATCAATTAAAAAGTATTTCATTCAAATCATAAAGATAATTTTGAATCGTCTTGTCAAAAAAAAATTACTCCTGTTCGAACGCGCCCAAGCCTATATTATTATATCAGGGCAACAAACGCGGCTTGGCTTAATTTATGATCCTTACTACTATGTGGGAAGCGCCTGATGTGGTGCCTCGGAGCAGGGTAGAGAAAATATAAAGTAAAAACCTTACCAAGGTAGTAAAAGTAAAGACAATTAGCAAAAGTTCTTATGTCAGCACACTTCACGCTTGATATACCTAAGTAAATAAGGGTCTTTCCCAGTCCTCCGATCGGAACTCCGATTGGTAGGAGGAGCGGGAATATTGTTTCCCATTCCTCCGATTGAGCATCTTATAATCATAAATAATACCATGTATATAGGTAGGTAGGTACAGATATGGCAAGTTGACATTTTAGCAGTCGAGGCGCAGAGCAACCTCAGGCCACGCGGCTTTGTCGTTAATACAGTCATTTAGAGTGTAATTACCTACGCTTTCTTAGATTATTCTTGATGTAGGATATATATCTTCGAATAGGAACAATACATAGAAGATCCATTTACTTTCTTTAATAAAAACATTTTTTGTAGTCAAAAAGTTTATGGGCCTGAACTTTGCGAATTTCAAAACTTCAAATCGGTAAATATACCATTCATTAGAGCTCAATTAGCTAGTTATCAGTTCGACATTTTGTCCATTACGCAAATTGAAATTTCCGTCAACGATTATAGGCTACTGTTTATCCCAACGCAAGCAATGCCGCGAGCGAACACTAGTGCATGATAAAAAAGTTTCATATTCCAAAACATATCGTGTGCAAACTATGTTAGGTAAGTACCTAATTCATAACCCCTATTTGAACGAACTTAATCTTCCGTGGTATAGTACAGTCAAATTAGGTGATTTTTTGCAAAAGTGTGGAACTAATTAGATGTAGTCATGAAAACTTTTCTAATTGTTTTGTATGGCTTAAAAATCACCTCTAATAATAAGCATCAGTAATTTCAGCCTCCGGAACAGGGTGAAAGAGGGTGAAAAACCTTAAAATATCCGTAACTTAATGGGGGAAATAGAAGTAGTCGGTGCAATTTTGCATAGACTTTGAACCGTTATGATCTACATTTGCACCAAGTATTTTTTAAATCCGACATACGGAACATACAAAAAAAATCGTTTACAAAAAAACCTTTTTGTGGTTATTACGGCTCCGGGAAAATTAAGGTAGTCGGTGCAAATTGATAGACATATCAGAAAAATGCTCGAAATACATTACCAGGTTTTCACTATGGTGCGTCTCACGGAAGGCACTTTTCCATATTTTAGTGTCGCTCTACTTCGGGGAAAATTAATGTAGGTCTGGAAATTGACTTAAACTTATTCATTTAATTAGTACTACATCCGCCGGAAGTTTTATACTGGCTTTTTTTACGGAAGATGCATTTGTTCTACACTGCGTTCCCTACATGCACGTGGTTTTTATTAAAATCATAATGCACTAAAACAGTCTCTCTATACGTAATTTAACTTGCATCAAGTAATTTCTTCCTATTTTATAATTTACGGCCTTTTTAAGTTTGTACCTAATATTTAAAAGGGTTCCGTAAGCGCCAGAAACGGTGCAAACCTAGGATAAACTTCTTTTCGTGTCATCTAACGTTTACATAAGAATCCACGACTACACGACTTAGGTCCACACTTTTTGCTAATTTGCCTGTACTAGTATGGAACAGTTTGTTTTTGTCAAGATTCAAAATGTTATTCCCGAAAACCCCTTTGAAGGGCTCTATAATGACCCCTGATGAATGATGGAATGTCTAAAGTGGATTTCGGGAATAACCCGATTTAAAATATTATGGGCGCATAGCATGCATCGTTTCAAAAATGATTTTCCCAGATCACATTGTAACCCGCCTTAATATTTAGGACACGGCCGTATCAATGAAGCTACAATAGACCGCTAGATAGAATAAATGCTATCAGGAAATGCTTGGTTAAAGGATTAGCTCTGTTGTGCCTACCACCTGCAGATTGAATTGCGGCTTAGTTAGGTACCTACTGGCGTTTCACCTAAATCCACATACCTACCCAATGGGCCGTAAATATGTAACCACAAAAGCACAAAGCTTTTACACAGCCGAAAGATTAAACAATGCTTTTTTAAACTTTACCTTTGAGTCAATTAATACATTGGTTTGGTGGATAAAAATCCTCCACTAACCTATACCACCCTTTTCGGTTTACCAACACATATCCCCAAGGTATATAATATATATAAATATATCTATTTTATTATTTATATTTTAATTTTCTCTAATCGTGAAAACCTAATTATTCGCCTTCTGCTACAATTTCGTTTCATCTTTCTGGTTTTTGGTCTTTTGTTTTTCCTTTAAATAAATAAATAAAAATCACGCGAACAACCGAGGTTTATTGCTACTAAATAAGTAAGTAATACCTAGCAATTACTCGACTGTTGCTGCAAACGGTATGTGCCGCTGAGTTCCCGAGTTAACTGTGTTTGGGTCACACCTAGTATCGAAGTAACGTTCAACCCTTTGGTTAGAGATGTAGAATTAGTACGAACAATTTCTTGCGGGGCATGACTACTTGCCGACCCCAACGTTGGGGCTCCTACACAGATATTAAACATTTTCGATCTGAGTCAGGCCGCGTCTCCACGAGAGTTGGGAATTGGGTCAGATGGGCACGTGCTACTCGTTGTTTGCTCACACTTCGCAAACTCCACTTAGAATGGGGTTCCATGATACCGAATGTTGCGCTAACGATTTTAACAGAGTTAATATAGCAATCGAATTCTTCTGTATGAAGAGAACCAGAGGCGTGCACCTTTCGCCCTATTGGTTCCTTCTACCAACATAAGCTTACAATGAACCTAAAGGCTTGATTCGGAACAACATACAGCTACCACTGGAGACCAAGACAGAATCAGCGCCACGAAAGAAGAATGCGAATTCTAGAGGGTAACCCAGATCGGAAAGGGACATTCTTGGAAAGTTACATTTGGGAAAGGGACATTATGAACCTGAACCTGTCTATCAACATAGGTAGGTACTAAACCTCACTGCAAATGAGCAAGCCACGGAAAGCCGGTTATGGCAGGATGTCTTACACCAGAATATACGGTTGCCTTCAAAGAAAGGGATGAACATGGCTACACTTTACTCAAAGTCAAAGTCAGAAGTATTTTATTCATTGAAGTCAAAAATAATTTTGAATCGTCTATTAATTAAAGAAGAATCAGGGCATCAAAAAGACGATTCATAGTAAAGAGTAGGTACTTAAAAACCTAAGTAGTCAAAAGTAAAATGTAAAGAGAATCAGCAAAAGTTAAATTAGCTGAATAGTGTCAGACAAACCCGGAGTGTGATTATTTGTTTGCGAGAGAAGTTCCCCCTATCTACATGATACTGTACTGATGTTCCCAAGGTTCTGTGACCAGAACAGTCCCCCTATTCCCTAATGACTAACGTTTGACAATTAGTATAATTACCATCAATTGCTCAAAATTATATCTGGGAAAATTATCATTACGAATTGTCAATTGATGGTAATTTTACTTGTCAAAACGTTAGTCACCGAGTGACTTTCAGTTGGGGCAGACCAGGCTTTATAGGTAGGTACCCTGGGCCCCGTAACACTTGAAAGGGCAAATCGACTAATTAGGGGCGTACCGGACATAAACGACAACGTGACCCGCGAAACAATCTAAAGCACAGTTAGATCATTATTTTCGGCCCATTATCTGACCTAAGCTGTAGAATTGTAATCACGACGCATGCGCGAGTTTTCGGCCTAGTTCTCGGACGAGGACAGAGTAGTGTGTTAGTAGGAGTGTACCTACCTATGTGTGCTCCAACCTAATAGCGGTGTACTAATGACTAATGACAAACTAGGCTACTAGCGGGTTTGGTTTGGTTCACATGTGTGGGTTTGGCAGAGTAGGACGACACTCGACCTAGTTCAAATCGCACGCCCTGTCACACACAGTATCTCTGATTAGAGAATTTAATTTGACTAAAGATTATTTTAAAGTGCGCTTACTAAACCTTCAATCAAAAATTTTAAGATCGCGAAGAATGGAAAAAAAGAGGCCTCTTGTTCTAAATCGACACGAGCATTGTTTTTTATAATATTCAGTGAAATAGTTTCAAGTTTAGAGTTTTTTTTTTGTGTTTTATTACTTACGTGATGGAACAGGCGTAGCCTAATGTTTAGCGGTGCCTAACTAATGCCTATCCCTTACAATTGCATTTTCTCACAGGTCACATGCCGTATTAAGTATACGAACCTATTCTTGGCATTGCACTGACGAACTCTTTCACGAAGAGCTCTAGTACTAACGTTTCGATTCGACTTGAGATGGTTCCCTTTAAATAGTTCACTCTTATTGAGGCACCCTCTACTATAATGGCTTAGCCTTAGAGCATTATAATGCTCGTCGATCGGGCTACGCGAATTATATTCTCTTTGGGCTGAACTACCTATACTTACAACTAACAATAAATCTCTCAGAATAAAAAGTAAAGCAAATAATAGATTTATTTGCTTTACTTTAGATTTATTTGTATCCTATCGCTTTACCAATAAAAAATATAATTTTCATTTAAAACACCAAAACCTCCAAAAAACCGACTTCCGCCATTGTATTCGACTAAGTTTCTGGGTGGAATTTTGATTGGTGGCCATTTGTGGTCTTCTTCACAAATTCCACTTCATCGAATGATACTTTCTGAATGCAAATGCTTGAAAATATCAAAATCGCTATTATGTATGCCTGAAATATTTGAGAAGTTCCCTCAATTCCTCGTGGATTCCTTATGGACTAGATTTTGAAAAATGGGACCAATCTCGGAAGAATTTTCGAAAGAACGACAGAGATATATGAGGATTACATTAAAAAAATACAACCGAATTGAGAACCTCCTCCTTTTTTTGAAGTCGGTTAAAAAGAATAAATCGCTATGCTAAAATGTAGCGTTAGGTAGGTACATTCTCTTTGCTAAGCAAGACATTCTTTTCGCTTCAACTTACCTTTACAATTGTGGTTAATCTCGTATCTGCAGCAGAGCCACTCATTATTTAGTAAGTACAATAAGTAGGTACGTGTATTGTATCCTCTTTGAGCACGTGAGAGAGGCCCAATATTAGACATATACATCCCACTGATTTTAGACCATCCTGAGTCCGTAAGTATCTCCACGAATATTCTACGAATATAGCTATTTCTAAGAAGGAAGGTGCAAACTGGGCCCCATTTTGAATTCGACCCGTGGAATCGGTAGACATTCCATAATACCATATACCTACCTATACTTATATTGCTAAAGCAATGTCGGTAGATAATTATCTACTAAACAATTTCACAGTGTTATTCGTTTACGATATAACTATAATTTACACCAGGGGATGCGCAACCGCATCCACCGGAGTAGGTACAACACCATTACTGCGATCACCACCCCAATCCGCCTGCCAATCGTGTTGATTATAGCAAATCCCCCATTAGGTAGGTGCGTTTCGTTGTTTAGCGTGTTGAATTTCAGAACTAGGAAATTCGTAGATACTTAAACCAAAATCACTGACAGCTCTCATTTGCCAATTGAAGTGGCAATGGACAGGCCATAACTCGCAGAACTGACAATCGCTAAGGAATAAATGTTATTGAGTGGCGAACACGAATCGGAAGAGAATTGCCTTCTTTCAGCTGTTGGCGATGATGTTTTGTCGGTTAAGATGTAAACTGAACATAATTCTTGTTGTCTATCAGCTGAGAGACCGCCGAGAGTTTACTATTCGATCACTGATTTCGTTTAGAATTTCTACCATCACAGTTTCTATTACATAGCTACTGAATTAGGTACATAGCTTACTGGATCTAAAATTGAAAATATTGGGCAGTTTTTTATGAAATATCTACGAATTACAGTATAGCTTCTAGAATAGAATAGAAAACACTTTATTGCACATCACATTCAAAATTAAAACATTAAAACAATCATAATTATACGTATGGATGTACAATGGGCGGTCTTATGGCTGAGAGCGATCTCTTCCAGACGACATTGGGATGGACTAGAATTGATGAGAACGATAAAGGACGGTGGTGTAAAACCAAAAAAGTATATGCATACATAAGTTGTACTAAAAAAAATATAAATACTTAAGTACCTAAATAACTTAACTACATACACATACAATACATAAAAAATCAAATAAAATAATAAATATACATATGGAACTAGTGCGAATGAATCTATATAACACAGCAATTCTACCTAATTACAAGTAGTACCAACTTTCAGTAGATTCTCGGCATTCGATACGGATAAATTGGTAGATATATACCTACCTATATATAAAATCCTGTAAATATCTGCGTCACAGGCTGATGTCACGGCTTTGTAATACCTACTACATTCGAGTTTATCGAGGAAGAGTTCAAAGTCTCCCCTTTTTATTAATACTAGGCTTCCTTCCTTATTGACATATTACGTGCCTGTATGTCCAAAAGACTCTTTGTCCATATAACCTCCAAAGACACGTGTGTGCGTATATTCCACTTTTGAAAGAAGTCTTTGTCTGGCTTCAAATCCAACGGCTTCTTACCATTATTCTTTTGTGGAGCTCTTGCATTGCAGCGTCTGCGACTTGGCGGAAGTCTTATCACCAGATTAATATCATGAAATTCCACGTGTATGATATTACCTACCAAGTATATTAACTGAATAGAAATATGTCGACTTTTTCCAAGCAACATGAAAATAGAACTGTAAAACTTAAATTTCAACAGATAATTTATCATTTTCAACCAAACTTAGAGAATTCTCTAAGTTTCAACCTTTCTTATGAAGATACAAAGTTTACCTACTCAATTGTACGAAAGTTGTCTAAATTTTCTAAAATATATCTACTTACCTAATAATGAAGTGTAAATACATACTTTATTTTCCATGTTCGTGATTGCATTTCGAGTTAATACAATTAATAAGATGTTTCCATAGAGACTTATTAGCGCATTGCCCTTCCTAATAAAAAAGTTACGGATCTGACCATTCTGGCGTGAGTCTCGCATGCACAAGTCCGTTTTTAACCGACTTCACAAAAAAGGAGGAGGTTCTCAATTCGGTTTTTTTTAAGGTCGTTACCTCAATCTTCGGCGTTTATGAACCGATTTGGAAAATTATTTTTTTATTTGAATAGATATATGGAGACCCTATTCTTTATCAACATTTATTTTGATTTTTTGGCCAAAAAATCAAAATAAATGTTGATAAAGAATATACTTTCAGAATCCATTTCTGATGATGGAATCCATGAGGAATTGAGGGAACTCCTCAAATATTGTAGGCATACCTACATATGGCGATTTTGATATTTTCAGCAACAAACCAAGCATTTGCATTCAGAAAGTATCATAATCCTTATAGATCTTTCATAATTTTTTTTTGATCCAAGTCGAATACAATGGCGGAAGTCGGTTTTTTAAATGAAAACTTATATTTTATACTAACTGCGCCCCGCGGTTTCACCCTCGTGAACAATGATGAAAATTGTTGATACCTACAACATTTTGATACCTAGTACCTAAGTACTTGTTTTTCAGCTATTGCGTAGTGGGGTTTTAAACTTTTATTATTGTAAGTATAAAAATCATCCTATTTAAACGTGCACTGTAATGCAATGACAAACAAAAACAAGGATATTAAAATGTATAATATATAATGTAAAATGCGCGTCAAAAATACTGAGGTGCGTCAGTCAATGAAGGAGGCGCGTCGGTCGGTAGGTATCTCTAAATAATTCATTTACGGGGTTACGGTTACGGCTTCGAAAAAGCGTGCAACGGACGGATGAGGCCCCTGAATATGTAGGGCACCTAGTTTCCAACCCTCGTCCTCCGCACTTCAGGGGATCGCGAGCCCCCGACCTATTTATTTCCTGCTTTACGTTATGCCCCCTTACTCCGCCGACGCACCGCTGCCGTCCTTGCTCCTCACTGAGCTTACGAGAACGCGTACTTTTTAACCGACTTCCCAAAAAGGAGGAGGTTCTCAATTCGGTTGTTTTTTTTTTTTTTATGTTTGTTACCGCATATCTCCGGCATTTATGAATCGATTTGGAAAAATCTTTTTCATTTGATTAGATATACTTCCAGATTGGTCCCATTTTTTTCAGAATCCAGTTCTGATGATGGGATCCATGAGGAATTGAGGGAACTCCTCAAATATTGCAGGCATACATATGGCGATTTTGATATTTTCAGCAAGACACCAAGCATTTGCATTCAGAAAGTATCATAATCCTTTCACCACTATGGTTCTTTCATATTTTTTTTTTCATTCAAAATTATTTAGTCGAATACAATGGCGGAAGTCGGTTTTTTAAATGAAAAGTTATTTAACAGACTTCACAAAAAGAAGGAGGTTCTCAGTTCGGTAGTATTTTTTTTTCTCAAATATTTTAGGCATAAGTATACCTATAGTGATTTTGATATTTTCAGCGACAAATCAAGGATTTCCATTCAGAAAGTATCATAACCCTTTCACCACTATGGTTTTATCATCATTTTTTTTTTCAGGTATTTAGTCGAATACAATGGCGGAAGTCGGTTTTTTATGAAAAGTTATTGTTGCGACCGATCTATTTCACTACAGTGATTATTTGATTAAATATTAATCGCAGTGGAGCGTTTTCTGCATCGCATAGTCCACTGTCGGCATCTTACGCTTGTTTTACTTCTCTGCAGCCTACTTTACCCAGAATCATCAACATTATTACCAATATCGTGGGGTATCCTCGGTTGAAGATATCAGATCCAAAGTACCTAGGTATATAATTATTACCTCACTCTCATGAACGAATCGTACAGATGAGTGGTCTCCCAATATTTATACGTGACTTTTACTGTCTATGTAAGTATCTAGCTATATATTAAAGTTATGTGTCTATGTATGGTTTTTGTTATGATATAACTTAATCTAATCGTAAAGTACGTGGTAATTTTTCTAAAATAATACCAAGACACGATAATTTAAATTCTATATTTTAATCTATCAAATATGCATGTTTACTTTTTGTATTTATTTATTTACCGATTATTGTAATAAGTACCTACCTATATACTATCTACTTTTCAATTGTATTGTATTACGTGCACTAACCTTGAAATTGTTTTCCACATAAACAAAGGTTAGCTGGAAGAGAATGCTATCTAGGATTAAGTTCGCTTATGTACAGTACTTTTAAATTGTCGAATAAAGAATTTTTCACACCACCTGCTCGACAATGTCCAATTACAAATCATACAACCTCAACGTAAAGTAAATCATTGTCTCTCTAGGGATATAAAGTTGTATGAAACTTCCTAGGGATTAAAGTGATTTGAATTTGGAACGTCAATTTCGTGTGGAGACTCGTGGAAAACTCTAAGTAAAAAAATGTCCATATGGCATTGTTAAGAGGTTTGTTCGAAAATTGAACTGGCCACCAAAAGCAGAACTCAAAAAAAAAAGAAAAAGGTGCGTTTACAAAGAATGTGATTGATTGACATTTTTTATTAACATGAATATTGCAATCAAATTTACTGAAATTTTATTGCAATATTCATGTTGATAAAAAATTACAAACGATAGTGATTCTACTCCAGAGTTTATCAAAACAGACGCTTTAGAGCTTATTGATAATCCACTATCGCAAAAATCAAAACAAGCCCTGGCTTTTTATTGTCTCGCAGAAGGTGTGAAAAGTAGAGTATGCTCCTTTGGAATAAAGCCTGTCTTTGTCTTGGGCAGCTTGAACCCCTCGCTTCACTCAGGACTCTATATAACTCCCGAGTGTAGCGAGGGCACTAAGGAAATAAAGCCGCGACATAAGACACTGCTTTATTCCCTTAGTGCATAATCTACTATACAATCTATCTATTATTTGCAAAATCTTGTCCATATTCGGGTGGACTAATATGCGCTCGCCCTGGGCAATCAAGAACAGAGAAAGTGAAACAGTCGGATAATGACAAAATTCTACGCGTAGCAACACAAAAACTTTCACTTTCTCGCGTTCCATGAAGGAGGTACGATATTATTATTGACCTATTGGGCGGGTAGACCGCTGATCTAGCCATGCATGCCGCATGACGTATTCTCGAACAAGTTGAATTATAAAATAACGAATATAATCATGAAAACTTTAAATGTAGGTTACCGGTAGTGTGCTTAAGCCCTTTTGTACGCGAACAAAGTTTCTATATTGGCTATTATTTCTTCAAACTCCATTAAATAATACTGTTTTAACTTTTTTGATTCAGTAGATTCAGAAAAAACAGGCTGAGTTAGACAAACAGACACCTGAGGCCTAATTCTTTAACTTAAAAATAGTTAAAATATAACTTTTGAAACTATCATGGTTATTAACATAATTATCACTAGAAACGGGATATTTACCATGATTTTTGAGTTTTGTTGATTCCCGATATTTCGGCACAGTTTCATGCGCCATGATCACGGGTAAACTGATCACTGGGTTTACCCGTGATCATGGCGCATGAAACGTGCCGAAATATCGGAAATCAACAAAACTCAAAAATCATGGTAAATATCCCGTTTCTAGTGATAATTAAGTTAGAATATAGTTCGGATCATGTTTCGATCTTGTGTCGATGTCTTAAATGTCAGAAATGGTATTCTCTTAACTTAAAATACAACAATGTAATGTGATTATATCGAAATATGACCGAAACTTGAACGATTCAAAGATTTTTCGATAATTTTAGCATTGTAGATGGAGTCTCTTTTTACTCTTTGCAATTATATACATAACTATCCTACTCTAATGGTAGTCACCGTGCATTGAAAGTAGACTAAATTGTTATTTATAAGAGAGCAGAATACCAACTTTCTGTCAATTCATAATTCAGTCTCGATTCGGTTAACTTTCAGTGTAGTTTTAAAATAATTTAGAGAATTGGGCCTCTGAGTGATCGTTTATTATATCAATTGGATACGTTTTGAGTTACGGAACCTTAAAAACAAAAAATTCAATTCAAAAACCCAACTACGTAAATAGATTCTAATATTAAAGGCCTTAAGTCGCAGTCGGAGGTTATTCCAAATAAAAATAGTGGATTTGGCTTCCGACTATTAATTAAATTGAAGGCATTTATAAGAGAATATCACTGGTGCACGCTAACGAAGCTTGCTTCTTATTTGGCTATATTTTCTTCAAACTCCATGAAACTTTGTACACATAAAGACCTACCTACAAAAATATCAAGACCCGTGTTGCGTTAGTTTCTTATAAAATTATAAATGGTTGTCAAATCATAACTAAATTATCAGTTCAATTGTCCTCTGTCGTGTCTCCTTTTTAACTGACTTCCCAAAAAAGGAGGAGGTTCTCAATTCGGTTGTATTTTTTTTTTTTTTTAATGTTTGTTAGCGCATATCTCCGGCGTTTATGAACCGATTTGGAAAATTCTTTTTTTATTTGTATAGATATACTTTCAGATTGGTCCCATTTTTTTCAGAATCCAGTTCTGATGATGGAATCCATGTGGAATTGAGGGAACTCCTCAAATATTGTAGGCATACATATGGCGATTTTCATATTTTCAGCAACAAACCAAGCATTTGCATTCAAAAAGTATAATAATCCTTTCACCACTATGGTTCTTTCATCATTTTTTTTCATCCAAATATTTTGTCAAATACTATGGCGGAAGTCGGTTTTTTAAATGAAAAGTTATGTATTCATTAGTTATTTATTACATAAATTTGAATCTCCCTCAATCGGTTACAAATGTACCTACGATCAGAGACCTGTGAGCCTGTCCTACGATGTTACATATAGCAACAATTGATTAACATATTTTTGTTTATAAGCCAAAATAATATTCGCATTTTTACCTACGCCTGGGCTACAAGTAGGATCCATACTTGCAGCCCTGACTCGATGGACCGATGGCATTTTATAGGTCACAGGAAGTCGGTGAATGGAGGCGGCTCAAGACCGTTCTTCGTGGTATTCTTTGGAGCCTATGTTCAGAAGTGGACGACTATCAGCTGAGGATGAAGAACCTTCAGTTTTTCAACAAACTTTATACGTCCACTGTACGAAGGAGAGAAGTGAAAGAGGACGAAGGCTTCTCCATAGAATGCAATGGGGTATTTGCTATAATCACCACGCTTGGCAGGCGGATTGGTGATCGCAGTTTGGTCTTAAGTACTCAGGTGGATGCTGCTGCCCATCCCTTAGTGTAATCCCTCATGCATCCAATTTTTATTAACAGGTTTCTATCAAATTCACGACTGTTAGCGTCACGTACGTACATAAAACATTTTGCCCAACTTAATTTCTGTATTACATTTTATAAACAATCGAAATAATAGGGTAGTTTTGTGTAATTTCGTCAGTCTAGCTAGGCCATATCCATGCAATGTATGCCACGAATTTGCAATCTATAAAAAGTTTCCTCCTTTATTGTATTCGAAATACATCCACAACAGTAACAACGACCTACGCGACGATATGACGACCTCTGTGGCGCGGCGGGTTAGTAACCGGCTGAGATGCAAGAGGTTGCGGGTTCGAATGCCGCTGCGGGACAAATTAATGTTAGTATGATCTGCAAATATTTGTTCCGGGTCTGGGTGTTATGGTATCATGGTAGGTACTAGTAGTTTCTGATACCCACGACACAGGGAATACTAGTGTGGGATCAAGACTACGTATATGTAACTGTTGGGTGCTAGGCTATGTAATTTGAAGAATGATTGAAGGAATGACGAATAACTCCTTAACGGTCAAAAATACACTTTCTCATTCAATGCTTGGACTCAGGTTTTGATGCATTTTTCTTCCATAGCAACCACCGTACAATAAATTATACTGATTCTCTGTCAGTCTTCATCAACTCTATTTCCCCCCGCACTCGCTCGACCTAGTTCCTTATTCACATGTTGTAGATATAATAATGCTTATGAACGGAAATTCGAGCCTGAATGAGGGTTTTGACACCACACCACTAAGTAGGTACTTACTTAGTCATTATTTAACTGATATTGCAAATCAGGGCAGTGCATCAAAAGGTTATTAACCTGGACTGCATAATTTGCAACAAAGCTTAATATTCTCGCGGATCATTCTGACCAGCAGCTCTGTTGATAAGAATTGGAAAGAAAATTACAATATTTTCCTGTTCCCTAGCCACTGGTTCTGGAAATGTACTGAGCTCACAGATTGCCAAACGGCCCTCGCTTATCTCCGAAACTCCCAATTAATAATTTTTTGGCAGGTCACTTCGTACCTAAATCGGTTCTAAAAATAGGTCTGCTGAAACTATTTTAAAATTAATTCAAAGATATTTATGAAACAATTGAAATAAAATTCAAAGAATGATTTATATCTTTGCTTAGTCGTGGTTTACTCGCAAAATGCGCATAATTGTTAAGGTTAGGTAGGTACTTGTGTCGGAAAGTAGAGACAAAAATGTTAGAGGTGAGTGTGAGCGTATAACAAGTACCTACCTAGTCACATTTTTAGTTTTTCTAGAATGTCAATAAAACAAGGTATCTAGGTATCACAACTGATTTTTTACAGTCTGTGGGAAACACGAGCACAGTTCAACCCAAGTTTGTACCCAAGTACAAAATAATTTCCATGGCAGAGTGACGTGAGGCCTGCATCTTGTTTGCCATTTTATCTACCGGTTAGTGCAATATTCCAATAAAAAATACTATTCTATACATAGACATATGATTATATAGTTATAAATGAATGAATCGCATAGCCTACGCAGAATGCCGTACTGTTAGTGTTGCCATAGAGATAAGACTACCTACTTCCTGAAACAATTGTGTTTCGATTTTCGAAGGTTCTCTTTCGATTTCGCGCGTCATTCCACTTGCGGTTACGCCGTTTCTCTTCTCGTAGAGGGTTTGGTTATGGTAAGACGCTGCGGGGAGGAGGGTGGTGGTATAGCTAACACGACGGTCACACAGCCGCGCAAACGTATGCTGTATAAAGCACAATGCGGCACGGGCCTGCGTCGACGCGACAACCGACGACGTGGGCCCGCGGCCCGCGCGACTTCTCACTACACTAGCTGATGGTCTTCGGCATGGCACACAGTGATGGCACTCTCCACCGATGGTCTGCGAGCCGCATCCCTACTCCAGGTGAGTCCCGCTGAGCGGCCATCTTCTGCGATTTGTTACATTATTAAACAGCATATCCGCTGGCTGGCGCTCCACGTGCTATAGCGGCTTTAACAGCGGCTTCGTACCTTTCGGGTCATCATAGTACCTATTTTCAAATTTAACCGTTATCTCGTAAAGTTTTCTTGATGTTTTACGTTCCTATATCGATATTTAGGGTTTGGATTAACGTATAAAAAGTTCCTTGATAGAATTTACTAGTGCTTTAAAATGTCAATAACTTTTTTAATTAATTGGTAACGTTAACATTCATTGATATTTTTATACCAATATATTGAAATTATATAACATGGGTACAAAGAAAAAACATTATGAACTTGTATAATTTGCTCCCCAGTTTGCGGAGTACGTTTTATTCGAGATTTGGTTGAATTAGGTATACTTAAGTAGGTACTTACTTGATATTTGTTCATGTATTCGCAGTGTGTCTATTACAAAATTACAATCCTTATCGTGGCATGCCAAGTAACATTACGTTCTTATCAGCATTAGTCGGGCCGCGGTGGTATGTTTAGGCATTTTCAGTACCTACTTGATCGCATGCGCATGGTAGCTGTAATTTCTTTGTTCTCTGTTGATACGCCAGCGCCAGTGACTTCGTAGTCATCACAACTCGAAAATTAGATTTTTTAATTTTAACTTTTTCGGTAATTAGGTACATATACGATAAGTTTTGAATTCTATAGTTGTAGTTTAGTAGGTATTATATATAGGTAGGTATAACTTTGTGTAAGTATTTTCTCTACCAATCTCAATAGAGTGCCTATTACGTATACTTACCTATATGTATATACTTATATACTTGCCAGTTGTACCCACAAATTAAATTACAGGCACATAATGCAGGCACATGAGACTTTTCATCTTTATGTCTCAGGGTCGGCAGCACGCGTGTTATATGCCTCTGGTGTTGCAGGCGTCCATAGGCTACGGTAATTACTTTCCATCAGGTGGGCCGTATGCTTGTTTGCTTGCCATAGTAGTACTTATAAAAAAATATATACCACTTAAGTAAGTATGAGTATAAAAATAACTTTCTCAATTTGATTGATGTACTCATAGAAATCTTAGTTTTAAATAACGTAAATAAGTAGGTAGACAGACAGACACTAGCTATTCGTCGCGGTTACACCCGTGTATTTTTGAATCATACGTATGGGAACTATCAAAACGAGTGTGGACTAAATTGCTATGATCTAGCCATCTCCTAATTCATCTAGCAACAGCAATAAATTGTTGATATTAATTGGTCTAAGTACCTACCTATTTGATTGACTAAACAAGAAAGGTACTTACGAAAACAATATCACAGTCAGTTTATTGTGAAGCTGTTTTCATATCGATCACTTTAACATCAACGCTGCACAGTATAAAGAATTATTTTCATTAGTCGACCGATAAAATAATAATTGTAAACTGATAAGTTGGCGACCGGATCATACAGTACCTAACTAAATTATAGGGATCTATTAGTACAACGGATCATAGCCATTACATATATCAGTAACTATTCTATATAATGACCGCGGAATTTGAGAAAGAAGTGAATATTAGTGCCGTGGAAGCGTTTTGATTGGTCGATCCCCCCCAGCCTGCATGTGGGATTTTCCCGCATGCTGTAAGTAGGTAGGTAGGTATATACTGACTGCGTCATCGACTAATGAAAATTACCCCTTCTTGTAGCATAAAGTTATTATAATCATGAGCAGTATGGTTTACTAAAATACTATACCTAGGTAGGTACCTTACCTTCTTATGAATTCTGACTGCATTTAGTGCAAATATTGTTCTAAATTTTAAACTACGTCTGCAAAATTGCAGTAAATTCATAATGTATTAATTTAGCAAAATTGTTATTGCATGATAATTGATAACTATGCCTTCTAAAAGAAGTACCTACTGTACGTAGGCAACATAGATACTCTATTTTAGTGAAATGTTTATAATTCAGGTAGCTATAGGCTATTTACAGAGGATATACACTATACCCTGTTAACAATTGTTCATTCATTCAAACGGTTCTCTTTGCAAACCAGTCAGTCAAAAGTCTCTTTGTTAATAATCAATCAGTTTTGTTTATAAATGCTGTGAGTCATAAGCTTCGTTAATCAGATGCTTTGTCCTATGCATAATCAATAACCAATAACATAACAACTAATACTTAGGTACCATACCTACACGATTGGAGATTCAGATTTCTGATTTTGTTAAATGTGTGTTCTTAAACTTACATGGAAAGGTCCCAAAACTGTCCGGCTCCGATTTGATGATAGAGAGTAGTCTAAAACAACAGACACGATATATGTAACAAAATACGAGTTTATTATTTTTTAATTTTCTCAAACATAATCAAACCAGAGGGCCTAGCCTAGCCAAGTGGCATTCGTTTCGAAACGATTCCATTTCTACAGTCGTAATTCAATACAAATGACCACGTGACATATCGATAGCTAACGTCAATCCCATACATTTTGGACTTTTCTACTGGTCATCGCTATTAGAATGTTACTTTGTCTACGGCCTCTGATTTGCTTGAACAAAACTCTACAGAAGTTAGAAGGTTTAGTCACTTTTCAGTAATTTGGAGGACAAATTGGGCAGCTTAAAAAAATTAGTACCTACTTAGGTACCTAAGTATCTAAGTGTCTGTTGTTTTAGACTATTCTCTAACATAAAATCAAAATAAATCAAATCGGAGCCGGACAGTTGGGTACCTTTCCTTGGTAGTAGTTGTGTGTTATTTTTATTAGTAGGTACTTATGTAACTTCTTGTGAAAGAGTCCGTCCGGAGAAGTACTACCACCGTACCTATTTCTACCGCCAAGCAGTAGTGCTCGCATTGCTGTTTCGGTTTGAAGGTTTGAAATTACAGGCACATGAGACTTTTCATCTTTATGTCTCAGGGTCGGCAAGAATGCGCGCGTGTGATGCCTCTGCTGTTGCAGGTGTCCATATGTAACTAATACTTTCCATCAGGTGGGCAGTATGCTTGTTCGCTTATCAAGTAGGTAGTATAAAAAATAAAAACTGTAGGTAGGTACAATATCAAAGCACAGCAGAGTATATCTATCGTTGCACACAATCTCTGTATGATATACGTTGCTAGTAATTACCTACTACTATTTCTACGTTACTAGTACAAAATACCATATATTTTGTGTACTTACCTACCTATTATTTATAACATTGTTATTTATTAAGAGGATACCAGATCGAGTATGATTATTTTTACACCTATAGAGGACACACTTGAAATAAACCTTTTGGGCTTTTTGAGTGTACTTATAGAAACAAAATATGTTATGTTGTGTATTTTTTATCTAAGTATGTAATAAATAGGTTTAAAGAACTTTATTTCTCATAAAAACTAAATTAGGTACTTAATATAATAAAATTGGTTGTATTATAAAAAACTAAATACCTACCTATCCGTGATGCACCTTATACCTACTAACTCTTGCTTTTACTAATAGGTACCTATACATTTCTACATCGTATGATCAAGCACCCGCTTTTGCAAGAATGTATCTAACAATTTTTAGAGCGCAAGAAAAATTTGGAACTCGATTTCGGCAATTCAAATGACCAGCATACATTGACCGTCCCTGCCCCCGCGTCTCTGGGACAAATAGTCGCGAATAGCGTATAGTCATGCCATTTGTCGCGGGTCTTCTCATACTGGTGTTAAACACAAGCGATGAGTTGCGTTAGCGGCTGCGCAGTAACGGTGCCCTAGTTATTTCGGGTGCTGTCCTAGATTCGAACGAGGTCGAAACGCTGTTTTCATCATCTGCAGCGAGTTTTATTCGATGGGGCCACGATGGGCTCTCCGACCTCGTTGCGTCGATACGGCTTAGTTAGATAGCCACCACGCCGCTGACTCGTTGTCGTTAACTCGTGATTTGATTCCAAACTATTTTGCAACGGGTTGGCAACGGAAATAGCAACTGCCAGGATGCTACGGCTTTTGACAATTGAAAACTCCTTTGAGATATTAACTTCTGTTAGAATTTTGAAAGAAACATGGTGGCTCTTTTATCGAAAAGTGTGCCCCACCAAAATCGAAGTTGCAGCTTTCATGAAAAAACTTCTTATCGAGCAGTTAGGGATCGTTTTATCAACCATGTCTTATTTATTACAATCAAACATTTACTGCATATTTGTGGAGTGGCCTAGATTTACAGATTAGATAATAGAACCTACGTCTCAACAACATACATCCAGTCGATAAAAAGTTTTTTTTACGTTGCCGACGTCTGTCTTGTAGAATTTACGTTTATTTACTATGTTTTATGATAATATGTACGGGGTGCCTGAGAATCCCAGAGGCGTCTGTAGCGAGCGGTGTGGAGTACAGAGCCAGAAACAACGGAGACCCTGCGGAGAAGGGGAGGTGCTAAGCCGTTTGTTAAAGTAAGCCAAGGCCGGTGTGGGGGGGATAACGTTTACACGTGTGACCCAGATAGGAGGCGAGCGCATGCGGAAACACACGAACTCGGCCCGAACTCGGCACCGCACCACCGCTCGATACCCAATGATAGCGCAACAGTCAACAGTCTATTCCTAACGAACGAAGCGCCCCGCTCTGTTCTAGACTAGCTCACTCTATCTTGGCGTAGGCACGGAATGCGCATACGGCTAATTCATACCTGGGTACAATACGATCACTCTTTGTTACTCCACGTGGAGCTTGGCACGTGTCTACGAAGACGGTCACTGACCTGTTGAATGTCAGCCCTGTTCTATCTTCCGGTGTATTCCGCCTAGACGCTCGTCACCTAATTACTAAAAAATCTGCACTCGGGCAATTTCTAGGCCTTACCTTCATTACAGCAGCATTGATAGGCATGGAACTCCCAATGCTTAGTGGTTGCTGCGAACGGAGCGGTGTGCATGCATCGATTGCGATTACATCACCACCACTCGCGTCCTTTCTCTGCGCGCGCAGCACGGCCGGCCCCCCTTCCCTGCCCTCGCCCTTGCCGTGCCCCTCCCCCCTTGCGACGGTTGGCACTCTACGCCATGGATCTCTGCTATGAACTTGCTTGCTACCATTCGCTCTTTGGTCTCCGACAGCATCGGTCGTTCTCTAAACTCTAACGGGTCCGGCCGGAACCAGTGGAAGTTAACTTTTAACCTTGCAAACATTCACAAAGTTGAATTTATAAAAGGCGGTCGCTCTCTATTTCTTTCTAACGGAAAAAATAAAATAATAAGTGATCGTAAATTAAATTCGGAAGTGAGTAAAATTAATTAATAGTTTTGTAAAAAAAAAATTGTGATACTTTTCGCTTTGAATTTCCGCGACGTACCAGGATTCACTTCGTTTTTAAAACTTTATACGGACATAAGTACCAATATTAGTTTTTAAATTAATTTGATCTTAGAAATTGCGTTCGGTTGGGGCAGTTATCGTGATAAGTCACATTTACCTTTTGTATCGTCATGTGACTCACGCACAACTCACGCGGACGGTAACGCGGTGGCGCGACTACTCGACAATAAGTTTTTCATTGCAGCCTGGACTTGGAAAATTTCTGAAGAAAGAAGAGTTCAAAAGTGAAGATCTTCGAAATGTCTTCCGTGTCGGGGGGAGACGAGGGCGTGACTTTATCTATTAGTCAGTCTTTTTCTCTCTCCTATACGGTCGGCATACAGTCATCATGAACAACGGCCGACTCGAGGCTGCTGCGGCAGACATCTTCACCTTTCGTTCCGTAGGCGTAGCCATGTTCGCAGTGAGGTCGGAGATTACGCAAGCTGTTCCAATAATTCGGCTTCGAAATCTTCGTACTTTCTGCTATAAACAAGGCCTTTTTCAGAAAACATAGTGTTATGACCTGTTTATAATTAAGCCATCATTTCGTTTGGTATACTGAAGTTATCTCCATGTGGCAATAATTTTGGCTCATTGTAACCTACTGGCAAAATTAGGATAGTGAAATAATCGTCGATGGCGTGGCGTGGCGCTCGCGGCGCCGAATTATTGGGCAATTCGCAATCGAGCGGCCCTGCGGCACCTCTCACCCGCTGCCTAATTTCAACTCCTGCGCCGAAGACGCCCGAATATTAGCCGATCTCAGTTCTTAAACTCGTTAATTTTCCTTTTGTTTCACAGCGAATAGCCAGCAGGAAGCGCGGCGCGTAGCAACTCTATGACGCAGAGTGTCTTCGTTTTCTTTTTGTTTTGCTAAATGCGATTGTAGCTACATAACCCATTTATTTTATTTTGTTTTGAGCAATGCGATTTATTGATTAAATGAAATTTATGTGAAATGGTGACTTTGATTATTTGAATAAGTAGGTACTTACTTTTTTTACTACAAACTTTATTTTTTTCTTACCCTAATAACAATGAAAGGAACATTCATAAAATTAATAGGAATGATGTGGGTTGCACCCCGACCCGCCCCCACTGCGGTGGCCAATGGCATGTCTTATTCGTGGCTTTGATAAATTTCAAGCCTTCCTGACTAAAACAACAATACTAAAATGCTTAGCGAGCTTGCTAATTTTTCTTATCCTTTTTTTGTTATTTATCCATATGCCTTTATGAACAGTATCTGGGTACACTGCATACAAAACTTCATATAAAATCAACACTTCATAAAAAGTGAAAACTTTAACAGCAGTGAATTAATAAGCAGCAATTTTTTTTAATATTAGTTTATTTCGATTTTTGGATCTTATTTAGAAGTAGAACTACCTAACCATTTGTCTGTTCCGTGCCTCAACAGGAAATACCTACGGACCTTTTTCTTAGGAACGTGTAAGGTAAGAAATTGAAATTTAAAAAAAAACTTTTCAACTCTGCATCGTTTATTGGCCGTGTTACTACCAATATTACTACCAGTAGTAACATGGGTAAAATAAATTCCCGTAGAACTACAAAGCGATTCAGTAGTACCATGGGAAGGTTTTTTCCTTCTTTACCCGTGTTATCTTGGTCAACATTTTTTGTATGAAAACCGTGTATACGGACACTCTAGGTTTGTTTAAGGTCTAAGTTGGTAAGTTTGGAATGCTAGGCTTAATGATGAAGGAAACAGTCTAAAATTGAGACTATCTCAAAAAGAGATTTAACGATTTCGTAAAATTTATCATAGTTCTAAAATCATACTAAACAAAAATAGGTCTAATAATAATTTAAACAGCTTATTTCTACTTTTTTATGGACCGAATGAATGAATGAATATACCGACGAGGATTGAGGCGGCTGCACCATTCATTTCAACGTGGAATTTTATGGAGGAGACCTATGTCCAGCAGTGGACTTCTTTAGGCTGATGATGATGATGATGTAGATGATTATGATCATTCATGCATTTGTCCTTTTATTGAAACTCTCCAAGAAATAACCTAACTAGCTAGAAAAGGATAAGCTTTGTTTCCTAGCGTTCCGTTATTCACACGATTATTGCATCACGAAATTCAACATAATTTCGTCGTATTGAACATTTTAAACTGGCTTCTAAACTGAATCTAAAAACGTTTTTCACGTGTAAAAAAACTTGAACGCTGAATACGGTGTTTTGCATTCCGTGACTTTTGTTCCCAAATTTGACTGTTACTTCTACTAGGTACTTTGTGTCACGTACTTAGTTCTTTTTTGGTCACCCTGCTTCAGAACCTAGTTACCCCGAAAACGGCCTACTGAAAAAACCAGTGTGGGGAAATAATCCAGTGAGCCTAGCAGAGGCTCCTTTTATTTCAACCTTACCTACCATTTGTCAAAATCTGGCAAGTAATTTTGGAGCTACGAGCTTACATACACACATACATGGACTGTTAAAATCATGACCCACAATTCATTCGCTTTGCTATAGTTGAGTAAAAAGTATTTTCAGGGTTCCGTACCACTACAAGAAAAAACACGATCATTATAGGATCACATTGTTGCCTACCAACTGTCTCAAGCAAGACCCTTTTTTTTCAGGAACTGCTGAAAGAATCAACTGAAAATTTAAACCAAATATAAATTACTTAAACTTGACTTGTTACTTTAAATTTCACAAAATTTTTAAAAACCTTGCATTTTAAAAAAAAATTTTTTTGTTGTTTTCAATCCTTTTCAAATTATATTACTACATGTGAATACAAGAAAACAATAGACAAAATCATCAGGATTCTTGTACACTTATAAGTTTTATGATAGCTTATGTAATTTGGCATCAATTAACGATTTAGTACGGTCACCACGATCGGCAATTTTTTCTCTGGACCTCACAGAAGTAAAAATTCTAAAGAGTAAAAAACAATGTTTTCTTTCAAATCGACTCAGTTTCTTATGAATATAATTTCATTGTAGTGAAAGAAAAAAATTGGGACAGCAGAAGTTGGTCAAATTTAATTTATTGGTAATAACAATTTTGGTATCACCTAATTAACTATTCCTTCAAAATGACCTTAATTATACCGTATGCACGGAGACGCGTTTTAGTAGGTACACCGTACGGCTGTTTCGTATATAATATGTATCATATTCTCTGTTGGCCCCAAAAATCATAGTCAAAACGCCATTCCAAAACTTTCCAAATGGTGGTGTTATTAGCTTCGTTAGCCCCTGGTTTGTTACCGCTGTTGTTTCTACATAATTTGTCATGAGATTTTGCTGTTTGATGGTGCTTCCATCATACTTCGTGTTCTTCGTCGGGTTTATCAGTGTTCATTTTAGGGTTCCGCACCACAGCAGGAAAAAATAGGACCCGTAATAGGATCACTTTCTTGTCCGTCTGTCTGTTTGTCGGTCTGTCTATCTGTCAAGACACTTTTCTCAAGAACGCGTGCAGGGTATCACGTGAAATTGAATATCAAATACTCATTTCTGCAATCCCTCGAAGCTGTGAAAAAATCTAACATCTAAGTCAACGCAATTAAAAGATACGGACGTTTATGCCGCGTATTTTTAATGAATCAACACCTATAGTTTCCGTTAACCTAGAATCATGAAATTTGGCAAGAAGCAAGTTCTTATAGCACAAGTAAAGGAAAAAATCTGAAAACCGTAAATTTGTAGTAAAATCAGCCTCAGTCAGTAAATATAAAAATCTGTGATTTTATAGTGCTGTACAAAAATCAAGCTACTAACTCAATGCATTAAAAAAATTAATTATAAAATTTTTGGAAATCGCGAAAAGAAACTTCTGAACCTTAACCTCACAATTCTGAAATTTGGAATGCTGGGAGCCTTTATGGCACAACTAAAGGAAAATCTCTAAAATTTCAACTTTTAAAGCCCTTAGATGGGATAGTGAAGTTTGCAGGGAAAAGTGGCTGAAACTCAAAACGATTTCGAAATAATTTACCTACGGATCGGAACCCTCAAGAGTCTGATGTGAGTCGCACACTTGTCCGTTTCATAGTTATTACTTTTTCACTTTTCAGAGTCATCAAAGAGATGGTTCCTACAATAATGATACGGCGTCATATCTATTGATAATATCCGTTCAAATGTCCAAAAGGATTCGACAAAGATCATTTTGAATCGTCACAACAACGTGTCGTATCTTCAACAAAGTATCAACCCTTATAAATTACTTTAGTTCTAATGTCCCCAAAATTACTAATTAAATATATTTTTTTACATACTTTAAACACAATAACTCTTGCATAATACGCTCGGCTTACTTATATAAAAATACTAGCTGCCCGCGCGCGACTTCGTTCGCGTGGTCCCTGTGTTCCCGGTGGTCCCGGTACATTTAAACCTTTCCGTGACAATTATGACCACAACAAAACCAAAAAGGATATAAAAAATGTCATACCGTGCGTCCAAAATAATTTACAATAAAATAATATTGCGGCTATAAATTGAGATGTAAGCTATCCTATCTTTTAAGTTAGATCAAACTGCCCACGGTGTGCAAATTTGATTAAAATCGGTTAAGTAGTTTAGGAGTCCATTGCGGACAAACAACGTGACACGTAATTTATATATTAAGATTATGTCGAAAGATAAGCAATATTTAAAATATTGCTATCCCTTACTATTAATTTCAAAAAGTGACGGGACAAATTTTTAAGCAGTGCTTAAGTTAACTTTTATAAGAAAGCCCGGTACTGTTATTGAATAATAAATTAAAACAGAAATGGCTAATACTAAACATCGAACGAACAAAAACGAAAATGAATGATAATATATAATTCACGAAAGTTACTTTAGTAAAATCGAACAAACGTTAGTGTTCGCAGTCTCAAATCAAGAAAAAGAAAGTTGCTAACCGAAAATTCTAACTTTCCAAATGGTTTTTTGTAGACAACACTACAAGCACTGGTAGTGTTGTTGAGTCCTCATAGAATACACAACGGTCTTGAGCCGTCTCGATCCAACGATTTCCTGTGACCTATGGTCGGTTTGTCGGCTTTCCTACGCTGCGTCCCGCGTCTTTGGGTTCGTGGTCGCCACTCAAGAACCCTCTGTACGGTTGTCAGTTCTGAAGCTTGCGATTTTTGGTGAAAGTTTTAATCTTCGACCTCTGTGGCGTGGCGGGCGAGTAGCCGGCTGAGATGCAAGAGGTTGCGGGTTCGATTCACGCTGCGGTACAAATGTTGCATGATCTGCAAATATTTGTTCCGGGTTTGGGTGTTGTGGTACCTTGGTACTCGTAGTTCCTGATACCCACGACACAGGGAAACCTAGTGTCGATCATTACATGACACGTATGTGTGACTGTTATGTTATGTTTTGTTGTTATCATTGATAAGAATATGACTTATGATTAGATTTGTAAGATTGTAGGTTCATAAAGCTAAGCTAATTTTTGGGTTCTCTTATAATCGGCCCTTTCCTCTGATCACCGTATCCTTTACTACTGCCTGCATGGTCATATTTTCGTCACATATAGGCATATGCAGTGGTATGTCCGGCCTAAGAATAGACCCCTCCTCCTTCCTTGGATGCAGTAAAAGCCTTACTAAATAAATAAATAAAATAAATAAATGCTGAACATTTCACACAACATTATCTAGCCCCAAGCTAAGCAGAGCTTGTGTTATAGGTACTAGATATATGATATACTTTAAACAAATACATTACATAGATGAATATTGTTTATTAGGTATACATAGAAAAATACCCAGAACACCCTAAACAATTATCTGCAGATCGTACAAATATTTGTTCAGAGACGGGAATCGAACCCGCAACCTCCTGCGTCGTAGGTGAACCTACGCCCACCTCGCCACAGAGGTCGTCAACTAAGGGATTACACCAGGGAATAGGCAGCAGCATCGAACTTTTGGTACGACAGATTGGAATAAACGTACCTGAGTACTCAACACCAAACTGCGATCACTAATCCACCTGCCAAGCGTGGTGATTATGGCAAATCTCCCTCCCCGTATTCAATAGGGGAGGCTTCGTCCAGCCTCCCCCATTTACAGATTACCTACTTCAATTGCTGAACTTACCTTACATCATCAATACAGAGATCTTAAAAGAGTCCTAGTAATTTACTGTTGGCCCATTATTCAGAGACGTCACGAAATTAGGTATAATTTCGTTGCATCGAAAATGTTAACCTGGTTACCAAACCAAATATTTAGAGATGAAAAGAAAACTGAATTTTCAAAATGCAATAAAAAATAAGTCAAATAAAGTAGTTGGTAGTAAGTGAAGGCTTCCGAAGTCAGTAGTCGGTGTATATCCAAGTCATAATCTATCTGCTTACCAAATTTCAACGAATCCTTAGGTTCAGAAGGGGGGAAGGGGTCAACTTTGTATTAAATATTATCGGTTTTCGAAATCACGGGTCATCGACTTAAGCATAAAGAAGAAAAGAAAATAATATGTACTTCAGTGCTGGTGTAAGCCCTATACAAAAGATATCAACGCGCACGCCGTAGAGGCTCTACGAAACGCAGCATCTAGTCGAGGCACTTCTGCAGGGCGATTCTAAAACGTCGGAAACGTTTCCGATCGGATTCGTTAGTTTTTCATTTCTATGTGGTAAGTAACTTAAACAATTTTCTCGAGTAAAACACAGTAAAAAACAATAAATATTGTATATTACTGTATTTTACTAGAGAAAATTATTAGAAAATTGTTTTAGTTACTTACCACATCGAAATGAAAAACGAACGAATCCGATCGGAAACGTTTCCGACGTTTTAGAATCGCCCTGCTGTTACTTAAACATGTACTTACTTCTCAATGACTTTTTAGTTCATGAAACAGCTGACACTGCGATTATAGTTTGTTGTTTATCTAAATATAAAAACATATAACACGTACATAACATTCTCTAAAAAAAACAAAAGCCAATGTGTCGATTTGATAGAGACAGCAATTTTATATTTTGTTGTTACAAAGGTGTCGATTCTAAAACAACATTCTCAACTAAACGTAATTCGTACATCACCAAAAATGTGTTATTTAATAATAGATTACGAAAACAATGCCGATATATCACCGCTATCATATTTGTATAAATTGTGTTTATTACCCGACTGCGGTGACGCA
Source organism: Epirrita christyi (assembly GCA_951392215.1). Taxonomy (NCBI): domain Eukaryota; kingdom Metazoa; phylum Arthropoda; class Insecta; order Lepidoptera; family Geometridae; genus Epirrita; species Epirrita christyi. The sequence goes on along the minus strand of OX595833.1, from coordinate 14,217,410 downwards.
ATGGAGGGTAATGTGTGTATCAGCCTATGTACCTATGTATGTTTGTATATATGTTTGATCCTATTTTGATGATTCTTACGATCAAAAATAAATGATCTGCAAATATTTGTTCCGAGTCTGGGTGTTATGGTTCTATGGTACTCGTAGTTGATACCCACGACATAGGGAATCCAAGTGTGGTATCAAGACTACGTATGTGACTGTTGGATATTATGTTATGTTTAATTCACCCAGATGTACTCCGTTCAGTATCAATTTCTGATTCATACATTTATTGCGAAAATAGATACAAGATTAGATGCCACTAAAATAAAGATCCACTATAAACTGCACCACAGAAGTACACTTATCATTGACAAATAACTATAATATAATATACTGGAGTACAGTTACAGTACTGGTAGGCAACTGCTACAAATAATACCAACACAATCACGCAGGCTTATCAAATGCCAATTTAGCACAAACCACGACTCATTGCTATTCACTAGCGATTGAAGCGAAGCATTAGTTTTGGTTTGGTACAAAGACACGTAGTAATCTCACTTTCGAACAAACTATAGGTGCGTTCCTACTATAATTTAGAATATAATAGCCTTTTACACTGGATTGTTTGTTTTAAACAAAATCTATCATCTGATCTGATCTTGAGGTGATCTATTCATGGTCACAGGAAACTGGAGACTAATAGAAGACTAATTACATTATGATCAGCTTGAAGATGTCCACTGCTGTGGTGTTTTTGGCCTAGAATAGACCGCTCTTTGTCCTCCCGTGGACGTTTTAAAAGCTGACTAAGCGATACACCAGGGGATGGGCAGCAGCATCCTGAGTAGTAACACCAATCCGTCTGTCAAGCGTGGTGATTATAGCAAACCCAACAATATGTAAAACTAGGTGACAAGCTAGCTGCGCTATTCCTGACGCAGATAGCAGTCTCGGTCAACGTGGAGCAGGGGTGCTAAGAATATCCAGCAGAAATGTGGCTACTAACCTAACGATCCTTGAAGCTGGCAACATATAACGTCTGTAGCCTGAGGACCGAAAAAATCTAATTGAGGTGGAAGAGATACTCCATAAATTGCAATGGAATTTGATAGGATTATCAAAAGTCGTAAGAGAGGACACGTTAATTGTGAGTTCCAGCAACTTATTCTACTACCAGGAGGTTGATACTTGATGGTGACTTGAGAGTCTGGCAATTTGGATTTGGACAGTGATGGAACCAATGGGTCCAGCGATTGGTTGACTTCATGGAATGCCATGGAATGACTTTTTTGCGAAGAACTTCTTTTTTCAAGAAGCACTTGTCCAGTATATGGACCTGGCTTCTACCCGCAGGGTCACAATGGCGAGATAGATTTCATCATGACGACCATCATTTATTTATTTAAGTCCAGTCTAAAATCAAAACCCTTTTCAGGAACCTTTCAGTTGAAACTCCAAAATAGCTTCCAATGACTGACTGGAAAATGCAATACAGTGGACGACCTGAACAACGGGCTGGTGGAAATTGTCCAAGCAGTTGCGACGGAGTTCGTTAAGAACCATCGTAATAATAGACGACGCAGCTAACAGACTTACCTACAAATGGTACTAAAACTATCTACCCGCATCTACCAAATTTCATGAAGGTCGGATAAACGGTTCCAAAGTTATCCTAACACTAACGCATTATAATATTGGCATTTTTGTATACGTACCGTATATACAAATGCTAATTGTAAACACCCAAGTTGACTCAGAGAAAAGTAAATTCTCTGAGTCAACTTGGGTGTATTGAGTCGCTTGTTCAATTAGTGGTAAATATGTAATAGTACCTAAATAAACTTTATACATATACTGCGATCAGCAATCCGCCTGCCAAGCGTGGTGATTATGGTAAATCCCCGCTTTACACGGTATGCATGCTATGGGGGAGGCATTATCCAGCATAGGATTACTACCGACTGATGAAGAGACATACATATTTATGTATAATGTTTAATGTAATGGTGTATTTGAATTTGTGCTAGATAAGATCAATACATTCATTGTAATGGACTTTACACATGAGTACATGAGGCTCGTACCATAATCTAGAACTAAACTCGTACTGAATCTACATTCAAGCATAAAACTGACTTTTTCGCATATTTTCATACAAAACCATCAAAAACTTTTAGACGACGGTTTTAGACGAGCCTAAAGCAAAGTTTTAGCATTGAACTGATTGGATAAAGTGCTGTTATAATGTATGAAGAATGTAAGCTATTTGACCACGTTCCAAACGTTCCAAGCTATTTGACCACGTTAAAGCAGCCGATCGATCAAAATAACGACAATTCGCTGTCGGCCATAAGGCAATTCGCAAAAATCGCGGTTTCCGCTATTTTTAGAAACCTGTCCTACAAGTCGGGCCCTGTCTGGAGCCGCATAACTTTTGGAGGTGAAATGCGTCTGAACGAGATGGATAGAACTTTCTAATGAATAGAAATAGGATGGATGATTCGCGAAATCATTTCGTGCCAATAGGTATTAGTGAAGGTCGCAGGCCGCTGTCCGCATAGGTACGCGTAAACAGTTAATATGACTGCATTCTTTTATTCTTTACTGGACACAAATAAGCACATGAACGAAAAAATGGACAAGTGTGAGAGTCGCACTTGTGAGGGTTCCGATCCGTTAATTATTACGAAATCGTCCCTTTTGAGTTTTACCCACTTTTCCCTACAACCCATTTAAGGGGTAAAAAGGTTGAAAATCCTCAATTTTTGACTTTTTCCTTTATTTGTGGCATAAATAATACTACCATTCCAAATTTCAGAATTGTGAGGACATTGGAAGACCCTAGGGCCTATAGGTTTTTCATTTTCGCGATTTCCATATAAAAATCAGACATAACCATATATTTTTAATGCATTAAGTTAAAAGCTTGATTTTTGTACAGCACTCAGACTTTTATATTTGGTATTTTTAAGTTTATATAATACCTTAGTTACCAGTTTTTTTTGGTAAATACATCAAAGACACATCTAAAACTCAAAAAGGGACGATTTTGAAATAATTTACCTACGGACCGGAACCCTCACGAGTGCGAGTGTAGCACTTTGAGTCAGAGTTTTTTTTTAAATCAACTTCTCTTTATTTTCGAAGTTTTTTCGCGTATAAATTAGATCTACGTTGATTTGATGAAAAAAGTAAGTACCTATTATAGAACAAGCTATACCATACAAAGTATACGTTCGTTTGAGCATAGGTCGGTCGTGCTTGCTGGCTAAGCAAAGTACGCATAGTAATGTTTATTTTAGACAGTCAAGTAAAAGTAGTTTTTCCTGAATTCATACTAAGACTAACTTTGAAGTATATTGTATTTATCTTAGCCTTACAAGCTTCTTCTTCAACAACCTTTACCAGACGTCCACTGTTGAACGGAGCCTCCCTTATAGAATTCAATGGGGGATTTGTCATAATTACCACGCTTGGCAGGCGGATTGGTGATCGAGGTGGATGCTGCCAATCCCTGGTGTAATCCCTTAATAAGGCTTACTACATCCTCGGGAGGAGAAGGAGGGGTCTATTATTAGACCGGATACACCACGGCACAATGGATTACATAAATAATTTTTTATAAAATAATTTACACAGATAGTGCTATTTTGCTTTGATCTTAAAGACGTTAGCAGATTGTAGCAAATGATATGGGGAAGGGCATTCCAAAGGCTTACCACATATACGGCAAAGGAGCCACCATAGCGACTGGACTAGTGTGGAGGGCTTTTAGGCAAAGGGACTTAGTGACCTACAAGGGCCTACAAGAGGGACAAGAAATTCAAAGCGCTCACGGAGTCGTATCTTTACTGTCCGCGAATTGATTGATAGTTCAAACAATATTTTTTATTAATATTGGTTATAGAAGTTACTTCTTCTTACTTCTTGTAAAAGACCTCCTTGTGAACAAATGGGAGGTATACTTTTTTCCGGCCACCAGGCAGTAATGCTCCCATTAATTTGGGAGCCGTGGTTATTTAATACGGGACCATACTTCGTTTTCTCGAAAGACGTAGCGTACTAGTTTTACGAAAAATAAATCAAAATGGAATAGAAAAAAGGCCCACTAGTACGAACTACGTTCAATTGATGATGGATTCAAATATTGGACGTTTTGAAAACGATACTAGGTTGTCAAACGCTTAAAACGTAGGCCCACGTAGAAAGTAGACCTTAGAGCGTGATGAATTATAATAAAAAGTTATTTTTTACAAAAAAAACAAAAACCGACTTCATTCAAAAAGCGCTGATCAATTTCGAAAAAATTTATATGGAACCACTTTTAAAAAAAAACATCAAAATAAATTCATAAATTGGCATAGTAATCGCATAACAAACATACAAAAAAACATAGTTGAATTGAGAAACTCCTCATTCTTTTGAAGTCTATTGAAATATTTATAATGTTGTTTGTAGGTATTTCTCTATCTTTTTTGAAAAAAAAATCTCCAAGGTATGAGGCAAACTTTAAAAAAAAATATGTAACACCGTTTGAATAAGATACCTATTATACATCTACTATTTCAAGCGAGCCTCGCGTTATTTGGCAATGTCAAAATCGGCCGCTCACCTACTTTCACTCTATAGCCATTTGTGAAAAATGTACCTTTCTAAGGCCGTAGAATAAGCAGATAGGCTGGTGATGAAAGAGTGTGTACGTACTATACACTATTGGTCTGAGTAAGACACAATTCTGAAGTCCCGAGTCTAAGTAGGTATTTAGCGAACAATTGGCACGGAGTATGGTGTAGTGTTACACGGATTTTGTAAGGAGACAACGATGCACGCCCCTAGCCGATACTTTGTGAACTTCAACTTCCACACAAAAATCCTAAGTCCTATAAGTCGGGGGGGGGGGGGGGGGCTCCACCATGCAGTAGTGGACGTACACAGACTGCTAATGAAGTTAAAATGTATTGTCTGTTTTAGTTCTTTCACTTTAAAACTACTGGGCCAATTATGACGAAATTTCGTATAAGTAGATTAAATTTATCCCACAGGAGACCAGCGCGAGTGAAACCGCGGGCAGTAACCACTAGTATATTTTAAGTGCACCGTAGCTTCAACGTGTTAATAAGTTATAAGGCAAAAAGTGTCGGATAAGTTGTTTGAACCATTGGTATTCTACCTAGTTCTATGACGAAAATTGTCGGCCTATCTTTTGTGTCGCAATATACTGGTTTCTAATGATGTGAGACGCGAATGCTCTGCTATTGCAAGTAATGGTGTCAAGATAATGGGAGTTATGACGAGACTTGAGACTATGCATACTGAGCGGATTAAAAACAGCGGACATTTACTTTGTTAAAAAAAAAAAAATACTTTACTACACGAATAACAGCGAACACGCTGCTATTGAAACAATTGCTGACGGCGAAAAACCAACGAGAACGAGATGAAACTAGGTATGAGATCTGAGGGCCTATTACGAGTTTTGCAAGCAAAACTCGTAATAGGCCCTCAGATAAAGTTTCTGGGCCTTACAGTGCGATTTAATAAAACGTTAAAACATTTTAACAGCATCGATCTTCTACATATATCGAAGAACCACGTGTTCTTCGGTATATGTTTGATTTACGAAATGTAAGTTCACCATAAAATACAGCTCAACGCGTAAAGTGAGAGTTAGCTTACTGAATTTTTGTGGTTTCAGCTGAAAATCAGCGTTGGGTGTTAACACATCCAACATTTATGCTGAGCTGAACGCCATTTTGGCATACCTACAGACACATGAGCCGATTTATTTAAACTTCTAGATGTAACTTTCGTTTGCTTGTATGTATTTATTGTATCTGGTATCGGCATTATGTGTCGTTTTTGTGCCAAATAAACGTTTTCTTTCTTTCTTTCTTTCTTTCTGAATCGCACTTCTGTGGTGCGATTTCTGAATGTCACTGAATTACTAAATATCATGAAAAAGGCCGCAAATATAAAAAAAAAAAAAAGTACGCGTACAAAACTATTATCTAGGTAGTCTGTGGCTATTAGTCATGATATTCTGTTTGTTAGCTTCTTGAGTGTGCGCTAGTGATTTCGTGGTGTTTTTAGAAGTAGGCAAAAATAAATACCACGAAACGAAAATTATTTCTACGTTGTCGATGTTGACATTTCACTTTATTTTGACACTTGACTGCTACGTTGCAGAGCAGCGCCATCTATTTTCAACGCTAAAAACATGATTTGAAACGGCCGTGAAAACCCCTCATAGCCAAATTGACGTACAGAAATAGTCACAGATTCTAAACTAAAAAAAAAAACGTTGAATATTGCCACATGGAGCCATAACTCCTTTACGTCCAAGGTTCCGCTAGATTGACATTCCTAGAATATCCTGTTAGAGGCGTATATACCTACTGCTATAGGATGACCCCAGAATACAAACTAAGATTCCATCTATTTTGAATATTATTCTATCAAACTCCATGAAAATATTATGTTAATATGATCACTACACTAATACCTAGGCCTATGTATGTATGTCAGTTTCTTATAAAACTATAATATGCTGGGCTATTCTGAAACGTTCGGAAGTATTTCCGATCGGATTCGTTAGTTTTTCATTTTGATGTGGTAAGTAATTAAAACAATTTTCTAATAATTTTCTCTAGTAAAACACAGTAATATATAATATTTATTGTTTTACTAGCGGCCCGCGCGCGACTTCGTTCGCGTGGTCCCGGTGTTCCCGGTGGTCCCGGTACATTTAGACCTTCCCGTGACAATTATGAACACAACAAAACCAAAATCAAATAAATCTGCCCAGCCGTTCTCGTGTTTTAGCCAGACTAACGAACAGCAATTGATTTTTATGTATATAGAGGAAGAGGATAGAGGATAACTGTGTTTTAGTAGAGAAAATTGTTTTAGTTAAACTCACACATCGAAATGAAAAACTAACGAATCCGATCGGAAACCCTTCCAAAAGTTATAGAATAGCCCTGTTGGTTTCCAAATCACACCAACGTAAAGATTTGTCTAGAACTCGCATGTCAGTTTGATTATATATACAATTTAATCAGAAACGACACCACAAGCCACAAAACTAGATTATCTGGATTGCGTGAGAAATACATATTATATCATCACCATCATCATCAACCTGTAGACGTCCAATTCTGGACGAGGCCTCGCCCATAAAATACAATGGGGAGAATTAACCACCACGGTTGGCTACACACAAATATTATTGTTATTACTAAAGTGATTGTGTCTACAATACATTTAATTTACTTAAAATTATTAATATCCAAATTAAGCGAGTTAGTCATTGTAAGTATGTAAGTTTTTTCATTTGTTTGTTAGCTCCAGAACTACTTGACGGATTTTAACGAGGTATATCACGGTGTATTTTAATGTCCAAATTTTTGGGGCACTACGACAACGAAAATAATGCAAAATGGGACGCAGAGTCAGTAGTCCTCAAACCTTGGGCCACAAAAACAACATCCCAATGTGAAGCGTCTTGACAATCCGCGCGTCATAGGGTAAATGACGTCACATTTTTTTTTATGACTTTTAAAATACATAAATATTTAAATGTATCAGACTACCTACATAGTTAATATTAGAGTTACTCCACTAAGAAAATAATGTAAGAGTAGGTATCAATTTAAAAACAAAAACACGACTATTAAAAAGCTGAAAAATGTATCACAAGTTAATTTTTGTTGATGTTTCTATGGTTTTGTAAAAACAACCCATTTTCATTCATGAAAGAAAGTTATTATTTGGTCGTTTTATCTATTCAAACAAGATTCTACATGGCTTTATACTTGTTGATTAAATCAAAACTGACAAAAACGAAATGTTAGCATGTCTATATTATAGTGGGTTAACAACATTTTTGTTGGTTCGCTTTTAAATGAATATATAAGTACCTAGATGTAGTTTTAGTATTCGAGCGGTGTCATCGCACTTTGTCCTAGATAATACGCGATATTTCGATAGGCACTTATTCCACGCGGCAAATTTGGCCAGTTTCGTCACAGAATAAATAATACAACAATACCACAGTTACAACAGCCAGCCACATCGACATGAGACGTGAATTGGCATTATACATTTTTGGAAGTTCTTTTTCTATGTTCTTGTCAGGAAACGGTTACTTAATTTTGTTCTCAAAAGTAAATGGCTACAGCAGAAATGCGGTTTTTAGGGTTCCGTGCGCAAAGGGTAAAACGGACCCTATTACTAAGGCTCCGCTGTCCGTCCGTCAGTCTGTCTATCACCTGAGGCCCAATTCACTAACTAAAAAATAGTTAAAATAGAGATCGGATCAAGTTTCGATCTTGTGTCGATGTCCTATATGTCAGAAATGTATTCTCTTTTAAAATACAACACTGTAATGTGATTATATCGAAATGTGACCGAAACTTGAACGATTCAAAGTTTTATCGTTAGTTTTAGCATAAGTAGATGGAGTCTGTCTTTACTCTTTCCAATTATAGGTATATATAACTATCCTACTCTAATGGTGGTCACTATGAATTGAAAGTAGACTAAATTGTTATTTATGAGGGACCAGAATACCAACTTTCTGTCAATTTACAATTCAGTCTCGATTCGGTTAACTTTCAGTGTAGTTTTAAAATAACTTAAGAGTACCTATTGGGTCTCAGGCTGTATCTCATGAACCGTGATTGTTAGATAGTTTAAATTTTCACAGATGATGTATTACTGTTGCCGCTATAACAACAAATACAATAAAAACAGAATAAACCAAATATTTAAGGGAGCTCCCATACAACAAACGTGATTTTTTTGCCGTTTTTATAGATAATGGTACGGAACTCGGAACCCTTCGTGCGCGAGTCCGACTCGCACTTGGCTGTTTTTTTTATTATTACTCTGCTCAATACTGTGACGCGACATCGGAGATTTTGGCAATTCTAATACTTTACTAGGAATTTTATCAAAGATTATGACGATACGATATCGCTTCGCGAGCTGACTTTATTACTCACTAGTTGAAAGTCTTGACGTGGAGTGCCCGTTCTAAGAAACCCCTCCATCTTCTCCCGTGGATATTCTATAAGCCGACTAAGGAATTACATCAGAGGACGGGCAACAGCATCCGCCTGAGTACTCAAAATGAATACTGCGATCACCAATTTGCCTGCGTGGTGACTATGGCAATACTCCCCCCCCCCCCCTCCCATCGTCAATTTTCATGGGGAGGCTACGTCCAGGGGTGCAATTTTTGAATTTCATCGAGCGTGACTAATCTTCAGTATTTCCAAATTTCTATAAATTGAAACTCATTGATGACTAAAATTCTAATACCAATGATATCAATACAAGTGCCTTCTCTAGTACATCTCCTGAAAAACGGTGATTTGCGTTTTTTGTTGATTTTTGTTTCAGAAATAGTGAGTTTTAAAAATGTTAAATTTTAATCAACTTTTGTCGGTTATACTGCTCTTTATATTTTTATATCGCTCACGACTTTAACCAACTTTGCAATATACGATTCTTTGTTCGGCGGAGAGCGCAAGAACTTTGGAGCTAAGTTATGGTACTTACCGTTAATTGAAAAACCAAAACAGGTTATGTAGGTAGGATCTTTTGAACTTATCTCATCAACTGAGATGTCCACTGTTAGAAGAGGCTTCCCCCATAGAATGCAATGAGGGGCCGTGCCATAATCACCACGCTTAGAGATAGATAGATTAACACTTTATTGTACACCAGGAATACATAACAGGATTTATTAAAATTAGCAGTACAATGGGCGGCCTTATCGCTGAGAGCGATTTCTTCCAGGCAACCTTTGGATGGACAGTAACGAGCGAAGCAGTAACGAAACGGGGCGGTGCACAGAGTAAAAATAATAACAATGAAAGAATAATAAAATACAACTTTTACTTTAAACTCGAATACATAATTTACCTACTTTTATATAATAGACTAATAAATAGTAACAAGTTAAATACTATAATACGCCCTGATAAAAGAAAAGAAAAGAAAATAAGACTAATCTACATAAACACTCACAGGATATTTTCACATTCCTATCAAAACGAGGGTAGGTCAGACAGATAATGATTTTTAAGTTTTTGCTTGAATGTGTGCAGTGAAGATGCCTGGCTGGATTTCCACCGGCAAAGCGTTCCATAGACACACAGCTTGGACTGTGAAAGATTTACCATAAAAAGAGCTGCTGTGCACAGGCATCTAATTCTAATTCTAATTGAAAATGGGGGAGATAAGATCTGCACTGACTTCCCGCATTGGGGTGTATTGTGCATTGTCCCCCTGCTAACCCTACCCCAGCCAGCCCAACTCCTTAAAATAACGGAGAAGGACTCTGGGTTGATGGCAGCACTGTTCCAGTGTCCCCGAATGAGTAACGGATGAAGTTAAACAGGACTCTATCAGCTCCTGGAGTCCGGTTTTTTTCCTGGCTTCATTTGTGGCTGTGCAGTACAATATAACATGCTCCACTGTCTCCTCGTCCTGAAGACAGCCACGACATAGCCCACTGTCCGTAGCCCCTGTCTTCAGCAGATGGTGGTTGAGATCACAGTGTCCCGTGATGATGCCCACCATCATCCGTAGGTCTTCGCGTTTCATCTTTAACAATGTGTTTGTTATCCTTTTGTTTTTAGCTGGAAGCATTTTCTTTGTTTGCTTACAGTCCAGTCTACGTTCCCATATTTTTTGGTGCTCCCTTTCGGAGTTTAGTCTCAGCCTGTTTTTAATCTCCACTGTTGGTGGGTTAGATAAGCTGATGTCTTTAGAAGTAGGTGTGAGTTTAGCTGCTCTCCTTGCTAGGAAGTCGGCCTTGTCATTCCATGGGCAAGAGCTGTGGCCTTTAGTCCATTTTATTATAACCATGTGCCATGTGCACAGGCATTTTGAGAGATAAGTTTTCTGATGACCTAAGCGAATAAGAACTCGAGGAATAGAGAGAGTTAATCGCAGTATTGGTATTGGTACTCAGGCGGAAGCTGCTGCCCATACTCTGGTTTAAAAATAAATTCTAAATTAATTAAGTTAATTCTGCATAAGTTATGAATTCCTTTTTTCCATACTTCTTCAAGTCTTACTAGAATACTTAGTCAATTATTCTGAGACACAGGTTTATTCCTTTTTCAGAAAATAAATGTTTCTCACTCAGTCTTTTGCTGAGAAACCTATCTGTATACAATAACTCCACATTGTATTAATCATAATTAAATAAATAAATTAAAATGAATAAGTTTTATAAATATTTACAGCCAAAAAAACAAAGCCAAGCAAAATCTTCCATCTTCATTTATTTGGGTACCAAAATCAAATTATCTATACGTGTAATAAGTTTCACAGAAACCATAGAAAAGGTACTGTGTAGTCTTACCTCCTTATTCATAATCATTTTATAAAATAACTTGCACCAGCTTCCAAAGTAATAATACTTATACCAGTCACGGCTAGCACTCGTTTTAAACCGTCTTCAAAAAAGAGGGTAGGTATATCCTCAGAACCTCAGTTCAATAACAATCATAATCTCGTAGAAAGCTTTTCAATTCAATTCCATCACATCCATTAGTGTGATTCGCAATGCCTTCAACCACACTGCTTCCTGAATGGAATTGCAGTAAGAAGGGAGGTAAGGTAGGTGAACTCGAAATATAAAGCTTAAAGGGGGAAATGGAGGTGAGTAAAGACTCAAACTTCACCTGCATGTGAAAGAGTTCCTAACCTCTTGTACCAAAAGAACTCGGCTCGGATAAAAATATTTTATTCTGGACGTACAGCGCCCTCTGGCAATAGATGGATAAAGAAGAAATGGAATTCAAGAGTTACTGTCTGTTTGTGTGCGTAATATGTGATTTTGCCCAACAAAATCGATCTAGAACTCAGTATCTACGGGTTCTACGCGAGTTAAATATTTTGGATATTTGCATTTATTGTGTAAAGTTGAAAACACGATGTGTAAAAAAAACCTCGACAGTTTTATTTAATGAAAAATCCTTGATTCGCACACGTTTTGAAATTTATCTCAGGAACCCTACGGTGTTTCTACAACATGTAGGTAATAACTATTTATTCCTATGCTAAAATCAGTTTTTTGATAAACAGTTTACTTTTGCATAAACCATACCTACCGATGGCATAACCATATTATATTTACATAAACAAAAAACTTCATTATTGTGCACGACACTCGCTAGCGCGAGCTAGATGGCGCGCGGGTTATCGCGTGCGTTAAAGAGGGAGCCTAAATTGTAGTATAGTGCCCTCTTAAGTCAAATAATGTGGGTAATCGCAAATATGTTTTTCTCTGCATACCGTCAATAAGAATATATAACCAGTCTCGTTTATATCGTGTTTTCATATATAATATATTATGTCTGTCTGTCTTGTATAACACAATATAACATAACACCTAACATTCACATACGTAATCCCACACTAGAACTCCCTGTGTCGCGGGTATCAGGAAATACGAGTGCCATGGTACCTACCATAACACCCAGATCCGGAACAAATATTTGCAGATCATACAAACATTTGCCCCGCAGCGGGAATCGAACCCGCAACCTCTCGCACCTCAGCTGGCTAGTCGTATTATAAGTATAGTAAACTCTAAAAATTAAAACTAAACTACAAACTAGTGGTTCGCCCCGAACTGAGACCTCGCGATAACACCTTTATCAGCCCGACTACTTAACTAAGTAATTTCCATATTTTCTATTATTATTTTTGAAAATTTTCCCCTCGTGGTCTACCAGTACAGTACAGGATCTACCAGTAACTACTCTAATTTCCTACACATCATCGAAATAACCTTTGAATAGGGCTAAGCAACGGGGCGTAGTTATACTACATACCTGTTAGTACCTATATCAAGTACCTGACGAATTAATTGATAACGTCCTTTTGATGAAAACCATAGAACTCCAACGTCATTCCAATTCTTAGAAATGGGAGGTCAACAATTGATGTTACATTGGTTTCTGTTTTATGGAGTACATGTTACTAAATTCTTCAATTTCAGACTTTTCCCTGTAGTTGTGACACAAAAGCCACAAGCATACCAAATTTCAGCATTGTGGGATTGCTGGAAGTACCCTAGAATTTTGGGTTTTTACGTTTTTTATTTTCCCTAATACACTCGAGAGCAATGAATCCGGGTCACTTAAAGAATCCTAAAAATCTCGGAAACTAAAAATGCTAGGTTAATGCAATAAATTGTATTTAATAGACAATGTAATACTCCTTAAATGAAGGTATTAAAACTTCTTAGTTATTGTAAAGTTATATCATAAAAAAATCAAATTTGAAAAAGGGCCACTTTCGAAGATGGAACTACGAAATTACAGCATTTGTTTTGCTTTTGTTTGTAATCTGTCATTTATCATTGTTTGATTTCTGTTTTTTTGTTGTTTTTTTTCTGCGTAAACGCAGTAATGGAAGCACGAGGAGGCAATACGAAGTATTAAAATTCAAGAAAATCGTAATAAAGTTCAAAAATTTCATGTTTCCTATTTTTGTTTTAAGGAGAGATCAGCAGTTTTCATGAATCAAATTTCATGAAGATCGGATTAACGGTTTGAAAGTTTTCATCGGACAAACATACATACATACATACATACATACACACATACATACAAAAGCCGATTCTTCCAACTTGACTCAGAGAACTCGCTTCGCTCGTTCAATAAGAGGCTATGAGATTAGTAGGTCAGAGAAAGTTTGAACACAACAAAAACGCTGTCCATTAAATTCTGAAACATCATCATAAGCCTGCAGAAGCCCACTGCTGGACTGCTAGGCTTCATCCCATAGAATGACACGACAACCACTCTTGAGCCTCTTTCATCCACCGACTTCCTGCTGCCTTATAAAGTCCTTGATTTGAGAAGGAGAAGGAGACGGTTGAGGGGCTTCCTCTACTGCATCCTCCGGCTTGTGGTCGTCACTCGAGAATCTTTATTCCCTAAACGGTTTTCTGTTCTGCGAGCTATATGACCTGCCCATTGCCATTTCAACTTACTAATTCTGAAGACTATTGCAGTGTCTTGGTTCTTCTACGGATTTCCTCATTTCACATTATATCACGTAGTAAAACTCTGAGCAAAGCTCTCTCCAAAGCTCGCTGCGCGACTAAATTAATTAGATTAAATTAAATTGCTTGTTTAAGTAAGCGACCGCGTCGCAGTACAGTTAGTAATTGCTCAAGACGCACTGATCTTAGGCTTTCTTCTTGAGGCTATACGGTATCTGTGACGAGAAGATATGGCATCGTTTCCCGAAACCTGCCCATCCAGCAGTTAGATTAGTTGACTGATCTTTCTGTCGTATTTGGACTTACCTAGTTGAATCGTCTGACCCAAATAGACATACCTAGTGGTCAACAACTTCAATGATATCGTTTCCAACGTGACCCGATTAAGTGTGACAATGGGAATTTGACATGATGTTCATCTTGCCCATGTTCATTTTAAGACCCATTAGTTGGGAGAGGGTATTAAGGTCTTTGAGCATTGTGCCAAAGCCAACCCAAAACATAACTTTATATATGGGCGGCAAAATGCTCGAAAAACGTTTCACGGAAAAACGCGCCTTCCCTAGGGTTAAGTACCAGCTTCTAATCTGTGATCAAAACTCATAAACAGATGTTAATTTTTATGCAGCTGTAGGTAATGTGTGGTGATATCAAAAACAACGGTCAAACCACGCAGGTGAGCGATGAATACCTGCGATAACTCGCTTGGCATGTGCTGAGCAAGCGAATGTAGTCAAAGAATAATAGTAAATAGTACCAGGCAACTCAGTTCAAAGTCACTATAGTAAAATACTAATAGCAAATACGTGGGCCGCACGTGAAAATTACACAGAAACCGTGAAGTTATCCGTTGAAACAGTTCCTAAAAATCTGTTACGACGCCAAACGCAGCTTCCACAACAACTTCACTGCAGCCAAGATCCAACGTGCATACCGTAGCAAGCGTACAAGTTTAGGAGAACTGCACGGTCAGGGTCGGAAGTCAGTAAGTGTTTCGGCCAGTGGTAATATTTAATCGAATCCCGATTCATATTGTGATATATTTCGATTTGACGACCTCTGTGACGCGGCGGGCGAAGGTTCACCTGCGACGCAGGAGGTTTCGGGTTCGATTCCCGCCTCTGAACAAATATTTGTATACGATCTGCAGATCTGTTCAGGGTATTCTGGGTATTTTCTATGTGTAATAAAAAATACATATATATTATGTAATGTATTGTATTAAGTATATCAGTTATCTAGTATCCATAATCCATAACACAAGCTCTGCTTAGCTTGGGGCTAAATAATGTTCACACAACACAATGTCCAACATTTATTTATTACTAGTTGCGCCCCGCGGTTTCACCCGCGTAAATAATGATGAAAATTGATGATGATGATGATGATGATGATGATGATGATGATGATGATGAAAAGTAGCCTATGTGTTAATCTAGGGCGTAAAGTATCTCCATTCCAAATTTCACTCAAATCCATTCAGTAGTTTTTACGTGAAAGAGTAACAAACATCCATACTCACAAACTTTCGCGTTTATAATATTAGTAGGATTTATTTATTTATATTGATTCTAAAGTCTATATTCTAAAGTAATAAAGTTTATTTTCATTAAAACCCAATTTGAAGAGAGGCAGGTCTAATGAAATTTCCTAATTATAATTTTCACGGGAACAGTCGGATGTCGCGTGCGCACCGCGCGTTGGCGTCCCTCCAGAGTTATTTATACGACAACGCAGCAAATGACATTTTATGTAATAGTTTTTGTTAAAATATACAGTGTTTTTGGAAAGATAAAGAAAAAGTGGCTTATTGGAAAATTTTAATTATATTATACCTACTTACCTACACAGGTAGGTAGGTACTATAGTTTAACGACACTAAGCCTCATGGAGTACGTGTATATGTACCCAGATCCATTAAGTCATCCCAAGACCCCCTAGGTAGTCAGATGTATACTCAAACAATCATCATCTTATCAGTCGTAGACATCTAGTGCAAGAATATAAAAAAACTCGCTTTACAAACTGGCATCTGGCATGCAGTGAAATTGACTCAGAAAAACCACAATACCTCCCAAACTCATTTTTGTGGATAAATAAAAAAATAAAAAATGAAAAAAATTAATGCTGGACATTTCGCACAACATTATCTAGCCCCAAGCTAAGCAGAGCTTGCGTTATGGCAACTAGATAACTGAATATTTTTTGTCATACATAGAAAAATATACCCAGAACACCCGGAACAATCTGCAGATCGTACAAATATTTGTTTCGAGGCGGGAATCGAACCCGCAACCTCCTGCGTCGCAGGCGAACCTTCGCCCGCCGCGCCACAGAAGTCGTGAAATGTATACTCAAAAAATCATCATCATATTAGTCGTAGACATCTAGTGCAAGAATATAAAAAAAACTCGCTTTATAAACCTGGCATGCAGTGAAATTGACTCAGAAAACCACAATATCTCCCAAACTCATTTTTTGATATATTTATCATTTTAAGTACATTTTTACAAAAGTGATTGTTTTTAACTCCGTATGAAATATATTTTAATATCATTTTTATTTCAATTCGGTATCTTGCATAGTTTGGGAGGTATTGTGGTTTTTCTAAGTGACCCTCTATTTCATGCTTGCCAGATTATTTTTAATGTGATAAAGATCACATCATTCATCTTTTCTATTTGTGCGTCGTAACACATTTTTTGTTATATTATAGTATGAATCAACCAACATAAAAATACGTATTTAAATAGTTATATTTACTAAGGTCTTTTAGTAATTATGACTATTGATACACATTGAATTTATCAAATTAGAAACAATATGTTCTTTATTACTAGGGTCGGATTGGGCCGGAAGGGCCCGGATGACTCCAAAATAGGTTAAATGCGTTCAAAAGATATCGATGTTTAGAAATTACCAAAAAAAAATTCAGGGATGGTCTCTGCTCAGTTTCAACCATTTTTCGAAGAAGCATGTATATGAACTACATACTTATCTTAACTAAGTCGCAAGAGGAGGGTCCTAGTCCTAGCCTGCGTGGGTCCTCTAGCTACTGCCTGGCTCGCCAGCCCCGTGGGGGTCCGCGCGCGGGCTATTTGGCAAACGCCACCTCGATTAAATTGCCTGTCTGACGCTGTATCTATGTGTAGGTATATAAAAGTACAAAACATATTCCCACTCGGCTTAATATTGTTGAAGTAGCTCCAAATCAATTTAGTTAATTGAAATAAAGGCATTTCTAACTTTAACACCTATTTAATGAAAGCTTAGTGAAAATAATGAAATTGTGTCACTTAGCAATGATTTATACCATGTTACTTATAAACTTTCCTTGCTTTACTGCTTTGACTGTCCTAGTGTCGGACTCGCGCACGAAGGATTCCGTACCATTATCTATAAAAAACGACTTCTGTTTTTTTCTTTTGTTAGTAGTAGAACTTCTTGTGAAAGAGTTCGTCCGGGGAAGTACTACCACCGTACCTATTTCTGCCGCCAAGCAGTAGTGTTCACATTGCTGTGTTTCGGTTTGAAGGGTACGGGTGCCGGTGAAATTACAGGCACATAAGACTTTTCATCTTTATGTCTCAGGGTCGGCAGCGCGCGTGTGATGCTTCTGGTGTTACAGGCGTTCATAGGCTACGGTAACTGCTTTCCATCTGGTGGGCCGTAAGCTTGTCTGCTTGCCTAGTAGCGTAAAACAAAAAACAAAAATCACGTTTGTTGTATGGGAGCCCCTTAATTATAACAATAACGTAACACTAACAAATATATCAGAATTTCAACAAAAACTTTACGTAGATACTTACTTTACTTCACCAACAAACAGCATGAGCGAGTGAAGTCAGTGACACTGACAGTTGGTGGCTGACCGACAAGATTTAGACAACCATTTCTGGACTGCGCCATCTATGCATGGATTTAGAACTATTTTCTTTCAGCTGTCAGAAAACTTCCCATTGCTAAGAATTTTCTGAGAATTCGGAAAAGGAATTACTACTAGATGAATTTGCCACATTGAGCAATTCATCTGGTAGCAATTCGATTTCCCAAATCTCTGCAGATCCTTTAGCAATTCCTTTATATGAATCGTTTTATTATGATTCATATAAAGTGGCCTTTTTAGACCTCCAGGGCTGTCAAACGGTAACTTTTGTATGAGAAAGCTACCTTTGACAGCCCTGATTGCACAATTTACGCCTGTTGCAAAACTGTCGCGAGATAGTACCTAAATACGGGGGCAGAACGGGCTATTCCCGCTCGTCCCCACGTCTCGACCCCACTGGGGGACGAGACGGAAACAGAGCAAACAGAGCTTCGGCTCTCAAACAGCTTGAGAAGAGGTCACCGGTAGCTCACAAAAGGGTGCTTACCTTACGCCTTTTTACACGCGAACGAAGATTTCTTCTGATTTGGCTATTATTTATTCAAAGTCCATGAAACTTTGTACGCATGATCAGTACCTACACTAATATATCTAGACCTGTGGTGCGTTAGTTTCTTATTAAATTATATGACTACAAAATCAAAAAAATTCAAAATAATATTTTTTACAAAAACTGACGGACTGCGTGTATGCCAAATTTCTTTATATTGAAACTCATTGATGACAAAAATTCTTATAAGTACCTATGATACCAATACAAGTGCCTCATCCTACATGTCCTGAAAAACGGTGATTTGCGACCATTTTTCACGATATTAGTTTAGTGGGTGACATTAAAAAATCGATCCCCTGATCATTTGTACAAAGTTTCATGGACTTTGAAGAAATAATAGCCAAAATAGAAGCAAACCATTTCTTAAGGAATGGGCTGTGTTCGGGAAACTACGCCATATTTTCTCTTCACAGATATGTCTATAGTCACGAAGCGGGCTATTTAGAAAGCTATGCTCGGAGTTTTTTACGGGATAGAATCCGAAATGTTCTCAAAATTATCAAAATGAAAATGGCAATGGGCGGGCCATATAGCTCGCCGAACTAATAACTGTTGGGGAATAAAGGTTATCGAGTGGCAACCACAAAGCGAACGATGCAGTGTAGGAAAGTCCATCGAGAGCGACAACAAAGAGGTCGCAGGAAGTCGGTGGGTGGTGCGGGACCGTTCATCTTGACATTAGGGCTATGGAGAGATCTATGTCCAGCAATGGATGATGATGATAAGTATATTAAACAACAGTTGGTTGCTTGGTTGAATTTTATTCATTGAAATCACAAGGGTAATTTTGAAGCGTCTTAATACGACGTCTACAATTTGAATATTTTTACAATTTTAATTATGTACTGACTTAAAATAAAATAATTACTGACATAAAGATAAAGATAGTTTTATTTATTTGAATATGGTAATTTTACATTGGTGGTCATAATTTACACGTCCAACATACTCAGTCATACACTATGACATGACGTACAAATAATTTAGTTCCCACAAGTAGGTACTAGGTAGATATTACATCCAATACCATTCCATTATAATAGCAATAGTAAATTAAATTGTAATAATAATAATTAATCGTAATATTGAATGTCACAAAACTTATAACTACCTATAGTACAGTCAAATTAGGTGATTTTTTGCAAAAGTTTGCGAACTAATTAGATGTAGTCATGAAAACTTTTCTAATTGTTTTGTATGGCTTAAAAATCACCTCTAATAATAAGCATCAGTAATTTCACCCTCCGGAACAGGGTGAAATAGGGTGAAAACCTTAAAATATCCGTAACTTAATGGGGGAAATAGAAGTAGTCGGTGCAATTTGGCATAGACTTTGAACCGTTATGATCTACATTTGAACCAAGTATTTTTTAAATCCGACATGCGGAACATACAAAAAAAACATTTACAAAATAAACTTTTTGTGGTTATTACGGCTCCGGGAAAATTAAGGTAGTCGGTGTAAATTGATAGACTTATCAGAAAATTTTTTGAAATACATTACCAGGTTTGCACCATGGTGCGTCTCACGGAAGGCACTTTTCCATATTTTATTGTCGCTCTACTTCGGGGAAAATTAATGTAGTTCTGGAAATTGACTTAACCTTATTCATTTAATTAGTACTACATCCGCCGGAAGTTTTATACTGGTTTGTTTTTACGGAACTGTGTTCCCTACTCGTGGTTTTTATTAAAACCATAATGCACTAAGACAGTCTCTCTATACGTAATTTAACTTGCATCAAGTAATTTCTTTCTATTTTATAATTTACGGCCTTTTTAATTTTGTACCTAATATTTAACAGGGTTCCGTAAGCGCCAGAAACGGTGCAAACCTAGGATAAGCTTCTTTTCGTGTCATCTAACGTTTCCATAAGAATCCACGACAACACGACTTAGGTCCACACTTTTTGCTAATTTGCCTGTACTTCTACATTTTGTGATCAAAAAATTATTTTATATTATAAAAACATTGTTATAGTATAACAATATTAAGTCTTAAGTGTTAGGTACTTAAGTTGTATGATTATAATTTAACCCTTTATAAATTTTCTGAAGCATTGTGGTAATGTACTTATTCTGTTGATGATTGCCCTGTAAATGTTATGTTCCCAGGGCTAAAGGGACAAAATGACGTTACATGATGCCTCACTAGTTCCTTTGATTATTTCAAAGGAACTAGTGGGAAAAAAAGTCCCATTAGTACCTTTAAAGGGACTGCCAAAAGGAACTGTAGGAATGAATCGTTTTATTTACTAATACATACCTATATTGATTATTCTGATTATTCTTGATTTACTTATCAATTATACAACAAGACCCATACATATCACATGCAGTGGGAGTGGCAAGCAGAAATAATAAACAATTATTCGTTGGAAGACTGGTAAGTAATAATGTTAAACGAATCATGAAATATTTATCTAGCACTGTTGGACTTAGAATATTCTAATGAGACTACAGAAGTCATTGGTTTCTCATTCGCCGCTTATGCAATGTATACAGAATCTCGACGATCGACCACGGGCTACATTTTCATATACCAATAATCATATAATTATCCAATAATATGGTGCAGTAGACGACAGTGTTCTGTAGCACTTTCGACAACTGAAGCCGAATATAATGTCTGTAGGCGATGCTGCAAAAGAAGCAATGTGGATTAAAGGAAGTTGAAAACATAGACATTACTGCTATAAATATTCCTGTATGAAAATGGAGATATTGCTATCTCATTTAAGTAAGCACATCTACATAAGTATAGCACATAAGTATTTTTACAAAAGCTTTTGCAAGAGACTAGTTTGTATCAATCAGACAACTTATACTGAAGTGATGTTTGTTTACATACATACATACATAAACACACGCCTTTTTCCCCGAAGGGGTAGGCAGAGCCTCAAAAGGCCTCTTTACAGAATAGCTGGAATAAAGACGTGACAAGTGGTAAGCTCATCACATCACCGCTGTGTTTGTTTGTTTTTAAATGATAATGAAAATAAGTCTACCCAGTAGGGTCATTAAGATGAGCGCAATTAATTATATTAAAGTTTATTAAAAAAGTTAAGTTTATGCGAGACCGTTTGTTTGACGCTGAAACGCATGAACGCTCAGAGAGCTGCCTAGCCAAACGGCATTCGCTTCCAAGCGATTCCATATTTCTACAGTCGTAATTCAATACAATAGACCACGTGACATATCGATAGCTAACGTCAATCCCATACATTTTGAACTTTTCTACTGGTGTCATCGCTATTAGAATGTTACTTTGTCTAAGGCATCTGATTTTAACTATTTTGCACACAATTGACACGGACGTCTCGTGTAAGTATAGTGTGGATTTTTGTATGGAGACACTAATGAGCGCCCATAGCGTACACTCTGTGAACCTCATTTTCCATACAAATACTCATACTCATACTCATTTATTTACCGTAGGAGCTTTACAGCATACTTGGTTATGTCAAATTTACACAGTAGGAACAATAAATAATAAACTAAACAAATACAGAAATATAACCTACTCAGAGCCATCCAAAAACAGACAAGCATAGGGATACACAAGATAACACAAACACAAAAAACAAAAGACTATAAACTAAAAATACAAGTTATTATTTAAAGCTGCTGTAAATGGGCGTTGTCAACAAATTACAATCTAAAAATTCTTGTCAAACACCAAAATTAAAAGATTCAAAGAGAAATGTCAAAAACATAAGCTGCTGTAAAGGGGCATTGTCAATTACATATTAAAAAAAAACAAACAAAGATTGACATGTCATTGATAGCTGCTGTATAGGCATTGTCAGATTTTCTTTAGAAAACTTGGTACTAGTCTCAAGTCATTATTCTAAGGTACCAAGTACTACGTAGTATGTCATGTCAAGAAATAGAACAAAAACATAATAATAAAAATCCGTGTTACACAACACTATATACGTCCGTGCCAATTGATTGTCAAAACGTAGAATCAGCTCTCTGCGGGGGCTTAGTAAGGGTTTTAATAGTTTTCTAAACTATAAGAAGTTTCGTTTCCATCCAATACATTTACTGACAGCGCTTTAGTTTTCGTCTCGTTTTCGCTAGGGTCGCTGCAAGTAAATGTATGGAAGGAAACGAAACTTCATATAATTTCGTAAACTATCAAAACCCGTAACTAAGACCTCGCGGATGACGCGAACGAAGTCGGGCGTTCCACAATTGCTATTATCGGTAAATTTACCGATAAATATTGAAATATTGACAAAAATCTACCAAAAAAAAAACATAGTTCGGCGGCTCAATCTGTAACCTTGACCAAGTTTTTGCGACTTCTACTCCAGAAGCCGATGGCCTTCGGCGTTATTACTTACTTACCACTAGGTACATACTTAGCGGACAATCTCATTCTAGTAAGGCCCGTATTACTTATGAGACAGAGTATAAAGTAGAATGCAGTGAAAACATTGAGGCGAGGGACTTGAATGGTTTAAATGGAGGCGTAGTATTTCATTTTGAACTTCCAACCATTGCAACTACCTACCATTGATAGAAATATTTTATAGGCTTCTATAGTTACAAGTGTTGCCAACTGCCTCATTTTGAAGTTGGAAAATTTGGAAAATTACGTCTTTTTACAAGATGGCAGCAATACCGTCCGCCATTTTGAATTTCAAAAAACCGTACGAACACTTCTTTCTACAGGACACTGGCAACTTTTATAGCAAAACAGAATTACCATACGCCAATGTTGCCAGAACAAAGCACACCGTCAAAGTAGAGTCTGAAAATGGCAAAATTTCAAGACGCCATTTTGGGACCATCATCTTTTGTTTTTTTTTTTTTTAATTTACCAAATCCTATAGTTAGTTTTATAGACCAAAGTTCACAGGGTCATAACCACAGGATCTATCAGTACCTAACTAAGTTCAATGGGTAGCCTATATATCTACTTTTTTAGGGTTCTGAAGTTGTACAAGGAACCCTTCTAATTATAGATTCGCCATGCCCGATGCCCGTTCGTAGTCAAAGCCGTTATTACCCTACTGTGGCAAAGCAAATGGAGGGTTATGATTTTAGCAGTACATAAATAAATAAATGCTGGACACTTCACACAACATTATCTAGCCCCAAGCTAAGCAGAGCTTGTGTTATGGGTACTAGATAACTGATATACTTTATACAATACATTACATAGATATACCCAGAACACCCTGAACAATTATCTGCAGATCGTACAAATATTTGTTCCGAGGCGGGAATCGAACCCGCAACCTCCTGCGTCGCTGGCGAACCTTCGCCCGCCGCGCCACAGAGGTCGTCATGTAGGTATGCAAGTTTGTTTAGCTGTTCCCTCGTGCTCCGTGAGGTAGCGGGAATCGAACCCGCAAACTCTTGCGTCTCTGCGCCACGGAGGTCGGTATACAGAGGTATACAGAATGTATGCAAGGTACCTACAGATACAAAATTTAAGAAAATGGTGGCCTCTTTATTCAATTTTGACTACAGATTCGATATTTCTGCAGCTAGTGCAGTAACAAATAGTTCAAAATGGCCACCTATTTTCAATTCTCACGATAGATTCGCGTTTTAAAATCAATTAAATCCTTAGATATTGATTTTGAAAGCAGTTGGCCTAGTAATAATGTAGAACTCACTCGACCATCGTACACTCTGGGTATCGGTGGCTCGCTGCGCTCAGCACTTCCCCCTTCGCTTCGCCGGTCTCTTGAGCTCGTTTCGCTTCATCGCATGATCTTCTGGCTCCAGGCTTATTTATAAAAATGATATTTTTTACCCGCTCGATGGGCTAAAGACATTATAAACGTCGCAGGTTGTCGGTGGGTGGAGACAGCTCAAGCCCGTTCATCGTGGCATTCTAGGGAGGAGCCCTATGTTCAGCAGAGGACTTTTACAGGCTGATGATGATGATGAGGATGATAATTATCATAAAAAACTTTTAATATCGTAATTATTTTTTGTAATAATAATAAAAATTTAATATACACTCGAGAGCAATGAATCCGGGTCACTTAAAGAATCCTAAAAATCTCGGAAACTAAAAATGCTAGGTTAATGCAATAAATTGTATTTAATAGACAATGTAATACTCCTTAAATGAAGGTATTAAAACTTCTTAGTTATTGTAAAGTTATATCATAAAAAAATCAAATTTGAAAAAGGGCCACTTTCGAAGATGGAACTACGAAATTACAGCATTTGGTTTTGCTTTTGTTTGTAATCTGTCATTTATCATTGTTTGATTTCTGTTTTTTTGTTGTTTTTTTTCTGCGTAAACGCAGTAATGGAAGCACGAGGAGGCAATACGAAGTATTAAAATTCAAGAAAATCGTAATAAAGTTCAAAAATTTCATGTTTCCTTTTTTTGTTTTAAGGAGAGATCAGCAGTTTTTTTCTTTATGTAATTTTGTGTTAATAAAATGTATGGTGACTCATATTTTTTTTACCTTAATTTAAGGAGTATTACATTGTCTATTAAATACAATTTATTACATTAATCTATCATTTTTAGTTTCCGAGTTTTTTAACATTCTTTAGTGACCCGGATTCATTGCTCTCGAGTGTATTAATAATAGTCCCACTGAAGCGAGACATATCTTTGCTACTGCCACACTAAAGTAGTTGGACAAAAACGCTTAAAAAGTAGGTACTTGCTGTCCTTAACCTTATCTCCAAAGTAATATTTTTTTAACAAAATCATGAATTTTGATAATAAGTTAAAGTTGAAGAATAGGACTCCTACAACTCTCGTAAGCCGACTAATGGATTACGCCAGGCATGGGCAGCAGCATCCATCTGAGTACTTAAGAGTATGTCACCGGTAGCGCAGATTATATAGATAGCAAACTGCGATCACCAATCCGCCTGCCAAGTGTGGTGATTATGGCAAATCCCCCCTTTCACGCTATGCATGATAAGGGGGGACCTCATCTAACAGTGGATGTCTACTGGTACTGGCTGATGAAGAGGATGTATGTAACTTTTGTGGCACAACTATGAAAATATAAAATGTCCAAAATAAAGAGTTTATCTACCGAGATGTAGGTATAAAATTTATATTCCTATTTGACATCCATTGTTGACCTCCCATTTGTAGGAATTTGAATGACGTCATATAGTAATAGATAACTACAATCCACTCTTTGATACACTGAACATGTTAAAATGCAGTCTACAGTTTTCCTACAATAACTGCTATCATATTACACTTGCTAGATTATTTTTGATGTTGACTAACTTCAAAATATATGAGGTTGTCAATTAATTCGTCAGCTATGTAGGTACCTACTATTTTAGGTAGATATGTTGTTCTTTACGCACGGTTGATTCATTATCTGTAAAAGAATGTAACACAAATAATTCTTGTCTTCTGTTTATTTATAATTTTCTTTGTTAAGCTTTGTTGTTTGTGTGTGTGTCTTTGTATTTTCCCGTGTCATTTTTATCGTACGCATCATACAAATAAATACTTTCTCTTTTATTGTTTTTTTTAGAATTTCTCTGCTGGGCATAGGCCTCGTCCATTAAATTCGACGACAAACGGTCCTTCCTGCAACCTTGATAATGTCCTTGGTCCATCGAGCGGGCCTTCCTTTTATTGCGTCGTCCGGTTTCGCCGTTGATTTGTCCGATTCAAATGGTTTTTTTGATGCTGTTTAGGGAATTATCACGACGCGGTCCATTGAAAATATTATCTAAAATTTATTTTTTGAGTAATCAAAGTAGATTTCCTTCATCACGTGTATTCGCGAGGTCTCATGTAGTTAGAGACGAACCACTAGGTATATTTTTAATACTGCTGCAAATACACTGTAACTCATATTTTTGGATAGGGATGAACAAAGAATAAATAAAATGAAAAAAAGAAAACATTATGCATTCAAGAAATCAAATCTAAGAAGTTATTTTTTTTTATGATCGGCTGTTTATGTTATTTACACCTAACCTACCTATACCTTAATTAGAGGTTGGGTTATAGATGTAAAAAAACCGGTTTAAAACGTTTTAAATCAAATGTTGCCGTTTTAAACCGCAAATACATCGTTTTAAACAGTTCAACTACAAAAATAAAAGAAATGTGTTCATTATGGGCAATTTTTGGTCACCTGACGTCATGTTTCGATCTATTTTATAGAAAATCAATAGAAAGAAACCTACATTACATACTTTATTGATTACATATTTTATGATTGATATTGCTCTAGAAGCTTTTGATAGATGGTTTGACGCTAATAATTTGAAACTTAATATATAAGACAAATGCAATTATATTCAAAACGACTGCCCATAAGCATGAAACTATTGACTTAATAAGAAATGGAGTAAAGGTTAATTTCGCTGATAGTGTGAAATTTCTGGGGGTGATAATTGATCAGTTCCTAAACTGGAAAACAGAACTGGAAGCAGTCGAAAACTCGGTTAGCTCAGCATGTTATGCTTTAAGAAGCCTAAGAGACGAAGTTAGCCCAGAGCAACTAAAGACTATTTACTATGCTCTAGTAGAATCAAAATTAAGATATAGTATTAAATTCTGGGGAAATAGTTACGCATATAATATTAATAGGGCTTTCGTTGTACAAAAACGCGCTATTCGTACCATTGTGCGAATACCAACATGGGAATCATGTAAAGATCACTTTAATAAACTCGAGATTCTGACCCTTCCTAGTTTGTACATTTTAGTGGTCCTCGTGGATATTGTACGGCATCCACTTAAGTACGAAACACCTGAAAAAAGGACGATAAGACGTAACACTAGGAGAAAGGACCTAGAGGCCCCTTTATGTCCGAGGTTAAGTGTGGCTAGGCATGGCTGTCGATATCAAGCGGTGAAACTTTTTAATGCTCTTCCGATCGATATGAAAGCAATAGATTGACATTAAATATTTAAAAATAAATTAAGAAAGCTTTTGTTGGAAAGGTGTTTTTACTCTGTTGACGATTTTATGTCACGAAATTTATTATTATGACATTTAATTTTTGTGACATTTATATTTTTAATTCTATTGTAGTTGTAATAAAATTGTTGTGTGTTATTTAAATTATGGAGGCGTTATTTTAATTTGTGTTTGTTCTATTGGGTTTAATTATTTATATGAGCTACAATTTGATATATGTGTATAAAGAAATAAAATAAGTAATAATAATTAATTAGTTAATTAGTATGTAAGACATTCAAATACGATTTTTAAGACAATTGTTCTGAATAAATGAAATGAAATGAAATACTAGTTTATGTAGTTTTGGATTTAAACCGAATCAAATCGTTTGAAAACAATGAAAAAAAAAATTACCAACACAGAGTTTTTAACTTATCAATAGAGTTTTTATAACTTAGGTAGATAGGCTTGGTCGGACAGCCCAACTAGAACTAACCCGGGTTTGAAACCCGTTTTAAATCGATGAAATCGGTTTTTTTACGGATTGGTTCATATAGATCAGGGGTCGGCAACCTTTTGCTACAGCAGGGCCACATATTATGTTGCCAGAGTATAAATTCAATTACTATATTTACTAACATAAAAGTAAGAACTAGTGAGATTCTTGCGGCTGCATTTGACTTGCAAGTCTGTATGTGTATTTTTTTCTTACGGACCTCAGGCTTGCGGGCCGCACCAAGATAGTCCACGGGCCGCATGCGGCCCGCGGGCCACCGGTTGCCGACCGGTTGATATAGATGAAAACGATTGGTAAGATGGCACTATACTACAATTTAGGCTCCCTCTTTAACGCAAGCGATAACCCGCGCGCCATCTCGCTCGCGCTAGCGAGTGTCGTGCACAAAAATGAAGTTTTTTGTTTATTATAGAGAAAATAAAGTGTTTATTAAAAAACTGATTTTAGCATAAGAATAAATAGTTATTACCTACTTGTTATAGTCAAATTTATCTTAAAACACCGTAGAGTTCCTGAGATTTCTTTTAAAACAAAAATATAAAATTTACATATTCCAAAATATTTAATTCGTAAAACCCGTAGAAACTGAGTTCTAGATCGATTTTGTTGGGCAAAATCACATAGTTCTAAATAGTAAACCGTACTTACCTACACCTTTCGTGGCTGGTTACAATTACAGCTTAGTTATACTAGTGGTTCGCCCCGAACTGAGACCTCGCGATAACACCTTTATCAGCCCGACTACTTAACTAAGTAATTTCCATATTTTCTATTATTATTTTTGAAAATTTTCCCCTCGAGGTCTACCAGTACAGTACAGGATCTACCAGTAACTACTCTAATTTCCTACACATCATCGAAATAACCTTTAAATAGGGTTAAGCAACGGGGCGTAGTTATACTACATACCTGTTAGTACCTATATCAAGTACCTGATGAATTAATTGATAACGTCCTTTTGATGAAATCCATAGAACTCCAACGTCATTCAAATTCTTAGAAATGGGAGGTCAACAATGGATGTTATATTGGTTTCTGTCTTATGGAGTACATGTTTCTAAATTCTTCAATTTCAGACTTTTCCCTGTAGTTGTGACACAAAAGCCACAAGCATACCAAATTTCAGCATTGTGGGATTGCTGGAAGTACCCTAGAATTTTGGGTTTTTACGTTTTTTATTTTCCCTAATATCTCGAAAACTACTAAGGCTAAATAATTATTAAAAACTGTTTTGAAATCTCCAACCAAAGCGCTTTCATTAGACACCCCACTTGATCTGACTGTCTCACTTTTACTTTTTTTACCCCCTCTTGGACCCCAATGTCTCAGCAACCCCCTGATCGATATAGCTCATAACCTTACCTACAAATTGTACCAATACTATCTACCCCCATACCAAATTTCATGAAGATCGGATTAACGGTTTGGAAGTTTTCATCGGACAAACATACATACATACATACACACATACATACAAACGCCGATTCTTCCAACTTGACTCAGAGAACTCGCTTCGCTCGTTCAATAAGATTACTTTATTATTATATACGTTCACTATAGTAGGTAGGTACCTATGAGTAAGGGAGTTAAGTATGTATAAGTATCTACGTGCCTAACCTATAAGCTATATCTATGCTAAATTGTTGTTAGCACAGTGTCTCCACATTGATAGATAAGTAAAGTAGGCTATTTGCAGATAAACGAAGTACCTACAATACACCCACATTAGTGTACTCGACTAGGAGTAGGTGTTTGGAACCTACTTCTAATTTCATGACATCACACTTCTAATCCTACTAATATTATAAACGCGAAAGTTTGTAAGTATGGATGGATGGATGGATGGATGGATAGATGGATGGATAGATGTTTGTTACTCTTTCACGTAAAAACTACTGAATGGATTTTATTGAAACTACAATAATATAGCTTATACAGCTGAATAACACATAAGCTACAATTTATAAAGATATTGTGTGAATTGTCCATAATATGACGATAAGTGTCAAGTAAGTAGGAAAAAATCTACCATCTGCGAGCTATTCTGGCGTGCGCTGCCAAAACCGCTATAGTTACACATATGTAATGTATGATGGAAATGTTTATCTTAAATAAATAGTCCTACAAAAAAGCCCGCCACAGTATATATATAGATTATATTCTTTTCTACGCCACGCTAATATAAGCTACTCGAAATACTAATCCAGCGCAGACGAAGTCGCGGGCACCAGCTAGTATTTTATATGTGAAAGTTTGTGAGTATGTTTGGTACTTCTTCACACTCAAACGGCTGAACGGATTTGAGTAGAATTTGGAATGGAGATACCTTATACCCTGGATTAACACATAGGCTAATTTTCATTATCATCATCATCAATTTTCATCATTGTTCATGCGGGTGAAACCGCGGGCGCATCTAGTGATTAATACAAATCCTAAATGGTTTAGCCAAGTAATTGCCGTAGGATTTTATGTAAAAATACTTTACAGAATAGATAGGAACTTATTTTGTGGATCGCTTGGGCGTTTTTCAGGTTCTCCTTGATTGACCCTTCCTCGATTGAAGTATCCTTCACTTCATTTTTTCAACAAGTCAAGTTCAAGTCTTTTTTTTTAATAAAATCCAATATCTTTTAGGTTCTCTACGGATTCTCCTTAATCGGCCCCTTTCCTGT
This sequence comes from Epirrita christyi, assembly GCA_951392215.1. Classification (NCBI taxonomy): domain Eukaryota; kingdom Metazoa; phylum Arthropoda; class Insecta; order Lepidoptera; family Geometridae; genus Epirrita; species Epirrita christyi. The sequence goes on along the minus strand of OX595833.1, from coordinate 14,186,877 downwards.
GTTTGCCGTATCCTTCGCTTCTGCACGTATTTTTTCATCGCTTATATAGGCCAAAACCTAAAAAACATAATAAAAAAAAAAGTTATTTACTTTGCATATTTTTTTATTATTGTTAATAATGCTAATATCACACGATGGGCTCGACCGATATCCTTCTAGCTTCACGTGTTCACGATAGGCAGACCACCCGTAAAATATGTGTAGGTACTTCTGAACTACATTTCTGTCTTTTGGCCGCTATGCTCTTAGATTACTTTAAATGTAAAAAAAAAAATTTAGCTAGACCCTTAATAGCTTGGTAATTTCCTATCGTTCCATTATTCAGAGTCACGTAATTCTGCATAATTTCGCTAAATGTTGACCTGGAAAACCGAATTTACAGCTGTTTTCGTAAAAACAGCTGTAAATCAACTATGAAACACTATGAAACGGTTTTGACGCATCAAAACCGTTTCATAGTGCCTTGACAACAGCATGCTAATACCTAATTTTACAGTTTGAATTCAACTTTATATGACGTAAGTAACAAGATTATCATAATTCAATGAGTCAGATACGATGGTACCTAACTAAGATTTGTTTTCACCAACAAATAACAGCGGTTAAACAACTGCTAAGTCTACCAATGCCAAAAAAAATTAAAAAAAAAACTGTTCACCAATTTTTTACAGGTGTTTTCAAAGATCTGTCACCTTGACCAATGTTTTACTTTTTACTAACTAACAAGTATGGTGAAATTAGCTATAAGCCTCTTTGTCTAACACTAGCATTTGCTTTTGGCTCCACACGCGTGGAACCACTAAATAATTATCTAGAACTGTACCTAGTAGGTATTAGGTAACATTATTTTGTTCTATAATCAATAGTTTTCGCAGCGCACGCGATGTAAAGAATTGTCTAGGTAACTTTTTTACACCTTGGGTATTGGAGTTTTCGTAGGAATTCCTAATTTTACTAAAAAACTTTCGTGAATTAGGTACTTATATCATTCATTGTTTAAAACGGGAAATTTTAATTTAGGTAACTTACCTACCGATATTTTGGTAGAAGCACCAACAGGTTTCGACCCTAATCGAGGGTTTTCATCAGGGTGAGTATTACGATTTGCGCTACACTCTCTCCGCGTCCCTCCTCGCACTCATCACTCACATAATTATAGCACTCGTCGTGCGAGGTATGCCACCATGCTGCAAAATTCAATAGGAACTGATTTTTTCTGAGATTGAAAAGGAATTTGAAAATGAATTACCTATACAGGATCATAGTTTTAAATTTTTTTTTTTATGAGACCGTCCTATCGAACTGGTAATGCTTTTGATCAGGATTTCGTAGTACATTGCGCCGCGTGTTATAGCTTCTTTTCCAAGAGCAGAAATATTCGAAACGTAAAGCGCAATGAGCCGTAAAATTTTATTTGAAAGCAGTTACCAGTTTGATAGGCAATACGGGGTCTGGTTAATCGGGTCAATCTGGTTGATCACAATAGGTCTGTATGGCCGCAGTGATATTAAAGCCGCAAAAGATAAATAAAAAATAAAAAAATAAATAAAAAGAATCGGGTCCCGTCCCGGATCCTTTCGGGATTCCTTCAGGTGTGTCTCGTCGAAGCGTCCAAAGAAAAACGTGAGTTTTTGGAATTGTTACACAGTGTTTTGTCTTTTGGCAATGCAAAAGCAATTTCAAATTCGATTGAAAGCTTGGACGAAATTGAAAGAGACAAAACAGAGCCGTTTCCCAACTCGCCAAACAAAAACTCGCCAACGTTTGTCCAGTTTTTTGGAAAACGGAAATTTAATTTTTTCGTTCCCAACTTGCCTACTTTCTAATCTGTCGATTCGTACAGTCAAACACCAATATTTAGCGTTATACAAAAATGTGAAATAAGTAAGACTATTTTTACAGTAAAGGCCATATAAAATAACAAAATCAAGTAAAAATAATTAAAAATAAAAACATTTTTGTGTAGTACTGAAATCGACAGTTAAGAAAGTATTAAAATTTTGCAATTCCCCAACTGGACAAAAAGTTTTTGTTTGGCGAGTTAGGGAAGGACTCAAAAACACGGTGAAACTATTCCAAAGGATTTTCCGAGTTTATTAGTAGTGTGGTAATAAACTAACAAACAATAATAATTGACACGGATGTATGATGTAGGTAGTATAATTGTTTGTGTGAAGGCACATGAATGCTCCTAGTGGACACTTAGTGAACCTCAATTTCCATACAAAAACCCGTGTTACATACACAGCGCACACTGTACACACTATACGTCCGTGTCATCGCGCATGTTCGTGTGGTCTCAATTTGGGGTGAACCATTAGTGTGGGTATATAAGATACTATCCGTAAATAAAATGAGGTAGGCAGGCCTAGAGGTAGTTTTTTCCATTATTTAGGTACAGTAACGGATTAACCCTTAATCAAATTAAGCAATTGCCTAGGGCATCACGTCTGGGGGGGCACCAGAGAAGCAGAAAAAAACCGTCCTTAGGTCATCACGTCTCACTCTCACGTCACCAAAAACCACACCAAAAAAAGTTTCTAGGACTAATTTGAAAATTCGCACATTTTAAGTTGACATAGAGTCCGACCTAGAGTCATAACCCCGCTCCCGCTTGCCCACTCGCTGCCCGCTAGTGCATTCGGCAATTCGAATGCACCGGAATTGCGATCAGCCAATCACAAACCACCCCTACCCCGCGGGCCCCCGCCTGGCGCCCTGCAAATCCACTTCCCATTTCACAATCATAATACTCCACTTCTAAGGTACGTTAAATCTCATCATCTTATTTTACAAACAACTAATGTTTTTAGGGGGTAAAGGTTAAAAGACCGATTCTAGTTGACAAAAGGATAGGGGGGCCCACAGGCGTGGATTGCTTAGGGCATCAAGTAGTCTTAATCCGTCACTGTTTAGGTATTCTATATTACTATTACTAATTCCAATGCTTTTTAACAAAGTCGTAGCTAAGGTCATGAACGTCCAATGCCAAGATTTTAATTGTGAACTCAAAAACTTATTATGTAGGAAGAGAAACAATATAATAACTTTAAAGTGTAATAGTCCAACAGAAGTTAACGGCGAGCAAAGCGAGCCGCGACAATTAGTGGCGCTTAGAGAGCGAGAGCAGCCTACATTGCAACAGAAATTACAATGGCAGGTTGCGGGTCTGCAAGTATACGCCCCTTGAGGTTTGCGTCTCTGGCAGCCGCCCCCGTGGCAAGCCCCTAGATACGACGCTGCTTTTGAAGGTCGTTGGCGGTTACCTCGGCCTTAATTGGCTTGTTAGCGCACTAATTTGTTGAACACTTCACTTTCTGTAATAAGTAAGTTGGTACCTACCTAGGTACTTGAGTTTTGGTAGATATCTAGATATAAGCAACCCAAGACATCATCAGTCTATAGAAACAATGTTGCAAAGTAAGTGAGCTTTTGAAACTATCATGGTTATTTACATAATTATCACTAGAAACGGGATATTTACCATGATTATGGAGCTTTATTAAGTTACCTCAAACTTATAAAACCCCTTAACCACTGCTGGACGTAGGCTTAGCCCAAGGTCACGAAGCGTTATTCAATACCATTGCATTGAGTTTGCGATCATCGTCCATCGCATCGTCGACCTGCAACACACATTTCGAATTACAGTAACAAATGGCAAAGGGGAATGCAACAATGGCGATAATTTTGCCAGGCTTAGCAATGTCCAAATCTTTTGAAACTTGAAAGGTGTAATATTTAGTTCAAAAGTTTCCCCTATTCAAGTTTTTAACCGACTTTCCAAAAAAGGAGGAGGTTCTCAATTCGGAAGTATTTTTTTTTGTATGTTTGTTACCGCATATCTCCGGCGTTTATGAACCGATTTGAAAAATTCTTTTTTTATTTGAATAGATATACTTCCAGATTGGTCCCATTTTTTTTCAGAATGCAGTTCTGATGATGGGATCCATGAGGAATTGAGGGAACTCCTCAAATATTGTAGGCATACATATGGCGATTTTGACGTTTTCAGCAAAAACCAAGCATTTGCATTCAAAAAGTATCATAATCCTTTCACCACTATGGTTCTTTCATCATTTTTTTTTTCATCCAAATATTTAGTCGAACACAATGGCGGAAGTCGGTTTTGTAAATGAAAAGTTATATAAGATTTAGATAGCGCTTAGGCTGCCAAAATTATCCCTATTGTTTACCCATTGCCATAATGCTGCTATAATTGGGGGGCTGTGTTTGAAGTTGGCCCTTTGGAGTCAGTTTGCAGTCTTATATAAGCTGTCTCATATTAGTAAATTACTAGGTTTTTGATAGGCAGAAGTAGGTACTATTATACTGAATCATATTGCTACTTAGTTGACCAACCTTGGGTTATCGCATCAAGGCGAGGCTGCTCTTGGCACTGAAATGGTCAAACAACTTATAAGTTACGTAATATTCTGACTCACAGTATCGGCACGTATAACTATATTATGGATTGTATAAAACTATGGTATCGGACGGACAAAGAAAACTGGCTGTAGGTATACATATATAGACTGTTTCTTAATACAAGTACATGTTACATGTACAATTAGCTAGTTTTCAAGAGTCAGCTACAACACCTCAGGTATCGGCCCAAGAAAGAACCAATGGCACAAAGAAAGAAGAACAACTCTACTATAATATATGTATGTATAATAACATAACACCCAACAGTCACATACGTAGTCTAGGATTCCCTGAGTCGTGGGTATCTAACAGGAACTACGAGTACCATGGTACCATAATACCCTGACACGGAGCAAATATTTGCAGGTCATACAAACATTAGTTAGACAAGCAAATGACACGTATACTCATACTCGTTTATTAAATTAGAACACTTGGTCACGTCATACATTAGTTACAATAACAGTTACAATTATTAGTTTATATTATTAATATACCTAAGTAAACTACCTACTTAACTGGAGGGGCGCTAGAAACAGACAAGCATTTCACATACCTAGTAATTAATTGAATAAATTTAACAAAATATACAATAATCAATTTTCAATTTTTGTTTCTGCTGTAAAAAGCATTGTCAAACAAATTAAATACCAAATTTAAAATACGTTATTGAATTAAAATAACATGTCAAAAATTATTAGCTGCTGTAAAAGGGCATTGTATACGTGTGGTGTAGTGTAACACGGATTTTTGTATGGAAAATGAGGTTCACAGAGATTACGCTAGGGGCGCTCATCGGTGTCGCCATACAAAAATCCACACTACACCAGACGTCCGTGTCATTTGCTTGTCAAAACTTAGAATAAGCTCTGAGGGCCACGGAGTTGTTGAAAACCTTTCCAGTACGAAAAACACAGTACAGTGTTTGCAGGGTTGTTAGTAGTAGAACTTCTTGTGAAAGAGTTCGTCCGGGGAAGTACTACCACCATACCTATTTCTCCGCCAAGCAGTAGTGCTCGCATTGCTGGGTTTCGGTTTGAAAGGTACGGGTGCCGGTGAAATTACAGGCACATGAGACTTTTCATCTTTGTCTCAGGGTAGGCAGCGCGCGTGTGATGCCTGTGGTGTTGCAGGCGTCCATAAGCTACGGTAACTGCTTTCCATCAGGTGGGCCGTATGCTTGTTTGCTTGCCAAGTAGTATAAAAAAGGGTTCCGTATCTCAAAAGGAAAAAACGAGACTTAGGATCACTTTGTTGTCCGTCCGTCTGCCTACCTCTCTGCCTTTTCCCTACAGCGATCAACTTGAGCGTATATAGTACAGGCAAATTAGCAAAAAGTGTGGACCTAAGTCGTGTAGTCGTGGATTCTTATGGAAACGTTAATAGATGACACGAAAAGAAGCTTATCCTAGGTTTGCACCGTTTCTGGCGCTTACGGAACCCTTTTAAATATTAGGTACAAACTTAAAAAGGCCGTAAATTTAAAAAATAGAAAGAAATTACTTGATGCAAGTTAAATTACGTATAGAGAGACTGTCTTAGTGCATTATGATTTTAATAAAAACCACGTGCATGTAGGGAACACAGTGTTAAACAAATGCATGTTCCGTAAAAACAAACCAGTATAAAACTTCCGGCGGATGTAGTACTAATTAAATGAATAAGGTTAAGTCAATTTCCAGAACTACATTAGTTTTCCCCGAAGTAGAGCGACAATAAAATATGGAAAAGTGCCTTCCGTGAGACGCACCAAGGTGCAAACCTGGTAATGTATTTCGAACATTTTTCTGATAAGTCTATCAATTTGCACCGACTACCTTAATTTTCCCGGAGCCGCGTAATTACCACAAAAAGTTTTTTTTGTAAATGTTTTTTTTTTGTATGTTCCGTATGTCGGATTTAAAAAATACTTGGTGCAAATGTAGATCATAACGGTTCAAAGTCTATGCCAAATTGCACCGACTACTTCTATTTGCCCCATTAAGTTACGGATATTTTAAGGTTTTTCACCCTATTTCACCCTGTTCCGGAGGGTGAAATTACTGATGCTTATTATTAGATTTGATTTGTAAGCCATACAAAACAATTAGAAAAGTTTTCATGACTACATCTAATTATTTCCACACTTTTGCAAAAAATCACCTAATTTGACTGTACTAATAGTGCTGTAAAAAACTACTAACTGTCATTGTCTCCCCAAACTATTGCAGCAAATAACTTTTCATTTAAAAAACCGACTTCCGCCATTGTATTCGACTAAATATTTGGATGAAAAAAAAATGATGAAGGAACCATAGTGGTGAAAGGATTATGATACTTTTTGAATGCAAATGTTTGGTTTGTTGCTGAAAATATCAAAATCGCCATATATACCTATGCCTACAATATTTGAGGAGTTCCCTCAATTCCTCATGGATGGATTCCATCATCAGAACTGGATTCTGAAAGAAATGGGACCAATCTGGAAGTATATCTATTAAAAAAAAAGAATTTTCCAAATCGGTTCATAAACGCTGGAGATATGCGGTAACAAACATTAAAAAAAAATGCAACCGAATTGAGAACCTCCTCCTTTTTTGTGAAGTCGGTTAAAAAACAAAACGTTGTAGCCGTTATCACGAAATAGCACTCTATTATTATTATTATTATTATTATTTTTTATGCTACTAGGCAAGCAGACAAGCTTACGGCCCACCAGATGGAAAGCAGTTACCGTAGCCTATGAACGCCTGTAACACCAGAGGCATCACACGCGCGCTGCCGACCCTGAGACATAAAGATGAAAAGTCTCATGTGCCTGTAATTTCACCAGCACCCGTACCCTTCAAACCGAAACACAGCAATGCGAACACTACTGCTTGGCGGCAGAAATAGGTACGGTGGTAGTACTTCCCCGGACGAACTCTTTCACAAGAAGTTCTACTACTAACAAAATACTATTATCGAATAACGTATAGGTACTTATCGTCACGCTACTTTTTGGAACAATTATTTACCGTCAAATAGTACCTATACATACTATACGTTCAAATTCAGGCCAAGGCCTCTGAATGTTCCGATAAGCATGTTAGTTTATCACATTGTTAACAGCCACCTTAGGTAGGTACTTACATTATTTTGTTTGTACTCGTATAGCAACTTATGGAGGAACATTACTTTCATGCTGCCGACTAAATACTAAACATTAACATTGTATAACAATATATTTTTATTCGCGACGCAGTGGTACCGGACATAACGGGAACCAAGCCATAATAACAGTGAACCCATTCACTAGAACTGATGGTTCTTGAGTGAATAGGCAGAGTTATTTGAGACGATCACTGTTGGACGGGGCCTCCCCAATGGGGGATTTGCCATAAACACCACGCTTGGCATCAGTTCGATTGGTGATCGTAATATTGTGTTGAGTACCTCCTACTCAGGAAGATGTTGCTGGAAGGAAGCGAAGCGAGCGTAGTACTTGCTTTAATTAGCAAAACTTGCTTTCGTCTGTCCGGATGTATGTCCTGAATAAGTATTTGCAGTTCATATAAACGTTTGTCTCGCAGCGGGAATCGAACCCGCAGCCTCTTGCATCTCAGCCGGCTACTTACCCGCCGCGCCACAGAGGTCGTCTACTGCTTTGCTACTAGCGCCAAGTCCTCTATCCTATAAATTACCGCCCTCCTTGAGTTGTTAGTTTGTTATCTGTTGCTTAGTTTAATTAATTTTATTTTTTTATTCTTTTGTATCTTTAGATTATTGCCTGGTTCTTCTTTTCTCTTATCACTTGTCTTGTTTAAAGGTTCACTTCTCTTACCTAATTTTTACTTATGTATTCAGTGGAGTGGAGTCCTGGTGACACAGGTTTTTTTATAAACCTATATCAGGCACCAGTCTCTCACAATACAGGTTCACATGTTTTTTGAAATTAGTAAGGTTTTTCACTAAATGACCTTTGTGATGAGATAATAAACGAATTTATTATTATTATTATGTATATGTAGGTATTTAAGTATGTTTGTATGTACGTACACGCGTACAGGTCACATTTTTCAATGAATCTTGACGAAACTTGATAGCTACTACCTATACAGGTTCTACAAAACCATAGTTTTTTTTTTGGCGTCGGCGATTTTTGTTTGGAAGGGGAAAAAATGTTGTAAGTACTTATACTTATCCAAACTTCCCCCAAAGAGGGGGAAGTTTGCTACGGTGCTATTAACCATCATGTAGGGTGTCATAAGAAAGGGCTCTACTATACATTCCAAAACTATTTAATTATTCTATGATGATATAGTTTTTTGAGAAAAAATTAAAAAGATACAAAAAACAATTCTTATAACGTGAGCTTTTTTTTAGAAGAGTTTCAATGACTTTGTGGTTCAGGTAAGATTGGTTACCGCTAGATCCCGATATGGATGCGACTGTCAAAGTTTATCAAAAAAGTTTGTGCTCGCGAGGTCTACTTTTCGCATCCGTTGTCAGTATTTAACGACCTAGGGTGCGATTTTTGATTACTGGTGGTGATGGGTGTGTTCCAGGTGGACGTGGCTACGCGGTATATAGACAGAAAGGACGGATATTGAATCAATTTTGGCTTCCGTCCTTTGACGAGCGAAGCCACGTGAGTCTGCTAGTTATTATACCTAATTGACCATAGAGTTATGCGTATAAATTATCGAGCACGCTGAGCCTCGAAGGTCTATGACGGAATGTAGGTAGGTAACACTTCCGCATATTAGGCAAGCTAATATAATGTGAAGGTTATGGCAATTGAACTGGTAATGTAGATCCTGGGTAGGTAGTGTACCTATCACCCTACAGCAGGGGTTCCCAAACTTATTTTGTCTACTGCCCACTTTGAGAATAAATTATTTTTTAGCGCTCCCATTTTTCATATAGGTAAGTATTATGAACTACACGGAGAGAAATATCGAACCGAGTTAGTTTGAGCAATCTCATAATTAGTATTTAAATGTTAGAATCACGAGAAGAATTTGTTAGTAGTAGAACTTCTTGTGAAAGAGTTCGTCCGGGGAAGTACTACCACCGTACCTACTTCTGCCGCCAAGCAGTAGTGTTCGCATTGCTGTGTTTCGGTTTGAAGGGTACGGGTGCCGGTGAAATTACAGGCACGTGAGACTTTTCATCTTTATGTCTCAGGGTCGGCAGCGCGCGTGTGATGCCTCTGGTGTTACATGCGTTCATAGGCTACGGTAACTGCTTTCCATCTGGTGGGCCCTAAGCTTGTCTGCTTGCCAAGAAGCATAAAAAAAAAAAAAAAAAAAAAAGAATCCCCAAGATTTTGAGCTAGTTTCAATAAAGTCTAATTTTGTTTTTTTTTACATTTTGACGGATACAATCGCATCCTTCAGATGCTCTACGGTTGTTGCTTGACACGTGAGAGGATATTAATTTATGTTCACAAGTTGTAGTCGAGAGTCGAGAGCTCAGTCGGTGTCTAAGAGTCCTCCTAGCTAGATGACAAATCACCCCCTAAGCCTCTACAAGTCTACACAAAGCCCCCATTTTTTTTCTGGGTCTCTTACTGCCCCCCTTTAGGCCTGCAGCGCTCACAAGGGGGCGTTATCGCACACTTTGGGAAAGACTGCCCTACAGTCTATTTGAAGGTTTTTTTTAAGAGAAGGGAAAGTTTGCATGTTCTGCAAAAATTTGTTCCTGGTGTGGTATCATGGTACTCGTAGTTCCAGCTACCCACGAAATATTTTGACCGTGAAAGTAAAACTACTAAAGCCCGGCTGAACTACAATATGCCAATGGAAGGTGACGAAACGGAAATTAATGGTAGGTAGGTACATAAAGGTACCCAAAGTTCGAAAATGAGTCCACTGGACAACATGTTATTTTAGGTTATCCTAACTCTCTTATCTACACAAGCAGAGGCTTTTAAGCTAGTTTGACATTGTGGTGACGGATAGACGGTAGGACTGACACACTGAAGCGAGACCTAGAGGAGTTCCGTTTGTCCAAACTTCTAACGGAACACTTATGACAGCAGTCAGCAGTTAACGTGTTAAACTCTCCGATGTTTAACAATTTTACTAAGATTTATTCATCATCGTCAGCGAGCCACCTCCATCCACCTACTTCCTGCTACTTTTAAAATGTCCTTGGTCCTTTTGAGGGGGGCTCCTCTACTGCGTCACATTACATTATTGGTAGTTATAGGTAGGTACTGTGATTGCGGCGTTCGGTTTGTGGTCGCCACTCGAGAACCTATTCCCCCAACGGTTGTCGATTCTGTGCATTGATATACCTGCTTACTAACACACATCAACATTGTTTACGGATATTCAACATGTATCCCTACAATATTTGACGAGTTCCCTCAATTCCTCGTGGATCCCATCATCAGAACTGGATTCTGAAATAGGACCAATCTGGAAGTATATCTATTCAAATAAAAAAAGAATTTTCCAAATCGGTTCATAAACGCCGGAGATACGCGGTAACAAACATTAAAAAAAAATACAACCGAATTGAGAACCTCCTCCTTTTTGGGAAGTCGGTTAAAAACAAAAACTAACGAAAACTCGAAATATCACAAAAACCAGAAGGTTTATTTATATTTTTTTTAAATACTTAAATAAGCTTATTAAATATATTTTTAGGTAAGTACCTACCTATCCTTTAGGCCGATCCTATGAGACAAACCATAACCTTAATATTATAAGTCATCAAATCATAAAATATTCACCTACTAAACCTACTTCTAGTGACAAAAGTTTCAGCCAGTTTTTAAAAACTGGCTTAAACTTGAAAAAGTGTTTGACGGGTTCGAAGTAATTTACGTATTCTAGGTTTTTGCGGACAAGAAATATTTATCTAGCTGGGTCTTATCCAAAAAAATATGTTTTATTGTCTTTTTCATGGTTTTTATCTTTTATGTACACGTAACGCCATCTAACGTCAACAGGCAAAAACTGGCGGTTCTTACTTGTCTACAGGGTATACATATCACGAGTTTTGCATTGCATAGGTATAGGTAGATTTAGGTATAAGGGTTGGCAAGGGGGTCTTGTTGTTTTTAGATAGCGTGTTAAAGTGCTTTTTACACAACTTTATTTCGGACCAAACTGGTTCAAGATTATCTAGAGCATGGAACATTAAATACCTATATTAAAAGCTGTTATCCGCGGTAGTTTCTTCTGCATGATCTACCGCCTGCATTATTTTGAGCATCCTAACTGGCACCTAACATGATGAAATATCACAGCAATCTGCAAAAACACAGTCGGAAAACAAATAAACGGTGAAAACAGAAATCCTATCCTACTATCGCTCAGGTACTTTATATAGGGTACTTAATAATCTACTTAGCAAAGAACAGAAACTTTTCTGTGCAATATTTATGGTGTTGGCAGAAACCCCTGGCTACGCCGCGAGGACAAAGAGACTAGGTGTGTGTAGATTATTAAATAGTAAATGCTGTGGATCGATTCGATGACCTACTTCCGCAGCGCACAAATTTTTACGATTTTGGGCGCAAGTGGATAGTTACCCGCGCCGCCCGATGGGTATTATTTATTATTAGGTAGGTATAGGTACTTACTTATAATAATATTAGGCAAAGGCGAATTATTGCCTTTCTCACCATTGAAATATTATGAAATATTATTACATACACATAAACACTTGGATAGTTTTATGATAAAAAGTGACGTGCATGGTATTAACACGAGAAATAAACACAAACTAAATATACCAAAATTTCGATTAGAGAAAGTAAGTGGGTCTTTTATGGGGAATTCTGTACGGTTCTATAATAAACTTCCAGAAGGTGCATTTAAACTTCCTATTCGAAGATTTAAATCCTACATAAAGATGAATCTAATTAAGAAAGCGTATTACACTCTTGATGACTATATTAATGATAAAGCCGCGTGGCCTGATGTCACTCTGCCCCTCGACTGCTAAAATGGAAATTTGCAATATCTGTACTTACCTATTTACATGTTTGTATTAGATTATTATTTATAAGTATAACAAGCGTAGCGTTTGCTGTTTTGCATATTTTTGCTGATGTTTATTTACTTTTGACTACCTGCCTAAGGTTTTTAAGTTCTCATTTACTATGTATCAGCAACTCCTTGCTCCGAGGCACCACACAGGCGCTTCTCACCTAGTGGTAAGACGGACCATTTATGTAAGCCAAGCCGAGTTTGTTGCCTGATTCTTCTAGGCTTGGTCGCGTTGGAACAGGAGTAATTTAATTTTATATAAGACGATTCAAAATGATCCTTGTGATTTCAATGAATAAAGTTCTTTTTGACTTTTGATTAGATCTACAATGTTCGATTCCCGCCTCGGAACAAAGTACGATCTGCAGATATGTTCAGGGTGGTCTGGGTATTTATTATGTATAGTAAAATCTATGTAATCTATTCTATTAAGTAAGTATATCAGTTATCTAGTACCCATAACACAAGCTCTGCTTAGCTTGGGGCTAGATATTGTTGTGTGAAATGTCCAGCATTTATTATTATTATAATTTATTAGGTATCCTAACTAGCTGTTTTTGTATGTCTGTAATTTATTGTTTATTTTGCCTGCAATAAATAAATATTATTATTATGTCACTAATGTATTTTAAATCTCGTTTTAAAAAACATTTTTTACAATAAAGAAATACTATTTACAAAAATATATTATATACATAAATAGACTAAAATACTATTACTCATCATTACTATTCTATCAATGTAATTGTTTTTAGGGATCACTCAGGTGTCTGTTTGTCTGTCTGTCTATAACAGCCTATTTTCTCCATATCTACTGGACCAAAGAAGCTGAAATTTAGTACATAATATATAGTTAAGTGACCCAATGACGTACGTGTAACGTAAATCAACGAATTCTGTTTTCAGGGTTTAAAGTGGGCAAACTAGAAAATTAAAAAAAAACTTGTGTCAAATGCGTCCATGCGACAGAACAAATAAGAGAGCCCGTTATGAGATATACAAAAATATATTTCTTAATAATAGTTAATTTAAAAGATATTAAAGATAATATGCGAAAATTGCCATTCCCCTCCTCACACCTAACTCTGAGACCAAAATGTTGAAAAATATGGAATATTGGGTCTTACTGATATGTAGGTACGTTACAGGAAAACCAAAATAAAAATCCTTAATCTTAAAATTCCTACGGGAAACGGAAAATACTCGTACGAGAAAATGTGTATAAAATTGTGTTAATTGACTAATTAATCAGTTAATTGGTCTAGTGGTTACTATGTTAACCTACTGGTACGGAACCCTCTACACGCGAGCCCGACTCGCACTTGACCGGTTTCTTTTTATTCGAGATTAGGTTGGTAACCATGCGAAATCATTCCAGATTTTTCATGAGATTTTTAATTCCAAATAATTCGTTCGAGATTAACCATGCGACATTCGATAATGATATTTTGTTAAATGCAAAGCATTGACATGATGGCTCTGATCGTGTGCTGGGAGAGATGGGAACAGTTTATTTTAAATAATCTATTCCCGATTTATTGGTAGTCTCAAAATCCCCCACTGCCACGCCATTGATTGCGCGGTGGGGTTTTCTGGAATGATCCTGTTGGACAAGGCCACTCCCATAGAATACAATGGGGGGATTTGCCAGTCACCACGCTTGGCAGGCGGATTGGTGATCGCAGTATTGGTGTTGGGTACTCAGGTGGATGCTATACCTGCCCTGCCCAGTAAGAAGCAAACGTTATGACGGTTGCCATATAGCGTTGTACTCGATTTAAACATACTGAAGCTCTGGTTTTCTCAGAAGTGGTGAATATAATACAAAATCGTTGTGACTATCTTGCTTAGAAGATGGATATCTATCTTTCTATGATTTGCTATCTTCCTGCGTTACATACATAATTGTCTCACTCACAACTTCAATCACTATAGAGGATAGGTGTTGCTGCATGGTATGCCACTTGTTAGACCTGTTACATAGGAATTACTTTTTGGGTAGTAGGTTCATGGTATCATTACAAACAAAACCAGTAGACAGGTAGGTACTTCATCTTCCACCATTAGATATTAACTTGTCTTAGTATTCATGAGGTCATAAGCTGTTATGTAACTAGTCTACACTGAAAGTCAACAAATACCTAATACTTTAATGCAATATAAAAATATTTTAGCTAAAATAATACATGTGTAATAGGTAAAATTACTTAATCTGTGAATCCATCTGTAAAGGCATCAAGTAGGATCTGTTCAAACCAGCGCAGACCATCACAACTCTGGCTGTCATCAATTTTCTCCAGTACTTCCTGCGCTCTGCTCCTCACAATCCACCAAAACCAATCCAAAACCCACTGCAAGTAAGGATTAGAATACTTCATCTCAACATCTTTCATCGTTGCTCGATGTATAGCATCTAATACTGTGGTGTACAAAATTGATTGTCTCGTAGCTGGCTTGCAAATTGACAAGTGATCAAGGGGCAATTTATAGAACACTCCACGTCCGAGATCAGCAGAAAACGACTCAACAAAATGAATAGGAACCTTGAATGCTGTGACTAGAGTAGGCATAGTTTCAGCAAAGCTTATCGTCTCCCAACCATACACATCAGCAAACTTCAAGAATGCAGTATGCAGCTCAAGTAGTGTTGGTGAGTTCTCTTGTAGCTGCCTAACATCATTGGAAGGCCAGAGGACTGCGGCGGCGGCGCGAGGCATGGCGGCTAACGAGCTGCCCTTATGAGGAGTGCTGTAAAACAGTATAGCTTTAGTGTTCTCAGAAAGTTTCTGTAGCATTGAATCTTTGCTCTCAGATGCTTCGGTCAGCACTTGCTTCACTATGAGGCCTCCCATCGAGTGTGCTAACCACACAACCGGCACATTTTTTTTCCCAACTCCAGCATCTACAAGGACTGGAGCCAAATCTGCTGCTCTAGTTGCAATGTCTGCTGTCTGTAAAGGGCATCTCTCCAGCCACTCAGACAGCGAGCTCCAATAGTTAACTCCGAGTATTCTTAGATTGTTGCAGTCGTTTGGCAGCCAGTCCTTTGGCCAGCAAAGAGTATGGTTACATCGATCTTGCTCCTCTTGTACTAGCGCTATTCGTTTTCTGTATGTAGTGTATGAAGTACTGAGCGGTTCTCTCTTGGCTTCGATGGGTAGATCATGTAACAAAACATCATAATCGGCCAGAAAGCTTTCTTCTTTTATTTCTAATAGATCTTCTAAGACTTGCTGAATTTCCGGATCAAGATACTTTGTTTCAACGGCTGTTTCATTACAAGGATCACAATCCACATCTGATACCGTAACTTCAAGAATACCAATAGGCTCTTGGCACTTTTTGTCTCTCTGCCTCCAAGTGACAAATACTCCACCTCTCAGGCCGTGGACCAGGAGAGTATCACAGACATGTGGTGTTGTAGTTCTGTACAGCGGGTGCAGTAGGTACAATCCAGGTCTATAACAGTATTCACCAGATAGATTAGCCAAACAAACTGCAGCAGAGCTTGATAACCGCACATCTTTAGACCTGACCAGCCGAGACAGTTCACCAATAAGACCATTCTGAAAGAAATCTCTGAGCAAGTTACAATGAACGCTCAGTACTGTGAGGATTCTTAGCACTGCCAAATCTATGTCTACATTGTTTCTGTACCGCAACAAAAATTCTGATAATCTTGTTAGGATTCCTAAGTTCACAAGTAAAGATGTAGAATTGTCATCGTCGTAATTCTTGGTGTGAAATAGAGTAATGTGATGGTGCAGCGCATCTAGACACAAAATACAGAGATCTCGTTCGCTAACACTGTCAGGTTTGGTAGGAATACTGTCAGCTTCCATCGCTGGCTCTTGAACATTTGAAAAGTATTTTGAAAGGAACTGTTGGATGCAGCTGTGGCGATTGATGCCATTCACTGCCGCGATCATGTCGCGGAACTTAAAGGAGAGTAGCTCGGGGGAACTGGCGGCTCTTCGCACATGGATGGGCGGCGGTAGGAAGTAGCGCAGGTCAGCACCACGAGTGCGCGCCAGCAGCACCGCCGTGCTCGGGTCCAGAGCTTGCGCGAGCTTCAGACAGTCCCAGCTTTTGTTGTTTTTGAACGCAGCGAGCTGCTCCAGCGCTACGTTGCGCTGCTCGCGGTTGCCGTGCCGACAAAGCCACAGCAGCCGCCACGCTAGTGAGTGCTTCAAACTCTTCCAGATCCGCGCGAAGCCGACAGACTGCTTTGACTCTCTGTCTTGTTCCAATTTCAACGTAATGTTGTACGATGGATCGTCGATGTATACATACTCAGGGGTGTATTTCTTCTCCCGTTCAACAACATTAGGATTTACAATCTTGCCTATTGTCTTATAAGTTTGGGTTACATGGTATGCTATGAATAGACCACTACTTCCACATATCGAACTAATTTTTAGGATTTTTATGAATGGTTTCAATCTGTCCTGGAGGCTCATGATATTGTAGTTATATTTAAATTTATGTGGTAAAACTTAAAAGTTTATTCATTATCAATAATGTTTACATTGTCGTGCCAATGAGATGCCGTGTAGGATCAAAATAAATACAAACATAACCTACAACTACAAGTACAAATCCTACAATAACAAAACAAATATACTTGACATTGACAATGACAATTGACAAATACAGTCAAGGTGTTGCTACTGCTATAATTAATATTCTGAGTTGCCACGTTGCCAGCCACTAGTTTGCCAATAATGCCAATGCAATGTCATGTTGCCAAGCAATACGGCCACGGCATCGGCATTACGTTCCGTTTCCCAATTTTAAATTTGACTCGACTGTAATAAATTCCATTCGGTTTCTTAAGAAAAAAAACTGTCCGGGAGGTTCCAGGGGGACCTCAACCAAAATCAGGTGTCCCGTTTCAAAACTAAACCGTAGTCGATACCTTTGACGGCCTGCTTGCATATTGCCATTTCAACTTGTAGATCTCAGCCATTCTTGATATTTCCTTATTATTCTATCACGGAGGCACAAACAAGGATACTACGCATCACACACATCACGTGTTGTGTGAAAATCCGAGAATAGGTAGCTATAGCCAGCTAATAGGTACCTACATAGGAGTTCTATTTTCGAAATCAGTGTGGTGTCCGCTGGCCCCTTTGCCCATCTGCTGCCCATAGAACAACATTACTCACGAGCAACTGCCGCTGCCGGGCTGATCGATCTTTTCTTTTGGGTTCGTTTTAGTCGGAATCGTCGGACTATAAAGATTAATACGCGCGCCCTCTATCGAAACTCACTGACACTAGGTAACAGTAATGTTAGATTGCTTTGCTTGGAAGGTGGGGCTTCGTAGTAGCCAAACTGTTTTCGTCGACTGCACTGCGGTGCGACAGATGTCACCACTAAGATCACACAGTTTTTTTCAATCACCGCACCGTTTTGATTTGGTGGATATGGATAATCAAAATATTTACATTACCTATGTGATGGTTACCTATACGTTTTTCACAATATAGTCTCACTTTTCCCATTGATTTAATAATCGACGAATGGAAACAGTTAGGTAGGTAGGTACTTAGTTTTTTTAATAACATGTCTCAGTAAAAGCATTTGAACGCGTGAATAGACACGGCCTATAGATATAATCTTCGTACCTACTTACATGGTAGGATTCAAATTCAAATTCAAATTATTTATTTCTCAATAGGCACGCATTACATGCACTTAGGAAAGTCAATAGGTACAAGAAGTCGTTTACAGTTTACAATAATAGACAAGTGAATAAACATACAAAATCGAAACATAATATCACAAAAAAAATAAAAAATTACAATAATAACATATCAAATAATAAATAATAGATAGGTACTTTTCAATTCAAATGTTAAATAATTTTGATGTCAAGTATAATTACAATATATTTTATAAATTAATACTTTCCCACGCTTTGTGGTCAGACATAAATTCATTTATGCCATAATATGCTTTTAATGTCAGTTGCTTTTTAATTGTATTTTTGAAATTTTTCTCGTTTAAAATAGTAATACTGGCTGGTAACACATTGTAAAATCTAACACAGTTCATTAAAAAAGATTTATTGACTTTTGATAGTCTTGACTTTGGCAACATAAGCTTATGTTTACTTCGTGTGTCAAAGCTGTGAACATCACAGTGTCTAGTGTACTTACTTAAATGTTTTCTAGCATGTAATATATTTATATAAATGTACAGAGATGGCATGGTCAAAATATTAATTTCCTTGAATAAGTCCCTGAGGCTATCTCTCGGTCCAAGTCTATAAATACCTCTAACAGCTCTCTTTTGCAAAATAAAAATGCTATTAGCGTCCGCAGCATTGCCCCATAACAGAATTCCATAGGACATAAGTGAATGAAAGTAACTAAAGTAGACCAATCTTGCTGTTTTGATGTCCGTTAATTTCCTAATTTTTTGGACAGCAAATGCTGCGGAGCTTAGTTTGCTGGATAATTCATTAATATGGCTGCTCCATTGTAATTTATTATCTAAGGTGATTCCCAAAAATTTTGCACGATCTATTATGTTAAGTAAATTATTATTTATATGAATAGGTATAGGTAAATTAGGATTATTTGTCAATGAAAATTTAATGCATTTTGTTTTGTCAGAATTTAAAATTAAATTATTTACATTAAACCAATTTTGAATAACATTTAGAGATTCATTAATAATTGTGATGTCCGGATTTGATCGATTGATTTTAAATAATAGAGAAGTGTCATCAGCAAATAATATAACGTTTGAAAATTTTCGGGCTAGGTAAGGTAGGTCATTAATATACACTAAAAAGAGAAATGGACCAAGGATTGAGCCCTGGGGTACACCTATTGTGAAGTCCAAGGCATCGGACAATACACCATTTACATCTACAGATTGTTGTCTTTCAGTAATATAAGATTTCATAAATTCAAGTGCTCCCCCTCGCACTCCGTAGTGACTTAGCTTGCTTAGGAGTATTTCATGATTCACACAGTCAAACGCCTTTGACAAATCACAAAACACTCCCAATACATCTGATGACTTATCAAAAGAGTCGTAGATAGTTTCAACAAAGTCAACTACGGCATCGATAGTAGATAACCCCTTAGAGAATCCATACTGTTTATTGAAAAATAGTCTATTTGTATTGAAAAAAGCCGTCAATTGAATCTGAATTATCTTTTCAAAAATTTTACTTAATGCCGGTAAAACAGAAATTGGCCTAAAATTACTCGGATTCTTATGGTTTCCACTTTTAAATAGTGGTATTACTTTGGCACATTTCATAAGGTCTGGGAAAACATTATTATCAATACAGCCATTAAATATGTATGATAGATACGGAGCTAAGATGCCTATCACATCAACATGATAATGTTGTATGTAGGTTAGGTACCTACCTATGGACCAACATGTATTCACTCTTATTTGTAATGTACTTACTTAGATTAGTAGTTCGTCTACGAAGTTTGTTGGTACCTAGGTACCTATAGGTAAACACACTCGGCAAATGTTTACGCCTGTTTGTTGATGATGTAGGTATATTATGTTTATGCACCTACTGTTACTAGACAGGTAGGTACTTATCTAAAGATTTTCGACTGGTAGGTAAGTGTAGCTCTTTGACGAAAGGGTACATATTTATGTTCACTACCATTGTGCTCTCTAAAAACTACACCGGTTAAAATGCCACTAAAATCACACGGTGTAACTCAAATAACCCTTGAAATGGAAATAAATTAAAAATAGACGACGTCTCCTTTCGAAAATGCAGAAAAAGTTCGAAATTCGAATGCTTTTGACAGTTTTTTATGAACCAGTCAATATGACATTGAGTGTCCGTAAAATAAGAATTTGAAGACGGTATTTTCTTGGTCTGAGGGAGAGTAGTTATGAATGGAGTTAGTCCTTATTCTAAGAGTTATGAAAAGTCGGACATGATTTAAAAAAATATATTTAATAAGTAGATAGATACTTAGGTACCTTGAAACTTACATAGATAGTTAGCATTTAAAAATTGAAGTTATTTAGACGAAACTTTTTTTTCTTCGTCATTATAGTTAGGTATTTATTCATTACGTATTGATAGGTATCTACTTAAATAATATTTAATTATATGGGATAGAGATTCAAAAATTAACAAGGTGAACTTACTAAGTTCGTACATTCTTACGCTACAATTATATTCAAATAAGGTAAGTACCTACCTAACTTATCTGTAATATAACTGTAATGTACGTACCTAAAATTTTAACTTGCCGCGGTGAATCTCTCTATCTCCTACCGTGGATGACGTCAAAGCTGACTAAGGGATCACACCAGGGGATGAGTAGTTACTAATAGATCCTTTAAGGATAGGCAGCAGCCTACTGAGTAGGTACCTACTTATGCCTAACACCAATACAGCGATCACCAGTCCACCTGCCAAGTGGACTATGGGTAGGACAAATCCCTTTTGCATTCTAAGGGGGAAAACTACGTCTACAGGCTGATGATGATGAATTTACCTTACTTACGTACATAACTTACCTATTACCTAATTAGATACACGTATGATAGTTTATGTAAAGGCTTATATTATAGATTAGATATCTTTGGAAATCTTTGGAAGTTCAGATGTTTGGTAATATCTTACTGTAGTGTTGTCTACAGGGCGTAAAAAAACTAATCCCGAAAACTGAAACAGTGCATTCAGACCATTATCTAAAAAAAAAAAATTTAAGAAATACGAAAACAAACAATGCTCACTTTTTGGCCGCTTTTTTCGTGTTTTCTTTATAAATAACCATAAAATATCATTAAAGGAACACACAAATCTAATTTCCATCATTAAAAACACGTTAAAAAATAAAAACGTCAAAAAAGCAATGAAAACCACCTAAGAAATTATTGGCCCTACGGCTACGGGTCGATCAGCTGGCGTTGAACTCGTGCGGCCGGAA
Organism: Epirrita christyi; assembly: GCA_951392215.1. NCBI lineage: Eukaryota > Metazoa > Arthropoda > Insecta > Lepidoptera > Geometridae > Epirrita > Epirrita christyi. The sequence continues at coordinate 14,165,543 of OX595833.1, read as the reverse complement.
TAAATGCGTACATTGCTGGCTGACAAATACGATACGAAACGAAAAATAACTTTTCATTTAAAAAACCGACTTCCGCCATTGTATTCGACTAAATAATTTTGGATGAAAAAAAAATTATGAAAGAACCATAGTGGTGAAAGGATTATGATACTTTCTGAATGCAAATGCTTGGTGTCTTGCTGAAAATATCAAAATCGCCATATATTGCCATATAATGCCTACAATATTTGAGGAGTTCCCTCAATTCCTCATGGATCCCATCATCAGAACTGGATTCTGAAAAAAATGGGACCAATCTGGAAGTATCTCTATTCAAATAAAAAAAGAATTTTCCAAATCAGTTCATAAATGCCGGAGATATGCGGTAACAAACATAAAAAAAAAAAAAATTACAACCGAATTGAGAACCTCCTCCTTTTTGGGAAGTCGGTTAAAAAGGTTTTCTCCGGTATGAATCACCTCTCAGGCGAAAGCTATTTTATACAGCTATGATATAGGTAGCTTTACCGGTACCTTCAATATTCGGGAGCCGTCCTTTTACACGCTGTATAGTCCAAGCGAATTTACGGGACTAAGCATGGTCGCTGACTACACAAACTCAAAGTTGATAACCTCCGTGGCGCGGCGGCGAGTAACCGGCTGAGACGCAAGAGGTGCGGGTTCGATTCCCGCTGCGGGACAAATGTTTGCATTATCTGCAAATTTAAAATGTTTAAATACATCACGTGATTATTGAACGGCCCCCAAGCGTGGTGACTATGGCAAAGCGCACTATTTCTTTTCTTCTTTTTTTTCTTTTTTTCTTTTTATGTGGCAAAGCGCACTATTTCTGCGGACTACAAAATATCGCATGTATGCGTTTTGTAGAGATCTTTCCATAAATTGATATCTTTAGCAGGAAGACCTCTTGATGGACCGATAATGGTTTTATAGGTAGCAGGGAGTCAGTGGATGGAGGTGGCTCGTTAGTCGTGGGATAGGTACTATGGGGGTGCCCTTATGTCCAGCAGTTGACTTCTGGCAGTTGATAGAGGTTGATGACGTTCTATAGCCGTTACTGATAAAAAAAGAGTCATGAGTCATGACTCTTTTTTTGACTCATGACATGATACTGATGGACTGGCTGGCACACAGAAGTAAGTACAACATAACTTTTCATTTAAAAAACCGACTTCCGCCATTGTATTCGACTAAATAATTTTGGATGAAAAAAAAATTATGAAAGAACCATAGTGGTGAAAGGATTATGATACTTTCTGAATGCAAATGCTTGGTGTCTTGCTGAAAATATCAAAATCGCCATATGTATGCCTACAATATTTGAGGAGTTCCCTCAATTCCTCTTGGATCCCATCATCAGAACTGGATTCTCCTCCTTTTTTGGGAAGTAGGTTAATAACATAACATAACACCCAACAGTCACATACATATAGTCCTGATCCCACACTAGGATTCCCTGTGTCGTGGGTATCAGGAACTACGAGTACCATGGTGCCACAACACCCAGACCCAGAACAAATATTTGCAGAACATGCAAACATTTGTCCCGCAGCGGGAATCGAACCCGCAACCTCTCGCATCTCAGCCAGCTACTCGTCCGCCGCGCCACAGAGGTCGTCAACAAATTCATACTTCTGCAGGGCGATTCTAAAACGTCGGAAACGTTTCCGATCGGATTCTTTAGTTTTTCATTTCGATGTGGTAAGTAACTAAAACAATTTTCTAACAATTTTCTCTATAGTAAAACACAGTAATATACAATATTTATTGTTTTTTACTGTGTTTTACTCGAGGAAATTGTTTCAGTTACTTACCACATCGAAATTAAAAACTAACGAATCCGATCGGAAACGTTTCCGACGATTTAGAATCACCCTGCTGATTTTACCTTTACGACGGCGCACGGAATCCTAAAAATAGTCAAAAAGACTCTTGTACTTGTAGCGCAGACTCTTTTCCGCAACTAGGCCGCCAATGGGCCCTTTTTGCTTGGATAAAAAGATTCAAAAAAAATAGTCAAATTTACTATGTTCTTTATTATTCTGGCAATCTTCTTAATTAACCCATGTTTTCCTAAATCGGCTAGACGAACATGGTAAAAAAACATTTCGCCAAAAGTTTTTCTAAAAATTTTATTTGACAAACACCGATTCATAAATATTTATTACTTACTTGTAAACTTTATTCGCAAATAATTGTTTCATAAAGTATTTAGCTGACAAAAACATAAGTATTTGAGTAATTTGCTGGCTAAACAACGTTTACTTACTCAAAAATCTTTTTGCCAATATTTTATTTCACAAACGATTAGTTACTACGAAAATTTGATTTCATAAATATTTAGTTCGTCAATGTTTTGTTTTATAAAGTTACAATACGCAAAGTTTTATTTCGTAATACTTAGTTTTTATCATTATATTACTTACAACTACGTTTTCGATAAAAGCGAGCACAAATATCTTTCCATAGCATCCGACAAGGATAATCATTTGGTTTAATGCTACCTAACTTAATGCTAAGGCAGGAGCGAAGCGAAGCAGAGAGCTCCGGCCCTGGCGTTTGTGGTTTTTTTTGCCAACACAGGAAAAAAGTTTGCTTGCATGTTTGGTAGCTTGTTTGCTTGCTTGCATGTTGTATGTATCATCGCGTGCATAATTGCTTGCCTGGTTGCTTGCTTCCTTGCTGGCTTGTTGTTGTTGCTTGTTTGTTGGAAATATGATTTTTGAAATAATAATTTATAAACAAACAATTTACAACAAACAGTTTTAAGAAATGAAAATACACTGGCCTTCAAAGCTTAGTACCAAACTTTTAAAATTGCTATGACTTTTAAGGTATCAACACTTAGATAATATTTTCGTAATAAAAAGAATTAGAAAAAAAAATGAAATCAATATATCGTCAATAGTTTGTGAAATTAAAATTAGGGGAGACGTTCATTGCGACGCTAGGCTTTGAAGCTTTGCGGCGAAACATTGGACCGTCGATCATTAACAATTATAATAAGTAGGTACCTACTACAAAGGTACAAAACTATATACAAAGATAGGTAATGAAAACTAATTCTGGCGTCTCAAACTCGAATTCTCTGACAAAGCTCTACATTGGTAGGGTCACATACCAATGTAGAGCTAACACATTGGTACATTTGGGTACATTGGTAGTAACGAATAAAAAATGAGTTACCTACGCATCATCTAATGCTCAGACATGACATTGTCTTGTCATTACCAGCGGTATTGACAGCAGGCTTGCGGAAGTAAGAGACGGAGATTCCGTTTTCCTGTGACTTTGGCGCACTGGGGCTTATACCTAATCTCTAAATATATCTACTGGTTAGTGATAGTCGCTGCTTGGCTGTGCTGTGGCTGGCGAAGGGACCTGGCCCAGCCAGCGCCATCAGCACGTAACGATATCAATCCAGAGAGCTGATTCAAAGTTTTTTTTTTCAAAGAATATTAACACGTACTTTTGTTGTAGTGTAACAAGGATTTTGTATGGCGACATGGCGCCCCTAGCGTACACTCTGTGAACCTCATTTTCCATACAAAAATCCGTGTTACACTACACCAAACGTCCGAGTCAATTGTTTGCAAAAAACTTTCTCAGTCGTCCAATTTTCCTCGGGCTACCCCATACAAAGTAATACGAACGAATCCTTTCAAACCGAAAGCTACTTTGGAGGTTTCAATTCATACGTTCCCTGATAAACTTCTCGTAGATTTTGTAATCTCTTAAAATCCTAAATAACTCTAGTGATTAGTGATAGTAGCTGTGTATGGAGGTGGCTGGCAGAGGAGTAGGCACGATGGCGGCAGGCGACGGCAGTGCGGGCAACGGCGTCGACGGTGGCGTAGAATAAACCTGGAAAAAGAAGATTAATAAATTAAAATATAGTTAGTAACTCGTGGTACAATTTCTAACTTCAACTGGTTGGACCACGGGTGGTAAATATTGCCTGTAGTTCAACTGTCAGATGTCAAAGACCCTCCAGCAGGGCGATTCTAAAACGTCGGAAACGTTTCCGATCGGATTCGTTAGTTTTTCATTTCGATGTGGTAACTAAAACAATTTTCTAAAAAAATTATCTAGTAAAACACAGTAATATACAATATTTCTTGTTTTTACTGTGTTTTACTAGAGAACATTGTTTTAGTTACTAAACATATCGAAATGAAAATCTAACGAATCCGATCGGAAACGTTTCCGACGTTTTAGAATCGCCCGGCTGATCAACACACATCGCTCTACATTTTGCAACACTACATTTTTGTGAAATGTCCAGCATTTATTATATTATTATAATTAGGAGCCATCTAAAATTCTTTTTTGTTCTTCAAATTTTTCTTCTAAAATTGTATTTTTACTTTCCAAAATCTTTAATTTTTAATTTACAGATTATTTCTTTCATTTCCCGTAGGTATTTATTTTCTGTGTCTTGGAACTTGGAATTAAAATGAAACTTAAAAGTTTAATTTTAATGGCGAACCACGCCCTCTTGCGGATAGGTCCTAGAACAAGATGCCAGCAATTTATCCCTCACCCGTAGGTAGTTCGTTATCAATACTCAGCGACGCCATACTTCACAAGTTGGTTGCTGGTTTCTACAGATAGTCCCACCGCTACCACATAGATGGCGTTATATGGCGTAGGCTAGGCACACACGCAAGTGCAATCAATACAAGTTTTTATTTTCTGAATCGGATGTTTACTTAGATTTTTTGGTAATATTTGAATATTTTCTTGTACATACGATTTTCAGCTATCAGTAACCACACTGAGCACAAGGTCATAACAGATCGGCTGTGATTTTATGTTCTTCGCCGCCGGATTCAGAAACGAAAAGAAAGTCAACCGTTACCACTTGTAAAACAGTACCAATTTCGCTTTTTTTTTGTCGCATCCTTTGATTAATCAAAGGTCGCATCCTTAATTTCACTGGACTTTGTATTTTACTCTGTTTTTGTCTGTTGTTTTACTTTTCACTATTCTCGATATTCGATTATTTGTATTTTTAAAAGCAATATAGGTAAGTACCCAAATAGGATCGAGAAGTTCAGTAGGTACGTCTAGTACGGGTTTTGATAGTTTTCGAAAACTATATGAAGTTGTTTCCTTCCATTGACACATTTACTGACGGCATCCTTAGTTTTCTTTTGGTTTTTTTGGGGCGGCGCTGCAAGTAAATCTATTGGTAGGAAACGAAACTTCATATACTTAGCTTCGAAAACTATCAAAACCCGTACTAAGCCCCCAGGACAGCAGCGCCCTCTCAACATCCAAAAGATAAGTAGTTATGTACACAAAATAGTGTCTTGTATTTTGCAAAGGTACCTACCTACTAAAGCCCACCGGCCTCCGCCGGGCAATGTTGTAAAAGTGTAAGTAAGTATAATAATTACCTTGCGATCAGGGGGTAGGGCTGGAAGGGGGGAGGATAACCCGAAGCCTCCCAATCCGCTGATGGGCGAGCCCCCAGAGAGCATCTGCCCGTGGACACCGCGCATCCCCGCAAACATTGGAGCCGATCCTGAAAAAAATTTGTAAAATGATAATCTCTAAGCTCTAAACGCGCAGCAGACGAAGTCGCGAGCAGGGGCAGCTAGTAGGAACATTTTAGGTAGTATATTATTATATTATATTAAGTACCTACTAAGTACCTATTTTAAATTATGTACTTAAATATGTTTTACAATTTCGAATAGGTACTTATATAGAAAAATTCAACAAAGATCCTGTTGTGTTGTCCCCGGAGCATTCACCATGGCGCTAACTTTTGGAGAGAAAAATTATATCTGAACAAGTTACGACTCTCATTTACTTATATATATTTTCTTCAGTTCATTGAACGAGCAAAGCGAGTTCTCTGAGTCAACTTGAAGAATCGGCGTTTGTATGTATGTATGTATGTTTGTCCGATGAAAACTCCCAACCGTTAATCTGATCTTCATGCAAGCATGGGAGTAGATAGTATAGGTACAATTTGTAGGTAAGGTTATGGGCTGTATCGGTCGGGTGGTTGATGAGATTGGGGTCCAAGAGAGGGTAAAAAAAATAAAGTGAGACAGTCATCTGACTGTCTCACTTTATTTTTTTTTCATAGACACCCCAATTGATCTCAATTGGGGTGTCTATGAAAGCGCTTTGGTTGGACATTTCAAAACTGTTTTTAATTAGTATTTAGACTAAGTAGTTTCTGAGATATTAGGGAAAATAAAAAACGAAAAATTAAAAATTCTAGGGTACTTCCAGCAATCCCACAATGCTGAAATTTGGTATGCTTGTAGCTTATGGGACACAAATACAGGGAAAAGTCTGAAATTGAACAATTTAGATACATGTACCATATAAAACAATAACCAATATAACATCCATTGTTGACCTCCCATTTCTAGGAATTTGAACCACGTTGGAGTTCTATGAGTTGTCAAAAGGAGGTTATCATTTAATTCGTCAGGTACCTACTTCATATAATAACAGATATGTAGTATATGATTCAAAGGTTATTACGATGATGTGTAGAAAATGGAAAAAGGCGCGAATTCAAAGAATGTGAAACAAAAGACTGTGCTGTTTGTTATATTCAGTTAATTTTATTGCAATATTCGTGTTGACAAAAAAATCCGAGCGATAGTGATTCTACTCCAGAGTGTATCAAAACAGGCGCTTTAGAGATTATTAATTATTAGTATTTGCACCACGCAAATATAATTAAACCCTATGTTTTGACGACCTCTGTGGCGTGGCGAGCTGAGATGCGAGAGGTTGCGGGTTCGATTCCAAACAAAGGGCCTCTTTTCAACGTGGGATGCACAATCGCAGGAATATAGACGTGAAGTGGTGAGCTCATCGCCGCCATTGCTCTCCACGACCAACGCGGCTAGCGCTTTCTTCCAGTAATAACGTACAAATATGCCAGCAGCCCAACAAGTTCGGGCAATTTTCTGTTTCTCAAAGAAGAGTTATTCTCCTCTGATGTTTCAGATGTTGATTAGATGCTATATTTGTACTTTTTGTGTTGGATTTCTTTGTCTTGATCGTTGATGTATCGCGTCATAATTTTCTTGTACTGAGTTAAAGATTGGCCGTGGTTTGTCCGGCCTAAGAATAGATCCCTCTTTCTCTTCCCGTGGCTGACGTAAAAGCCGACTAAGGGATGGGCAGCAGCATCCATATGAGTACTTAACACCAATACTGCGATCACCAACCCTGCCATGCGTGGTGATTATGGCAATCAATGGGGGAGGCTTCGTCCAGCATTGGACGTAAACATAATGATGATGATGATGATAAAAGAGTTAAAGATTTGTAGCTCATTTTCAAGATTTGGAGCATTTTTTACACTAATTCACTTTTCATTTAAAAAACCGACTTCCGCCTATAAATTCGACTAAATATCTGGATGAAAAAATGATGATAAAACCATAGTGATGAAAGGGTTATGATACTTTTTGAATGCAAATGCTTGATTTGTTTCTGAAAATATAAAAATCGCTATATGTATGCCTACAATATTTGAGGAGTTCCCTCAATTCCTCATGGATTCCATCATCAGAACTGGATTCTGAAAAAAATGGGACCAATCTCAAATAAAAAAAGAATTTTTCAACGACGGAGATATGAGGTAACAAACAAAAAAAAACAACCGAATTGAAAACCTCCTCCTTTTTGTGAAGTCGGTTAAAAATATTGAAAGAATCTAGACATAAGTATCTATAAAGTTATAAAGGCATGTGCCTACTTAAAACTGGAAATTCTGGTATTCTGTAATTGCACATTGAAGTTCCCATCGCCGGCGGCTGGTTCTCGTCCGTCGTCGGCCATATGCACGCAGCTAGCCGCCATTATCTAAACAAAGCTACAATTGGGCGGCTTTAGGAATAAAACCTTGCTATACGTCTTCCCAGAACCACACATGTTTGTGGTAAACTGAACCTTAGTGTACAGGTTAGTAGCTATAGATAGTTTTGGGGGTATTTTTTAACCGACTTCAAAACAAGGAGGAGGTTCTCAATTCGGTAGTTTTTTTTAAATGTTTGTTACCGCATATTTTCGTTATTTATAAACCGATTCTGAAAATTCTTTCTTTATTTGATAGGATATACTTCCAGATTGGTCCCATTTAAAATACCCAGTTCTGACGATGGAATCCATGAGAAATTGCGGGAAATCCTCATATATCTCTCGATTTTGGTATTTTCAGCAATTGTATACCTTTAGCAAATAAAAACATGCAGATAGCCGAATTCAATGGCGGAAGTCGGTTTTTTAATGATAGTAGTTATTTTTATACAACTTTGGTAGGTGGAGTATACGACTCTACAGAAAGAAACGAGTTAATGACAGCAAAGTAAATAGTATTTACCTATATCTAGTTCTACAAAGTCATGGAACTTTATTTTTTCATGTTAAGTAGCGCATTTCTGTTTACGTAGATATTATTTCACTTCTACACGATCTATGCGATGGTGTGACTGACATAAGAATAGATCCATCAGTCTCCTCTCGTGGAAGACGCTAAAACAACAAAATTACACCAGGGGATGGGCAGCACCATCCAGCTGAGTACTAACACAAGTACTGCAATCACCAGTCCGCCTGCCAAGCGAGGTGTTAATGGCAAATCCCCCTTTACATTTTATGGGGGAGGCCTTGTACACTTGGAGACGAGAATGCCTTATAAAGTAGATGCATTGGAAATGAAGGAACCGAGAATCGTCAGTAGGTACCACCTATCCACGGAAAATTTAACAAGATCAGAGGCTCAATTATCTAACTAAAAAATAGTTAAAATAAAGTTCGGATCATGTTTCGATCTTGTGTCGATGTCTTCAATGTCAGAAATGGTATTCTCCTAGCTTAAAATACAACACTGTAATGTGGTTATATCAAAATGTGACCGAAACTTGAACGATTCAAAGTTTTTTCGATAATTTTAGCTTAAGGCGCTACCCTGACCGAATGACCTTGAGGTATTCGCCTCTACAATACATCGCAAATTATTTATTTTAGTGACACCTATGTAGTCCGTTCTTATAGTACTGCCATCTAACCGTCCGTCCGAGAGCCGGCGGCTGACTGGTCCGCTCCTTGCGCACAGCCAGATTCGCACGGATTCATGAAATATAATTCATAAAAAATAAAGAGAACCCATTTTTAAAAAAATGAATCGTGTAATAATTCTACTATTCAATTAACTATCCAATTGTGTAAACCAAAAAATTCAGTGACGTGAACTTTAAGAGAAGAACACAAAACCATGATTTATTTAAATTTTTTCATGGGTTTATTGTCGAGTACTTACGACGTTAAATCATTAAACCAATCGTGGAACTTGATGACAAAATGTCAAATATATGTGGTGACTTTTAATGTTTTTTCTACTTGCTTTATTTAATGAGGAGAGAGGCTTGAAAAAAACAGCTTGACGCCGTGTTTGGTCGGGGTACTACCTTAAGTAGATGGAGTCTCTTTTTATTCTTTCCAATTATAATATATAACCATCCTACTCTAATGGAATTAAAAGTTGACTAAATTGTTATTTATAAGGGAGCAGAATACCAACTTTCCTAAAAGCCTAAGTTTTTAATAATAAGTTCTCGGTGGTTGTTTTGCTGTTTCCTTTGCTGAAACAGCAGATAGCTTCCGAGTACATGGCTGTTGTGACGACAGCAGCATTCTAAGGTGAGGCTGAAAAACAGCGTGGCTGAGCCCTCGTCCTTTTCTCATACACTAACTATTTAACTTTATTATATAATTGTACTCTTGTAACTAGATTAGTGTAAGTGAATAAATGCCCTTTTATTTTATTTTATTTTATTTATTTTAACTTTCTGTCAATTCACAATTCAGTCTCGATTCGGTTAACTTTCAGTGTAGTTATAAAATAATTTAGAGAGAATTGGGCATCAAGAGTCGCACGTTCATCAAGTGTATTCCGTAGAAATATCTTTCAATCCTAATGAGTCCACGACGAAAGCTCCTAAAGTAGTAGGTACACTCAGTACACTACTTCGCGTTGCTGCTGTCAACAGCCTCGTAGATCGCGGCAGGCTAGCCGACGACGATTGAACAAATGGCTCTCAAGTTGCTGGGTGACGAGAGAGGCCCGCCGGCAAACCAAATTCACATCAACAATTATTTTCAACTATAGATTTATTAGAGTTTAAAGAGCTCTCCGGGAGTAATCGTCGAAATTTTCGGAATAATCGCTGTACAACTTAATCAATCATTTTCTGGTTCATTGTTTCAAAGCTAGGTAAATTAGTGTATTGATAAATTTCATTAAAAAAACCGACTTCCGCCATTGTATTCGACTAAATAACTGGATGATTTTTTTTATGAAAAACCATAGTGGTGAAAGGGTTATGATACTTTCTGAATGCAAATGCTTGGTTTGTTGCTGAAAATATCAAAATCACTATATGTATGCCTACAATATTTGAGGAGTTCCCTCAATTCCTCATGGATTCCATCATCAGAAAAGATTCTGAAAAAAATGGGACCAATCTGGAAGTATATCTAATAAAATAAAAAAAAATCCAAATTGGTTCATAAACGACGGAGATATGATGTAAAAAACATACAAAAAAAATACAACCGAATGAACCTCCTCCTTTTTTGTGAAGTCGGTTAAAAATATAAAGAAAGGATAGAAAGTTTCGTTTTAAATTTATTTGAAAGTGATACTTACGTGATTTACCGCTGAATTTCACGTTCACACCGGTCCCCGTATTCTCTATCTCACGACAGGTTACAAAAGGCATAAATTGTGCAATCAGGGCTGTTAACAAAAGTTACCGTTTGACAGCCCTGATTGCACAATTTACTCCTGTTGCGAACCTGTCGCGAGATAAAGAGTAGCTCTGAGCCTCTTAAGTATAGGGAAAGGATACTGTGAGACCTTTACTTCAAGTAGTTTAACAGAGTAAATCCGACTTAAATCCGGAATCCGGACGAAATCCGGTTTAACCCACTCCAAAAACGGAGAAGGTTCTCAATTTAACTGTATGTTTTTTGGTAGAGCTTTCGGCCAGTCGGTACAGAATACGAGTGGATATATCTTATCTTATCTATACATATATCTTCCTGTATACGCATGGAAAAAAGAATTCGCATAAGTCGCACACAGCACATTGATACATTTCTCCAGTACAAACAGTTTTCGCCAGCGAGTTATGTGAATCCTGAATGCTGAAAATTTATGAAAATAAACATTTTTTTATGTCATTACAAGCAAATAAATGTGAATAATTCATTTCATGTTACACCATCCACGCTCCCTATAATAAATCGTTTACGATGCCTGGAACATGTGAAAACTCTAAAATGTTTAATTAAAGTAATTAAAGAATTTAGGTGATAGCATTTAGCATTTAGGATTCACGAGGACGCAATAATCCAGAAAAATTACACATCAAGAAATATTTTCAGTTTGTAGTTAGATTATGTAGAATTCGCTTCACTGGGGTTTTTTAAGAAATCGCATCCTTCAATTTGAATGTTGTAATAATACCTGGATCTCTTGTTTCAGATCTTCACATAGTGTTCAGGTCACAAGCGATGTGTTCCAAGGTAGGTACTCTGGTATTGCGCCGTCGATCCTCCCTATATTAAAGGAAATGCCACCATTAACACTTTATTCTTTTTCATCCAGCTCGAGATAAAAAATAAACGGCCGAGTGCTTGTTGGACCCCATTTAATCACAGTGCTCCCTTCATTAACTCGAAAAAGTTGAATCTTACCCCACTATAGGAACACGTAGGGAAAGTACCTAGTTACAATAAATTGTGCTGTTTTTTTCATTTGAGATTGAGACTAACTTCTATAAGACCTATCTCATGCATTTCGGATTCGGCCTTATTACAGAACATGGTCTAAATCTGAATTTAGTCCAGGCGTACTAGTCTAGGCGTAAATATCGAAATTAGGCATACACGACTTTAATACGAAAGCAAATGGTTTGTTTTCCGAAATCAATTCTCGCGCTACTACACAAATTTCCAAAGTATCAAACTGACGAAACGAAATTCATACCTCCAACAAGCAACTGTCAATTTGTAGACCATTGCTAAACTAGAGGGCTGGCTGCAATTATTGGCATAAGCTTGGAGTATCTATAGCTCGAATGTTCCTTCTCGAAAACAAACCATCTGCTTTTGTATTACAGTTGTATAGTATACCAAAGATCGATATTTAAGCCTAGACTGGTAGTCCTGGTTTAAACTCAGACTAAGTACCATGTTTTGTATAACACCCGTTCGGCCTTATTAATACAGAACATGGACTAAATCTGAATTTAGTCCAGGCATACTAGTCTAGGATTAAGTATCAACACTATGCATATGCGACTTTAAATACGAAAGCAGATGGTTTATTTTCCGAAATAAATTCTCGCGCTACTTCGCAAATTTCCAAGGTATCAAACTGACGGATTGTGTCACATCACAATAATAATTGAGATGCCCAAATTCTCTAACACGCAATCAACTGTCAATTTATAGACCATTGCTAAACTAGGGGGCTGCCTGGTTATAGATAAACCAGAGATAGTCCAAGCTTATGTCATTTTTGGCATAAGCGCGGAATATCTAGCTCGAAAGAAAACAAACCATCTGCTTTTGTATTACAGTCGTATATACCCTAGGTCGATATTTAAGCCTAGACCACCATGGTAGTCCTGGTTTAAACCCAGACTAAGTACCATGTTTTTTAACACCCGTTGAGTTTATGACATTGTGACATACTGGGACGGACAGACAAACTGGACGATCTTATGAGGGTTCCTTCGGAGTACGGAACCCTATAAACAAATATCCAGAAACTATTTACGATTTTTACAACTTGGCTATTAGATTACCAACAAAAAAGGGTTGCACAAACAGTTTGCGGTCCGTCAAGGGGTAAAATCTGGATAACCCAGCTTTTTTACCATGTTCCATATCCCATTTTGGTTGTAATAACAATTTCTTGGTGCGCTCTGAAAACTTGGCACCTATATATATATTACAATGCAATTCCAATAAAAACCTAAATTTACTAAACTTTACGCTCATGGTCTAATGTTTCTTATTATGTTTATTCTGTAAATATATAATTATTAGGATTACACATAGGTAGGTATAATATTCATCAATATAGTTCTTATATATTTTCATTAATTTAGAAAACTTTTTAGTTTTGCTTTGTAGGTACACCGCAGTCTAGTAAAGCGTAGCTCTTTTTGTTCCATCCAAAGGTTGCCTGGAAGAGATCGCTCTCAGCGATAAGGCCACCCTTTGTATCGCCTTTCTGTCGTAAAATTACAAGAAAGTGTTAATCTATCTAATCGCCCGTGGCAGGAAGTCCGTATTGCTCGAAGATCTAATCTATTCTATCTATCTTTCCAAAAAGCTAAATAAATCTAGGGGCATTTTTTAAAGGTTTTTTCTACCTATGGTACAAATTTATTCTGGAACAAATTATTTTTAGCAGTAATTTTAGGACGTTCTATTTGTAAATCGTTTATTTACATAAATCCATGCTTTGTGATGAGCCTGTGTTATCTGTGGGCGGTCGACCGCATATGTGTATGTCTCGCTCGAGTCCCGACAACGCGCCCGAAATAAATAGGCAGTATAAAATATTTGAATACAACGAAATAAAAATACCTAGCCGAATTAATAAAATATAATAAATAAAATTCTGACCTTACCTACTTTCGCAATTATTGTCCCGTACATTTTTCTTTATTTTTTTTCTAAATTTTGTAATTTTAATTTCTTAAACAACTATAAATATTTTCCCGCCGTAATACAGTGGGTGCACGGGGAAAAAGAAATTCTCCGTGGTCCCGCTGGTGGGCGAAGCTGGTGGGGGTGGACGGGTCGCGGCCAAATCAATGATTAACCAAAGGAGTCACGATCATTAGCAATGAGAGAACGACGAAGGAGAAGGACATCAAAGATAAAAGTTTTATTTATTACAAACTTTTTATAGACTTGAATTAAGAGTACCAGAAACCCAAAACGTTAGAGAAATAGCAATGAAAACGTGGAGCAGTAAGCTTAGCTCAGGATTGATTTCTTCCGTGATTGATACCTACAGAAACTAAAATTAAAATTATTAAATTGCATAAAATATTTCAACCACATAATACATATTTTAACCTAATATTTGATGCTTCAAATCAGCTGTGGGAAATTCGACCCATTTACACTGCTTATTTTCAAATAATTATAGTCAATGCAGAGCTACGAAGAGTTCATGCAACGTGAAGCACTCTACAATCGTCGAGGTACAGGACCATCCGCCAGGGTGACTGTTCCAAACTACCAGGAGCGCAAAGCTTCACGGAGGCAACAATAACCTAAGGGGTAGGGGGCATTGTGCATGTGTGCCTAAAAGTGAAAGTTAGTGCTTCGCGCATGCCCTGAAAATGCAGAGACAGACTGCATTTTCAGATTATACCAATTCATGATTGAGAGAGATAGCATATCCATTCATAGAATGGTCGCATGTCCTCATAGAGCACATACTCGATGCATTTCTCCATACTCGGTGGGTGGGTGTTTTATTAGCTTGATATCATACAAATAAAAAAACACAGACATTATAAAATGTTGTGAAGGGAGCTTCGTGTATTAATCAGCTTTTACTTACATGAAAACCAAATTATATTCAGGCATTAACACCCACCCAACACCCAACAGACACATACATAGTCCAGTGGCCCAATTCTCTAATTTTTAAAACCTTCCAATCACAATATAATCTCGTGTCAGTCGTACTGCCTCGTACTTCACATGTGAAGATTAATTAATAGTTACTACGTGGGCCTCTGATCCCACACTACGATTCCCTGTGTCGTGGGTGGGTACTACGAGTACCATGGTACCACAACACCTAGACCCAAAATAAATATTTGCACATCTTGCAAACATTTGGCCCGTAGTAGCGGTAATCGAACCCGAACCTCTTGCATCTCAGCCGGCTACTCGCCCGCTGCGCCACAGAGGTCAAAACATTCATTGGTCATTATATCAGCAAGTATCAGCGAAAAACAAATGTCTTTGTTCCAAAGCGGAAACGGCAGTTTCAGTTTTATTGGCCGTGTTGCCAACCTTACATTTTACCGTGAGTTCGTATACGCCAGTGTTTCTTGTTTCATCCCACAAATATTCATCCCAATAGGTATTTATCTTGGTTCAACCCATTTTATTTTATTTATATTCATGTTTCATATTTATATTGTCTATTCAAATATGTTACACAGTGTTACAAAGAAACAGAAGCCATTCTTTGCGAACACTTTGCTATAAGTACTTAAATTAGATCGAAATCAGTTTATTAGGTTAGGTTTGAATAGCAAGTGCCTAAGCAAGAGCAGAGAGAAGCGTTCCGCGGCAGCGGCCAGTGAATGCTTGTACCTAAGTTAATGTTTTGTATACATTTTAATTTTAACAATCAAAACATTGCATGAATTAGAGTAAGCTTAGTTAAAATAGTTTTTTTGTCATATCAAGTAAAAAGAAAAGTAAATCAAGTAAAGTTTAACAAAGCAAGAATAAGAGTAAGGTACCTACCTATTATATTTTGAATACCTACTGTAAATACACTGTGACCCATATTTTAGGATCGGGATGAAGCCAGAATACCTAGTATAATAAAATGGTTTGAACCAAGTTAAATATCAATTGGGATGAACATTCATGGGATGTAACGAGAAGCATTCGCTACAGTTGTTTGAATAATTTTTGACGTTGAATTTCGCAGCTTCTTTTAATTACGCCTTCTATACAGATGAGTTAATTTTTCTATGTCCGCAAAATTTAGCTTTTTTGTGCGAACGAAACGCTGCGACCGTGTTAATATCGTGCTATGTTTACTTTAGACAGCGTCTGATGAACCAAGGAAATGATAATCTGCTTTCTGTACCTACTGGATCAATTTCAAACAGACGTCAGTTACTCTGAATCAAAAATGCTCATAAACGGAGCACCTATCCAGAATAAACAGCATCAAGGTTGTCGTTCTTAAAAATCATTCTATTTTTTTATGTAAGAACTTTAGAGTTCCGCCGACGACGGCGATATTTTCGAAATACCTATTGCATTCATAAAGATCAAACGTTTGAACAAACGGGCTTACTGTAAACACATCATACTCGAGGGAGCAACGTTGCTACTCAGCACGTGTACGCATAGCGGCCATTATCTTTACGTAAACTAAATTACACGCGAACTACTGACGAATATTTTTGTGATAGGTCTCGGTATGAAGTCTACTTTCAAGAAGCGATCAGGATATTTGCTGTTTTCACAACAGTAGAGGAGAAATTCAAATCATACAAATCACGGGAAATTTTAATGGAGTTTTATTGTGCCTCAAATCCACACTGACTTTTATCCAGAGTTCTTATAAGCTACCTATAAATTTACTCCTACGAACGTGATTGAATGTCTACCGTGGTAAGGTACTATCAAATTTAGATTATTTATTGTCTAATGCATTGACAAGCAGAGCTTTGGATCTAGTTTTTTTAGTAACATCCCTACATCCAGGAAGAGCTCCTTGTAGGGCATGAACTCCTTTGGTCTCCTTAGAAATCACTTAATCGTCTACAAACCCAAGTGGGCCAATGCAGACTGAACAAGAGCAAATGGGGATATATTGGAGAGATAGCAACACGCTGTGAATGTGGCCTGCATCCGCAATCCATGTCATGTCTGCTCATTGTGCGATGCCAACTAGAGATTTTCTGTATGTAACTCTTCTTTGATGAGTGAATGTAAATGTAAAAAAAGAAGTTTGTTGCTTATTAGACATTAAATTTCAATTTTAACAATTGAAATAATTAATTATATATTAGGCTGCAAGTCTTTGATTTTCGTGATTTTCGCTCACTGTTTGCTTCGCGAGCGCTATTCTGTCACCGTCCAAACTTACCTGAACCAAGGAATTTTTATACTTTAATACGTACTATATCCATGACCTGACCTTAAATGAGTTAGATAGTGACAAAGTTTGACGTCTATCACCGCCTTAAGTGAATATGCAGCCACCCAGAACGCAATTGACGTGGATAAGTACTGGGAGCGCAAAACCCTTAAGGCCTTATTCATAATCATTTTCTAAACCTGTTTTAGTTAATATAGCTTTTGTTCCGTTCTGTCTTATGTAAAATGTCATACGTCAAAACAAGACAAAATCTATTTTAACTAAAATAGGTTTAAAAGATGATTGTGAATAAGGGGGTTAGAATAAGGACTGAAGCTACGCAAAACCAAACACCTACTTTATAACTTTATGATATCATCGACACGAAAAGGTATATTCGCAGCGTCCCCCACCTATCTGCCCCGGTAGGGGACGTTGGGAGAAATAGTTCCATCGTCCCCCACTCGTGACAACGCCAGAAATTGAATGTTTAAAACAGTACTTTTTATTTCTGTTGTTTAGAGGTATAAAATTTATAGTATAGGGAATAAAAGGGTGACCCATCCAATGAAGGAGATGTGGTGCCAGATAGGTGGGGGACGCTGGGAATATACGTATGAAAAAGAAGAAAAATGCTCTAAATAATGTTTCCTCCGTATCTTCCTATGTCACAGTCGTACGTACGTGTTATGAAACTTGGTACTTTATGTGCCACGTGACACACTGGCATATCTCTGTGTATATAATATGTATGTACATACATGCAAGCTATGCTCGCTTGACTCACGAAGGTAAAAAGGGAAACTACCTATAGGCAGCTAATAAATCGGAGTCCAGTGCAGCCCGGGTAATCGTCGATTTATTGCCTTCCATGTGCATCTCAGGCCGTTTCTCAGAAGCTCACTCCCTTACGACGTCATAAAACCTGTGGTAACATGTGCAATGCCAGCGCCTGTCGGTCAATCGCTTTCTGTTCCGTCGCGTTCGATTTAGAACCATTCACGAGCGAACAGTTAGAGCATTCAAGTGAGGGCTCCTGTTTCGTAATGTAACTTGGTATTTTTTTTTTGTGGCCCTTTACCGCGAGACTGTACTGCCAATGTCAGGTCTGCGTAGTAATGGCGTAGTATTTATTTTCTCTATGATGAGAATAATATAAAGCCATGAACTTAATAGACTTATCATGAACTTACAACACCATGTAAATAAAATTAAAACTTACGAAAATTAAAACAAAAAAAGGGGAGTTCACATCATGTTCACATAATTGCTTGAGAGAGAAAAAAAAATACTGTTTACAAGATCTGAGTTTACAAGGATTGAATCATATTCAATCCTGAGCAAAGTTCTCCAAAGGTTCAATTAAATCAATTTAATCCGATGTGATGGTCATAAGTACTTTAGAAACAAAGCAATAGGAACCAATGAATTCGACATTCATTATTTAGTACATGAAATTGATCTAACACCAACCAAATTTAAGCACTGTCTGCAATTTAAGCTGGAAATCTGAGGTACTGCTTATATTTTAAGGTTGAGTCAACATTCCTATAAGTGCACTTTATATGCTCTCCAGAGTTGCTAACACTTGTGCAGTTATTACTGCATATCATAGATATGTGGCATCCATTCTAAGGTATGGTATGAAAAAACAAAGCACATAACTTTTCATTTAAAAAACCGACTTCCGCCATTTTATTCGACAAAATATTTGGATGAAAAAAAAATGATGAAAGAACCATAGTGGTGAAAGGATTATTATACTTTTTGAATGCAAATGCTTGGTTTGTTGCTGAAAATAGTAAAATCGCCATATGTATGCCTACAATATTTGAGGAGTTCCCTCAATTCCTCATGGATTCCATCATCAGATTTGGATTCTGAAAAAAACGGGACCAATCTGGAAGTATATCTATTCAAATATAAAAAGAATTTTCCAAATCGGTTGATAAACGCCGGAGATATGCGGTAAAAAACATAAAAAAAAAAAAAAATACAACCGAATTGAGAACCTCCTCCTTTTTTGGGAAGTCGGTTAAAAAGAAATGCATCATTGCGTATTTATAAGCTGAGACCAACTGACAGGGTGCAAACCTTACCTTTGAAACTGAATATTCTGACATGAACCTCATTTACCTAAATGGTATGGCACTGTTTGCTAAAGTCAACATACCTACATTTATAATAAAAATGTTCAAGATGAGATGCCAAATTAATACCATATTAATTGTTGTCCACAGAGCAAGACCAAAAAGTTTTTCTATCATTAGCTTAGAATATTTGTCAAGTATATCATAAGTGTAGAAGAATAGGTATATAATTTGTGACTATTCTCTATTTGAAAACTACTGTGACATTTATTTTTATATATAATTTGACACTGCTTCTTTTTAAATATGATTTTGACTGTTGAAATTACATAAAAGTAAATAACTATCCAAAGTAATGATTTTTTAAAATTTGCATAATCGGTATGTAATTGTATACTCAGTTCGAATTTTGGGATTTGTAAAGCCTAATATGGATGACGTACATACTTATTATTTATTTTATGTAGTCGTGTAAACGCATGTTTCGAAACAAAAAAAAAAATATTATCATTATCTATATCTTAGATGTATATCTATTTAAGGTCAGACGAAGCAACAAGGTATAGGTACAACTTCGACACAGAGGTCAGCCGACGAATCCAACGGGCAGGCGAAACGACGTAGGTAGAGCCTCAAGACGAAAGTAAAAAAACACTTGGGTGTTACCATAAGTGATGAATTACGGCACTGAGACGTGTTGAGCTAAATATTGGCCTCATAAACAAGCTATGTCGCGCAGCGAGCTATGGAGAGATCTATGCTCGGAGTTTCACTACATGATGGACTCCGAACTGAGGAGAGCCCTAGAAGAAACACGATCACCGATATAGCCCTCTTGATGGACCAAATAGGGACATTTTAAAGGTTGCAAGAAGTCAGTGGAGCTAGCCTATATCCGACAGTGGACTTCTTAGGCTGATGATGATGATCATAGTTTTTACGTCTATAAAAGTACCTACGAGTTGTTTTAAGGCCAATTCACACCGCATGCGTATGCAGCACGCAACGTATGCACGTCACGCAAGCGGTGTGCCATGTCTCATAGAGTTCCATACTTAGATAACTTTTCATTTAAAAAACCGACTTCCGCCATTGTATTCGACAAAATATCTGAATGAAAAAAAAATTATGAAAAAACCATAGTGGTGAAAGGGTCATGATACTTTTTGAATGCAAATGCTTGGTAAGTTGCTGAAAATATCAAAATCGTTACATATTATATATTGAGTTCCCTCAATTCCTCATGGATTCCATCATCAGAACTGCATTCTGAAAAAAATGGGACCAATCTGGAAGTATATCGATTCAAATAAAAAAAAACCAAATCGGTTCATAAACGCCGAAGACATGAGGTAACAAACACTTAAAAAAAACGAATTGAGAACCTCCTCCTTTTTGAGAAGTCGGTAAAAATATGACTAAAGCGCCATTATTCTAAAGGTGCAACGTCACTTGGTGTATATTCGTAAATGTTTGCGTTATTTATCCAAGGCAAAATCAACCATGACTCCTTAAGAACACAATGTTCAATGTTTGCCTTGGCAAAATAATGCAAACATTTACGCAAATACGCCAAGCGAAGTGCCACCATCAGTACTTGTAGTCACAGTCTACTTGTAGGTTCGGTGTAGCTGTATGCTGAGACAGGGACCTATTTGACCCCCACACAACATGCCTTACGCCATTTGATGTTTTTTTTTAGTTTAGTTTAGTTTTTTGTAAAGTTACCTACTACTTAGGTAGGTAGCTACCTAGGTACTGTTGTTTTTATTTTTTGTTTCTTTTTAAGTGGGGACAAATAAACGTATTTTCTTTCTTTCTTTCTTTCTTCTTCAGTACAGCTAGCACAAGCTAATTAACGTCAGTAACGATAGCGATTCGCTAGTAAGACGATAGTAAATGTCAAATATTAACCAATCAAATTAGAATGATTTCAAACTACCCCGATGTCATTGGCCAATATTACCATTTGCTGTTGTCTCGCTAGCGTCTTGGTAACGTGAGTCAGCCTGTGCTAGGTTTACGGTTCCATACATTATAACGTCATGGTACGACGCGACGCGACGGCGCGCGGTGTCTACAAGAACGCGTACGCGTAGTGTGAAGCCTTAGCATGAAAATCTAACGATACCGTGACGCTAGCGAGACGATCGTATACGTCAAATATTAACCAATCAACTTGCAAAGATTTTGAGTTACCTCGAGGCCATTGGACAATATTTGACATTTGTGATCGTCTCGCTAGCTTCTCGGTAACGTTAGTTGTTCGTGCTGACCCCACTGCACTCAGAATAAGGACTACAGTGCTGCAGTATACCGGCTGCGTACATGCTATAGTCATTATTCTGAGGTTTTAACTTTGACGCACTTTAATTAAAGTCTTCTTGAGGGGTTCTTACACTGTCGGTTGTCGATACCTTGTTGGTGTCATGATGGTGTCATGCAAGTGTCATGTTTATATTCTCTATCAACTTTACTGTATATTTATTTTTTATCAGCAAAAGCTGGGTTTTGTGCAAAATATAAACTAGCAAAATAATAATAGTGCAGATGTGTTGAATCAACAAAGTTTCTGTTTGTAATGTGGTACGATCTTATTGGCTGTAACTTTTGTATTTAGTAGTTTTTCATCGAACATTTAGGGTAGGCTTGGTGGTGTTTTCTTAAATCTAGAGTTTTTCGATAAAACCCGGCCAGTAAGCTGTGCTTTCCTTGCAATACGAAAAGGATAAGATTTTAGCTTAAGAGGGCGCTCCGAAAACATAACATGTATGAATCGTCTTTTAGACGTAAATACTAACGGAATAAAATTGAATATCGCACGACCGTATCTTGCACAGAAGTAAAATGTAAAATCTTATTTAATTTATTATGAGAATACTAATTAGTCTAGGTAAATTTTGGTTTGGTCACGGATAATAAACTATATTTTCCTTTTTATATTTATTTTGGATATGTGACTGAAGTTATTTCCTAGAAATTTCAAAAAATCTAGTTTAAAGGCATAACTTTCAAAAAAATAAAGTATCGAGTAAATGTCTGTCAATTGTGTTTCTGGCTTGGTCACGGATAGAAAAAAGTTTGAAAAATCACGTATTTCAGTTTTTTTATTGATGTGATATCTGGTTTACTAACTATTAATCAGCATTATATTTTCGGAGCGCCCACTTAAATCTGTAGACTAGATTACTGATAAAATCAACAAATAATAAGTTTAGTTAAAAACTGCTGTTTTTCTTGTAAAATACGAGCGATTCTGCTTCGCTATATACCCTGCAAGCGAAACGGTAGTGGTCGGCCCCGTACAGAGATTTCATACACGCTATGTAGGTTACCTAATTTCTTAAAGTACATTCTAACCGACTTCAAATAAACATACAGACAAAAAAAACGGGCTCACATCGAGATCACCCCCGGCGCAGCGATGAAAGAACTATATGAATTAGCCAATATAACTCGGGACGTATACTCGTACTCTACATACATAATTATCATCATCATTAACATGTAGAAGTCCACGACTAGACAGGGGCTTCCCCCGTAGAATGCCAAGACGAATGATCTTGGGCCACCTCCATCCACCAACTTCTTGCCACCTTTATAATGTTTTTAGTCCAACGAGGTCCTTCGTCTAATGCAGGGAAATTCCCAAACTTATTTTATCTACTGCCCACTTTGAGAATAAATTATTTTTAAGCGCCCCCATTTTTCATATATGAACTACATGGAGAGAATTATCGAACCGAGTTAGTTTGAGCAATCTATTAATTAATATTAGTTGATGCTCACAAGTTGTAGTCAAGAGTCGAGACTTCGAGAGCTCAGTCGGTGTCTAAGAGTCCTCCTAGCTAGATGAAATTACAAATCGCCCCCTAAGCCTCTACAAGTCTACACAACGCCCCCATTTTTCTGGGTCTCTTACTGCCCCCCTTTAGGCCTGCAGCGCCCACAAGGGGGTGTTATCGCCCACTTTGGGAAAGGCTGGTCTAATGCGTCGTCCGGTTTGTGGTATACAGCCACTCGAGAACATTATTCCTTCGTTCATTCCCACTTTACCCCATCTAGTCAGTAGTAGAACTTTTGTTAGTAGTAGAACTTCTTGTGAAAGAGTTCGTCCGGGGAAGTACTACCCACTATTACTGCCACCAAGCAGTAGTGTTCGCATTGCTGTGTTTCGGTTTGAAAGGTACGGGTGTCGGTGAAATTACAGGCACATGAGACTTTTCATCTTTATGTCTCAGGGTCGGCAGCGCGCGTGTGATGCTTCTGGTGTTACAGGCGTTCATAGGCTACGGTAACTACTTTCCATTCTGGTGGGCCGTAAGCTTGTCTGCTTGCCAAGTAGCATAAAAAAAATCTGCTCGGCCCCACTGGCGGATAGTGGGTCAAAAGTGCCATTGCCCCCACTTGTGAAGCTAAATGACCTATCCTTCATTGCTACTTCAACTTTTTTCTACTTTTTTATTATATAAAAAATTGCTAACCTAACAATCGAACTACAACGTCAATCCCTTCGTCGACCAAGACACGTTCTTGGTGACCCGGATGACGAAATCACCGCCACGAATGCGGGGGCGTCGTCATCCAATCACGACAGAGTAAACACTACACAGATACAGCGACCCCGCCGGCGGGGTCGAAGACTTTAAGTACCTTCAGTACCACACGCCTAAACCAGTACAAGCATGTTCCGGGGCGTTTGCTCCTATCCCCCAGTCTTTTCAGTGCCTTCTGTACCATACGCCTAAACCGTTACAAGCATGTTCCGGGGCGTTTCCTATTCTTCCCAATCTGGCAACGGCCCAAGCCGAGGTCCGTACCTAAGTGGTGCCCTTGCACTAGTTGCCCCAATCTAATTTTAACGGTTGAGCGCCCTCCGCGCTCACCAAAAATCCGGTAACGCAGCATCGGCCATCTGAGGCCAACTGCATTTTGTCCTTCAGAAAAAAAAAATGAACTACAACGTCATTAAAATTCCAACGAATGGGGGTTTTCAATGGGGGAACCATTTAGCTCATAACCGTATTCACAAATTTGACCATTACTATATATACCAGTGGTGGGCAAACTTTCTTAATTGGGGGCCAGAAAGTTTAAGAAATTTCAGAGGAGGGCCAGAATTATAGGAAAAATGCATTTTGTGTTAAATTTTTAACCGACTTCAAAAAAAGGAGGAGGTTCTCAATACGGTTGTATTTTTTTTAATGTTTGTTACATAACTTCGTCATTTATAAACCGATTTGGAAAATTCTTTTTTTATTTAATAGGACATTACTTCCGGGTTGGCGCCACTTTTATCAAAATCTAGTTTTGATAATGAAATTCATGAGGAATATATTCCCACCTACCAAGTTTCATTAAGATCGAATCAACAGTTCAAAAGTTATATTCTCAGCCTAACATACGTACATACCTACATACATACTCACATACATACATACATCAAACTCCCATTCGTCCAATTTAACTCAAAGATCTCGCTTCACTCGTTGCAAAATGGTTTTAAAATACATAAACAAAGTCCTTTCATATGACACCACATTTTACCTGATTGTCTCACTTTTTAACCGACTTCACAAGAAGGAGGTTCTCAATTCGGTTGTATTTGTTTGTTTTGTTTGTTTGTTACCTCATATCTCCGGCATTTATGAATCGATTTAGAAAATTCTATTTTTATTTAAATAGATAAACTTCCAGATTTGTCCCATTTTATTCAGAATCCAGTTCTGATGATGGAATCCATGAGGAATTGAGGCAACTCCTCAAATATTGTAGGCATACATATGGCGATTTTGGTATTTTCAGCAACAAACCAAGCATTTGCATTCAGAAAGTATCATAATCCTTTCACCACTATGGTGCTTTCATATTTTTTTTTTCATCCAATTATTTAGTCGATTACAATGGCGGAAGTCGGTTTTTCAAATGAAAAGTTATATTTATTTTGCTCCCTCTTAGATCTTAATGTCTCAGTAATCCTCCAACCGAATTAGCTTATAATTTCAAATTTTACCAGTACCATACTCTCAGTATTTAAAATAGCTTTTTTCTTCTACAGCGTTTTGCTGTTCACACTATTCAAGACAGCATGTATAGCGTTACCGCTGGTCCTCGCTGTGGTATTGGGAATGCATCTTTATAACTTGTTGAAGCTGAGCGCAGGATTGCCATAGTTTGTACACAAAACGACTTAACCGAATAAGTTAAATCTCTATGAAAGTTTGAAAGGTAGTTTTCATATTTTTTAGTAAGCGTTATTTGTTATATTCACTTCTTTCTTAAACGGAAGACAAGGCGGTATGATCTCCAGACTATAGTCGGTGGATGGAGGCGGCTCAAGACCGTTCGTCGTGGCATTTCTAAAGGGGAGGCCTATGTCTAGCAGTGGACTTGTACAGGCTGATGATGTATTAATTATATTTTATACTAGTTGCGCCCCGCGGTTTCACCTGCGTGAATAATGATGAAAATTGATGATGATGATGATGATGAAAAGTAGCCTATGTGTTAATCCAGGGCGTAAAGTCTCCATTCCAAATTTCACTCAAATCCATTCAGTAGTTTTTACGTGAAAGAGTAACAAACATCCATACTCACAAACTTTCGCGTTTATAATATTAGTAGGATTTATTACCTAAGAGGAAGGCCCTCCACTCGATGGACTAAAGACATATTAACGTCGCAGGAAATCGGTGGATGGAGGCGGTGGACGAGGCTAAAACTTCCTCGTTTTATTAGTTGTTTCATCTACCCAACAAGGTAAAAATAAAAAAACATAATCAAATTTCTAAATAGCAAAGGAAAGTGGATTTTGAGGCTTAGAATATTCATATTGTAACTTAACTTAGGCACAGACTTAGGCATGAAAAACAAAATGCGTAAATAATTTTTTTTAGTGTTTTGCGCTTATTGTTTTTTTTAAATCATTTAAAATGAGAGTGATATGCACAGATACATGGTATGGACAGTATCTGTCCATATCACTCTCTATACTAAACTCAAGGAGCAACACACACGTAGCAGATCACATATATTTTACCGTCAAGCATCTGTAGGCACCGACATATATCAAAAGATGGACAGATGATATCACAAATTGAAACACAATACAGTTTGAAGGTTTCCGCGTTAATGTATCATTTTCGTATATTATCGTATCTGCTACGTGCGTAATGCATTTTACTGCGTGCGTCAAGGCTCTGCACTGACTAAAAGCATCCCCATCAGTGAGTGTCAGCTTCCGACAATTAAAATATAAAAACAATTTTACAAGTTGTATCAGAATGCCGTGATGTGTTCGACCGAAGAACAGACCCCTCCATCTGCTCCCGTAGATATAGCAAAAGCCTTACAAAGAGATTACGCCAAGGGGAAGTACCTGAATACTTAACACCAAATTGCGATCACCAATCCGCCTGCCCAGCGTGGCTTATCATGGAAAATGAACCAATGAATGGCAACGCTACGAAATCCCTTCGTTGGCTAGTTTGGTGTGTGGCCAGTTTATGATCAAACTAGATAACTAGTCATAGGAACTGTACAAACTTTATAATTAACGGTATATTTAATCAATTACAAGAAGTACTAGTTAAAATTAAGTACTTTTAACACATTTTAGTTTTTTTTTGCGTGGTTTCACAACATCTTTTTTATGTTTGACTGCCAATCGCGTAGACTCTACGCTTCTCTTGTTATTTGAATGACCCTCTACGGCGTAGAGGGACGTAGAGGGACACTAGTCATAAAAATAATAATATCAGCTAAAACGAGACTTATTAGACTGCGAAAACGCTTCAAAATTGGTGTTTTCTAAAGCTAAGAACTGCCAGATTTTAGCTTATTTTTTAACAATATGAGATTAATAAAAGATCTCTTCAGGTTGAATAAAAGTATGTGGGCTTATTTATCAGACACTGTGAACACACTTGTGGGACATACCTAGGCAAATATGACTATCACAATTTTTTTTTACATTACTAACAATCCATTCATTCATAATAATATAATAAATAATAATAATATAATAATATAATAGGTATTTCATGGATCAATTTTCTATGTCACTTAGACAAAATATAAGTGTGAAACGTTGGGTTTTTTTCCCACTGAGTCACACTGTTACTCGTTGAAACTTGTATTCCCAACGAGTACACATGTCCAACAGTGTTTTTAAATGGGAAAAAAAATCCCAACGTTTGGGTGCACTTCGAGAACCCTCCTTTTTTGTGGGCTTTCATATTCTTTTGCATTATATTTTTGTGCCGTGGTGTGTCCGGCCTAAGGAAAGAGTCCTCCGTCTCGGGAATAAATCCCAGGGGATGGGCAGCAGCATCCACCTGAGTACCTAACACCAAACTGCGATCACCAATCCGCCTACCAAGCGTGGTGTTTATGGCTAATCCCCCCTTTGAAATCAATGGGGAAGACCTCGTTCAGCAGTGGACGTAAATAAGCTGGTGATGATGATGATATTCTTTTAGAGAAATAGTAGCCAAATTAGAAGCAAACTCAACGAAAAATTCGTTCAAGTGCAAAAGAGTTAGCTACCGGTGACCTCCTCTTAATAACAAAATCAAAAATACAACCGCATTGAGAATATCATCCTTTTTTTGAAGTCGGTTAAAAACGAAGGATGTGTACCTACGATCCAACGGCTCGGACACGTGAGCCCATTCCATTTTTGCAAGCGACAATATTTTCAAAAGCTCAAATTCTTACCAGGTGCACATGAGTCCAGAGGAGATATTTGGTCAAGACACGTTAAAACACACACAAACACACCTTTAGTGCCCGTTCCTGATAAAATATAGGAATCGCAATGCGCACATTGAAAGTGAGAGTGTATCAGTGCGCCGCTTTGGCACACATTGAAGAGATGACCGACATGCACAGATATTGTTTTTTTTTTGTTTTCAAAACACTATTCAGAGTATCACGTAGAGTACAACTCTACAGTGATTCTGCTATCCCGGTGACACGTCTTGGTTTCGAGAAAGCCCTGAAGATAAGCAAGATGCTTGAGACGGTGACCAGAATAGAATAGAAGAACAGAATAAAAGAAAAATAATATATACTAGCTGCCTGCGCGCGACTTCGTTCGCGTGGCCCCGGTGTTCCCGGTGGTCCCGGTGGTCCCAGTGTTCCCGGTGGTCCCGGTACATTTAAACCTTTCCGTGAAAATTATGAACACAACAAAACCAAACACAAATAAATCCGCCCAGCCGTTCTAGAGTTTTAGCGAGACAAACGAACAGCAATTGATTTTTATACATATATATATATATATATTAATAATAATAATAATAATCAAAAAAGATATTATAAAAATAACTTTTCATTTAAAAAACAGACTTCCACCATTGTATACGACTAAATAATTTTGGATGAAAAAAAAATTATGAAAGAACCATAGTGGTGAAAGGATTATGATACTTTCTGAATGCAAATGCTTGGTGTCTTGCTGAAAATATGAAAATCGCCATATGTATGCCTACAATATTTGAGGAGTTCCCTCAATTCCTCATGGATCCCATCATCAGAACTGGATTCTGAAAAAAATGGGTCCAATCTGGAAGTATATCTATTCAAATAAAAAAAGAATTTTCCAAATCGGTTCATTTCATACACGCCGGAGATACGAGGTAACAAACATACAAAAAAAAAATACAACCTAATTGAGAACCTCCTCCTTTTTGTGAAGTCGGTTAAAAATATTCACTTACCTGCCTAGTAAAAAATAACCAACAACCAATAATAGACCAGTGGTTCGCCCGAACTAAGAACTCGCGAATACACGACGACTTCAATAAACATTTCTGTAATATTTTTTTACGAAACCGGACGTAGTAAGTAAAGGAAGACCAAAGACTGAAGACCATTTGCCGTGGCATACCATGGAGGAGGCCTATGCCCAGCAATGGGCTTCTATAGGCTAACGATGATGAATCAACGGTGCGTACAATCTAAAAACCCTTTGTTGCCCATGGTCCCTGGAAGGTACCACGGGAATCATTTTACCCGTGGTCCCTGAATTTTGTATAAGCCAACTAATTTAAAAAGGTATTATAACTTAACTGTATTAAATTGACGTAACAAGGAAAATAACAAATAGCTCCTTTATATTATGAGTCAGGATCTTTAGTGGCCAGCATTACATATTTACATATGAGAGCATATCCTTTTTTCCAGTGGCTATCACAGGGACCATGGTATACGTAGGTAAGTACTTATGTTTTATTTTATTGTTTTCTTTAATAATATACAGTTAAGGTGATTGCTCTCGCATGTGGCGCGAAATTCAAATTTTATTGTGTTTTTTGTAAATCACAGCTAACCAACACTTCTTGAGATAGAGAAAACAGATTTTGCGAAAACTAGGAGACCTAGCACACATGTTTTAATTGATAGTATGCCATAAATGTCATTAGTTAAGCTACGCATACCTTTAAACCAAAAAAACACTGTAAAAATCATTGAAGAGTATTCGTAGCTGAAGTAATGATCTATATGTGAAACTATAAACTAAAACATGTGTGTTAGGTCTCCTAGTTTTCGCAAAATCAGTTGTTACTATCTCAAGAAGTGTTGATGAGCTGTAATGAGCAAAAACGCAATAAAATTTGAATTTCGCGTCACATGCGAGAGCAATCACCTTAAGTTATTATACCTTTTTAAATTAGTTGGCCTATACAAAATTCAGGGACCACGGGTAAAATAATTCCCGTGGTTACCTTCCAGGGACTATCACAGAGACCATGGGCAACAAAGGCAAAAAACACCTACGTAACATTGTCCATGGCTGACAAATTAATTGACCTTTTTAGAAACCAGTCAACGTCTAAATATCACAATAGCAGTATTACAGGAAAACTAAAGATATGCATCATTGTAATATTCAGTGTATCAAAGAAATTAATGACCAATTTAACTGAACTATAACTTCATTCAAATTCCTACAAATGGGATGTTAAATTGGTTTTGTCATTTTATAAGCTGTTAATCCCGAAATTCATCAGTTTTAGGCTTACCTGTATATGTGTCACGAAAAAAAATATATATATCAAATTTCAGCATTGTGGGATTGATGGAAGTAACCCTAGAGTTTTTTTTTTTATATAAGACTATGCAAAATGATCCTTGTGATTTCAATGAATAAAGTTCTTTTTGACTTTGACTTTGACTTTGACTTTATTTTAACGTTTTCGATTTTCCCAATAATATCTCGGAAACCACATGATCTAAATAAAAAAAAAATACAACCGAATTGAGAACCTCCTCGTTTTTGTGAAGTCGGTTAAAAATAAAAACAACTTTTAAAATGTCCAACCAAAGCGCTTTCATATGACACCACACTTGCCAGTCTCACTTTTTTTTTACTTCCTCTTGGACCCCAATATCTCAACAACCCCCCGACCGACATACATACAAACACCGATTCTTCCAAGTCGATTTAGAGAACTCGCTTCGCTCAATGAATTAAGCATACGTATACGATAACGCCTTCATGATAGAATTCGATGTAGTAAAAATAATCTAGGTTAAGATTGCAACGATTTAAAACGATAGTTCGCATAAACAAAGCTACTTGAGTCGAGTATGACACGAGCCAGACAGACCACGGTAAGTTACTACTGTGTCGACAGCAGCTCAAGGGGCTTTGAGATAAGAGTATTTAAACTTATTTAAAAAGCGATCCGTGTGACGATAGCTATTTGTAACTTAGGCAAAGTCAAAGTCAAAGTCAAAGTATATTTATTGCTGAATGACATGTATAAAAGATGTAATAGTTATATAATGTGACTAATTTACGTACACAATTTAATAATTTACTATTTTACGCTTTTTTGTATTAAAGCTGAAATTAATTAACATAGGTAATCTAATTGGTAATCGCACAAACGTAGTTTCAAACAGAATCAACATTGAAATCGATTGACATTAATAGCAACAGAATTACGTAATCCCCACTCAGAGTGCAGATTACGTATTTATTGATTATTATTTATTTATTTATTATTTCCAACTTCCACCTAACCTGATTTTGAAATGGGTAGGTACCATGTAGGTAAGCTGAAACGTGGTAAGAAAAATTAAACAAGTTTGGTAGGTTGAATTTGAAAACCAATCTAGTCTAATAGTTTTTCATAAAGTGAGGGAGTGCATGGTGTATCACTATATAAGCTCTAGATAAAAATGGGACCAATCTGGAAGTACCTTTCAAATAAAAAAAGAATTTTCCAAATCGGTTCATAAACGACGAAGATATGAGAGGTAACAAACCAACCGAATTGAGAACTTCCTTTTTTCGAAGTCGGTTAAAAATGCATCATAGTCCAAATGCAGAATCAGTGTGGTGAACGGTTTCAGCGTGGCTGGCAATGCAGTTCAACAAAATGTGCATCACTGCGATGCAATACGACCAGGAGTTCATAGCATTTGAGGAGGTTTTGCTCTTTCAGGAAGCAAATCGATACTGCGCACATTGAAAGCGAAAGTTATGGTCTACGTCAGTCTGCGCATGCAGCTGACCTAAATTTAGGCTATCCTAGATTTGCTAGATATTGAAGCGACTAGCAAGAATTATGAGCTACCATCACTGAAAAAAAAATATCAAACTGTCTGCAAAAAGTGCACAGTTAATAACACAGTTGTTACAACTTATTTTTCAGTGAAATCTAATTATTTGACACCGTTGGGGCAATTGAAAAAAAAACAGTTAGGTAGCAAACAGTAAATAAAGATATATAAACAGTTACAGGAAGTTTTTGGTCAAAGCAATGTATCCTGACAGTAATTTTAACAATTTCAATCAGTTACAGTAATAACAATAAAATTATTGATACTGTTTTACCAGTAAAAAAAACTGTTTTACTTAAACTGTTTTTTTTTCAGTTATGGTAACGTTTTTAATGTGTTGGCTCCATTTTAACCTCGCAAAACGGTAACTTTTATCGTTTTTCGGGTTACTCTAACTTATTTTTTTTTCAGTGCATTGTATTCCCATTGTGTCCCAATTTTCCTAAATTATTTCACAGAGAACGCTTTCAATAAACGTGATACAAAATAGAGTCCAGTCAATAAAGCGCTTTCTTGGGAGACCGTAATATTAATTGATCCGCCTCTGATATTTTGCACAAAGCTAGCGTATGCTACCGTTAAGAGAAGGTTGTCGGTAGGACGCTTACGCCCTTTTGACGCTAACGAAGATTGTTTGTTTTTGCTTGAGTTTGAAAAAAAAACTCCATGAAATTTTGTACACATAATCAGTACACTAATATGTGAACTAGTTTACTGCTATCATGATACAGTACTAATGAAAACTACTTATAGGCAACGTAAATATTAAAATTTCACCATACTTTGTT
This sequence comes from Epirrita christyi, assembly GCA_951392215.1. NCBI lineage: Eukaryota > Metazoa > Arthropoda > Insecta > Lepidoptera > Geometridae > Epirrita > Epirrita christyi. The sequence goes on along the minus strand of OX595833.1, from coordinate 14,133,171 downwards.
AGTTAGTAAATGTCTTATTAAATCTAACCATTGGTCATGGTAACAGATAATCTTTGAATACACCTGTCAAAAAGCATTGGTTAGACGGGTTAGTATCATTTCGTCTAAAAAAGCAGCTGGTCTAATTAGCAATTGGTCTAAAAAGTAACTGGTCTAAGTGCAGTTATTTAAATTATTTTATTATATATTTATTTCATTATATTAAATATTATTTAATATAATTAAATAAATGTATAATATTTATTTCAATATTATTTAATATAATTAAATAAATATATAATAAAATAATTTAAATAAGAAATGACCATCTGCCAGTTGTTTTTAGACCAATTACTTTTTATTAAATCAATTTAACAGTTTGTAACCAGCTACTTTTTAGACCACTTTCTAATTAGACCAGCTGCTTTTTTAGACGAAATGATACTAACCCGGTTAGACTAAACAGTTGTTTAACCGCCTTTTTATTGTTGGTGAAATCAACCCTTAGTGTATCCAAAACAATAATGTCCGACTTAACATGATCCGTGGGAAAATGGGGGAATCTCTTCGCGTTAAATTCTTTCAGCGCGTCTGGTCGAAGCGACGCTTGACACGAGAGCTAGGTCTTAGCTGGCTCAACGCATTAGTATTGGCATTCAGCGTGGCAATGCAGACAGCGTCTTGGAGACGTTTCCGTCTGGTAGTGATATGGATCAGTTGAGCTATCTTTAAATCGTTTTCAACAGTCATTAGATCACTTTTCCAACCAAAGTCCTTTCGTTTGACACCCCACATGGCCTGATTAACACACTTTTATCTTTGTACACCCCTCTTGGACACCAATATCGCAACAAACAACAAATAAATAATGAATGATTTATTTCTTATTACTTATGAATTAATAATTGTAATTTAATGCCAATTCACCCCACCTATCAATTCACCCATGCCGTTGAAGTCTCGGCCTAAGAATAGAACTTCTTCAACTGGATGTCGTAAAAAGCGACTAACGGATTACGCCAGGAGATGGACAGCAATATCCACCAGAGTATTAATACCAAACTGCGATCACCAATTCGCCTACCAAGCTTGGTGATTATGGCAAATCCCCCCAATGCACGCTATAGCTACGTATGCTATGGGGGAGGCCTCATCCAGCAGTGGATGTCTACAGGCTCATGAAAAAGGCGATCGATAACTTTGATTAAAATAGCTTTGCTGTACCAGGGGATCATACTGACCATAAGGAGGTTTGTTTCATTCAGTAGCCTTCACAGGCGCATATTTATATTGAAAGAGAAACCAGCGCCTGACCAAGTGACCTTAGCTAACAGAGCTTATGTTTCAGGAGCTTTCTGTACGCACGGTGAAAGTAAATCTGCGCATGATACTATTCTATTTATAACACTAACTAGATAATATGTATATATACATATTTGTGCTACCAAGAAAGTCTATAAATGAGCCAAAAAGCCTTACCTGTACCAGGGACTCATACTAAATTGGGTGGTTATTTGTTTCAGGAGCTTTCTGTGCGCACGCTGAAAGTGAAAGTGTTGTTTTACGCTCAAGTCAGTGCTTACGAAATTGAAGTGTGAGCAAGAGGAAATTATCGCTTTTCTATTGCAGGTAAAAGGGTTGAGCGTAGATCTACCTGTTTACTTATGAACTCCTGGTAAAATGATATCAAAAATTTTCATAGGCCTGCCTTAAGGGGCCTTTGTAGTGACATTCAATATGTCTTTTAATGGGTGGAAAACTTCCAACAACATTTAGTAAAACTGAGAAACATGACTGAGACTAAAATATTCCTAATTGACACTGGCAAATGAGGAAACATTCCTCAAAGGCAAATCGTTGTGCAAAACGTTCTTTCTTAAAATTTATTCAGGACCGATGACAATGATAAAATTTGTATTATATAAGCCCCTATAAGCCCGAAGGGAGGGTATTCCACTCGTCATGGCAAACAACTACAGTTCTATGAATTTATATTCAAAGTTTTTCATTTATGAAATGCCTCTTAAATTTTCCTACAGAATTGTACCTAACGCATGGGGCTGCTCTATTACAACTGTTTATTTGACCTCTATGAGTCAACTCGGAAAAAATACTCGTAATGAGAAAATACGTATAAAATTGTATTGTTTGACTATTAAGTTTAATGGTCTCTATAGTGATTACTGTGCTAGCCTACTTGTATAAAGCCCTCTCCTCTCGAGTCCGACTCGCACTTGACTGTTTTTTTGAAATGAAGATAGTTGGCGAATATGTCATTCATTGCAACTATGTCTGTTATAAATTATAATACTGTGATTGTATTGAATTTTTATAAATGAAGCCGAGACATACTATTTTCACTAGCAGAAACCATTTGAAAAAAAACAAGTAGGTACTAAATATTAATATCGATGCAGAAGTACCAGGAGAACATAGCCTTTAAAGAGGCTTCATACAACCATCCAGGAGGCATTCAATAACTTTGAATGGAGCGTATATGAAAATGAAAATCTCTGCAATTTCGTCTCCTAATAACGAGAGCTAGCAAACCTTCGCGAGATAGAGAATACGGAGGCCGACTAAAAAGAGTAATGGTGAATGTGTCGTTGAAATCGTTAATTTCATAATGTTCTGCCGTCTAGAAGCTTCTAGAAAAATAATCACAGTACTTTCTTTGAACCAAATCATCTTGAAGTTGAGAGAGTTTTTCAGAAAGGAACACTAACCATATATCCTTTCTTATATGTATTTAGAGTTTATAAACAAGACCTAAGCTATAAGTTAATACAAAATACTCACCATGATCATTGGCGTACTGGTAGTTGGGGATGAGGTCAGGCAGCTCGTGGTGCGGCGGTGTGGCGGGTGGCGGCCGGTAGCCTGCCTCCACAGCGCCGTACGGTAACGGCCACTCGCGCTCGCTCATACCGCCATACGTGCAGTACTCCCCTCCGTAGCTTAGCTGCTGGCCGGAGCTGGTGTGTGAGTAGGCACAAGCTCCGTAGTCGATAGCAGGCCCACCACTACTTCCAGCTCCACTACCGCTTGCTAGCTCGTACTGAGGCTGCGATGATGGCAGTGCCGGCACACCACTACCGCACAGATATCCTCCACTCCCGAACTGAGGCTTTAATGCCTGGCATTTGCGCCGGAACCCACGGGGTCGTCTCCTAAACGAACCCTCTTCAAACATAAACTCTGATGATGGATCTATCGTCCAGTAGTGCCCCTTCCCCGGCCGACCGAGTCCTTTAGGGAGTTTCACGAAGCATTCGTTCAGGCTGAGATTATGCCGTACAGAGTTCTTCCAGCCTTGATACGAGCTGCGAAAGAACGGGAACTGCTGCTGGAGGAACGCGTAGATCTCGCTGAGGGTTAGTCGTTTGTTGGGAGAGTGTCGGATGGCCATGACGATGAGGGCAATGTAAGAGAATGGTGGTTTTTCTTGTCTTCGGGTGGCGGGCGGCCGGCGAGCCGCCTCCTCGGTGGTTTGGTCTTCGGTCTTCATGCGTAAGTGCGCGTGCGCGTCGGAGCGCGTGCTGGCGAACAGTGTGCGCGCGGCGCGGTGCCTCCTTGCGCAGCGTGTGCGCCGCCCAAGCCGCGCCCCGCAGCCGCCCCGAGGGCTACACCCACGCCCGCCTCTACAAACCATTAGCGAACTGATACTTGACAGAGCTTTTCCTGAAAAAGGGCAACTTGTAAAATATAAAGAAACGCGCTACATTGATGATACCTACAACGGACGGAGCTTTAACATCGCGAAGAGTTTTTATGAAGTGTCTGACAAATTTGTAGGAATTGTTCATCAACCAATTTAAACACATACCCTGCTAATTCAGTGTACTTACGTGACTTGGATACGAAGTAAGTACTTACCTAAGTGTCTTGCGGCAGGTCATTGCACTGCGGATACTAGTCTGTATCATCCCAACGTACATATATACACCCAAACATCGGAAAACCCGTTTAGACAATAATATTTACCCATCGCAAGGACGCCTGTCGAACGGTTGCTCTTGACCTAGCACAATTAAACTAAACATTTTACTAGAACTATAAAACCGTACACCAAATATTTACCATAAAGCGTAAACCAAAAGTTTTGCATTAAACTTGTTGGATTTATTTACTCGCACTGTAAACGAAATCATGTAATGGAAAATGAACTTTATGTAGCTCTGCTACAGTATCTCTATTGCAACTGTGAAGATGGTGTACATTCACTTCTTTGTAATGGGCATAGTATAATGGTTGTTTGGGTCCAAAGCTCTTCAGCATTATATAGATACCATGTCTCCCAAAATGGTACCTAAAGAACTTACCAGAAATTATAGGTCAATATTTGACACCTGAATTCGGGTCTGACACGTTTTCAAGACTAGCTATACCTACCTACCTTAGAGCATTATCTGTGTTCTAATATTTAAATACTTACTAATAATAATTATCATAGCAATAACGTTCCGATAACGACACGGGTTGCTGATTTCAGCTATAAACAATCGCTGTATAGACAAGATTCGATTAAACGCCTCCGTGTCAGCAGTACTACTAAGAAGTACAACTGGTAGTACAAATGACACATCTTTGTATCTCTAGTACAACTACAAAAAATACAAGTATATTCACTTGACTTCACTCGACTTTTTGAATTCTAATTAAAACGTAAGTTGAACTGGTAGTACAAATGATACAAACTTGTATCTCTAGTGTAAAAAAACAACAGAACACTTGTACCTCTTATAAAAAAATAACAGAAAACTTGTATCTCTAGTATAAAAAAAGAATAGAAGGTAAACAACCACGAAAATGGTGGGAGCACACCCGTGTTTTTTCTTAATAAAATTAGAATTCAAAATGTCGAGTGAAGTCGAATGAATGTACATACTTGTATTTTTTGTGGTTGTACTACATATACAAAGTTGTGTCATTTGTACTACCAGTTGTACTTCTTAGTAGTACTACTGACACGGAGGCGACTAAACAGCCAGTGGCAGCTACTAAAACTATTCATTATTATGCCATAAAACAACACATGTAGTAACTACTTCTTAGTCTGTGACATAAACGTGTTTTGTAGCCAGGAAGAGACATTCGAGACAGAGGAAGTGTATACCCTTCCTCTCGTAGGTACTGCACTATAGTGCTATCTACTGACAATTACCTAGGTAGACTACCTACAGCATCAGTCATGGATACCGGACACTTGCAACTTTGTTTTGACTAGAATGTTGTTTATATAAATAAATCGCTTCCGTCGCTTAATAAGCTAAATTATACTTACCTAGTATCAATTGAAATTTGCTCTTGATGTGGTAGTATTATTGATTACTAAGGGCATCTATTGTGTGGGCAGACCCCTCCGTCCCAGATGTACCATTGAGTTGTACCATTGATGGTACAATTGGTACCAATTTGTCCCACAGACTAGTGGACTAAGAAAGATAATGTAGGTACATTATGAGAACCTAGGCCAATTAATATTGAATAAGTAGTTTATTTTGCTCTTAAATTAAGTAACTCTTGTTAGATGCATAGTTTTTTTTTAATTTGGAATTTTGGTTATATATAAAAACATAGATAAAGCTTTGAGCAGGCTTTCTTTCAGGTTCAAAGACTAAAATAGTTTTACCAGCCAGGTATGGCGTAGCTAATGATTATGCTGAGGATGCTGTTAACTTCTCTTTTCCACAACGGTGTATTTTCATATCGAATTAGAAGGCGCTGCGAGGAAACTCCGCCCACAAGATGGCGCGGAGCGGAACTCACACGCATGCTGAGTACCAACACAGAAGAGTAATCGCACCTACTTACTAAACAGTACAGCTACAGATTTTTCACTCCGTATTTGTGATTGAAGCTGTTGTTAGTACCAAACTGATACAGTATGAATCTGAGGTATGCAAGCGCTGCCAACGCGCGCACTCTCGATTGAAACTAGACGATCATCAGCGCTAGCCGGCCTCGTTTTAAGCATTCAAATTTCTTGCATCCGAGCCGTATTGAATCTAAAGTCAGTGCGATAAAGCTGATTTTACACTGAAATCCGATTTGAATTGAATTAAGCGGCTCCAGATTTCGGATCATTGCCTGATCTTGAACCCTCCATTCATCACCTTTTACGAGCTCGCGATGTTTGCTTTGAGGTTTTTACGGTTTCGCCTTAATTTCTGGTGCGATTACATTTTTATGGTCGAAATTTAATTGATTCTCCAACCGTTATTGCAAACCAACAAATTCGGGATATTACAATAGTGATTCATGTCCTTCCGTTTGTTTACGCGTGTTGTAGTGAATCCACATAGTTTATTTCTTCGACTTTCTAGACACTGCTAGGTTTTATTTACTGTTGATGATGCATTTATAAGTTTGTTGGTTGGTGAAAATAAAGAACCCTTATAATCCTTTTAAGTTTGAACGACATCTGTGGCGTGGCGGGCGAAGGTTCGCCTGCGACGCAGGAGGTTGCGGGTTCGATTCCCGCCTCGGAACAAATATTTGTACGATTTGCAGATATATTTGTTCAGGATGTTATTTTCTATGTATAATAAAAATATCTATCTATGTAATGTATTAGTAATAAGTATATCAGTTATCTAGTACCCATAACACAAGCTCTGCTTAGCTCGGGGCTAGATAATGTTGTGTGAAATGTCCAGCATTTATTAATTTTTATTTATTTAATCTTTATTTTTTTTAAAGCTCGGTAGAGCAGCATATAGATAATGAAATGCATAAAGTAAATTCAGAAAATATAAACTCATAATTGGCAACTTGAAGTAACAGGGTACCTACGTATACGAGACCATCAGAGCAGTAGAACAACATTCACCACACATCTTTGTCTAATGCCACTAGAGATGTTCTGAAACGTACCCGTACCTGGAAACAGGAAAAGGGAGGCCATTTTGAAAATTTATTGCGATAGTTTTATTAACGTAGGTACCAGATTACTTACAATTTGTATGAGAAAACATTTTATAAAATTTGACTAACTTCTGCTGCTCAGATTTTTTTCTTCCGATGCAATGAAACAATCCTTACATGAAACTGAGTCGATACGCATAAAAAAAATTTTGATCAAAACTACTAATTTTTATGGAGAACTCACGCTTGACCAAAAAAGTAACTATGCCAAAATCATTTTCATATAAAATGAGCACATAATTCCAAAGACAGTTTTCCCGTATCTCTTATGGATTCGGATATCCCCGTACTGTCCCATTTAAAAAAAACACCCTGTATAGCTCGCAGAACCGTAACCCGAAAACCCTTGGGGAATTGGAAAGGTATTTGACTAGCGACCACGGGCCTGATAACGCAGGTATAGACAGGAACAGAAGACATTTAAAAGGTCGCAACAAGTCGGTTGATGGAGGCGAATCAAGACTGTTTATAAATCGTGGAATTCTATGGGGGTAGTCTATGTCCTCCGTGGACTTCTACAGGCTAATGATGATGCAATGATTACAAAGAGTCCAACACCATTTGAGAGGAAATCTCAAAGGTATGATAAGGTACAATGACCATTAAATGAGAACAAAGCATCGTGTCATGAGTTTGTTTGTAACTTGACAAGCCGCCATATCGTCTGCACTGCAGCTCTTGAATTACAGCCGAGACTTAAATATGGATAAGCTGAGTCATTGGAACTATTTACAACTGTCTAGTCGAAGGAGGTATGTATTTTAGATAACTTTTCATTTAAAAAACCGACTTCCGCCATTGTATTCGACTAAATATTTTGATGAAAAAAAATTGATGAAGGAACCATAGTGGTGGAGGAAGGGTTATGATACTTTTTGAATGCAAATGCTTGGTTTGTTGCTGAAAATATCAAAATCTCCATATGTATGCCTACAATATTTGAGGAGTTCCCTCAATTACTCATGGATTACATCATCAGAACTGGATTCTGAAAAAAATGGGACCAATCTGGAAGTATCTATTCAAATAAAAAAAGAATTTTCCAAATCGGTTCATAAGCATCGGAGATATGAGGTAACAAACACGAAAAAAAAAATACAACCGAATTGAGAACCTCCTTCTTTTTTGTGAAGTCGGTTGAATTTAGTTCACGCCAAAAACAGTTCTAAGCCGGGTGGGGGGCCCAGCGCTAAATTTTCTAACCAAACATGTTAGCAAAACATGTTATTGTTTGTATAAAACCAAAGCATGGTATTGTGACTTTTGTGATGAATAATTTAAACTTAATATTATTTATTTGGATGACCATAAAAGTATCTTGTTTTTTATTTAAATTGATTCCATTGATATTATTTATAATACCTGTGTACAATTTTAATTGAATAATAATTATTTATTTTAAATAGGTAAAATGACGTGTAACCTGTTTTTAACCGACTTCACAAAAAGGAGGAGGTTCTCAATTCGTTTTTTTTTTTTTTTTGGTATGTTTGTTACCTCGTATCTCCGGCGTTTATGAACCGATTTGGAAAATTCTTTTTTTATTTGAATAGATATATGTACTTCCAGATTGGTCCCATTTTTTTCAGAATCTAGTTCTGATGATGGGATCCATGAGGAATTGAGGGAACTCCTCAAATATTGTAGGCATACATATGGCGATTTTAATATTTTCAGCAAGACACCAAGCATTTGCATTCAGAAAGTATCATAACCCTTTCACCACTATGGCTCTTTCATAATTTTTTTTTCATCCAAAATTATTTAGTCTAATACAATAGCGGAAGTCGGTTTTTTAAATGAAAAGTTATTGTTACCAATAAATAACTTGAACTTGGCTTACATCGTTTTCAAACTTTTTAGGCGTCCGTCGCCAATTTGTATAACCGTGCAAAATTTCAAAATCATAGTACAAAACGGCTTTGACTACAAACGGACAGATGGACATGGCGAAACAATAAGGGTTTCTTGTTCGACTTAAGAACCCTAAACAACGTTAGGTATCAAGGCTTATTATAACATTTAAAAATTAAATTCACAATGCAAAAAAGTTTAAAGGAAAATGGTGTACCAGAAGAGCATAAACTGGATGGCTCTGCAGCATCTTGCTAGGCCGTCTCATTTCCACTGGAAGTGAAAGCCTACTATGTCGTTGTTCCATTCATGTCTCGTGTGGTAGTAAAACGTGAAAAGTGCATCACACACGCAGCAGACGCGGTATCTGTATCTGAGCGCGTATATCTGTCCATATCGCTCTCTATACTAAACTCAAGGAGCAACACACACGTAGCAGATCACTTATATTTTACCGTCAAGCATCTGTAGGCACCGACATATATCAAAAGATGGACAGGTGATATCTGTGTATACAAATTGAATTACAATACAGTTTGAAGGTTTCCGCATGAATGTATCATTTTCGTATATTATCGTATCTGCTACGTGTGTGATACCTTCAGATTCGATAAGTTTTTATACGCATATAAAATATTATCGTATCTGCTACGTGTGTGATACACTTAAAGTGAAGCTGTATATACCTACATAATTTTTGTGAGCAAAATGGCGTACCTTAATCATACCTTAGTCAGTTCTTTATCTTAAATTTGAATCTTAATTTTTTTCGAAATCTTCATGCCATATTCGAGTTCACTTTTTTCACAAAAGTAGTTCCTCCATTTTAGACTTTTTCCGTCGACGTCTTCTAACACTACAAATTTCAGAATTGTGAGGTCACTGGAAGTAATCTCTTTCATTTTCACGATTTTGATACAATAATTAGACATAAATTGCCATATATTTTTAATGCATTGAGTTAGAAGCTTGATAACAAGCTTGTCGGCACTATAAGCTTACAGAGTTTGGCTTCTCTGTTTCTTATTTTAGTTTACCTCATTCTGTTTCTAATTTAAACTGTTGGCCCTCCTAATAAATAAATAAAAGAATTTGAATAATAAAATATGAAATATATTTTAAAAATTTAATTAATTATTTTAAATATTTTTAAATAAAACATTTTTATTTTTGATTAACTTTATATTCGATTAACTTTATTTCGATATAAATTTTAAGTTCAACTTTAGCCGTTCCTGAGAAAAAAGGCATTTTTCTAAACACGGAAGTTAGGTTTGGAAGTTGGTACCAGGAGATCATAACCATTGAGGTATGTTCAATGAGTTCACAGGTATGAGGTGGACCCGAAGCATCAAAGGGTTAGGGTGGTGGGTGGACTGGATAAGTGCAAAGTGCATGCACAATTTGAACCAGGTTTGGCAGCCACACTTATAATGGTAATCGCAGTTCAGAGGCGAACGTTAGTGTAACCAAAAGATAAATTTCAACGGAATGTAGTTAAACTAATGGTCACTTCACCAAACACTTATGGTCCACCTAATGCTTGTGAGATACTTAGCTAATGTCAAATTTTACATGAGTTAGGTGTCCCGTAAAATAAAAATTGGCTGATAAAAATAGCCATAAGTGGTTTACAAGCCCTCACACTCGGATACTCTGTGTTGCAGGTGTCTAGTCTCTTCTAAGAATTTAATATTAGATAAGATTAGGATAAGAATTTATTTATCAATATGCATTATACATAAATAAGTACCTATATACATAGTTATCGAGAATACTGAATAACAAAGTAATTTACAAATGAGGAGGGATTGTAGGTTCCACAATAAATATTGAGAAGTAATAAAAAAAAAACTGAATATAATCAGTATCCAAATTGAATAAAATCATTATTTGATCTGAGTGTACAGATTCTGAAAAAACTTCAAATAAAGTCCAACCCTAGTAAATACACCCACCTAAAGTAAATACTAGTTCAGACAGAGAGACCTAGGTCGAGCTGCTCTAACCACCCCTGTATACCTACCATTGCAGTTTGCGCGTCACAAATATTATTGATTCACATCCACACGGTACCCGTTTAAAGTTATGTGTTCCTGGTAGAAGTGCAATGCGAAATGCACATCTCAGATTGCGATTGGACTAAAAGCAGACTAACCAAAAAAGAACCAGTACCAAGAAGAAATTTAGAAAAATCTAGTTGAAGTACTTTGGATTTTAGTACTTGGATTTTAAATCTAAAATAAAAAAAAATATGACTTAATTTAATTAATTAATATTAAAAATTACTAAAATTAAAAAAATAATTCTAGGAAGTCGGTGGATGGAGGCGTCCTGTCTACATAGCATTCTAGAGGGGGTATGGACTATGTCCAACAGTGGACTTCTATAGGCTGATGACGTGTTGTGATGAGACAAAAAAAAATTTGAGCGCGGAACCCTAAAACCGCAGGGGAAATGCATTCTGCGTTGCATGTCTACCAGGAGTGCAAAGAGTTGCAGTATCAATAAATATTGCGCTTATAGAACGACGTTGCAGACTGATGTGAGTTAGACGTAACCCACGGAGGTCTACTATAAAACATAATTCCACATCGGATATTCATTTTTATTAACCGACTTCACAAAAAGGAGGAGGTTCTCAATTCGGTTGTAATTTTTTTTTTTTATGTTTGGTATCTCATATCTCCGGCGTTTATGAACCGATTTGGAAATTTCTTTTTTTATTTGAATAGATATACTTCCAGATTGGTTCAATTTTTTTCAGAATCCATGAGGAATTGAGGGAACTCCTCAAATATTGTAGGCATACATATGGCGATTTTGATATTTTCAGCAACAAACCAAGCATTTCCATTCAAAGAGTATCATAATCCTTTCACCACTATGGTTATTTCATCATTTTTTTTTTCATCCAAATATTTAGTCGAATACAATGGCGGAAGTCGGTTTTTTAAATGAAAAGTTATAGCTAGTAACGTAGCAATATCGATACATACCTACATATCACTATACCTATAGTGCAATTTTTTTATTTATTAGTATGTTAGTAGTTATTGATGTATCGTCGATAATTAAAACAACATAGGACATAATCATCATCATCAGCCGATAGATGTCAACTGCTGGACAAGTCATAACATGTTAGGTATTTGTCATAATCAGCACGCTTAGCAAGTGGATTGGCGACATGTTACTCAGAATAATGACAACATTATTCTGAGACATGTTAGGCACTTACGTGGATTGCTTCTGCCTATCCCGTGGTATTAAATGTAGCTTGATTAGAATGACAGCTGATATTTCACGCCATATCTTTGTAATAGCGTGGAATATCACAAAACAATTTTTCCTTTCTGTCATACCAGGGTAACGTCAACTTGCATGAAATTTTAGGGATAGATATATATTTGTTTTAAGTCGATAAACGTAAAACGATAGTTTTTTTTTTGTTTGTTAAGTTTTTGTTAATTTGTCGCTATAGCTATTCGTATAAACATATCGTGTTGTTGACACAATGCCAAAATAAACAAAAAATACTGTTTTGAACAGTGAATCTCGTTAATTTGTGCTTTGCTTAGATGGTTTTGCTTTTAATCTATAATAACTCGAAAACAATAAGAGGTTGTAGTTAGCTACACGATTTTTCAAAATATTATTCGTGCAAAACACTTCCAATCAATAAATAGGTACACACATAAATCACGATTTGATCTGAATTGCCCCAGCACTGTTCGAGGCTTTTGGCATATGCCATTCTAACCTACATTTAGACTAAAGTCAACTTTTGTGATATAATAGTTATCATCAAAATTGTGAATGATAAGAATGGTATGACGACCAGTGGTTCCAGTGGTGGGCAGCGGTTAACGCATCTCCGTATCAAGAAGGCGGTTGCGGGTTCGATCCACGCCTTTGGTAACTTTTGGGATATTATAAAATCTTGGTAAATAAACTGTTAGCTTAGTTCTTGCTGCTTGCTTGAATAGCGTCTGTGATGTTTATTTCGCTCATCAAAATAATTAATCATAATTTTCCTATTTACAGAATCCGTAAATCCCCTCATTTACCTATTCAAAATTTATTTTATATCCGAACTTTGGTGTCAAGCCGTAAAATCTTATTCAGGTTCATGTAGTACTAAAGTGACATGACGCGCAAACGATTTGAAAACTCTACATAAGGTCTACGTGGCGTCGCGCGTAGTGTGCTACGGTTGCGCTACGCGCTGCGGGGTCTACGAAAGCATAAATGGGGACCATTACTTAACTCTGTTGCTATCAGTTACAACCAGATTCAATGCTGTTATTATTTTAATGACATGGTAATGGATGTATCTACGTAGTACCTACTTATGGGATCAAAATTATTTTTATGTCATAATGTATGAGAGTATGTTGGACTTATATTATGAACCAATGTACAATTACCATATTCAAGACAAATAAATTATCTTTATCTTTATCCACAGTGACGATTACCCAGTTTACGTAGTTTTCCGTTAATATCACAAACATCATTACGTGGGGGAGGTAGGCTAAGGTATCCCTCTAACTAATGGTACTTTTTAATGTTATGTTCTCCTGGTGCTTTCATTTCCGGTTTCCGGTTCCTTCGGCTTAAAAGTTAAAAAAAAACGTTAAATTTAAGTTGAGCGACTAATGTTGGATTTCACCAACAAATAACAGGCTGTTAAACAACTGTTAAGCCTAACCAATGCTTTTTGACAGGTGTTTTCAAAGATAATCTGTCACTTTGACCAATGGTTAGATTTAACAAGACATTTACTAACTAACAGAGTATGGTGAAATTGGCTCTAAGTAAATTAAATTAGTACGTTTAATTTAAGTTAGAGTAGCGATGGGCTTGCGATTGCAACTTATCCATAACTGCATGCAGGAATACTATAGTGGGAATGTGCTGTCGTATGTAAAAGTTTGTGAGGATGGATGGATGGATGTTTGTTACTCTTTCACGCAAAAACTACTGAACGGATTTTGATGAAACTTTTGCAGTATTATATATCTACATATCAGAATAACATATTATACCTATAGGCTAACAATTTAAAGTAGATTCACGCGGGCGGAGCCGCGAGCAAACGATAGTGTAAAATATTTATTTTGTTTTATTCAGTACTATTTTATTGGCAATGTTATTTCAAGAATTAAAGCAGTTTTTTCACACGAATGCGAAAATAAAAAAAATAAACATTGCAAAATGCGATGTGCCCTACAATTTTGTTAGTAGTTACAACTGAAACGGAGGCCAATTTCGTTGCAAATTTTTCAACCATACCAGGAGCACATATTGTTCAGAAGGTTGAAATAATTCAGAATGCGACCTGCAGTAGGGGGATAGGGGCAGTTAGTAGGTGCCATGTTTACTGGGTGGAAACTTTGAGGAGGGGTGTCTTGAGCCACGATACTAGGAAATATCTGCCTGCAGCTGGGGGATGCATTCTTCACCGGGTGGGGCGTGGGAGCAATTCCAATTTCCCCCTTCGGTACCGAATAGGAAATACATAACCTTGACAAATAATACCGTTTGATTGGTGGAAGCTGTGTGTGAGACTCAGGGTGGCATGTCATACAAGAACGCCTTCAATGTGAGCTGTTGAAAATGTTCATGCACTATGTGTGAGAACTCTCTTATCATATTATGCGGCCCTGGTATAGGTGCAAGGCAACATGCACATTTTAGGTGCAAGGAAACATGCACATATTTCGTTTCGTACCCTAAGGACCCACCCGTCCGTCTCTGTTTGGGGGTCTAGCATAGAGGTATATCGATCGCAGCACCCTTTGAAGTTGAATTTTTCACGATTTTTTTTATTGTAAATGAATGTTTTCAAATAATTGATTGATCCTTTCGATTGGTACCGTAAAAACAAAGTTTTTAGGTTCAGTTTCTCAAAATGAAAAAAGAAACCCTTGTAGGATCACTTCGTTGTCTGTCTGTCTATCCGTCAACACGCTTTTTCTCAGAAACTCGTAAAAGTATCAAGTGATTTGCTCAGGCACAAGATAGAAAGCGCACCGCCTTTAGGTACTTTGTGTGTATCCATAGTTGAGCCAGACAAGAGCCAGCTTTCAAATCACGCGTCGCTTTGACCTTGCCCTGAAAGAAGTTTGAAAACGGAGGTATCGGGCCTCACTACAAAGTACCTAAAGGCGGCGTATGCACCAAAAGGCTCGAATATGTAAGCTCTGTCAAGACTTGCCGACATTGTCACAGAAACATAAAAAAATCGCACTCCTGTATACAGGTGGTATTCAAACGTGTTGATCGCTCGAAAGACAGCGTATCGAGACGATACGAGAATCAAAATACAAGCGACTAGTGTCTGCCCACGGCTTTTACGCATTATACCGGGATAGAATGTAGCGTATCTATCAGTATACCAAATTTCATCAAAATCGATTCAGTCGTTAGGGCGTGGTTGAGCAACAAACATCCAAACCTCCAAACATTAAATCTTTCACATTTAGTAGAATGGGATTAGAAAGTAGAATTTTCAATTGGGCAGGTCATTTACCTCGCAGAACTATAACCGTTGGGGAATAAAGGTTCTCGACTGACGACCACAAGCCCGATGACGCAGTCCAGGAAGGCCTTGATGGACTTTGGAAATCGATGGATGGAGGCGGCTCAAGACCGTTCTTCGTGGCATTCTATGGGGAGGCCTATAACAGCAGTGAGGTTCTACAGGTTGATGATGATGAGAATGGTATGTTGTATAATATAGCAATCCACGCCCCGAAAATTTCAATAGTTTCTCAGATTTATATTGGCGTTTCGCGTCGGTCTATTTGTTAAATCGGCTTGTACCTATACATATAAAATAAAACTTGGAGAATAACGCGGGTAAAAAACCAGTATTTTTAGGGTCCCATAACATAACATGACATGAAATAGAAACAGAATAGAAAAAAGTTTATTTGCAACACCAACAAAACAAATTTAACAAATAAAAGACAAAAATAAAAAAAATAAGACTAAAAAAAAACAGAAGTATTGCTGTTACAAAAAGGCCCTAACTCAGCATATGCAGGTCGTAAACAATCTACGCTGGTCTTCCGTTAGAGCCTTTTTCAACCCAAGAGATGACATAACCTGAACACCTGTTCCGTACCTGAACAAGAAAAAACGGGACAGACGGCTGTCTGTCTATCTAAAGACCCTTTTCCTCAGGAACGGCTAAGGTATCAACTCAAAATTTATAGCAAATATAAAAATCTGTGAGCCGTAAAAAAATGAAGCTTCTAACTAAATGGATTAAATAGTAGATTGTATCATAAGAGAACAAAATAATATTTTTACGGCGAGGGCGCTTTTTTGAATCCAGAGCGAAGTTATGGATTCTTTAGCAGAATCCCGAACGTAGCGAGGGATTCAAAGTACGTCGCCCGAGGCAAAAATATATTTTGCGCCCGAGTATTACACTCTACTTTTCATCACCCACTATGAGAAAATAAAAGGCGCCTCATATTTTGTTGAACGAGCGAAGCGAGTTCTCTGTGTCAAGTTGGAAGAATCGGCGTTTGTATATATGTATGTATGTATGTGTGTTTGCCCGATGAAAACTTCCTAACCGTTAATTCGATCTTCATGAAATATATATGAATAGTATAGGGGTAGATAGTATTGGTACAATTTGTAGGTAAGGTTATGAGCTATATCGGTAGTGGTGTTGATGAGATATTGGTATTGGGATCCAAGAGGGGGTAAATAATAATTATATATTATATATAGGTATAAAAATAACAAAATTATATATAGATATAAAAGTGAGACAGTCAGATCAAGTGGGATGTCTAATGAAAGCGCTTTAGTTGAACATTTCAAAACTGTTTTTAATAAGTATTTAGACAATATAGTTTTTGAGATATTAGGGAAAACCAAAAACGTAAAAATCAAAATTCTAGGATACTTCCAGCAATCCCACAATGCTGAAATTTGGTATGCTGGTAGCTTTTGTGACACAAATCCAGGAAAAAGTCTGAAATCGAAGAATTTAGAAACTTGTACACCATAAAACAATAACCAATATAAAATCCATTGTTGACCTCCCATTTCTAGGAATTTGAATGATGTTGGAGTTCTATGTTTTGTCAAAAGGACGTCATCAATTGATTCGTCAGGTACTTGATATACTTACAGGTATGTAGTATTACGCCCGTTGCTTAGTCCTATTTAAAAGTTATTTCGATGATGTGTAGGAAATTACATCGAGGTGTTTTTTTTTTTAAATAATAATGGAAAATATGTTATGACTTAAGTAGGTACTTAAATAGTCGGGCTGATTATGGCGTCATAGTGAGGTCTCAGTTCGGGGCGAACCACTAGTTTCAAAACAAAACCATGAATTTCTAACAATCCGTGTTTTACGAAAACGCGTTTTTCATTTGTTTTTTTTATTCAGCCGGCGCGGGGCGCGACTATGGGCGGTCGTATACCAGCCAGTATTTATTCAAACAATATTTTTGTTCGAACACTAAGATGTTCCAAATTCAAAAAGTGCGCCGCAAAGTTAATTGCGGCGCACTTATTTGGGTTCGATATGTTCCAAGTTCAAAAAGTGCGCGGTAAAGATAATTGCGGCGCACTTATAGAAGTTTCATACTGAAAACACCACCTTTGGGTACACTTAGAGGCCAACCAAGTCGTCCTTTTCGAATAGATGGGATGAAAACAATATTTGTGTTCGAACACTAAGATGTTCCAAATTCAAAAAGTGCGCGGCAAAGATAATTGCGGCGCACTTATAGAAGTTTCTTGTAGAAAACACCTCCTTTGGGCGCACTTAAAGGCGAACCAAGTCGTCCTTTTCGAATACATGGGATGAAAAGGGCTTTGCCGATTTCGAAATAATTTACGGATTGGAACCCTCACGGCGCGGCGTGAGGCTTGCTCACTTGCCTGTTTTATTTCTTCGTTCTTGCAGATGTGGTGAAAACATTTCAATGGGACCGAAGTGGAATAAGCATCAATGGTGTCCATCCGTCGCAGGTTTGCAGACGATCTAGTTTACCATTGCCACGAGTTTGTAATAACCTTTTATACGACTTACATATCCAACCGAACTCTACAAAACTATTACCTACACATCTTCAATGTATGCAGGCTGGTTGCCAGAATAACACGTCCTGAGTTATGCGCTCCTGGTACAGGTGTAAGGTGTGCCAGGTTTCACGTTGCAACCGGGAGCCAAAATAAAACTTTTTTAAATTCCCCTGGGGCGAAAATTATCCTTCCGGATCCATGGCATAATTACGATGCTCAACTGATTGTGCCGTGGTTACTTTTGATTACCTTCTACACAACTATTTACTTTTTAAATACTTTGTATAATCTTTTCAAATCATGGGTTTAATTAATATAGGTATTTTCGTTTTTCGAGTATAATTATATTAATTTATCATTGAATGAAATTTAACTCAGTGGAAAATTTAAGTAATTGACAAAATTGCTACACGTTGTCCAGCTGTGTGTGTAGCAGTAGTTAGAGCAATTTTCAGAAGAACTCTTTTTACCTTATGAGTTCCTGGTACTGAAACACTGTATCGGCACCCGTGGGAGTTGAAAATTTCACAGATAATGTGTGTTGTGTGTGGCATTAACCATGCAAGTCCTAAAAATGTAAAAAACCAAACCCTATGGGGTAAATGTAATATAATAAATCCTACTAATATTATAAACGTGAAAGTTTGTGAGTATGGATGGATGTTTGTTACTCTTTCACGTAAAAACTAGTGAATGGATTTGAGTGAAATTTGGAATGGAGATACTTTACGCCCTGGCACATAGGCTACTTTTCATCATCATCATCAATTTTCATCATTTTTCACGCGGGTGAAACTGCGGGGCGCAACTAGTAATAAATAAAATAACAAAAAAAAAAAGAAAAAACCTTTACGTTATTCTGATATGGATAGATTATACTTTAGGGTCTTATTTTGGCACCTAAGATACTACCTACGTTTAATTTTAGAAATTTTATAGACTTGTTATCTGCTATGTTAACAACAGCAGAAACAAATAATTTTTAATAATTTACCGAAGCCCGCAAGAGTTGTGGTGATACAAGACACAAGAGTCGTACGCTGAAACGTGGTGATTATAAATTATGTAGGTAGGTACATGTTTTATGACGACGTGGCCATGTGTGTAGTGTCCGTCGACGAGTGCTATACTATGACTATGCTTTACTCTGTACGTTTTACCGGGACAGGAACGCGCAGGCGCGCGGCACTGCTCGGGAGTTAAAATACCAACGTAGTTACAAGTAAGTTATTAGTTAGTGGTTCACCCAGAGACTTATATTATTACTTCCTATTTACTTCAATGGGATCACCCAACTGTGACCTCGCGAATACACGCGATGTATACACCTTTTTTCGTTTATTCCCACCTGTTCGGTTGAGTAGTTCTGTCGGCAGAACTACTGGGTTTTTTTTCCCATTAGTGCTGTTCTCAGAACTTAATCTAACTAACCGACTTTGACATTGACTTGTTTTTTCTTGAAAAAAAAAAGTTCAAAAGCTTGCTCTAAGTTCAAAAGTCGAAATTGTTACTTCAATGTAAGTAGTATTTTTGACACAAAAATGTAGAGACAGAGCAAAAAAATAGCTATTTCAAACACATCACGAAACACATAATTATCAATTATCATTAAAATGTAGTTTTTTCATTGATCATCATCATCATCAGCCTGTAGAAGTCCACTGCTAGTCATAGCCCTCCCCCCTAGAATGCTACGACGAACGGTCTTGAGTCACCTCCATCCACCGACATCCTGCGACGTTTATAATGGCTTAAGTCCATCGAGTGGAGAGCCTTCCTCTACCATGTCGTCCGATTTGTGGGTCACCACTGGAGAACCTTTATCCCCCAGCGGTTGTCAGTTCTGCGAGCTAATGACCTGCCCATTGCCACTTCAACTTGCTAATTCTGAGGGCTATGTCATTGATCTTGGTTCTTCTACGGATATCCTCATTTCGGATTCTATTACGTCCTAGCTTGGCTCTCTCCATAGAACTTTGAGCTTGTCTATACGGCCAATAGTTAACGACCACGTCTCAGTGCCGTGAGTCATCACTGGCAAACACGCACTGATTAGACTTTCGTCTTAAGGCTCTGCGGTATCTGTGACGAGAAGGTATGACGTATGTTTCCCGAACACTGCCCCAGTTGGTGTAAAATCATCATGATCTACAATCTTCCTTTCGACGACGTGATGCATCACTTGTCTTATCACACTATCGGCATGTACCTACAACGGCATGATCAGGAGGGCGATTACGTAGTTCTGTTGCTATTTATTTCAATCGATTTCAATGTTATTTCTATTTGAAATTATGTTAATGCGATTATATAATTTATGCAGTCTTATTGCAATTACCTAACCTTTGTAAGTAAAATGCGTAAATTGGGTAGTCGCAAGAGCTTCATTTCGAATAGGAACAGCATTGAAATTAAACCAATAGCAACAAAATTACGTAATCGCGCCACTGTGATTCGTCGGTTGACCTCTTTGACGAAGTTGGACCTTAATTTTTACCTTAGTTGAATCGTCTGACCCAAATAGACATAGTGGTTAAATTCAATCGGAGGAATGGGAAAAAAACTTCCCGCTCCTCCTACCAATCGGAGTTCCGATCAGAGGACTGGGAAAAGCCGACTCGCACTTGACAGGTTTTTATTTACATAAAACTATCCAAGTGTTTATTAGATGTATGTGGTGTAGGGTACCTTTGTTGAGTTTTCATTTTCCATGCCTTTTTTAAGGTTTTTCTTTTTATGATTTTTCAATCGAGATTTTTAATTTAAGATGTTTTATTCAAGATAATGATTGTCATTGGAGCTTTTCTTTTAAAGATTTCCATATCTAGATTTCAATTTGAGATTTTATATTCGAGAATTTTTTTATTGAGTTTGTTTTTTTCGATAAACATTCAGATTTTTCAGAAACCGGCGACTGAAACGATCTGTCTCAGAGTTACGGGCGCAGTGCAATTCTACGTAGGGCGCGACCTACGTGGATGTGACCTAGAGGTATTGAATTTGTTTTGTCACCTAGCCCGTCTACCTAGCCTAAGGATGTCTCTGTCCCAAATAAGTACCTACAAATTCCGACGATGTACCTATACCCAAAAATTACAAGCTCGACATGCTATTAATAAAATGCCACGTATTAAACATCTATCAATACGAGTACATTTGCATGGCATGGCACAGGATCCATTAACGGACGGCGAATGTAAACAACACCATCGCCCGACGGCGACTTAAAAGGCGTTAGGGGAATCATTCAGATGCTTTTTGTACCCGCCGTGAAGAGATTAGAACAATATAATGGACGTTCATATTACAATGAGAACGTATCGTTGCAAACATGTTTTGTTCGCTATTAAAAAATGAGATGGTGTTTCCTTATGTGGAAACTAAATATTCAAGAGTCATTATTACATTACTTAAAAGTAACTAATAGTAGTAGATTATCTGTCTGAGATACCGCTAAAGTCATAGCGATGTTATTTGAAGTAACTGTACCTATTACTTAGTCTGAACTCTTCTACTGTGGCTTGGCCCACTGAACTTCCACCAATGAGGTCAAAATCTTGACACAGCAATATCATCAGTCCAGAAGTCGAGTCCTTCTGGATTGGTCACTTTGCCAAAAGTTGTTTCTAAAGTGGGGTGTCCCAACAGAGGCCCAATTCTCTAAATTATTTTAAAACTACACTGAAAGTTAACCGAATCGAGACTGAATTATGAATTGACAGAAAGTTGGAATTCTGCTCCCTTATAAATTAACAATTGTGTACTTTCAATTCACGGTGACTACCATTAGAGTAGGATAGTTATATATATAATCGCAAAGAGTAAAGAGAGACTCCATCTACAATACTAAAATTATCGGAAAAACTTTGAATCGTTCAAGTTTTGGTCACATTTCGATATAATCACATTACAGTGTTGTATTTTATGTTTAGAGAATACAATTTCAGACATTTAAGACATCGACACAAGATCGAAACATGATCCGAACTCTATTTTAACTATTTTTATGTTAGTGAGTTGGGCCTCTGGTCCCAAGCATAGATTTTTTCGCAACGAGGCAATCGGCAGTGGCCGATAATTTAATAATTGTGACCCGATTTAACTACCTAGCAATTTTGTTTTGGCTCTCCTGAAAAGGCATAATAACGCACTACCGACCTTATGATATTTCTTATTATGACCATACTTTGATTACATTTTCAAACCAAGAAGGTTTGGTCGTAACCTTCGCATGGAGTATCTAACTTTGTACTGACTACATCAATGTAGGAAAGCCATATTTAAAATAGAAGCATCTCGCGTTTAAGGTAACTCAATCAAAAGGGTACTTAGGGTATTTTAAAGGGATACTTAAGACTGTAGATATCTTCAGGGTCAGGTATTTTCCAATCACGAAGGTGCTGCCGAAATCTGTTCAGCCACTCCGTTTTAATGCTTTTTATTTTGGGCTCTTTATTACAATATAACCCTATAAGTGCTTGGGTGACCGTTTGCTTGGTGTTTGTTTTTTTTTTTACCTTTAGTCGGATCCCTAAAAAAACATCTAAATCGGTTCAGAAATGACTACGATATCGTTACCTAACAAACAAAAAATAAAAAAAACAGTCGAAATCAGAAACTTCTTTTTTTGGAAGTTGGCTAAAAAGCTTCATCTTTATGAAATACTGCTACGAATAGGGTTATTATTTCAAACCCTTTTTTATTTTAAGGGTTCCTTACCTCTAAAGTAAAAAAAAGAATCCTTATATATATATTAATCACTTAGTTGTCCGTATGTCCCAAAGTCCGGTAACGCAGCATCGGCCATCTGAGGCCAACTGCATTTAGTCCTTCAGAAAAAATTGCCTGTATGTCTGTCTCTCAAGACCCCTTTTCTCAGGAACGCGTGGAGGTATCAAGTAGAAGTTAATATCAAATATTTATTTATTAAAAAACTATTATAACACCTTAACAGAGTAGGACCTAAAGCGATGTTATATGCACATGATTATATAAAATTAAAACAAAGAACCAAGCTTAAAAATAAGTAGGCACCTA
The DNA here is from genome assembly GCA_951392215.1 of Epirrita christyi. Classification (NCBI taxonomy): domain Eukaryota; kingdom Metazoa; phylum Arthropoda; class Insecta; order Lepidoptera; family Geometridae; genus Epirrita; species Epirrita christyi. The sequence goes on along the minus strand of OX595833.1, from coordinate 14,110,308 downwards.
CTGGGGAATACCTACAATAACTCAGCTATACTCAGCTCTCAACGCAAACAAGCCGGTTGTTTATTCCGCATATTTTGATACTCGCAGGGAATCAAAAACTATAGGGTACTTTCCGTGGACCAAGAAGCAGTCTTATAGCACAAGTAAAAGGGAAAAATCCGAAAACTGTAAAGTTGTAGTTATAATTATCATAAAAAATTCGTTTGCGATTTTAAACTTATTTGAATTTGGTAAACTGACCGAACTGAATTATTTAGATACCTACAAGTTCGCACGGAACCATCGGTCCGCGAATCCAACTCGCACTTGGATGGTTTTTTATTTTTGTAGACGGTGCCATTTTCGGATAAGAACCCTTGTTCATAGGTAACATACCCTCGGACGGCGGATGTAAACAAATGTAACTTACGGCCACATGTGCGTCGAGGTTAAAAAATTAACAAAATGATGCCCGATTTCATAAAAAATTAACAACATGTCTGTTAAAAGATAAGCTGATGGTGTGAACAAACGCATCCATATTGCAAACATCACGAGATTTTATGAAAAACATATTTATTATATCCAGCTAGGTCAATGATGGTTATTGACCCCCTTATTCGTAATCATTTTTAAACCTATTTAGTTAAAATATGTACCTATATATGTAATGTAAATTTGACGTTAAAATGTGCGCTAGCCAAAGTGCTCATGTATTTCCTAATGGTTTATATAATGTCTATTGCATAAAATATCATCAATTTAGATTTATAAAGTGTCAAATATTTTACAAAAATACTAATTTTGTTCAAAAAATTTATAGGCGCCGTAGCCTGCCGAGTTGTTTATAATTTTAGATATATTTTACTAAACTGTGTTTAGATATAATATTTTTCTTTATTTTATGATTAATAAAGACCCTTTTAAAACAAAACAAACAGTTAAAATATGTGTCGTCTTGTTTTGACGTATGACATTTTACATCAGAGAGAAGAAGACAAAAGCTATTTTAACTAAAATAGGTTTAAAAAATGATTATGAATAAGGCCCCCTAGTGTCAATTGGCTGGTGATGACTATACCTAAGTAGGTACTAACTAGACCACTTCCCAAAATGTACGCTTTTAACTTTTGTGTATGTTGGTATTTTTCCCTTTAAGACAACTTTTATATAAAGTGCCACTGCTGGGCAAATACCTTGCACGCATAGAATGCTACCGACGCGACGGTCTTGAGTATTTATTTAGATGTTTTAGAATAGGTATTTCTACCAAAATAGATTCTTTGGTTTTTAGGTATTTATACATATTTATTTATTTATAAGTAAGATAGTATTATAAGTTTGGTTTCGATGATGGTGCAGCCCTTCCCCACAATTAACACTAATCATCAAAATAAAAAGACAAAACATTTGAAATATTAGTCCAAATATTCATATTACTCTGTTGTTCAAAGAAAACTTTTTTACGTGTTTTTGAATAAATATTATTATAAATCAAAAAAATAAATAGTATTTAATAAAATATATAATTACTAGTTGCGCCCCGCGGTTTCAGCCACGTGAATAATGATGAAAATTGATGATGATGATGATGATGATGATGAAAAGTAGCCTTTGTGTTAATCCAGGGCGTAAAGTATCTCCATTCCAAATTTCACTCAAATCCATTCAGTAGTTTTTACGTGAAAGAGTAACAAACATCCATACAAACTTTCGCGTTTATAATATTAGTAGTATAGGATTAGTAGGATAGTAGGATAGGATTTAAACAACATATACCTATAAATATATAATACATATAAGTATATTATACACAAATCACAGATATATTTATTTACAGAAAGTCTTAAAGGACAGTTTTAACAAAACAAATTATATAGTTGAGCTAAGCTAGTTGAGTCTCCGTTTGCAAAGATGCAAACGATCTAAAGATCAACTGATAATTAAAATTGTTACATATTTCTTATGTCGTATTATCTATTTGATAAGCTGCAACGTGTCACATCATTTCAGACAAACGGGTCGTTCAGGATGCTGCCATCAACGAACCCTATGTTTTCACAAGCGGCATGCGTGGCTCTATCAAAATACACAATCGACCTGAATGTAACCAACTCGCCCACACGCTACGAAACCAATGTTTTGACGAGTCTTCATCTCTCTCATACAACATCTCTGCTGCTTTATCCAAATAGTGCTTGCGTTGCGGTATATGAGCACTGGCAAAATGTATCAGTTGTTTACCTTAACGGAGACTCTGACGCATTATTTTTATTACAATTGCTTTCAGGAACTGCTGCTTCACCAAAAGGTTATCAAAAGTATATTATTTGAAATTGTTGCGTGATTGATTGACTAGCTGTCAGCTAACAGCCTAAACGGTAGGTACCAGAGACCTGAAATTCTATTCATTCATTAAAAACTTATCAACTTGAATTGAAAACACCATACTCTACTCAAGAGAGACCATTGTTGACTCTATGTTTAACGAGGGGCATTTTGCGAAAGGTATTCTGTAATAAACATCATCATCACCAGCCTATTTACGTCCGAGGATAGGTACCTATATAGGAGGTACCTATATATTCCTTTTGTGGGTTAGGTTTTTTCTGAAATTCAGGCTCTAAGGGGGATGGTGTGGGTTGTTGCGCTCTAGATTAGGACATAATAACTAAATTACTTATAGTACTAGAGTAGACTTTAGAGCTTGTTGAAGATTGTAAATGGTGACCGACATTGTCGCTTATCTATCAACAAACAACATTAGCATCTAACCTAAAATCGAAATTTTGGAGATTGCTACAACTGCTACAATGCTTGTTTCCTGGAAGCAACAAATGTAGGTTTCAGACAGCAAACTTGTTCAGACATTATTTATGAATGTCGAAAGCGAAAACCCATCGCTCGCACTGCCTAAACTCCAATTCTGCATACAGTGCAAGCAGGAAGTAGGTAATAAGTTTTCGATAAAGGTGGAAAAGTGACGAATGCAACCTTGAAACTAGTTTTCCCTTCCCCAACTCTTAGATAACCATAGCTCCGAGCCATTTCTGAGCTCCTGTGGTAGCTAGAAGTACGAATGATTTGCATTTCTAGCTACCAGGAGCTGAGAAATGGCTCGGATCATCAGCCGGTCGACATTCACTGCTGGACGAGTCCTCCCCCATAAAATGCAATGGGGGGATTTGCCAAAACCACCAAGCGACGCTGGCGGATTGGTGATCGCAGTATTTGTCGAGTACTCAGGCAGATGCTGCTGCCCACGACATTCACGGGAGGATATGGAGGGGTCTATTCTTAAGCCGGACACACCACGACAAGTGATACTATGTGCTATATATTTCAGTTTGTTTTGCTATATATTTCAGATTGTTTTGGAATGAACCAAACAAAACACTTTGCAGTTTGTAATGAATCACAACTTTAATTGAAACTTAAAACCATCTTAAAACTTAGGTACATTATCGTTTTGCATAAACTTAGATTATTAACAGTGCACATTTATGAAAACTTGTGTCCTAGAAAGCTTTCCGCGGGGATTTGGAAACTATAGTTCCTCTGATTCGGCGGCGCAATTTCAGCAGCGTAGTACAAAGTCTCGCCATCTTGTACCGGCTGTAAATTTGCCAAGTTCAGGAACTCTAAATGGTTCTCCTGCATAACTTGCGCATAGCTTTCCATGGGAAGTGTTCCATCGGAGACGTGAGATCGTACGTGAAAGTTCAAGTGGCTGCTCTGTTTGAACCGTCTCCCACAGACGGTACATTCGAACGGTTGAATGTTGGTATGCGTCCTCATATGCTGGCGTAGGTGTACCGATTGTGAGAAGCTCTTGCTGCAAATCACGCAAAGGAACGGTTTTACTTTAGTATGGGTTCTTAGATGCTGATCAAGGCCAGCTTTTTGGGTGAACGCTTTAGGGCAGAATGTGCAGGCGAAGGGTCGGATCCCGGAATGCATTCTCATGTGTTGCTGCAAGCCACCTTGTTGGGTGAAGCGTTTCGGACAGAGAGGGCATTGGTGAGGTTTTGTTTTGGCGTGGATTATGCGGTTGTGTTCGTCGTACTCGCTGCTTTCGCGGAAGGTTTGTCCGCACAATCGGCAGGAGAACATTATTTGGCTGACGGCGGTCTGAAGCGGAGTAGCCAGTGACTCTGTAGATTGGAAGTCTCTGTCGAGTCGTTTTTCGCATACTTGGCAGCGTAAGGCCGCTTTTCGTCGTTTCGTGTGCTCTTCGCGGTAGTGGAGCGAATAGTCACAACAGTTGAAGAATATCTGGCGGCACTGCAGATCGGGACGCAAGGTCGATGGGAACATGCACGTGAATGGGCCCCTTTACACATCAATACAATTTAGTTATAAAACACAAAAAAGTTAAGAGTTTTTAAATTGACATTCACTAAAACCTTACAAAAAGTTGCATTAGCTAATAATTCAAAATCTAACTTCCTACTTAGCGTGCAGATTCGCAATTGTTACTACCTATACACCACCTCTCTTCCCACCTAACAATGCGGCCATATTCACAAACCACACAGTATAAAAGAGATATAACATAGCACATAACACACCCAACAGTCACATACGTATAGTCATGATCCCACACTAGGATTCCCTATGTCGTGGGTATCAGGAACTACGAGCATCATGGTACCATACCACCCAGACCTGAAACAAATATTTTCAGATCATACAAACATTTGTCCCTCAGCGGGAATCGAACCTGCAACATATCGCATCTCAGCCGGCTACTCGCCCACGAGTCTGTGTTCCTGTGTTGTGACTGCATTAAAGATAATCAGGCCATTTATTTCCACTGCTGGGACTGAAGGCCTACTGTTGACGAGAGAGTACGGGCTTTTACCACGCCAGCCCAATATGGGTGGGTGTGTGTCACAAGCCTTCAAACTATTACTTGCTAGGGCATGCCGTGAAACCTCACGATGATTTCCTTGACCTTTTTGAACAGGTACACAACATTTTAAAAATTAAAAATTCCATTCGTACACTCCTGTGGGCCTAGCCAAGTGGCATTCGTTTCGAAACGATTCCATTTCTACAGTCGTAATTCAATACAAATGACCACGTGACATGTCGATAGCTAACGTCAATCCCATACATTTTGGACTTTTCTACTGGCGTCATCGCTATTATAATGTTACTTTGTCTACGGCCTCTGGGAATAAAAACAAAATATTATGTTTAGAAATCCTTCCCTACACAAGAAGATGAGTTTTTACAGTTTATTATTATAAGATCTTGGTAACGAAATATTCGGCTCTATAATAGCCTTTTCGCGTGAGTTGCATGTCTTATTCCAGAGCCACTGTTCTGACGATTTAGATCACGTCCGTCAGATTCCACTTTCGTTAGAAGCAGTTTTTTTTTATAATTTCAGTTCAGTTTCGTCATGAATGACGGATGTGGTCAACCTCTAATGACAAATACCAGAGTACACAGTACGAAATTACAATATCACATAACGAATTACATAACGACTATCTAGAGTCAACTAAGTGATTCCGCGTCAAAGATTTTGTATCTTTTAAACAATCGTAAAAACAACTTTGTTTCATGTAATTCATGATTCATGACGTATGGCTACAGAACCTTGCCTTATGCGTGACCCGACAGGCATTTGACCAGTTTATTTTACCTCAAGTCTACAGGTGGCTTCGGTTTGAAAATCACCCTCTTCTGATCGTTCCCCTTATTCATAGACTCCTCATCACCGTCTACTTTGACGATCAGGTACATTGTGTCTTCAGTGAAAGTGCGGGTAGTCAGGCCGTCATGGTTGGTCTCTGTAGCTGGATCCGTGGGCTTATCGGAGGGTATAAACTTGAAGCCACCGATGAAGTTCTGCATTCAAGGTAAGTTTATGTAATTAGGCCTCCTGCTATAGTTAGATCAATAATAATAATAAGATTACCGCCATGTGGGATGTGGATTCAACGATTATCGTCCCGATAGTTGTTTCAGTGAATGGACTGATAGCGAAGAGCCTTAACCAACACCTTAAGAGGCTCTCACTAAATGGTTGGATCAAGGTGTCTGATTCCGAAGGCTGTACTCATGGACTCAGCACGCATATATAGTCAGGAGGTTCCTCTCTCTGCAGCCCTATAGCCTCCGACCGCTTGGGCTTTGCTCCGCGGCCGGAGGTTTCTCGTTTTGAGATATATTTTTTACTATTATGTTTTTGTAGAAAGTCCTTTATTGTAAAAAATGTATTTTTGGCACGCTTGTGGCGAGCGTTCGGTGAGTAGCGACACCGCGGAGCCCCATTACTCCTTGGGGCCAACAGAGACCCCTGACCCTCGGCTTGCCTTAGCCGGCTGGTCGAGGGTGGGGGCGCAAGAGCGAAACCTATGCTCCAAGGGTGGAAGTGTTAAAGGCATAAAGCCGGGAGTAGCGCTTAGTGAAACTGCAGCACACCTCTCAACACCCTTAAGCCGTCCACGCCAACGTTGGGCCTACTGACCCAACTGGCTACTGGGTTACGCCTTCATTGGGCACATTTAAGGGACCCGTTTAGTGAACGGCAAGTCACCACCTGCCCAAATCGTTTTCAATAATTTAGAATTGGCAGGTGCCGTTTCTCATATTATAATAGCTCAATAAACATTCAATTAGCATGTTCTCCTTACAATAGCACCAACTTTCATCCATTTCCACAATAGTTTAATCATCTGTCTTCCATCCACCATAACAATAATGTTTTTTTATATCCTAATTGTAAAAGGGCCTCTTACCGTTGGCTAATACGGCCCCAGTAATACCTCATAAAGGTCCAGGTTAAGCCTGTGTTTGAAAATAAATGACTGAAATAATAATAATAAATGCTGGACATTTCACACAACATTATCTAGCCCCAAGCTAAGCAGAGCTTGTGTTATGGGTACTACATAACTGATATACTTATACAATACATTACATATATAGATATTTTTTATTATACATAGAAAATACCCAGAACACCCTGAACAAATATCTGCAGATCGTACAAATATTTGTTCAGAGGCGGGAATCGAACCCGCATCCTCCTGCGTCGCAGGCGAACCTTCGCCCGCCGTGCCACATAGGTCGTCAAATCAAAATAAATAACTCGTCACTTGAATTTTAAAGCTACTTTGTGCAATGCAATGCCCACTAATCATCCAATACAACAGCTGCCTAAGTTTATTATTCTTGGATGTTTAATTTCACAAATGTGGGAATTAAGACGTGTACACTGTACAGAAACGGTCATCATATCGAAGACCACTCTTGTTCACTGACACCGAAACGCTTAGCCGGTTTGACGTAATAAATGAAAGTACTTACCTACTTACTCATATTTTTTTGGGTTAGCTTCATAAAATCTAATTACCCTAAGGTAGATCGAACACAACTCTAAGAACGATCTTGAGTTCACCAATCATTTTTGTATGGGAAATTTGAAATCGGAACACACTCAAGATGTATTTATTTATTTATCAAACAAACTGATTACAAAAAATTGGTTAGTTCTCCGAGTTAAAACTATAATACGTACCCGTGAACTTGTTTTGACCGAATCTGTATAAATAATAGAATTTAAAAAGTGAACGCCATTTTTGATCCTTTTTGTTCCTGTTACCTACCTACTGAATGTTTTCAAAATCGATATTTGACAATATATGACGGTGATCACAGAACCTCGAATCCCCTTCGGCCGTCTACGTAACCGTAGTTCCGTAACCAGTTACGAGTGTGAAAAAAATATCTTTTGACGAACCCAGTTTCGTACAAAGTCTACTGTCAGAATTGAAAAAAGTGATTTTGATTTTTTATGTTTTTTGACCGATTTCGGTAGAGATTTTCATTCGAGACTTGTCATTCTAGATATGTCATTTGAGATAATTTATCCCATACGAATTTTTCACTTCGAAATTTTTCAGACAAGATTTTTCATTAGAGTCTTTTTATTCGAGCTTTTTCAGTCATGATTTCGAGATTTTTCATTTGAGAGACCAAAAAAAACGAGGGGCCAAAATATATGAAAAAAAAAATTGTACCTGCTTATTCATAATTCCCCAATAATTCCCTACCTATTTATTTACCTGCTAGTACTGTCGGCTGGCGTCATTGTAGGTATCTCTGATATCTTGGTTTACAATAAACATTTTAGACAGAACCTACACTAAGTCGTAGACTTAATAATTATTAATACTTAGTAAGTACTTAATCTATTTATTCGTTATAGTTATTCAGAAGTTATTCGGTAATCTTTTCCCGGGTAGGGTCTCCTATTATCTCCCATTCCCATTTCGTTAAATTGCCACGCTTCGCAGATCATAGCTCCATCTAGCGGCTGGTGCTTCTAAATCTTACCCTAAAGTTAAATAAGGTTTCGATAAACAAGTTTACTAAAGGAGTCTGATTTTTACCTGTTTCAAACTAAAATTAAACATAAATTGCCATATATTTTTAATGCATCAAATAAAATAAAATCAGAGGCCCAATTCTCTAAGTTATTTTAAAACTACACTGAAAGTTGACCGAATCGAGATTGAATTGTAAATTGACTGAAAGTTGAATTTCTAGTCCCTCATAAATAACAATTTAGTCTACTTTCAGTTCATGGTGACCACCATTAGAGTAGGATAGTTATATATATAATTGGAAAGAGTAAAGAGAGACTCCATCTACTTATGCTAAAATTAACGAAAAAACTTTGAATCGTTCAAGTTTCGGTCACATTTCGATATAATCACATTACAGTGTTGTATTTTATGTCAGGAAAATACCATTTCTGACATTTAAGACATCGACACAAGATCAAAACATGATCCGATCTCTATTTTAACTATTTTTTAGTTAGTGAATTGGGCCTCAGAAGTATTTTATTCATTGAAATCACAAGGATAATTAGAGTTAGAAGCTTGATTTTTGCATAGCACTAATAATCCAACAAACCTTTTTAGTTGATTATCTTCCTTTGTTCGCATAAGGACAGTTTAGCCGTTGCTGAGAAAAAGTCTTGACAGACATACAGACAGACAACAAACTAATCCTATAAGTTGAGGTACGGGACCCTAAAAAGAGTCCAAAAGAAGAGAACAGAAAAACTTCCAAAGCGCCCCGATCCTCGTTGCTGCTAATCGGCGCCTATCGCTCCATCTAGCGACGTCACACACAACCAAACTGTTAATTAAATGTTTACCTACACACTGTTCCAAACAAAACCGGCAGCCAGAGGGCCTAATACGAGTTTTACATTGAAACAATCACTTTGCGAGTCGTATTCAACGTGACTTACCTAGTAACTATTTATGAACCTGTGCTGTTTTAATCGACTGCGCGGCACAGAATGCTGAATAGTTACTATGTAAGTCACGTTGAATACTCACAACTCGCAAAGTGATTGTTGCAATGCAAAACTCGTAATAGGCCCTCTGAGGGCGTATTACAAGTTTTGCATTGCAAAAACCGAAATGCGAAACGTGAGCATACGTGAGAAACGTGACTTACGCAGTAACTATTTACTAATCTGTACTGTTTTTACCGACTGCGCGGCACAGAATGATGAATAGTTACTACGTAAGTCACGTTGAATGCTCACGTTCCGCATTCCGGTTTTTGCAATGCTAAACTCGTAATAGGCCCTCAGGTAGCCTTCCACTAAGAGCACCGATCCTATTCCCATTTGTCTAACTAATCTCTAAGTGGGATAGTAGAACATATTAAAAATCATTTTTACTTATACCATGGGTAGTTCTTGTATTAAAATATTCTCAAAAAATGGCTGCCGCTACTTTATCTAAAAGGGGCACGACATCTTTTTTCTACGCGTACCATATTGTGTGATATGTCGTTTGAAATGTCTTTAAAGGTCTTCAAATTGAGGGTCTATTGGTGATTTTGTAATTAAGATTGCGCTCTGAAAATATAATATATATGTACGCGACTCGTAGCGCCTAAGTAGGGAATTTGTTATTGTTTAGAATCGTAAAATGTAGTTAGAAATAACGTAGGAATAAAGAACGGTACTTTAGGTAACTAATGGGTTAAAATACCCATAGTGCTTAGTTACTTGAACTTAGGGATTAAATAATGTATGAAACAAAACGGTAGGGATACTAGGCAGGGTTGTATTTATTTATCCCCACCTTAGTAGAATCGTAAAAAACCCTAAAACAAAGGTTAGGTAGGTATATAGGTAGGTACTCACTGGTAATGGTCTGGTACTAGGTATGGAGTACCATGGTAATTAAAGGTAATCGGTAAGGGCTCATCACGGAGCCTGGGTGCGCTCGCCCAACCAGCTGGGACAGTTGGCTGGTCTAGCGTGAACAGGCCTCTCAATACGTGCGGTCGGTGTGAGCGTCGCGCGCAGAATGGCTGTGCAGCTGCGTGCGCGCTGCTAATATTTATAAACTCGGCCGACGGGGCGACACTGCGACACACTCGCTTTAGGAAAGTGTCTGCCGTAGCGAAACGAGAGGCAGGATTATATTGCCGCCTATTCTAACACGTAGGGAGAAGGTGTCTGCATCTTCGCTGGACCAGAGGATTAAGAGTAGTCTCCGGCCAGTAAAGATGCAAGACAATTTCTATGTACTAGTTTCATAATAGTAAGGATTCAGTTTGGTAAATTAAGGCTACGAGCCAGGATACCTATTTGATAGGCAGGACATAGGTAAAGCTAGGTAGCTACACATAAGGGTTAAGTAAAACGCAAAGTTGTATGTACCTAGATTTATTCTGAATAAAGTTATTAGGTGAAAGGCTGCTTATCCATAAAGAAAACGGTGACCTAGATCGATCAATTTTATCCCGGTCTCCCGACGGTAATGCTCGGAAGTACCTTAGGGAGCCAGGGTTTGTGAGAAAACGATGTGTGTGTGTACGTGCGAATGAGACGAAGAAACAAGCCATCCTACAAGAGGAAAGAAGAGAGAAGAAGTCAGCAAGAAAGAAGTAGTTTGAGGTGGCGCTGTATAGGGCATCTCGCTCTAACGAGGAGGTCTCCCTCACTCTCACGATCGTCTACGAGGTCGCAATTTATGGTTAGGCAGCCTCGCACCGCACCATCCAAAAGGAATCGTTGTTTCTCTGTCGAGGGACCCCCCACTACCCCTTCACATGCGTGGATAGGCTGTTGCCCACGGCTCGGGATCTTACAAATCCCCTTGAGGTCATCTACCTCGCGTCTTCCACATCCAGCTCCGGACGGCGGTGCAGAACCTGAAACCAGGCGGGCGCAACAACATCTACGCCTCGAGCGACCGCGGTACCTTGAGGACCAGCACCGTACCGCGCTACCGCTCGGCGACACCCCGCCGCCCCGCAACAATATATATGCGTATGAATAGCCTTTTAGAAGCAAATTAAGATTTAATATTGCACGACCGTATATTGCACTGCAGAAGTAAAATCTCAAATCTTATTTAATTTATTATGAGAATCTCCACCTCCTCCCCTTGGGAACCCTCCAATTATTCCAGGTAAATTTTGGTTTGGTCACGGATAATAAACTATATTTTCCTTCGGTGAGTATTTATTTTGGATATGTGACTGAAGTCGTTTCCTAGAAATTTCAAAAAATCTAGTTTAAAGGCATAACTTTCAAAAAAATAAAGTATCGAGTAAATGTCTGCCAATTGTGTTTCTGACTTGGTCACGGATAGAAAAAAGTTTGAAAAATCACGTATTTCAGTTATTATATTGATGTGATATCTGGTTTACTCACAATAACTAGGCAAATAACAACACAGATAATAATAATACAGAATAAACAAACAATTAAACATTTATCCTCTGACTGTTTACAAATCCAAGATTAAATGTCTTGAATGGCTGCAATCTTTGTCCTATGAACAGAAAACCTTCTAGAAGTTTATAAAAAGCTCATTAACACACACACACACACACACACACACACACACACACACACACACACACATCTGCACCTTTTAATTTTTGTCTCAATCTCAGTGGTTGCTTAGTTTTAATTTTCGTATATTTTAGTAACTAAATTTTTTTTCTAAAATTTTACTGTAAATTTGGAACTCTTTTTATCTTCACGCGGAGGAGGGCGTTGATATCTGCGACACAGTTTACACTACTGCAGGTATCATCGTTTTCATTTTTGTACTGTACTATGTGTTTATTGTTCCAATAAAGTTGTATTATTATTATTATTAAATCAGCATTATATATGTTCGGAGCGCAGTGCACCCTTAAGAGTTTATATTTCTTGTGGGACTCTATAAGAAATATTCGAGTAAAAATGGGGACCGAAAGTGCTAAGTTGGATACTCGTGGGTGCAATTTACCCATGCTCGTTTCAAGCCACTTGAGAGAGTTGTGAATCAAGAACTCACCTTGTCATCATAGTACGTTGGTGTTTCGTATTCGGTCTCACTGCAAGTCGTCTCGGCGTCGACGTCGTGTTGCGTGTTCTTGTGGTTCTGTAACGCCACCGCGTTGTAGAATGTTTTCTTGCACATGCGGCACACGAACATCGCAGGCGGATCGTCTTCCCATACGTGTTGATACTGTAAATTGACGCTTCGCTAGGTAAAGCCTAGTTGGGTACCAAGTAGAGAACGCCTGAGCTAAAATGATGTAATGTAGAGGGCTCATCAAACCCACCGTGCACTCGCAGAACCGCAATCTGCGCGATAGTCAGGCGCAATCGCAGCCAAATACTAGATCACCCTCGGTAAGAGAAGTGAAAGATTTTTACCGGCGAGCGGAGCGAGTTGCAAGATTTGTGATTTAAGAATTGTAAATAGCCAAATTTTGTGATTTTATTAGCAAGACCAACAGAAAAAGCAAGACACGTGAGGCAGCGGCGAGCGGAGCAAGCCGCGTTTTGAAACGTAAACAAAAATTTTGCTGGAAAATTTTGGAACTTAACAAAGTGTAAAATCACAAGTTTTCCCTGACTTTGCAGATGGCCCTTCGATTTCACTGACTTTCCCTGACCACCTTGAGCTGCCCTGAGTTTATTTTTGATTATCTTTCCCTGATTTTCAAGGAACTTTTTTATTCGTTTAGAAACTTCGGACGTGTGTCTTTTTACAATTAAAAAGGAGAACTTAACTAGGTACCTACTAGATATTAAAAATTTCTTAAAAATACAGATACTACAATTATATTTTATACTTTGCCAACAATGCCTATCTCGAGATTAAGTCTTTGGATTATTGACTCCGTGTGTAGCGCTACCCGCCCCCGCTCCCTTCTTACCACGCAGGAAATACGCCAGTTAAACGGTCGGCCTAATAGTATTCGACTGTACTTGTAGGTACAGTCGAATGCTCCGGGTACATAGGCCTCCATGACTGATGTGGTAGGTAAAGTATAACGAAAAAACGAAAAGCTTACTTGATCATTTTTTGGCGCCATTGCCACCGGTCCTATCTTTGGTTTTGGGTCATCCAAGTTTTCTTCAATGTTATCCATTACAAAATAATGATTTCTGAAAAATTACATCTCTGAACTTTCACAAAATTAGTTGAAAGAAAAAAGTCAAACGTACCTGCCTTAATAATTATTATTGTCCGTTTGTAGAATAGTACCTATAAAGGTACCTACCTATTATATTAAAATTACTTGGAATAGTGTTATGAGGTGGTTATATTCTATATAGAAAATATATTAAAACAACATTCACGTCACAAATCTAGAAGCACCATGCTTTATAATTGTTTGTTTTCGTAAAGACCGCCATTTTCCTCAAAGACTAAAGTCAAAACTTCGAAATATAGTATTATCCTTGACTAAAGCAGTAAGTATTATTATGTCATTATTCTAAGATTATTAACATATAAATTCTCTGAGTAAATTATTAGATGATACATAAAAAAACGCAGTCTGTTTACATCACAGTTGCATCACAGTCATTATTCTTAGGTTATATCTGAGTATCCGAACAACCGCCCTTAGAGCATTTACTCTATTGGTCCAGACCTTGGGTTATACTCATGGTCATGATAGGCATCACATCACCAAGGCTGGCAATCTGGCATTGACACTAAACTATGTCACTGTCAATAGTGTCACACTATAATTGACAGTGACATACTTGATATAGTTGACTGAGTCTGACACCTAGCTAGCTGAAAGTTAATTACAAATAAAATAAAAAAATCTTCAAATAAGCTGGCAAAATTCAATCCAAGAAAGAACCTAGTCAGACAGAATTTTGACTATTACAAGTTTTTATCTTGGTGTAGCCAAGATACACATTTTCGCAGTGAATTCACTGCAATTTACAAAAATAAAAAGACTTCGGTATTAACAATCTAAATGATGGCTGGTTCGGCTCTAAGGCGGCTTATGGCAGAATATAGGCGTGAGTATCTTTGAATTAAGTTGCATCACAATACATACAAATATAGGTCACTTGAATTCAAAATACCAAAGAGGCCTTTGGCTTTTTCCCATTCATCTTTTAGTAGGTAGCTATCGATATTGATTACTCATCGTTATTGAGAAAGTCAATGAAAGGAGTCTGCGAGGCGCACTGACTCCTTTCACCACACTGGTTCGTCCAAAACAAATTGCATGTAGTGGTTAATTCTAATCGAAGAAACACTAGATTTAACTAGGTAACTTCGGATTCATATCTGTGCATGCGTTTGATTTCAATTTATAATTATTTCACATCATTAAACAGAGGCTGGACTTTTTTGAGGCATAACTGGAGCATGCAGTATCAGAATCTGTATTTAAAGAACTTGTATTTGTGGTTCCAGAACTGACCATAAACCCTCCAGAGGGCATCATTGCTGGTCCAATAAATGAAGAAAACTTTTTTGAATGGGAAGCTCTTATAACGTAAGTACCTGAGTTAATTTACATACTTATAGATAACTGTCCAATTAATTGGAAACTGCTCTTGCTTCTGGTCATTAAGAATTCAAATAGTTACTCATTCTATTTCCCCTTGAACATGACAACATAAAATTACATTGTATTTTTAGGGGTCACACACAATGAAGCTCAGTGAAGCATAGTATTTTGTCATGTCCAAGTGGCAAGTGGCAAGTGTACATTGATTGAACTTGATAGATATTCTGTCACAAAGGAATTTTAAGTGCTGCTCTTTACATTTAATTTTGTTACAAGCGTGACATATGAAATTAACCTATTTAATGTCACAGCATTTGTTTTTTTTTTATATTCTAGTTTGCCATCCAAATTAACCCCCGAAATTAGAATTTGATTATTTACGGTGTAACATAACACCCAAAAGTCACATACATGATCATGATCCCACACTAGGATTCCACTCGCCGCGCAAAAAGGGCCCACTGGTGGCCTAGTTGTGGAAAAGAGTCTGCGCTACAAGTACAAGTACAAGCCCACACTAGGATTCCCTGTGTCTTGGGTATCAGGAACTACGACCATGGTACCATACATTTGTGATTGGGTCACTTACTTCTGTACCAAATTGCAACATTTTTGCTCCTGTACATTCGGAGACAATAAGGCTTGGCAGACAGACTGACAGACGACATGTGACACATGTTATAATGGTTTTATTGGTACCTTTTGAGGTACTGAACCCTAAAATGCTAGAGGTACAAGTTTTCTGTTTTTTTTATTTGAGATACAAGTGTTCTGTTTGGTTTTTTACACTAGCGATACAAGTTTGTATCATTTGTACCAGTTTACGTTTTAATTAGAATTCAAAAAGTCGATTGAAGTTGAGTGAATGTACTTGTATTTTTCGTAGTTGTACTAGAGATACAAAGGTGTGTCATTTGTACTACCAGTTGTACTTCTTAGTAGTACTACCGACACGGAGGCCATTGTGGACATAGAAGTTTTAAAGAAGAATGTTGATGTTTCATTCATTTTGTGATCCACCTTTTTTGTCTACGTTACCTTCAGAAGTGATACTTTTGGTTATTCGTAATATATGCTAAGAGAATGAAAAAGCAAATTGGATGAAGTGTGTAGAAGTTGGGGGAAAATAATTGATAGATGTTATTCATATAAAAAACTTTGCAAACTTCGGTTGGAATATGAAATACATATGACACATCGACTGACATGAAACGTCTACCATCAACGTTCCTATTCAAGTTGGTATTTGCTTTTTTTAGGTTAAATTGTACAAACTACCCTTTCAATAATTAGCTATCATTTATGGTCAAAAGTAAAACAAGTTGTTATAGGTTACTTTTCTTTATATATAGTATTTATCAAGTTTTTGCTATAAATTTAATTAGATGTAACTTTTGATTCCCTACTTGTAAAAATATACAAGGTCT
Organism: Epirrita christyi; assembly: GCA_951392215.1. Taxonomy (NCBI): domain Eukaryota; kingdom Metazoa; phylum Arthropoda; class Insecta; order Lepidoptera; family Geometridae; genus Epirrita; species Epirrita christyi. Next base: position 14,094,073 of record OX595833.1, on the reverse strand, counting down.
ATGGAAGAATCGGCCAAAAAATATTACGTAGAACAATACTAATTGCTTCCACGAAGGGGACCTGCCCCTCAATTACAGTAGCAAATGGCAATGGAGAACGCAACAATGGGGATCATTATGGCAGCCTTAGCGCTGACCAAATCTTTTGAGGAGGAATATTTAGATCAAGAAGTTTCCCCTATTTAAGTTTCATGAGATTCATGTAGCGCTAAGGCTGCCAAAATGAACCCCATTGTTGCGTTCCCCATTAGCCGCGTACTGACCAAGCGAGCGGCTTCGCGAGGCAGCCTCGGACATTTGCCGCAGTACGCATGCCGCGCGAGGCGGCTTCGGTCTGTATGTTTTCTAATCCGAGGCTGCCTCGCGTGGCAAGGCCGAGCCATCGTGAGCATCGACGCTCAGTTTAATAAGCGAGGAAAAACACTACCGTCTTGAGTGAGCGCGGGAAACTTACTGAGGCGCCTTTGAGCATCGAAAAAAACCGACAACGCTCGGCTCGGGCCGTGGCACGCTCGGGCGAGGCAGCGCGTGCGTTTGCCTCGGGCGAGGCACGTCTTGACCGACCGAGGATTTGCCTCGCGAGGCAGCCTCGCGCGGCTGCTCGCTCATTAGCCGCGTACCCACCTAGCGCACAGGCTCGCGCGGCAGCCTCAGTAGTTTTGTTAAATTTACACGAGGCCGCCTCGCGAGGCAGGCTGAGCCATCATAAGTCCGCGAGTATGCTACGAGTATGCTTCGCGCGCGAGCCAAAACATAACCGTCCCCACCTAACGCACAGCGCTCACTGAGGCAAAAGTAGTAAAGAATTTACATGTTTTTTCACAAGTCATTCATATTACAAAATTACAATATATAAATATATTTTCTTTTACAGTGGCCCTGAAGGCACATGCTTTGAAGGCGGAATCTTCCCTGCTAAGCTGGTGTTCCCTCCCGATTATCCACTGAGCCCTCCCAAGATGCAGTTCATCTGTGAAATGTTTCACCCAAATAGTAAGAGACCCTTAACTAATGAGCATGTATGAAGGATGTGATGAGAATGTATGAGGAGAAAGAGGTGTGTCAAGATCTTATCTGGGGGCTTAGTACGGGTTTTGATAGTTTTTGAAACTATATGAAGTTTCCTTCCATACATTTACTTGTAGCGCCGCTAGCAAAAACGGGAAGAAAACTAAGGACGGAAACGAAACTTCATATAGTTTTTGAAAAATATCAAAACCCGTACTAGACGTACAGATATAAAATATGGGTGTCAATGTCAGATAGTCCCCACTGTAGTTAGATAGAGCACTTCTTAATGTAATGTAAGCATAATGTCATCATGTGTGTATGCGTATGTGATGAAATAAGGAAGAATAAAGTTTTATTTTCTATTATTATGTTATGGCAAATCCCCCCATTAGAGGGGATAGATCTGGTCACTGGCCTACCGCAGGATGACCAAGAAATAACATGATATAAACGAATAAACAATTGGTTCCATTTACATCGAGAAGGGTCTCTGAAAATATTATTGAATGAGCAAAGCGAGTTCTCTGAGTCAACTTGGAAGAATCGGCGTTTGTATGAATGTATGTATGTCCTATGAAAACTTCCTAACCGTTAATCCAATCTTCATGAACTGAATTTGTACACCCCGTTGCTTAGTCCTATTCGATGACGAGTAGGAAATTACCTCAAGGTGATGGACTAAAGACATTATAAACGTCGCGGGGAGTCGGTGGATGGAGGCAGCTGAAGACCGTTCGTCATGGCATTCTAAGGGGGAGGCCAATGTCCAGCAGTGGGCTTCTACAGGCTGATGATGATGATGGTGATGATGACCTATTGGATATAATCTGCTTCCAGTATATTCGGACGGGAGGGTGTGTATATCGATCCTGCACGCGCCCGGCGATGATCCCATGGGCTACGAGAGCAGCGCCGAACGCTGGTCGCCCGTGCAGAGCGTCGAGAAAATTCTGCTTTCCGTAGTGAGCATGCTGGCCGGTCAGTACTTTTTTGGGGTTCCACAACCAAAGGGACCGTCCATTCATCACGTGAAGCTTGAAAAGGGGGGGAGGGGGTTTAGAAAATATCACAAGGGGGGGGGGTGTTGAAATATATTACGTGTATTTATTTTTTCGTCAAACACGCGATTTCTAAACGGAAAAGCCTTAATTTCGGAATAAAATTAGATTATACTTTATACCTGTATTTAAAGATAATATAAAAAAAAATAAGATTCTTATACTAATTAATTTTAAAAATACACGTGATTTTTTGGGTGTTCTTAAATCTCACCACGTTTCACCAAGGGGGGGTTAAAAAATGCTAAAAAAAACATCACGTGATTAATGGACGGCCCCAATGGGGGCCAATGAGACCCTATCACTAAGCCTATGGTTTTTGTCTGTATTCTGTCTCTGTAGCTGTAAGAGGTAAATAGTTCAAATTTTTATAGATTACGTGCTGTTGTGTGGCATAAACCTTCAAAACCGGTCAAGTGCGAGTCGGACCCGCGTGGAAAGGGTTCCGCACAAGTAGGCTACCAAAAACCACTAGACCAATTAAATTTATTAGTCAGTGACCACATTTTACACGCATTTCGTCTATACGAATATTTTTCGTTTCCCGTGGGCGTGACAGTTATTTGGCAGAACTGTCAAATGATAGCGAGTCGACTTGTTGGTTTTGTTAGCTAAATTAGGTAGCTTCTACCTTTTAAAACATAAGTGGAGGTCACCGGTAGGTGGCTTCTAATTTGGCTATTATTTCTTCAAACTCCATTAAACTTTGTACACATGATCAATACACTAGCTAGTACTAAACCCGTGATGCGTTACTTTCTTACAAAATTATATGGTTACCAAATCATAAATAAAAAAAAACTAACTTTTAAAAAACTGACCCACGACGGCTCTAGATATTAGTGTGCTGATCATGTGTGGTGCACAAAAATTCATGGAGTTTGATGAAGTAATAGCCAAATTAGAAGCAAACTTTGTACGCGTGCAAAAGGGCGTATGCGCCCTACCGGTGACCTACCCCTTTATTGGCTAACGAACTGATAATCGATGATACAGTACAGCGCTTTATGTTTTGAATATTTCTGCTTGTGACAATAAGCTGAAGCATGCGGCGCAATGTACTGTGAAATCGTAATTGAAAGCGATTACCAGTTTGTTAGACAATACTGGGGCTGCTCTTAATTGAATTGTCTATTTCTAGAGCCGAACGATGAGAGCGGTGCAAACGTTGACGCAGCCAAAATGTGGCGAGAAGATCGTGTGAAATTCAATGAAATCGCCGAGCGCCTTGTCCGACAAACGCTAGGACTGTCTTGAAATTATTGCAATATATTTAGTAGTACCTAGGTACTATATTACTAGGTTAATACGGTAAATAGGTTGTTAAAGGTTATTTCATTCGTAGATTCAGTATCGAATTAAAACTAGTTGATGCCCTAAGCATACATCGCCGATGGGCCCCTATTATCAGTGTAAAAACTTCTTGTATCTGTCTATACCTGCCTACTTGTAAATAAATATGTAAAGAGCAAGCAGGGTTAAGTATCTGCTCCCGCTGAATCGCAGTTCTCGCTCTGGCAACGATGTGTCTGAGTGAGCGACAGAAAAGGGTAGAGTTAAGGGGTCGCGGAAGGATGAACTGCCCATGCAAACGTAATACCAAAATCATTTGTAATTCGAGTATATTTCCACCATATTATGCTTTTATTTGGATTCGGTTAGTATTTTTCTGTTCCTAAATAGTTTATGTTTCAAAATACTTACCTAAAACGAAAGGAGATGTTTCATGAATGTATGGAGCTTGGGCCTGCACTATGTACAGTATATATAAATATAGCTAAGCAATATAGAAACCATTTGTTATTGTTTATTTTCCATAATATTGCTTCGTGTTAGTGTACATTCAAGATTATCTTCGCCAAAGAAAGCAATCACACACCAGGAAATCACACAAGGAACCAGTTTTGTTGAGCGTCAATGACACTCAACAAAATTGTCAGTTGTCAAAGTCACTCGACTGTCATGGCTGCTCTAAAAATTGGGTGACCGTATTAAAAAACTCATAAATAAACATTTTTGTACCGCTGTATTATGCTTCAAATTAATATAATTGTATTTTTATGAAAATCCCCTGTTTTTTTATATCTACCTGTGTAGTGTACTTAGAGCAGGCCCAGGATGAAACATCTCCTTTAAGCGAATTCCATTTTGTATATTTTTAAGACTTTTACGACATGTTTTCATCTTATTTGTTTCGTGTTAAAAACAACGTACTTTCTAGTATTCTGTATTTAGGAACATAGCCTATATTGTCAAGTTGCAGAATAATGACAAGATATGAAAAAAACACATTAAGTTTTTATTCATAATTTTTGGTATTACGGAACACGACTTAAATTTGATACAAATTCCGAACGGTTCGTACACCCATCGCGCATGCAGGGGGAGAGGCCCCGGTGCCAAACAGGGATAGCTGATTTTGACACTCGCTTTAATTTGAATTTGATTGCGGCCTTCGCTGGCCCCTTAAGGGAACTGTGATTCGGCGAGATGTGGCCCAACCGTAATTCACGCATGTCAATAGCCGCGTACTGACCAAGCGAGCGGCTTCGCGAGGCAGCCTCGGACATTTGCCGCAGTACGAATGCCGCGCGAGGCGGCCTCGATCTGTAAGTTTTCTAATCCGAGGCTGCCTCGCGTGGCAAGGCCGAGCCACCGTGAGCATCGACGCTCATTTTAATAAGCGAGGCAAAACACTACCGTCTTGAGTGAGCGCGGCAAACTTACTGAGGCGCCTTTGAGCATCGACAAAAACCGACAACGCTCGGCTCGGGCCGCGGCACGCTCGGGCGAGGCGTCTTGACCAACCGAGGATTTGCAACGCGAGGCAGCCTCGCGAGGCTGCTCGCTCAATCAGTACGCGGCTAATGGCTAAAGCGCAAAACACATAGCGAGGGTGGGTCGCCGGCGCGGGGCGGTTGTGTCTAGCGCGAATGACCGAACCGCGCACGCGTTCTGTGTGTTGTATTCCATATAAATTCAACGGAATACACCCGCGCCAGATCCGCCCCCCAATTACAGTATCAAATGGCAATGGGTAATGCAACAACGGAGATCATTTTGGCAGCTTAACGCTATCCAAATCTTTTGAAACTTGAAAGGAGGAATATTTTGGGTCAAAAAGCTATTCCCCTATTCAAGTTTCATAAGATTTAGATAGTGCAAAGGCTGCCAATATGATCCCCATTGTTGCGTTCCCCATTGCCATTTGCCCCCCATTGTAATTGGGGGGCTGCGCCCGACTCGTGCCCTCGCTCTGTGTGTTGCGCTTAAGTACCGTTTCAAAGAAATTTTGCCAAGTGCAAGTCAGACTCGTGTTCCTAGGGTTTCGTTGTAAGAAAAGATAAAAATATACATTTTTAATAAAATAACTGTGAATAATTATGGTAGAAAAAAACAAGCATTTCCTTTATTCTAAAAAACTATCAACCTGAGGAACGTTTTATATATTTTTACTATAAAATATAAATTGGAATTAGCTAGAGATTTATAAAAAAATATCTATCTATATGTAATGTACAATTCTATTAAGTAAGTATATCAGTTATCTAGTACCCATAAGACAAGCTCTGCTTAGCTTGGGGCTAGATAATGTTATGTGAAATGTCCAGCATTTATTATTATTATTACTTCGTATTGCAGGGAGAACATGCTAATGGAATGTTTTATTGGGCTATAATAGGGTGAGATGAGGCTCCTATACCAATTCAACATTGTTTAAAACGATTAATGCAGGTGGTGACTTGCCGTTCACTAAACGGACCCCCCTATATAAGTGCTACCACTGAAGGCAACGTTGATTTGGACGGCTAAAGGGTGTTTAGAGGTGTGCTGCAGATTCACTAAGCGTTACTACTCCCGGCTTAACTTATGCGTTTAAAACTTTCACTCTTGGAGCATAGGTTTCGCTCTTGCGCCTCCACCCTCGGCCGGCCGGCTAAGGCAAGCCGAGGGTCAGGGGTATCTGCTGACCCAGGGTGCGTAATGGTGCTTCGTGGTGTCATCTACTTACCTTTTTTATATACTTGTCGTTTATTCTTATTTTGTCAAGATCAAACAAGCATACGGTCCACCTGTCCTGATGGAAAATAGTTACCGTAGCCTATGGACGCCTGCAACACTAGAGGCATCGCACGAGCGCTGCCGACCCTGAGACATAAAGATGAAAAGCCTCATGTCCCTGTAATTTCATCGGCACCCGTACCCTTCAAACCGAAACACGGCAATGCGAGCACTACTGCTTAGCTGCAGAAATAGGTACGGTGGTAGTACTTCCCCGGACGAACTCTTTCACAAGAAGTTCTACTACTAACAATCACTTAACGCTCACCACAAGCGAGGGATAGACCACGAAGAGAATTGCAGTGGACCCAGGTGAACAAAGGTGAACTTTGTCGCGTGGTCTCTACTGCAACATGCATTTTTTTATTCCTCTTTTCTAATATCTGCGATATTGTAGCTGCCGCTTACCCTTAGCTAAGCATGTCAAAATAAGTTCTGTCACAATTAAAATGTCAAAAAATAAATGTCATTTCGGACTCTGAGCTCGTATCTAAATTCCAGTTATCGCATCCAATAAAAATGTCAGCTAACAGCAAAGACAATGCAAAAGTCACTCAAGGTAAATCGAAATCGGGGCCGTATCCTTGGCTATGCAATCAAGTACCCACCAATGTTCCTGGCCCCGGAGCTACTCAGAGTGTCTTACATCCCAGGAAAGATGTCTTCGTTTTAAAGGTACACAGGTGCACATCAGTTCTTTCTCTCACAATCCAAAAGCCCCCTGTACAATTGATTCGACAGGAAAATTTTAAAAATGGTCAGGTAATAAGAGTCGGTGTATCTTGCAGGAATTAACAGTGGTACTCTGATGACAATCCCCCCTCCAAAGTCTGGCTGCAACCACGCCTGGCTTATAATTTAAGTAGGTACTTAACAACCTGTGTACCTAAATCAGGATTCAGTACTTATCGATAACTTGAAAGTGTGGGCACATAAGTACTAAACCTATAAACCTAGATCAGGATTCCGTATAGGTACCTATGGCGTGAACTCCACAGAAGCAGCGTCAGGTTGTGGCGCGGGCGCCTACAAATTAGATTTATTCCCACTAGTTCCTTTTGGCAGTTTGTTGTAAAAAACTACAGGGACATTTTTTCCCACTAGTTCCTGTGAAATAATCAATGGAACTAGTGGGATTTTGTCCCTTTATTAATGATTTGTATGTGCCTGCGCCGCACTGCGTCCGACGCTGCTTCTGTCGAGTTCACGCCTAACATCGGACTTACGTTACCTACGTTGTCGATACGCAACTTGGAAGTGTTTTTACAGGTAGCAAAAGTGGGTGCCACTGGAGATCGTCGCTGTAAAATGGAGTTAGAACTAGTGACTCCTAAAGGTCCTGAAAAGAAGGCACTTTGTCGAATTGATACAAGGGAAACGCAATGTGATCCTGAACCAAAAACATGTTGCTGCACGAAACCTAAAAAAATGAAGAAATAGCCAATAAATAATTTACCTATCTCGCTAAGAAACGAAACAAAAAGAACAGTACCTACCTATTAAAAATACGTAGGTGTACCAATAATAAACGAATTGAGCATTCATTGATTTTACCATGGTGTGTCCGGCCTAAGAATAGAACCCTCCATCGTGTCTTAGGGTAATGGCAGCAGCATCCACCTGAGTACTCAACACCAATACAGCGATAACCAATTCCCCCCATTGCAATCTATGGAGGAGGCCTCGTCCAATAGTAGACGTCTAATAGACCAGGCATATCTTAATTTACTAATAAAAACCCAAGACGCGATTTAAAGCTGAATTTTTGTTATGCTATTTGGACCCCTTAGGGTAGAGTGATACTAAGTTGAGCGAAGTTTAGGTAATTCAAAATACCATCGTTTATGAATTGAACGGTGTGGGGTTCAGACACCCATTTATGGGTCTGGGAACTGGTAGGAAATCAGAACAAACAAACAGATTGTAATAAATTACAAGCGATACGCCCGTCCGGTCCGAACGTTGCCCAAGCAATGACATTCCACGGGGGCGCCTCGATCGCAATCGCTTTATTTCAAAGGCTGAATACCACATCTCTTCCTTTTTAACAAATTAAAAATTAACAATTGCTTATTTCCAAAAGTTAACTTACTATTCTTATTTTACTATATACCTCTAGTGATTTTACAACATAAAGTAAGCCATCATTATTCTAAAGTGATACTTCTAATGATTTTACAACATAATTATTATTCTAAATCGAATTTTATTTTAACCAGTAATTAAACTACGCCGTTGATGTAATTTTTAATTATGTACCTATACAATTATCGATCTCTTTACTAGGTACGCTATTATTGTCCTCCTCAATTTCTTCATGATCACAGATGTTCCAATTACTACCTTCTACTCTTTTCAAGTGTAGGTATTATCTTCCAACGATACTCCCGATCTTCCTGTATCAGAGCCTTCCAGATTTCTGATCCATGTGCATCGCTGAAGCAGCCTACACCTTCTGTATAGATAGATTGAAGTAGTTCCCACCTCTGCTTGTACGCAGTCTCCGGTTAGACAGGTTAAATTCTGGTGGCAGACTTGGAAGACTGTGGCGTATTCAGATAAGATAGGCGTTGGGATGGGTTTGATACTCAGTGATCTGTTAGGGCAAGTTGTCACAAATAATTGCTTTCCAAATGCCTTCATTCACAAAACTTAAAGATACTACGACACCACTCTGATAATACAATTAGGTGAAAGTGTGGTGTCATGCGATATGATATTATTAGCTAGTTGTAAGTTAGTGCAGACAATCAATTAATTTTTAATCTTAATTTAATGTTGCACAATTTGACATGTCGTCATAGAGACGTTTTGTATTTTATTACTAATAATTTTATTAGAAATTTTGTTTTGACACGAGATACTGTTGATACATAGTATCTTGAGTCAAAACAGACGGCAGACATAGTAAATTAATAATTGCTAAATTGTTAGCATTTCATATTTTTGATCTCGTTATAAGTATCTACTATAACGCAGTTCACGAGCTCGTGGTTAGAAGTAGGTAGTACTAATGAGGGTAAAAGGTAGGAGTGTCAGCTGACAGTCATTTAAACTAGTTCGACAATGAGAAGGCCGGCCACATAAAATGTACAAGCCCTTCCCAGCAAAATCTTAGGCTTAGAAACATTTTTAAACAGTTTTAATGTACATTATCATGTATGTAACTGAACACTGGATGTTACAATTTTAGTTACTCCCTTATTATGAGAATTACAATATTGTAAGTTCATACAAACGCAAGAACGCCATAGGGTTCCTTAACTGTTGTTCGAAATACTTTAAAATGCAAGAAACGTAAAGATGTTGCAAATCTCACTATTGAGAGGACTATTGAGCTGTTGAGCTAGAGCTGCATATCATTGTGTGTTTACCGTCCCCCTGACGCAGACTTCGCGTTATTTTAATCCACTATGGAAAAAGTATTGCTCAAAACTTTTGTACATAGTAAAATCCTTATAGTCTGCGGAAATTTCAATATAGGTTAGTTCTTTTTCTGAGAGGCTGCTTAATTTGTTTAAATGTTTTAATTTACATTACCTCTTCGAATAACCAACAAGAGTGACACTAACAACATCCACCTGTTTTGATAATATTTATTGTAGTAGTGTTCCAATTGATACATCAGTAATTAAACATTTCACCTCAGATCACTATGGTCACAGCACAGTGCTTTAAATACTTTTAATTTCACTTATCACAGATAGTCGCATTATGAAATTCCACGGCAGTATTGATTTAAAAATGCCCCTTGTACGTACCGTGCGTAGATGATCCGAATGACCTTTTTACCAGTTTGTCTAAATTGATAAGTGAGGAACATAGTGAGATTGTAAAGCTAGAGCGAATGTCGGGTTAGCTGATTGGGCTACAACCCTATATGAACTCTATACGGCTGGGGAATCAATGTTGCACGACCCAACGTTTATCTTGTACATAAAGAACTATTCCAAGTCCTTCAAAAAGTTTGTCATACATTAAAATCATTGCATTTGAGAAATTCAATAGAAAAGTCAACAAATAAAATTAATACAACTTGGAAATTAATAATGAAACAGGTAAATCTAAACCTTGTAGTAACCAGATGAATTTAAACATAAACAATACTATGTTATCAAAAATATTCAGGTCATGAATGCCTTTGATAGTTTTTCTCTAGTAATTGAGCTAGGTGCTGATATTGCGCCGTGTATGGCCTACATTTTCAATAGATGTCTTGACTAGAGTCTTTCCTCATCTTATGAAACATAGTAAATTAATCCTTTGTTCAAGTCTGGAAATGATAAAGATCCAGGTAACTATAGGCCAATTTTTATATTGCCTGCTTTAAGTAAGATCTTCGAGAAACTTATTCTTACACAGTTATTGTCACACTTCGACCTCCACGGACTTCTTCAGTCATTCATTTGGAATAACTAAGGTTCATTCGACAGCCGATGCTGATACCATGCTCTTAGAACACATATTTGAAGCGTAGGAGAACTCACAGAACGCGATCGTCCAAAGCTTTTGACTGTGTGTGGCAAAATACATTAATTTCCAAGTTAAAACATTATGGCATCCAAAATCAGACAATTAATCTTGTAAATTCTTACTTATCCAATAGAATTCAAAAAGTTGATGTTAGTGGTGAAAGGATCGACTATTGTCATGGGGGTGCCACAGGGTTCAATACTAGGCCCTTTTTATTTCTAGTTTACACTATCAATCTCTTTTTTTACATTATGTGGCATAGTTCTGTTTGCTGACGATACTTCTTTGATTTTCAAAGTTGATAGATCTAAAGCAAATTACGATAGAGTAAATAATTCACTGTTGCGAGTTCTTTTAAATAATGTTTTGATCACAGTAAATAATCTTTTGCTTAATGCTAAAAACGAAAAGCATCAAATTCACATAGCCAAATGTAAAACATTATCAAACTAAATATTAAAATAAATGGGAAGACACTTGATCTTGTTAAGTCTAGTATTTTATTGATCCGGGGGGTCAGTGGGCACCGCAAATTGTGGCTTTAGCTGGTAGACTTAGTTCCACTGCATATGCAGTTTGTATGTTAAGGCAGCTTACTGATAAAGCTACAGTTAGGCTTGTTTATTTTAGCTACTTCATAGTGTTATGTCATATGGTATCATGCTGTGGGGTAAAACAGCTATATTTCCAGCTATATTTGTCTTACAAAATCGGACAATACGTGCCATTTATAAAATGAAGTCACGTGACTCCTTGAACGCCTTGCGTTTCAAAGTAATCAATATTCTCACAGTAATTTCGCAATATATCTATGAAATATTATTACATACACATAAACACTTGGATAGTTGTATGAAAAAGGGTGACTTGCACGGTGTTTGGATTTATAAATACAACCAAACTAAATATACCAAAATTTCGATTGAAGAAAGTAAATGGGTCTTTTATGAGGAATTCTGTAGTTCTATAATAAACTTCCAGAAGGTGCATCCAAACATCTTACTCGAAGATAAATGGAAATTTCATATTCATATTTATATCATTTATTCACCGTAGGAACACTGGGAGCACTTGGTTTTGTTATGGTGTACATACATTTTAGCGGCCGCACATAAGCCTTGTCAGATAATTGCTACATCTGATTTGAGCTGATTTGCTATAATATCTGTACTTTTCTCTTTACATGGTTCTATTATATTGTTATTTATAAGTAGGTATACTCATACTGATACTCATACTCATTTATTAAAACCATAGGAACAATTATTAAGAACACTTGGTCACGTCATACATTATATTTAGAAATTAGTTTATATCAGAGACTAGTTTTACTAGTCTCTGGTTATATCAAGTGGAGCGTGTACTGTCTTATAAACTTTTGCTGATGTTTATTTGCATTTGACTAACTTTCTTAGGTTTTTAAGTTCTCATTTAATATGTATCAGCAACTTCCTGCTCCGAGGCACCAGACAGGCGCTTCCCACCTTGTGGTAAGACATATCATCAAAGTAAGTCAAGCCGTGTTTGTTGCCTGATTCTTCTAGGCTTGAGCGCGTTGGAACAGGAGTAATTTTAGTTTATAAGGCGATTCAAAATGATCCTTGTGATTTCAATGAATAAAATTCATTTCATTTGATTAACAGAGGGATCAAAATGCACTACCTTAGAGTACGTACCTACATTAAACATGTGTAGGTATCGGAGGTTATTGCCATTTATCGCTCCATACTGTCACCATTTTGTAGACATTAACATTCGTCTTTTAGGCAAACTTGCGTAAATATATACGTGGCACAATTTCAATGAGCAGGTACAAGTTTAATTGACTCATTAAGCAAACTTGCGTAAAATAAATACGTGGCACAATTTCACTGAGTAGGTAAAAGTTTAATTGACTCATTGAAAACAACTTTATAGAAGCTCGTAACACTTTTGTCCATTCCCTGGAGTTGGTTCACATCAACAAGAACTTTATAGGTAGTTATTTGCTATAAGCAAGGTACCAGAAATAAACTCATAAATTGGTTGACATGAACTGGAACATTTTGCCTCATTATTTTGTCATTTCATTATGGTTGCGACGTGTTGCAAGATAATTAGCCACCATAAATTTATTTCAAATAAGAGGGTACTTAGTAAAAACTTTTAAATTCGTGTGGCAGGTTAAAAATCAAGTCAAAAATATCTAGTTACGACCACGTTACGACTGATTTAAATCACAAAGAATAAGTACCCTTCCTCGAGTTTTAGAAAAGTTTTCCATGTATGTCGGTATTCAATTAACACAACACTACGCAACTTTTAGTCGAATTATCGACCAGGTACTCACAATTTTTTATCCTCGTCGCCAATGTGGGGTTCAGACACCCATTTATGGGTCTGGGAACTGGTAGGAAATCAGAACAAACAAACAGATTGTAATAAATTACAAGCGATACGCCCGTCCGGTCCGAACGTTGCCCAAGCAATGACATTCCACGGGGGCGCCTCGATCGCAATCGCTTTATTTCAAAGGCTGAATACCACAAACGGCAAAAACAAAAAGTCCGCAATGCATGAATTAGGTACGCTTCTGTTCATAATTTTTTTTTGTAAAATTCAGCTTTACATCGCGTTTTGTTTTTATTGTAAGATATGACTGGCGTACCTACCTATATAACGATATGATTGATTTTACTGAGGAGATGAACGGTTGAGTGGCTAATAGAATCTATTACACAGTAGCCTCGCGATGATTCTAGAGATGAATAGCGGATTTGTGATTACTGTGAAGGAATCGGAGTAAGATAATGTTTTATACTTTAGTACTATACTTATAAATCTGTGATGTTTTATGTTACATGTTCGTGGTATAGTATAGATATAGATAGAGTAGACAGGATATTATCTTAAAATTTTATTATTCTATGCCGGCTCTGACAGATGTCTCGCTACCCTTATAGAGAACATAAGTACTATTCTTTATTCTGAGGTACTATTTTATAGGTATATCCATGGAAGAATAGTTATGTGTACAATGTGCTGTGCTGACCTCTGCTGACATTCGGTCAAATAAAAAAAAATCAAATGACTTGAATAAAAAATAGATTTCATTTAAATATCCAAAATTGCATGTAATTTAACCATTTCTTTGGTTTTTAAACAAAATTATAGGTAAACATTTCTGCAAAAATGGGGAAAGATGGCGTTGGACAAATTAAGAAACGGAAGCCGTACGAAGAAATAGGTGCCATTTTCAATGGGAATGAGGTAAGAAGAATGATGAGATTCACAATAGCAGCAATAGTGAAGTAGGTATGCGGGGTATGTTCCGTATTTTATAGGTAACGTCTTTAACAGTATACCACATAGGTACTAGATACGTAGGTGTATACTCCTTATAGCTATTTTTGTTACAATAAAGCCCGGTAAATGCATTAAATACTTCAGAAAAAAAAAATATATTTTAAAAATTATTGTTACTCAATCACGCCCTAACGGCTGTACCAGTTTCGATTGAATTTGGTACCTATACAGATAGATTATGACTTGGATTTAAATAAAGTTTACCAGGTTTTTTTATATTCAGCCGGCCAATCAAACGCTGTGCCACAGAGGTTTTCTAAAAAACATACTACAAAACCCTTTCGGCTGATAAGGTGCCATCGCGAGGTCTCAGTTCGGGGTAAACCACCAGTATCTATAAAACTGAGCTATCTTAAATTATAAAAAAATATGTTTTCATTTCTAATACTTAACAAGTTCTATAATTTCATGTCATATAACTCTCGACATGTTTTTTTTAAATTACCTATCTAGTTTGCCTCTAAAAATTAGCAAAACAAAACCTATAATTATTATTACTTACTTATATCTAGCATAGGATGCGTAGATAGCGTTCGGATCTTGGCAATGTGACCCGGCAGCGGCGACCGTGTTCACTGTCCACAGTGTCCACCACGGTCGATCAGACCTCAAAACAAATCAATCTAACAAATGGTTAATTTTAAGATCAAAATAAGAGTTCCAAAGAGCACCTCGAAGCCGCCCAAGTTGACGCCTTCGCAGATGAAACTGCAGGCGCAGTGCACGTGCGATGACGATGGCTCCCTCTGCTCCGAAACATGCGGCATGCCTGGAGACGAAAATGGCGGAGATAACCTGCTTAATTTTCAGGTTTTTATACATTTTGATTTAAGTTAGGTAAGATGACTGAGCTTTGCTGGAACTTTGGGAACTCGCCTTACAATCCCTATACCAAAACTCCTAAAAACCTCAACAAACCCTACACACATTCCAACCCATAAAGTGTATAATTCAGTGTGTGAAAAATCCTAACTAAGAAACTTGGCGGACCTCTACGCACCTCAACAAACCCCAAAAAACACTATTAACGCAAAAAACCCCCTACAACTCTATAAAACTTTCAAAATCCCGGGAACTCCTTACAAGCTCACAAATTTTGCATACCTACACCTGAAAGTCCTCACAACTAACTAACTACTAAAAACCCCAAATTTTTCTTTTGCAGTGGGGATGTTAATAGAAAATGTTTTGCTCTTGGCTATTAACACAGCTCGGAGCACCCATACAGCCGCTTCCTTTGTTGAAGATGCATGTCTTCAACAAAGGTGGATATAATTAACATCCTCACTGTTAGGGGCATCAAAGGCCACAAAAGCACAAAGGTTCTTCGATGCCTTTTCTGTTTGTGACACTTTTTAAATATTAGGTGGAAAGGCAGAAACTTCATTATTTGTTCTACATAATAAGAGTCATTAGGATACGTCTCCTACTGCACGGTAAATAGCTTCTCGCAGTGGCGGATTTACACATTTGCCGCCAGTAGGCTATTCAAATTTTGGCGCCCCTACCGACCTCTACAATTTTATACCAGGCGCGGTCACAGGTAAAGATTTCGGGGGGGTCATCATCAGGGTGTCCTTTTTCATATTTCCCTGACGAACTATTCGTACCTAATTAAGAAGTGTGAACAGCCAAATTTTTGAGATTTTGGTATCCAAACTAGCCGAAAAAGTAATGAAAGTGTGGCAGCGGCGAGCGGAGCGAGCCGCGAAAATTTCATATTCATATTAACAGCAAAATCAGTTGAGCAAATTGGAAATTCATTGCACTAAAAATAAAGTACCGAAATCACAAAACAAATGGCAGTCTTCTATATTCTTATTGCCAAATCAATCTTTTAGATTCGATTGTTAAGAAGTTTTAAGCAGGAAGTCTAAAATTTATTAAATTTTTTCGTGAATTGAATTCGAATTTCGAAGATAATTTCGAAAAAGATAAAAATTTTGCCCCCAAATTTGCCGCCCCTAAAATCTGCCGCCCTAGGCTCCAGCCTACTCAGCCTGCTGGTAAATCCGCCACTGGCTTCTCGTGACTACCGGCCTAAATCAGCTCAGTGGGGTAAGCACGAATATTTAACGTTATCGAGACGGCTCAGACCTGAAATATCTGTTTTCCTAAAATGTATTAATCCTCAAATATTGACCAATAACTTATGTTATTGGTCAATATTTGTCATTGGCGATCGTCTCGAAGGCTCTGAAATATCTGTTTTCCTAAAATGTATTTTTCCCAAAATGTCAGCACGTCTTCTAAAGACGTGCAGATATTTTAGGAAAAAAAAGGTTTGAAATCTTTGTAAGTTAACTGAGTTAATATTTGTTATTTGACGTGTACAATCGTCTCGCTAGCGTCTCGATAACGTTGATTGTTTGTGCTTGGGCCTCAGCGAACACCTTTACAATGTCCATCTGACCGAGGCTTGCTTTGTTGCAGATTTGCTATTATATTTTCAGGCCTTAAGAGGAGGTATTAAGGGCGTAAGCACACTACTGGAGTGCTTACGCCCTTTTGTACGTGAACGCAGTTGCTTCTATTTTAGATATTATTTGATCAAACTCCATTAAATTTTATTCACATGATCAGTCTAGATATTAGTGTAATGATGAATTAGAAGCAAAATTCGTTCGCGTGCAAAGCGGCGTAAACGTCCGGTGACCTCTTAACTATTCATTTCTGGTGCTTAGATACCGGACGACATTTGCGAGGCTCTCACTAACCGGACGCAGTTGAACTCCGAGTTGGTGTACAGCAAGAAGGAGGCTCATGACACACTATGCAGCATCTGCAACGTTACCCCCAAGGATGCCCCTAAAGGCGTCCAGGCGCAAAAGGTCCTACACCCGGATAAGGACGTCTTCATACTAAAGATCGGCAAACAAACCGATGAACCTAACCGTACCGGAAATATAGAAGTATGTTGTTTTTTACCCACTTCCTTATAAAATATATATATATATATATATATATATATATTATAAAGAAGACTGCAACGCCACTCCAAAGGCTGCCCAATAAGGCATCCAAGCTTCCAAACATCGAAGTAATCAGATAATTAAGTCCTACTTAGGTTCTGTTTTTCTTCCCTTGGTTACCCGATAGTTGGATAGAAAAGGCCTATTAATTTTATTCACATGTCCGTTGAATTAGCAAGTTGAAGTGGCAATGAGCAGGTCATAAATATAGCTCGCAGAACTGATAACCGTTTGGGAATAAAGGTTCTCGAGTGGCGACCACAGACCGGACAACGCGGTAGAGGAAGGCCCTCCACTCGATGGACTAAAGACATTAATAAACGTCGCAGGAGGTCGGCAGCTCAAGACCGTTTGTCGTGGCCTATGTCCAGCAGTGGACTTTTACATGCTGATGATGATGATGATGTCCTTTGTTTGATTTTGTCGTCATAATGTTCTCTACAAATTATTTTAAATTCATGGTATCTTGAACATCTTGCTGGTGATGAAGAAGCTTGATCACTTCTTGCTTCTATTTTATCACGTGCGATAGAGTAAGGTTCAGAACGCCAGCTCAATACAACAAGCGACTCGACGAACGTTCCGCCTCCACCCATCGACTTTCTGCGACGTTTATAATGTCTTTAGTCCATCGAGAGGAGTGCCTTCCTCTACTGCGTCTTCCGGTTTGTGGTCGCCACTTGAATACCTTTTTTCCCCAAACGGTGGTCAAGTTCTGCGAGCTATATTAAGACCTCCATTGCCACTTCAACTTGCTAATTTTGAGAGATATATGTCGGTGATCTTGTTACTTCTACGGATTTCCTCATTTCGGATTTTATCACAAATCCAGCGTCAAGTTGATGGGTTAGTATCATTTCGTCTAAAAAAGCAGCTGGTCTAATTAGCAAGTGGTCTAAAAGTAGCTGGTCTAAGTACAAACTGTTAAATTTATCTCATAAATATTATTGAATATCATAAAATAAGTACCTATACAACGTGTTGTTTTGTACACTTGCCATATTTACGGAGGTTACTATACTGCTGACACCGATAACGAATCAGTAAAAAAACATAGCTGAAAAATTACATAGTTAATATAAATTTTGCAATTTAAAAATATCCACCCGTGTTTTAATTCACCGCACAAAATCAACCCCTGTGGCACGAGCCGCGTGGCGTGGTCTCCGCAGCGTTCTTTGACTTCTACGTTCTTTGGGATCTATTCTTAAATTTTACTAGGGGCTTATTCTAGTGTGACCTAAAATTGTTTTCATAAAAAAAATCAGTTATAGTTATCTGTAGGATTTTTATTTAATTTTTAGATGATTCCGTATACATTATACCACGCGCTCTTCAAGTATGGCAAGTGTACAAAACAACATATTGTATAATAAAATAAAATAATATAATAAAAATTCAAATAATAAATGTCCATCTGCCAGTTGCGTTTTAGACCAGTTGCTAATTAGACCAGCTGCTTTTTTAGACGAAATGATACTAACCCGACTATGTACCTACTCGCTAGCAGCCGATCCTTCGAGTAGATACGGAAGACGTTCCGATTGAAATTGAATTCTTGGTGTGATCAAACAGGTGGAGCTTGTGACCCCTCGGGCACCTGCTAAAAAGAATCCAGCTACCCACTCGTGCCAGCAGATCCAATGCGAGGAAGATGACATCCCGTGCTGTGTTCCATGTAGGACCTGCCGAGGCGCAATTCCCAAGAAGAAGAAGAGCAAGAAACCAAAATGTTGTCCATAGCTACCGTAACAATAACAAGAGTTAGGTTATTTAAAAATTGCAAAAATCTATTGTTTTCACTTTAGAACTGTGTTTTTTTTCCTATGATTCAGTAGACATTTCACGGTACAGCAACGCATCAACAGCCGTTAGAATTCCACTTTTGAAAGAGACCTACCCCTATAGAATGATCCTATGATTTTTCTGTTGGTACCTTTTGAGGTACAGAGACCTTACCATGAGCTCTTCGGTTCGTCGTTGACATTCGTCATCATTGAATAACTTTAATCGCAGAAGTCTATAGACCTTCTGCTACTGTGCCTTTAAATATAGCTGCGGACATAACGGAATCGATATTCTGCACTGAATAGTTTATGAACTGAATCACTAAGAGCTTAAAAAGAAGCTTTGATACTGTTAATCAACATAATTAGAAAATTCAATACGCATAGATCATCGAACATCTAGTAGGACAGTGGAATACCTTTGATGGCGCGGCGGCGCGTAGCGGGCTGAGATTGGAGAGGTTGCGGGTTCGATTCCCGCTGCGTGACAAATGTTTGTATGTTTGTATGTACCAGAACGGGTACCTGGAATGGCCGTTTATTCCAATATGGCTGGAATCCCCAGTATTTTTTTTTATTGGATAACTAGTCAGATAGAAGTCAGTTTGCTACTTTGTGTCGTCTCCCCAGTCTCTGAGAAGTTTCGTTAATATCTTCTTACACGCTGTTTTCGCTATTGACT
Source organism: Epirrita christyi (assembly GCA_951392215.1). Lineage (NCBI taxonomy): Eukaryota > Metazoa > Arthropoda > Insecta > Lepidoptera > Geometridae > Epirrita > Epirrita christyi. The sequence goes on along the minus strand of OX595833.1, from coordinate 14,074,683 downwards.
GTTATAATATGGAAATGACTTACTTAAGTAGTAGGGCTGATAAAGGTGTCATCGCGAGGTCTGAGTTCGGGCCGAACCACTAGTTTATGTAGAACTAGTCCAATGAATCGTGGCGTGGTGTGTCCGGCCTAAGAATAGACCCCTCCTCCTCCCGTGGATTTAATAAAAGCCTTAATAATATATAAGGGAATTACACCAGGGGATGGGCAGCAGCTTTTACTCTGCGATCACCAATCCGCCTGCCAAGCGGACACATTTTTGCTAAGGTACATTTGAAATTAAGGAAGTAAGTACCTACCTACATAATTATCTAGTTCGTGAATTCGTTGGCGCTAGATTTGAAAGTTTTAGATAAGTATAGGTAGTACCAGTTACAGTTATTTCATATCGAGATAGTTCAGCCCACCTAACCTGTGAATATCTCATTACGTACCTACCTATTATTCATAGGTATATTTCTTCTATAGCAGATTAGTTTCGGTACGTACCTACCATGTACCTACATAACGAGCTTGTCTACTTTTTATGGTGGTCAGGCTGGCCGGCCACTTTTTTGTTTTTATGGTTTTCTAATCAGAGAGGTAGGTACATTGAAAATAAAATCGGTACATATTTCGGTTAGTACATGTTTGTATCGGTCATATGCAAATCTCATCTATTGTTATGCCGGGTATTTCCTAAACCATACGACCTTCTGTCTCTGAGCCTTCTGTACGTTGAAAGAAAGCCGTGCAGGACAATTTTTTCTATAAAAAAATGTAATGTTATCTACGTTGAGCTGCTCACTATACCCTTAATGACTATATTGAGGCAATAACAGAGCTTTGCAAAACTGTTGTCATAAAAAAAAAACAATACCATTTGCCTTTATTATTTTGGAGCCATTTGACGCCGACTTTTTAAACTGCGCAACGCTCTGCGCAGAGGGTTGAGATTTTCCCTCTCGTGTTTGCAGTTAGGGCGTGCGTGTTAACTGAGTTTGGGAGAGGGAGTTAGCTTTTGCGAATATTCCAAACATCTGTGTGTTTATATTGAGTGGAAAAAATTATCTCAGTTTGTGTTGTGCCGGCTTCTTGAGTAATTTTAAATAATATTGAAAATCTCGCGAAATAGGTACTGCATTTTAATAGTGACAACGGTTTTCACTCACTTATCCGAGAAGTGGATCCATCAGTATCGATTTGACTGTGAAGCTGTGTAGCAAACAACAAAATGTCTGCTGATTTAATATTTGTAAGTACAATGTATTGTCGCTAGACTTACTGTCTTACTATAAAATGATTTATCATTGGAATAGTTACACAATGTTTTGTCTTTTGCAATTACAAGCAGTTTAAAATTTTACTCTCGCAGTAGGTTACCTAGGCGTGGTTATTTAGCTTTTTAATAATCTATCATGGGAATTCATTGGTTTCTAGTGCAATCTCTTACTTTACAAAATTACACAAAGAGGTAAATAACATATAAAATGTTACTCTAACGTTATCTCGGGCAGAGGTTTTTCCTCTAAGTTGGTTACCTACCTACAACAATTTTGTTCATAGGTGACTTCCATTTTCAATAGATACGCAACCAAATTCAAAGGATGCTTTGAACAGTGTTTATTAATGCATTATTTATTAATATATTTTGTGAAATTTATAAGTGTCTACCTACATATTTTAAGTTTCTACAAGCATTGTCCTTTGTACTTTAAAAAAATAAGTAGCACTTAAATATTTTTTTTATAATTATTATAACACTAACCTATTGAGTTAATTTGCCTTTCATTGTATTAAATTGAACAACGGAAGCTGTTGCTAATTAACAACAGGATACAGACGTTATACCACATTGTGATTAAGGCTTGGGCAATCGCAAGGGCGTCCATTTTGTAGCGTATTTCGGTAGAGTCATCGGACGAAAAAGCAATACATACATAGCGTTAGACGCGAAATAGCTTCGCCAAAATCTGTAATAAAATGGATATTGAAATAATATTTTATTATAGGCAATGTATGTACTGTATGAATACTCCTAACGCGAGCTCTACTGGACGAACTGAAATGCAGTTTCGATTGTTGCGTAGGGAATTTTTCGAGGATAATAATTCTGGAACCAGTTTATTGCGTAGCTAGAATAAGTTATAAGTTGAAATATGTATTTTTCTTTTAGCTTTTATTAAATTAGTTATCGGAACCGTGAGCTGATCAAAATCAGCTCAAACACTGCCAGGTTAGGTACTAATAATCATCGAGGAATTCCGCTGTACATCTTCAGATCAGCTCACCGTCACCATAATTGTGTTGTCATCTGAACACGACAGGTATAAAAATTTCAGCTCAATTGGTTGATTCCAAATGTAGTTTCAAGATTTATTCCACACTAACTAACATACCAATAGGTAAAGTTAAATGAGAGCCTCCTTTTTCTGAAGTCGGTTAAAAAAGCTTGTAAGTTTTTTGTTGAAAAATATTTTTTTCAAAACAAACTTTTATTAAATTAGTGATCGGAACCGTGAGCTGATGAGCCCAAACACTGCCGGCTACTTATATCATCGAGGAGTTCCGTTATCTACCTTCCGTCTCCATCATATCAGCTCGCCGCCCTACATAAATTATACTATAGTACCTATTTATTTTATTTTATTTTTAAAGTTTTGGGAAAACTTACAGCTAGGTGGATACAATAGAGTAGGGTGATTTATAAATACATGCAGCTAAGTTGCTACATGTACGCAGATGGCCAATTAAAAGTTTCCGCAGATATGCAAGAATGAGTAGGAATAAAAATAGTAACAGTAGACGACATAATAAAGTACCTAATAATTAAACAAAAAAAAAAGTGAACACAATATTATTCTTGAAAAAAGTTGTCATTAAGCAAGCGTTTAAGCTTACTTGTTGAAGTATTAAATAAATCTATATCAATGTTTGCTTTAGCCAAGGAGATGAACGAGCCGCATGCTCTGATCAAAAATGCATTTTGCCTATAACTAGTCCTAACAAGAAGAACATAAAGAACGCTTGGCTTTCTCAATGCTGTCGAATTAGTACGCAATCCTAAATGTTCGAGGAGCTCCGGGCAGTCCACTTTACCATTGGCAATATTCAAAAGATACGCCAAATCGGCTATATCCCTACGTTGGTTTTACCTGGATGACCTGCCGGTCTAGCCAAACGGTATTCGCTTCGAAGCGATTCTATTTCTACAGTCGTAATACAATACAAAAGACCACGTGACATATCGATAGCTTTACGTCAATCTCATACATTTTTGACTTTTCTACTAGCGTCATCGCTATTAGAATGTTACTTTGCCTAAGGCTTTTGAGCTTTGCTCGGAAAACTTGGAAAACGCGTTTTCCCAGAGATGAAACCTAACTAGATGAAATTTTTTCGAAAATTGTGGTTATGTCACAGACCATAATTAAAAGAATAGGGCCTTATTAATCATCATTTTTTAAACTTAGTTTAGTTGAAATAGCTTTAAAAAAAATGTTTTGTTCTCTCTGATGTAAAATGTCATACGTCAAAAGAAGACAAAAGATATTTTAAATAAAATAGGTTTAAAAATTACTATGATTATGGGGTTAAATATATGCAAAAATGTAAAAAAAACTATAGGGTATGTACTTATTTCTACTAATCCCCCCGAAATAGACAGAATCCCCCGAATTTTGACATATTTTCTAGTAGCTTTTGACGAGCTTTTGTGACACAACTACTAGGAAGAGTCCATAATTGAAGAATTACAAGATATAACTCTCTAAAATGACAAAACCAATTTAACATTGTTGGCTTACTATCTCTAGGAATTTGAATGACGTTGTTTCGAGTTCAGTTAAATTAACCATTCATTTCTTTTATTCACTAACATTACTATACTGCCTATAGTTTTCCTGTAATACTGCTATCATGATACACTTGCTGGATTATTTTAGAAGTTGGCAGCCTTCAAAAAAGGTGTTAGGTAGGCATGTAGTTTTTACGCACCGTTGATTCATCATCATCAGCCTGTAGAAGCCCACCGTTGGACATAGGACTTCCCCCATATAATGCTATGACGAACGGTCTTAGAGCCTCGTCCATCCACCAACTTCCTGCCTATACAATATCCTTGGTCCATGGAGACCGAGTCTAATATGGGGCTTCCATTAACCTGTTTCACCGTTGATTAATCCGATTCAAATGGTTCTTTTGATTCTGTTTAGGCAATGATCTCGGTCCCGTGAAAAGTTTAATGTTTTTTTTTAAGTTATTCAGAAAGGCAAATAAAGTAGGTTCCCTACATTGCGTGTATTTCCGAGGTCTTAGTTCGGGACGAACCACTAGTAAATATTATGTTTTGTGCTGTTACAGAGAGTGGTGCAAGGTGAAGACCCGTGGGTAAGTAATTAAACTTACATTGTTATTCCATATATCAACACGTCTATTAGATTTGACTGAAAAATGCGACAATTTGTGAAGCCATTCTTGCTCACTAAATATAGGTACCTACTTCCACCACGGAAAAAAGATTGAGCAAGACAGGAGCCCTTTAATAATTCAGTGTTCTCGGCATAGGTTGACACCGTGAACGAAGTATAAGTATTTATAACATATTTCCGTTTATTCACAGATCTGCTATGCATGCAAGAGCGTGGTCCGAAATTTTATCGTGGAAGATCTTAAGATAATGCGAGATTACATCCAGGCTTTAATTGTAGAACCTGATGAAGAAATGATCAATCTAAGAGAAACTGTTGGCTTGAAGGAAGCTGATCCTTCTGTCGTTGAAAAGTGCAAGCACGATCGATATTTCTGACAGTGGTGTAAACAGTGGCGATTTCATGTACAACGCCTTAACCGTGTTTCAAAGATCATCGATAACAGGTTAATAGATCTCGACCACTGTCTTGGAGAATGGGACCAAATAACCCGCGAATACGAAGAAGCTGAGAATGATAGAGAGAAAAAAAGTCAAATGATGTGGAAGGTAATTGAGTTTAGGAAAAACTTTAGAGACATGCTAAACAATGAAGGACCAGGAGCCGACGAAAGGTTCAGAAAAGAAATGGAGGTTATGAGAATGGAACGGGATTATCTTCTGTCTGGTGTGCCAAAAATTAAACAGGGAATAATTGATTTACCAACTCCCAGCCAAGAACGTTTATTAAATGTTATCAAGGCTCAAGCAGATAAGTTTGACGCATCAGGCGTGCAACCTAGGCCAGGTGAATGGACAGTCAGCCACTTTTACAAGGAATTAAAAGCTGCATGTGAAGAAGCTAACGAGCTAGGTACACCAAAGGCTCCCAGAGAAAAAGAGAGAGATTTGTCGCCGGAAACGTCAATTCTAATCCTTTTAGAAAAAAATAATCCAGCTAAACTCATACTGCCACCAGGTGCCCGAGTGGTGGCTGCCACAGATGAGTCAGAAGGCAGCCAAGCTAGTTGCTCTACTAGACCTTCAAGAAGACGCATACAAGACCAATCGACAAGCGCAATAGCTGCAGACTCAGACACATTGTTTATTGACATAGCATGCTTATTGAAACTGTTTACAGCAGTGAATTCTGTACCAAGAACGTTTCATGAGAGACCGCCGGCGAGCCAAGCCACTGGTGCTGCTGACCCTGAAGGCGCCGCTGGCCATGCTAGTACTTCTGCTCAAGCAAACACTGAGCCTAATTGGGCGGCACAAATTGCAAAAATGGATTGCCACATTCTTAAACTGGAACGAGCTAAACAAAGGATTAAGAAGTCAATTACCAAAATTAAGAAAACACTAGGGGAGGTCATTGGCACTGAAACGGAATCTGATGAGGCGGACGAGCCTTACTCTGAATCCGACGAAGATAGTGAAAGTGATGTTGACATGTCAGAATAAACATTTGTCTTCTAGCTTCAGCGCAAGTTTATCTGGCTACCACACTGGACACAAGCTATTGTAGTTAATTAACCCAAGTAACGTAATGCGTTTATTTTCTCGAATGATGTATGAACCAATGGATAGTATAACTCTATTCAAGTGCTGGATTTTTCACATTTATTATTAATTTATTTTCATCGTCATTAGTTGTTATTTATCTACAACATTTTAGTAAGGGCACGCTTATTTAAGATAGTTTGGTTTTGACCGGAGATCCCGCGTAAATGCGTTCGCGTCGCTTGAAGATGATTTCACTGTGGTTTTGGATCGTAAAAGTAAATGTCAAATTTAATAACAAACCGTCCACAATCTATGCAAAATATTCTTTGAAATTACAGACTGCCAGATCACTATACTCTGATTTTGAATCTTAGACAATTTTTGTAAAGAAAGAAATGTCATTGTGTGTATAAGTGTCATGTATGTGCATCATATGTGTATATACACATATGATACACATGCATGACACTTAAACACACATTGGCATATCTTGACATTTATTTGTTTACAAAAATTGTCTTAGATTAAAAAGCAGAGTATAGTTAAATCTGATCCGTGATGCTATTCCGCGTTCATCGCCTACGGCGTCTAGTTTACACTAGAGAGTTCAGAAGACCGGTCAAAAGATCACTTTTTTAATGTTTTAACGTCGTTAATGGTGCATTTAATGGCGGTGAAGACATCCCAAAAGCGCTAAAAGAGACAAGGTCATACGGTTAATCCTTCCGTAAATACTACATGACGGGACGTACAAATAAAAAAAATGGGTTAAAAATAAATAACTTGAGAAGGACCATCGATTGTAGTAAAGTAGGTGACAGTTGCGAACCTAGCTTCGAATCCGAATCGAACCCTGAATCTGATATGTAAAAAAAATACAGCTGAATTGAGAACCTCCTCCGTTTTAAGTCGGTTAATAAACATACTAAAAACTAGGGTTTGTGTAAAATTGCTCTCTATTGAAAAAATATTTCGAAGTGCCAAACTCGACTGAAGCTTAACTGCGCACTTGTCCATACAAAAAGAGAAAACGTTTTTCCACTTCTTAATATTATTTGATCCTAATGTAATTTTTTATAAGTTGTAAGTAAGATTGAGACGATATAAAAATAGGCATATAGCATTTCTTCTTTTGAAATTCCGTAAGGCCGTGACCACAATTTAGGCGTCTTTTAAACAAAAAGCCACAAAGATCACTAAATATTAATTAGGTAATTAGCGATTAAAGTTGTATAGATAAGACTTATACGTGGTCGAATCTACGTTTAGTACATTCGTTTATTCTATTTTACATTTTTCTAAGATTTTTGTGGTAGGTATATTGTGTGTATAACTTTGTACTTAAGTATATTAGAAATAAGTACTATTTATATCACTGTAAGGTATTTAAACCAAACAGCCATGGCATTTGACGCCATTTTCAACAACTGGATGTGTGTGTGTGTGGGTTCTTTTTACTTTACTTTAATTATGTACATAAAGTGCTTAGCTATTACTGGCACGGTTTCACTGGGATATTAGGTACATTAGCTACTTACTGAGAAGGAGCCAGAGAACGGATTGTTTTCTTACTTCTAAGTATTTTCTTGCATTGTAGAGTAATAAATTGAACCTATACTCCCAGTGGATTATACGGTAAAGAATACTGACCTAATAGGTATCAACTATCAACTAACACAGTAACAAGTTTGATCAAACTGGTTTTTATGTTTTTCAGGAACAAACATACAAGGCCCAATTCTCGTAATAAATATTAGTCAAAATATGGTTCAGATCACGTTCCGATCTACACCCTGATTTTGAATTTTAGACAATTTTGTAAACAAACAAATGTCAAGATATGCCACTGTGAGTATAAGGGCCTCGTTCACGATCTTCAAGTAGTGTTGATTAGTTACTTCCTAAGTAGCGTTAACCAGGAAGTAAAAGTGTCGATTAACTGTTAACAGTTTCACAAAAGAAGCTTGAGTTCCGATTAGCAACTCGGTGGTTAGCTGAATGATTGAAAAAAATCATTCAATCTAACCCTTCAATAGACGCTGTCATCAACGACAAATGCCAGCAGCCACACGTCACGGTTGGCAGATTTGCGCGGCGCTGGTAATTTATTGATAGGCGAAAATAAATCATATTCATCAAGTTCGGCAAAATAATTTACACGACCATGAAATACACGAACTCTCGGAATTGTTTGTCTTGATGAGTTTTCTAATTCCTCTATTTGATGATCAATTAAATCAAATAAATCCATTTCTAACACTTTCTAATAGGTTTTTTCGAAACAGTTTGATACTATCTACACAAAACCAGACGAAACTTGACTTTACTCGTCAATTAGACCGGCTAATCGGGAGATGAAGCAAGAAGTAAGTTACAGGCTACTTTATTTCCTGGTTAGTGCTACTCTGCCTTTGTGAAACTCGTATGCACAGTTACATGGGACTTTAACCGACAACTAGCCTACTCGAGACTTTACTTGAAGAATGTGAAAGAGGCCCTAAGTGTCATGATTGTAAAGCATACGTGTAAATTCACATATGACACACATACATGACACTTATACACACAGTGGCATATCTTGACATTTGACTATTTACAAAAACTGTCTGAAATTAAAAATCAGAGTATAGTGTCGATGTCTTAAATGTCAGCAATGGTATTCTCTCAACTTAAAATACATCACGGTAATGTGATTATATCGAAATGTGACCGAAACTTGAACGATTCACGACGTTTTTTTGGTAATTTAAGCTTTATTTTAGATTGAGATTCTCATTACTCTTTCCGATGACATACAACTATCCTACTCTAACGGTAGTTACCGTGAATCGAAAGTAGACTTAATTGTTATTAGGAGGTAGCAGAATACCAACTTTCCGACAATTTACGATTCAGTCTCGATTCAATCAACTTTCAGTGTAGTTTTTAAAGAATTAAGAGAATTGGTCCTCAGATCATCAAAAAACTATGTTTTTGGAGTGTAGATAGACAGAGTTTTTGGATGTTATATTATCTAAAACCTAAGAAACTATTTAAATGTGTGTTTTTCAAAAAGGCTAAAAAATGATGTATAAACTTCAGTGACAACTTTTTTTTTGCTATGGTGTTTATATTTTGAGAATTTGGTGCTGAAAGATGCAGGGAAAATAAGAATAATTATGAGGGAATCTTGAGAATGATTATTATGTATTGTGTAAAGAAAATATGCGGGTTGCAGATTGAGATCGGATATACAATTATTTTTTCAGTTAAGTAAAGGGAATTTAACATCATCCTAATGAAATAATCTAACAAGTTTGAGTAAGCGCTCAATATTTTTGAATAATTACCCATTAATCATTAAACATTTTAAATAATTAATATTAAGAAAATTTATTTCTACAATTTATTATTATTAGGATTATAATTCCTACATATATAAAATGTAAGTAGCTTAGGGAATGCTTAAATCATTGTTTAGGATTTTTCTTGCTCATAAACGCTATTTAGTGCTAACTCACTGATTTATAAGCAGCTGTCAAATTAAAAAACCCAGCACCCTTGTTTAACGATTTCAATAAGTACCTATTTCTTATCTTTGGCATACATTTTCGGAGATTTTTTTGAGATAGTTTCCTGAACGTCGCTTGCAAGCTATACTCTGATTTTTTATTTTAGACAAATTTTGTAAACAAACAAATGTCAAGATATGCCACTGTGTGTATAAGTGTCATCTATGTGAATTTACACGTATGCTACACAATCATGACACTTATACTCACAGTGGCATATCTTGACATTTGTTTGTTTACAAAAATTGTCTGAAATAAAAAATCAGAGCATAGTATCAAACAATGCTAAAGAAATCAAAATAGGAATGTACCAAAAAAAAAATAGTATTTATAATGTGTAAAAGAAAGCAAACTGAGATTCTTGGCAAAAGGCAACAATCGACACCTCGTTGATTAATAGTAGATTATGCACTAAGGGAATAAAGCAGTTTCTTATGTCGCGGGCGGCATATTGAACCCTGAGCGTAACGAGTTATATAGAGTCCTGAGTGAAGCGAGGGGTTCAAGCTGCCCAAGACAAAGACAGGCTTTATTCCAGAAGAGCATACTCTACTTTTCACACCTTCTGCGAGACAATAAAAAGCCAGGGCTCCATAAAATATGTATCGTCTGTTTTGATAAACTCTGGAGTAGAATCATTATCGCTAGACATTTATTGTTAACACTGATATTGCCATTGACATATAATAATATATAATATTACTAGAATATTACAATAAAATTCACTGAAAATCACAGCACTAAACATCTCTTTTGTTTCAACAACATTCTCTTTTTTTTTGAGTTCTGCTTATGGTGGCTAGTTCGAATTTCGAACAAACCTCTTTACAATGACATATGAGCATTTTTTTACTTAGCGTTTTCCACGAGTCTCCACACGAATTTGACGTTCTAAATTCAAATCACTTTAATCCCTAGGGAGTTTCATACAACTTTATATCCCTAGAGAGACAATGCTTTACTTTACGTTGGGGTTGCATGATTTGTAATTGGCCATTGTCGAGCAGGTGGTGTGAAAAAACTTATAAAGCCGTTTTACTTCGAGAATGCCACGTCCCCACATATCCAATACAACCTCCTTTAGCATTGGTGGAATAAAAATAACCTTCAGCAGTCGTGCAAAAAGATCGATACCAAGTATCACAATAAACTTTTCAGACCACCTGCTCGACAATGTCCAATTACAAATCATGCAACCTCAACGTAAAGTACAGCATTTTCTCTCTAGGGATATAAAGTTGTATGAAACTCCCTATAGGGATTAAAGTGATTTGAATTTGGAACGTCAAATTCATGTGGAGACTCGTGGAAAACTCTAAGTAAAAAAATGCCCATATGGCATTGTAAAGAGGTTTGTTCGAAAATCGAACTGGCCACCATAAGCAGAACTCGAAAAAAAAAGAAAAAGGTGCGTTTACAAAGACTCTTTTGTTTCACATGACATTTTTGTGCTATGATTTTCAGTACATTTTATTGCAATATTCATGTTGATAAAAAATTACAAACGATAGTGATTCTACTCCAAAGTTTATCAAAACAGACGCCTTAGAGATTATTGATAATCTACTACCGCAAAAATCAAAACTAGCCCTGGCTTTTTATTGTCTCGCAGAAGGTGTGAAAAGTAGAGTATGCTCCTCTGGAATAAAGCCTGTCTTCGTCTTGGGCAGCTCAGGACTCTATATAACTCCCTCGCTATTAGAGTCCCTCGCTCAGGGTTCAATATGCCGCCCGCGACATAAGACACTGCTTTATTCCCTTAGTGCATAATCTATTATTTTTGCCATCTTGTAAAAAAAATCACTCGTTTACCCCAATTTTTGACAATAACGTATCGATGACCAAATATCACGTTAATAACGATTATGAGTAAGAAAAAGTTAAGCGTTGCTTATAGCGCTATTCATTGTTTAGTTAAGTATACGTTTAAAGTGCTTAATAAGCTGTTTTATAAATACGGCTGCTAGTGAATAAGAAAAAAAAAAAAAAAAAAAGTAAAAAAAAAATATAAAAAGATAAATAAAAAAAAAGTTAAGTATAACTTAGAATAAATTTAGTAGCTTACGAAAAAGTTTAGTAGTGGTATACCTATAGGTTAGAATCCGCGTGCACTGAAATAAGATACTTATTCTTCTTCTTTTAATGTAAGATACTTCAGCTAAGTTTTGAAACGAATCATGTCAACGTGTCATGTTTAATTTTAACAAGAGTATATGTTTATTTTATTAATAGGTTTTTTGATAACTTATCTTTGTATAATAGTTAATAAGCCGTGGTGTGTCCGGCCAAGAATAGACCCCTCCCTCTCCTTCCCGTGGATGTCGTAAAAGCCGACAAAGGGATTACACCAGGGGATGGACAGCAGCATCCAACTGAGTATTTAACACCAATACTACGATCACTAATCCGCCAACAAAGCGTGGTGATTTTGGCATCCCCCTTCTCGACCCCCCTACCCTCCCCCCTCATCATGGTAAACACAAGTCTTGTCATTTAATGGAATCCTATGTCCAGCAGTAGACTTATTTTTTGATAATGATGATGGTGCATTCTATTTTGAAGAATTCAATTGACTTCGCCCTTATTCATAATAATTTTTTAAACATATTTTAGTTAAAATAGCTTTTGTCTTGTTTTGACGTATGACATTTTACATCAGAGAGAACAAAACAAAAGTTATTTTAACTAAAATAAATTAAAAATGATTATGAATAAGGTCCTTAGAATATACGAGTACGAATACGAGTGTTAATCGCCACAGACAGGAAAACGTAAAGTAACTCTTATAAGTGGCACTTGCTTCTACCAGAGTTGTAGTAAAGTAACCCGGAACTAATTTACTGCGCAGCTATTTTGTACTGCGCCACATAAATGTAGATAACTTTTGAGTTAAAAGTTTAGTTCCATAAGACGCAAGTGGCACTAAGGTTGAGATAAATAGACGTTACTTAGCACGTACTTATGCTTAGCATTGTCTCTGTCACTCTCTAGCACGCGTGTTTTAACATTTGTGTGATAGTGACAAGGACAATTCTAAGTATTATTACGGACTAATGTCTATTTATCTCGACCTAAGAGAGATTATCGGAATTAGTACTTACTAAATATTTCTTTGTCTATAGAATGTTTTGCCATGGACAAATATCAATGATCTATAAATTATTGCGTATCTTACTATTACTATCCAGCTTCTATTATTTCTGCCCCGATTGTAATATTTAAATAAATAAAAATTAGTAGCTTTGTATACGTGCGTGTATCGTATAAGCCCGGAGGGGGGGCAGAGTTCGTTCCAAACATGTTCACCAAACATGTGAATACTTTTACGTGTGCAAAGGTTGAACACATCGTATTTAAAAAGTATAATTATTATCTTAGAATTTTGTGACAACCCTAAGTATTTGTTTACTATTTGCGTATCCAGCTCTTACGCGCGCACTCAAAAAACATCCGTGGTCAGGATGGTGGTAAACCTTTACTTAAGTGTTTTAATTCTATTAATAATTTACATCTAAATTCTCTTCCTAAATAACAATTTGCCTACTGAGATACTTCAATAATATGCACTTTACTAATATTTCACTTTTTTTATATGGAATACCTCCGGGCTTATAGGTGGTATTATCACCGATTATCATTATATTAGGGGTATCATTACCCCCTAGGGTATTATGATACACGTTGTATCACGGTTAATAGGTAACAAAAAGCCAATTCATTATTTGTTGTAAGTATGTAATACAAAAAGGCCCAAAATCAGCCTTTTTAAAATTTAAAATATTTATTTAGACCAGTGTAATTTTCTGTAAATGGGTTTTAATATTAATCTTTTGGACTATTTTCACTAATATTATATACCAGCTGACCCGCGAATTCGTCTGTGCGAAGTTCCATAATATAAAAAAAATTCACGCTTAATTCCAATTTTATTCTTGTTCGCTATCCGACCTCACTGGTTACTGGTACCTAGTAAGAAAAACTATTTTAAGTTGAAAAAAACCAGTTCTTTAAATTTAATTTAATTTAAATTTCTGTGTAGTTATTTACTTTCACGTTGTTGTATATGATTAAACTTGGCTCTCTTAACTTTTTTCATATAAACATTAAACACACCCCTTCTATCCCCTTAGAGGTAAAATTTCGTATAATTTTATTTTAGTGAGTACCTAGAAGCTGAAAGGAACATTCATGCCAAATTTCAAGTCTGTAGTTTTGGAGAGCCGAGCATAAGGGCCGATTTCCACCGGGGCGGAGAGGAGAGGAGACGAGAGAAGATGTGTTTAAATAAACCAATCCAATTTCGTTATTTCATTCTCGTTTTTACCTTTCAAGGCTGCCTGCCAATAACCTGCCAGCTTTGCTCTCGTCTCCTTTCCTCTCCGCCCCGGTGGAAACCGGCCCTACAAGAGTTTGGTTTCGCTCATACATTATAGATTCTGTTTGGTAATTTAATGATTGCTATAGATTGTAATTAGGATGTAAGCCATTGTTCATTGTCATTGTATACCTTTCGCTTGGGCTACAATGTCTAATCATTTTTGTGATGTGGTAATTTTGGGTTATAAACATTTTGGGTGTTATTATAAAAAATGTCCTTAGTCTGGGTTTAAACCAGGACTACCAGTCTAGGGTTAAATATCGACCTAGGGTATATACGACTGTAATACAAAAGCAGGTGGTTTGTTTTCCAGAAGCAACTTTCGAGCTAGATATTCCGCGCTTATGCCAAAAATGACATAATAATAATAATAATAATAATATTTTTTTTTTTATTTTTTTTATTTTTGTTTTATTTTACATAAGCTTGGACTATCTCTGGTTTATCTAAAACCAGACAGCCCCCTAGTTTAGTAATGGTCTATAAATTGACAGATTGATTCCTTGTTAGAGGTAAGAATTTGGACATCTCAATTGTGATGTGACACAATCTGTCAGTTTGATACTTTGGAAATTTGCGAAGTAGCGCGAGAATTTATTTCGGAAAACAAATCATCTGTTTTCGTATTTAAAGTCGCAAATGCCTAATGTCAATATTTAATCCTGGACTAGTAAGCCTGGACTAAATTCAGATTTAGTCCATGTTCTGTAATAAGGCTGTTTGAGACAAGACAAACCATTTAGGTAAAATTTTGATAATTTGTATTTTGAGACTCGAGATATTGTAGCCCATTATAATGATTTACAGAGAATTGAAATTATTGTGGCTTGGTACCATTTTAGAAAAATTACGACTACTACACCACGTACTTTACCATTCTCCTGCTGGGTTACCGTCTCACGGATCTTTGAGCGTGGTCGCTGTCGGTACTCATGAGGAAGGACCTCTAAATTGTCAACGAAACGTCAGGACAATACGTAAAGTACGTGGTGCAATCGTAATTTTTCTAAAATGATTTATAGAGCTTTGGAATAAGTTTCAGAAACAATTTTTCCCGTTTAAAAGTATATAATAATTGAAGCCGTAATTGCTCGCAGGTGCCGCGCACTCAAAGACGAGAGAGATTCAGATGCAACCCTGTCAATCAATCTGTTTGTCAACACTTTCACTCTGGACTTTCACGCGATTCCGCGTGTAAATACGGTTTTTCGAATTGAAACAGACGTGCGTGTGTGTGTGTCGTACTGCAGTAGAGCAGTAGTGACACCGCGTCAAACACACAAACGTCTGCGTAATGCCGCATTGATAAAGGAATAAATTCACCCGAAGAATTCGCAGAAGTTATAAAAGAAATGCAATCACCCAAAAACGAAAAATAGATGTCAGCAGCGAAAGTGTTAAGCAGCATTATCAATCAACCATAAACAGTAATAATACGTCTATACGCCGATTCAAAATTATATTAAGAGGAGGTTACCGGTAGGCGCATACGCCCTTTAGTACGCGAACGAAGTTTAACTATTTTGACTAAATTATTTTTCAAAATTTCATGGAGTTGGATGAAATACATCCAACTCCATGAAATTTTGAAAACATGATCAGTACACTAATATCTAGATATTAGTGAAAATGCCCTAGAGCAGTGGCGCGTCATTTTTTTTAAAAATAGTTTTTTAATCTTTGATTTGGTAACCATATAATTTTATAGAAAACTAACGCGCCACGGCTCTAGATATAAGTGTTGTGTAGGGACAAAATTTTATTGAGTTTGAAGAAATAGTAATAGTTGGCTATTATTTCTTCAAATCCAATGAAATTTTGCTCTAATAAAAAAACAGAAATATATTTCAATTTTGTTTTAGTTTTTTTTATTGTTTTTGTAGTTCTAATTTGGATTAGAAGAAAACTTCGTTTGCGGGCAAAAGAGCGTATGCGACCTTTTGCTAGCTACCAGTGACCTGATCTTAATGATTTGTACTTACCTACCTGTACCCGCGCGCAATTCGCTCACAGTTTAATTTTTCCTTCTTATCAATAAATCTCTACCCCCACTTCTTTGTTTTATTTCTTAACGTAGCTGGAAATCTGTTATCATCTGACAAGGAAGCAAAGAAACTGGAATTAACAATTCTTTACATACCTACTCGTATTACCCAACCCGCATTGGGCCGGCGTGATCTTTCACCCAAGCTGAGAGAAGGCCCAGCAGTGGTAATATTGTAGACTGATTCTTCACCCACCAATGTATGATAATGGCAAACATTCGCTGGTTGAAAACACACAAGTACCAAGACAACATAGCGTTGCTTACCCCTTTATTCATAATCATTTTTAAACCTATTTTAGTTATGTTTTGACTTGTTCTCTCCAAAACAAGACAAAACATATTTTAACTAAAATAGGTATCAAAAATTATTATAAATAAGCCCATAAGTCGTAGCGTAAGCAACGTTACGACTAAGCAATTCTATGTTGTCACTAGAAACAGTATATTTACCATGATTTTTGTGCCATGTTGCTTTCAGGAATATTTATAATATGCATAGGTCGAGTCATATGTCTCAAGCAGTAGGTGTAAGTACTTACTAGCTGTGTCATATACTACGACTACGACGCAAGGTGTGAAGATGTTGCCGCTACAAAAGACTCGTCAAATAGCGGATATTATCTTCTTGAGCAAGATTGCTCAGAGTAGAATTGACTCTCCTCAACTCTAGGCCAACATTAAATTTAAAATCTCGAATAGGTCAGCAAGATATACAATTCGTTTGGAAGTTCCTTTTAGTGCAACCAATTATAGGAAAAAATCTTACTTACTAGAGCGGTAGTTACTTACAATAACGGTTGACATCCCTGAACTTGATCTGCCCCCTTATTCGCTATGACCAAACGTAACATAACGCGGGCTCATTACGATATCTGCGTGGAATCATCGCTGAATCGTATGGGTGACGTCACACGTGATTGACAAGGAATCTCTTAGGTCATAGCAAATAACCACCCTGTTCAACTCAAAGGCACCTAAAATTAAAAAGATCTTAGCAGATCGCTGGTTCGACATGTTTCCACAGCTATTTAATTTTAATTGTTTTTGTAGATTACTATGCCGGATTTACTTCTTTTTACCTTCTTTTTAAGTATCGCAATAGGCAAGCAACCTTATATGCATATATGCGGCAACATCTTAAGT
Organism: Epirrita christyi; assembly: GCA_951392215.1. Classification (NCBI taxonomy): domain Eukaryota; kingdom Metazoa; phylum Arthropoda; class Insecta; order Lepidoptera; family Geometridae; genus Epirrita; species Epirrita christyi. The sequence continues at coordinate 14,057,672 of OX595833.1, read as the reverse complement.
AATGTTTGTTGTCCTAAGAAACTAAAATAAATAAATAAATATTTACAGACAGGTTCGCAATAATTTGGTTTTGCAAAAATTTTAATTTTGGAATTTGAAATGAAACACGATGCCTCGCTTCATGCATCAACGCGCTCTCGATGTAAGCAGATAATAAAAACAAAATAAATTATTAGTTACTAGTGCGAGTCTGACTAGAGCACAAAGGGTTCCGTTCTCTTTTATAAATTGTCAACATAAAATAATATTGTGTCATTACTCTGCACTTTTTGTGAAAATTTGTGTACCTTCCCTGTGTTATCATAGAAAACCTGATGGCTCCAAATTAAAATTTTGCCAAACCCTATTTAGACTCTATTTTTGATGAACACAAAACATGTTTTTCACCTCGAATACTTCTTCAACAGCCTTAAGACGTCCAATGCTTGACGAGGCCTCCCGCATAGAATGGGAAATTTGCTATAATCACCGCTTGGCAGGTAGATTGGTGATGCTTCTTGTGAAAGAGTTCGTCCGGGGAAGTACTACCACCGTACCTATTTCTGCCGCCAAGCAGTAATGTTCGCATTGCTGTGTTTCGGTTTGAAGGGTACGGGTGCCGGTGAAATTACAGGCACATGAGACTTTTCATCTTTATGTCTCAGGGTCGGCAGCGCGCGTGTGATGCCTCTGGTGTTACAGGCGTTCATATGCTACGGTAACTGCTTTCCATCTGGTGGGCCGTAAGCTTGTCTGCTTGCCAAGTAGCATTAAAAAAAAAATGCTGTCTGCACATCCCCATGGTGTAATCCCTTAGTCGGTTTTCACATTCACGGGAGGAGATTGAGGGGTCTATTTTTAGACCGGATACACCACGACCATGACCCACTTACGTATTCTTCGACTGGAATACTTAGGTGTTTGCAGAACAATATCATACAAAATCGTTACCTACATGACTGACTGACAATCAACGCGCAGCCTAAACCGTAAATCTTTCAGACTTGAAATTTGGTGGATACTTACATTCCTTTTGTGGTCTAGGGTTGCACTAAGAAAGGAATTCAAACTCTAAAGAGTTTTTTTTAATACTTAAATCAATGCTGGACATTTTTCACACATCTTTGTCAAGCCCCAAGCTTTATAGCTTGCTATAAAGCTCTCTAAAGTTCTGCTTATGCAGAGCTTGAGTTATGGGTACTAGATAACTGATATACTTAATACTTACTTACTTATACTTAATAATACTTAATACGCTAGTTTGTATAGAAAAAACTACGCATGGACAAGGTCATTTCACTAGTGAGTCATACAACTGTACCAAACAAGCCGATAGCAAACTCTGGTATGGTGAGTAATGGTGAGTAGTTGCTAAAAAACACAAAGTACGGACGGATGGAAGGACAGACCACGAAACCTCACCATAAGGGTAGGTACCTACTGCTTCGACGAATAGGTGTATCGATCCACATGACTCTACATTTATGTAATGCCTCGGTAAACTTACAGCTGTTTATTTGACCTCTTTGCGTAAATTCTGAATGTTCCAATACGAAAGCCCTATGTTGTGTTAGATACATTTCTGGAGAAAAGTTTATTACATAAAATTAAAAAAGGCATATAATTAATTAAATATGAATATGAAAAACTTCGAAATTTATTAAGTCGTATACCTAACTAAAGTTATTTGCCATTACGTGTGAAATACCCTCCTCTCGGGCGTATAATTGTATTTTAATACACAGTGTTATAGTATATGTATATATATCAATCGATTGCGTAAAAGTGTCATGAGAAACTCCGTTGAAATAATCGTCATACGAATCGAATTACTACGCCTACTAAATTCAGTCAAATGGCTGCATGATGCAATATCGACGAAGTTTTCAAGGCATCTACAATGCCAATTGGAGCTTTGTATGTAGGTTGGTTAGGTTATTTCTACGATAATTAATACAGTTATGAATGATTGGTATGTAATGGCTACCGAGGAGTCTTCCTGTTTCCACTGCACGGTGATCAAGACTGGGCTCTACTACGGACGCTGTAGATTAAATATGATTAGGTATCTATGAATGAAGTATTATTGTCATTGAGTAGGTACATCAGTTTATAAAAAAATATTGTCATAAGAAATAACAAAATTTCACTTGAAAGACAAATTATGCTGACTTGTAAAATATGTTGGTATGCAGTAAGAACTTGGTAATTATGATTGGTAAGAATACAATGTTTTAAAGTAAAATAGTAAGATGGTTTTCAAGCTATATTGGTGGTTATTGGTCATTAGTTACACAATAATATTTTCTAAAACATATGATATAACTTTATTTTTGAAGACTTGCACAAAGAAGGTAGGTGACTCTAGACCCAGGTTAAAAAAAAATAACCAGGACCCCTTCATAGAATCAATAAGTATTGTTCTAATTTTTTTTGTGATTTTTCCATTGACCTTGTATATTTTTAGAAGTACGGAATCAAAATTTCAACCTAATTCAATTTATAGCAAAAACTTGATACATCAAAAAACTTACTTATAAAGAAGAGTAACCTCTATAAACAGCTTTTTTTACTTTCAACCATATATGATAGCTATAATTATATATACATTAGGGTATTTTTAAAAATGGTTTCGGAGATTGGTGTTGTTGATCGGTCTTCGTATATTTTCATTTAAATAAACAAAGCATTTTAAAATTTTAATAAAGTATTTCTCTTAAACCTTTAATTTTCTATTATTTCTCATGATGCATTTAACAAGTTTTTTTTCTTGTGTGCCCCCCCCCAAATATATAAAACAGAATTCGTTGTAAATAAAGAATTTAAATTATAGGTACAGAGTTACGCGAGTGTTAGAGTAGCGTTACGCTATACGTCCGTAACTGGGTCACCTTAGCTACCTACCATATGCTATGTATATGTACCAAATTTCAATTCTTTTTTGACCCAGTAGTTTCGGAGAAAATAGGCTGTGACAGACAGACAGACAGACACGAGAGTGATCCTATAAGGGTTCTATTTGGTACCTTTTGAAATACGGAACCCTAAAAACAACTAAGGATAGGCACCTGACACTTATTAGGCATGACGGACAAAAATAACACGCAATGTCATTCACCGCAGATAAATTTAGAGTGATAGGTAGGTACTAAAACTGTGCCAAGTGTGCTAGTCTATATAATTCAGTGCACGCGCAGCCCGGCCCTACCGGAATAATGCCACCGTCTCCCCATGGCTACCTGAGGCCCCACGAAATGGTATTTAACTACTTCAAGAAATATCGGCCAAGTGCGAGTACGCCATGTAAAAGATTGTTCGTAAAAACCAAATCATTCGTGAAAAACTGCATTCATTTTAAACGGAGACAACTCATTAATGTATAAGTTATTTCCAAATAAGCGAGTACAGAAATGAAATGAATATAATAATAATAAAGGCTGGACATTTCACACAACATTATTTAGCCCCAAGCTAAGCAGAGCTTGTGTTATGGGTAGGTACTAGATAACTGAGGCCCAATTCTCTAATTTAAAAACATTCAATTCGCAGTATAATCTCGTCTCAGTCGCACTGTCACGTGTAGTGACTATTACTTAATCTTCACGTTTCTTGCGAAGAATATGTAATAGTACCTATATGAAACAGTGCGACTGACACGAGACTGGAATGTTTTTAAATTAGAGAATTGGGCCTCAGATATACAATACATTACATAGATAGTTTTTTTTTTTTATTATACATAGAAAATACCCAGACCACCCTGAACAAATTGTACAAATATTTGTTCCGAGGCGGGAATCGAAACTGCAACCTCCTGCGTCGCAGGCGAACCTTCGCTCGCCGCGCCACAGAGGTTGTCAAAATACCTACTTTTACTACCTTCGCTGTATATAATTGAGGTTGCTATGTTTGTGAGGAGTAATTTAAATCTTATCACCATGTAGGTACCCCACCGGCAGCCGGCATGAGGTAGGGGATGTTTGCATCATCGCTCCAGTAAAACTCGCCTTATGCGTAATAATGCGTTGTGTGTTTATAATAAAAAACCGTTGTCAATATGTGATAAACCAAGTCATAAGAAGTTCAAGCATGCCCTCAACCACTTACTTATCGAAAGTTGTCGATGTTATCCTACTATCCTACTCCTACTAATATTATAAACGCGAAAGTTTGTATGGATGTTTGTTACTCTTTTACGTAAAAACTACTGAACGGATTTGAGTGAAATTTGGAATGGAGATAAATAAATAAAAATAAATAAATAATGCTGGACATTTCACACAACATTATCTAGCCCCAAGCTAAGCAGAGCTTGTGTTATGGGTACTAGATAACTGATATACTTAATACAATACATTACATAGATAGATATTTTTTATTATACATAGAAAATACCCAGAACACCCGGAACAATTATCTGCAAATCGCACAAATAATTGTTCCGAGGCGGGGATCGAACCCGCAACCTCGTGCGTCGCAGGCGAACCTTCGCCCGCCGCGCCACAGTGATCGTTTACGCCCTGGATTAACACATAGGCTACTTTTCATCATCATCATCATCATCAATTTTCATCATTATTCACGCGGGTGAAACCGCGGGGCGCAACTAGTAAGGATATATATTTGCATGACATCTAATTTAATTTGAATTTGTGTTGTTATATATTTTTCTTATTCAATGGTTAATTATATTCTAAATAATGAGTTTAACTTATTTTTAATTAATTTAATGTATTCTATACCTACTTACTAACCTGTTTAATACCATTTTATAACCTAGTTTCACAATAAATAAATATATTTAATTTCATATTTAAGAATTTATCGTATAGTACCATCCACTTGAGTAATCAACATCAATACGTAGGTTCTACCATCACCAATCCGCCTGCCAAGCGTGGTGATTATGGCAAATCACCACATGCATTCTATAGGAAGGCCTCATTCAGCAGTGGGCTGCTGATGATGATGATGATCGTATAAGTAAATTTTCACAGAGAACATAATTGAAGATTTTAAAACTTGAAAAAGTATCATATAAGAAATACTGAAACCACAATAAAAAAACTACAATTTTACCATGGCATTATCTGTGTGTTGATACTTTTACAATAATATTGTAAAATGTATACGTTTAAAACATTCATATCTTGGCAGATGAAAAGACGGCTAAGCGAGAGCAATAGGGTCCAGATTCCCATTACACCTTTGGCGTACGTACCTACCTACGGTAACCTAAAAATAGGGTAGCTACTAGCTACCGATGTTTTACTTGTAGGTACTATAACTCAAAGAACATAATATTTGTCTTTTAAAAACACTGAGAAAATATTATATGTTTGACACTAAAAGTATATATTATATATGTTCAACCAGAGAGAAAATAAAGTAATGATGGTTTTCGCTTAATTCATATAACAAATTACAAAAACAAAGGCTAGTCTTTGAAAATCATTATAAGAAAAATCAACACGGCCGAAAAATTACCAAAATTTATAATAATACAAAATTAAGTAAAATTGTCTACTCAGAACATACCAATAATAATTAACCAAATTTATTTCCTGTACAACTTATAATGCAAGCGCTTTAAAGAAAATATTGACGTGAAATGCACACCCTGTTCTACTTATTAATATTACAATTACTTGTTCTACTTATTCTGTTGCACTCAATCATTTACTTGCAAAGAAAGTGCGACTAGGTACCAACCAACGTAGGAACCGTTTGCCGTGAATGACGCAACAATGTTCGAGCTTGCCTGTGGCACACCGCACACATACTTATACTTTACTTAGTACGTTCAGTTTCGTTCACGACTCATGTTCATTCCGTTTATAACTCGCGGGCGATACGCTCGCCTCGCCTGCTGCGCTCCGCCGCTGAATTCTAAAGCACGTGGCTCAGTGCTTCGGTGTCACTGTATAACCTCTACTGCATTGTTCCAAGGGACCCCAACGAACACAGTTCATGTAAGTTTTCTTTTAATTTTTTTGTGAAGGATATCGACATAGATATCGATCTAAAACGTTCCAACGTACAGCATTTAGGTATAATTAATTATCGGTAACGAAAGCTTTTCAGACCCAAACGTACTGAAAGTTTACTACTATCGTAAACTACGTGTAAAAAAATTAAAACAACTAATACTATCTACTTACATACACACGTAACTGATTTCACAAAAATACAGTAGGAAAATAGGTCGTTATTATTAACTATAGAGCCTATTAACTAGGTAAGTAAGTAAATCCTAATAATATTATAGCGAATGTTACGCTCTGCATAAATCTTATCTCTACATTCATTGAATACGGAGTATTAAAAAGGCGCAACTAGGGATAGGTTCTACATAGAATGTCGAATGTTTACTTGACATTTGGAGTGCATGTGCATGATCGATTCGTCGTGTTGTCTCGGTCGGCTCGAGCCCACAACTACGCAAGCGCGTGTCTGGGTATGCGTCTGGTCAACTGTACTGCTAATTAAGGCCGATTAATTCCAACTGTAATAAATATCACCATTTAAATAATTTTTTAACTTAAGTTGTCTTATTTATATCTATTATAATAATTATTTAGTTAGACCTATCCTAACAAAAAAAATTAAAGCGAACTCTACATAAACTACATGCTTTGTGAGATTTTATACTATGAACCGTTTTAAATACAATTTAAATTTGACATACACTACTTACACAACATTATTGCACCCCGCAGTTACACCCACGTGAATATTGATGAAAATTGATGATGATGATGAAAAGTAGCCTATGTGTTAATCCAGGGCGTAAAGTATCTCCATTCCAAATTTCACTCAAATCCATTCAGTAGTTTTTACGTGAAAGAGTAACAAACATCCATACTCACAAACTTTCGCGTTTATAATATTAATAGGATGTATCTCAGGAAAATGTTATCTTATTATAATAATTAATAACAGGAAATAAACTTGGGCAATTCATGATGAGTGCTAGTTTTAGCCAAGAACCTTGAGGTCCGATGGTTTTAGCATAAAAATTTGTGCTGACATTTTTGTAATGGGTTTTGTTCAACAATTAATATTGACTTTGAAAATGATTTTGTAATTAGTACGATTCCGTACCTCAGCAGGAAAACACGGGACCCTGTATGGGATTACTTTATTTTTCGTTTGTCTGTCTATCTGTTTGTTTGTCAATCAAGACAAGACCCTTTTTCTCAGGTATCAACTTGAAACTGATACCAAATATAAGGTTTGTAAGTTTATAGTGTATCATAAATAAATGGCAATGAATGTCTCATTTTTATATAGAAATAGCAAAAAATAAACCTCTTACAATTCTGAAATTTGGAATGCTAGAAAGCTTTGGGACACAAGTAAAGAAAAAAAGACTTAAGAGAAGGTCTCCGGTAGCTAGAACGAAGAAACCGAACCGCTAGAACCGAACGAAGTTTGCTTCTGATGTGGCTATATTTTTCTTCAAACTCCATGAAAATTTGTACACATAATCATTTATAATCTTTACCCGTGGTGCGTTAGTTTCTTATAAAATTTATAAAACTTATAAAAAAAGGAATTTTTAAAAAATTGACGCAACACGGGTCTAGATATTAGTGTACTGAGGCCCAAGTCACTAACTAAAAATGAGTTAAAATAGAGTTCGGATCATGTTTCGATCTTGTGTCGATGTCTTAAATGTCAGAAATGGTATTCTCCTGACATAAAATACAACACTGTAATGTGATTATATCGAAATGTGACCGAAACATGAACGATTCAAAGTTTTTTCGTTAATTTTAGCATAAGTAGATGGAGTCTCTCTTTACTCTTTCCAATTAAATATATAACTATCCTACTCTAATGGTGGTCACCATGAATTGAAAGTAGACTAAAATGTTATTTATGAGGGACTAGAAATTCAACTTTCAGTCAATTTACAATTCAGTCTCGATTCGGTCAACTTTCAGTGTATTTTTAAAATAACTTAGAGAATTGGGCCTCTGATCATGTGTCCAAAATTTCATGGAGTTTGATGAAGTAATAGCTAATCTAGAAGCTAACTTCGTTCGGGTACAAAGGGGCGTAATCACCCTACCGGTAACCTTCCCTTAAATAACTGCATTTCGAAATTTTTCCTCATTAAATGTGATGGTGAAGCTTGTAAGAAATAGTTCTCTGGCGAAGAGGTCTGGCGATTTCAAAATAATTATGTATCAGGCCTCAGCGCACTAGTTTCACTCGCACTTGTTTTTTTTATTTTTAACCCCTTACTAAAGAGGGGTGTATGTAATATAATGGTAAAAATACTTACAGTCAACTTCAATACGACTACATATGAAGGAAAAGATGCAAATGAGCCTGCTTAAAAAGTAGATATCATGAAATCTTACAAAATACATGATCTTCTGTTATTCAAGTAATATTATTTGTTTTTATTATCTGAGTACATTATCATTAATTAAATTTACAATAAAGGATTTTGTCACGATTAAATTAACATAATTTTATATTATTTGTTCCCGCAAACCCTCTTTTTCTGCAGTATTTTTATTTATTATTCCTATCAGTGAAGATAGCAACCGTATAGAGTAAGGGACTTGTATTGTACGTTGCATTGCAGCTAAAGTGAATCTATGAATAACAAACAAAACGTGCAGTTTCATGCATTCAAATGTCTAAAAGTACATTTGCAGTACAAAGTAATCTTCTAGAAAGATTTCAAGGTATTTCAAAATATTTTAAAATTAAATAGCAACTCACCGTGGTGCGTAAGCAGCAGGCCGATTTCAAAGGTCAGGGTAGTATTAAATCTAGTTATTGTTCTATTTGTTCTTAAGTACAAATATAAACGACCCTACTTTGTGGTACCTATGTATCCCCAGATCTAAAGGGGGGGGGGGGGTTAACGGAAACTTTAAGGGCGAGGCAGTTTTAAGTGTATTATATTAATTTTATGAACCGTGTCGTGGTGTGTCCGGCCTAAGAATAGACCCCACCGTCTCCTCCCATGAATGTCGTAAAATTCGACTTAGGGAATACCCTAGGGGCCGCTTACCTAGCGTGGTGATTATGGCAAATACCCCATTGTATTTTATGGGGGCGGCCTGTACAACAATGAACGTTTAATAGCTGATGAAGATTTTATGTTATTACAACTTTTGCTTTTACTATGGTGTATGATATTATTAGTAGTAGTTTTAATTGCAAGACGTTACACGGCTGACATAGTGTCGCAAAGCAACTCAAAAGGGTGTTATTATAAAAAATGCCCTTAGTCTGGGTTTAAACCAGGACTACCGGTCTAGGCTTAAATATCGACCTAGGTATATAGGGTGTATACGACTGTAATACAAAAGCAGATGGTTTGTTTTCCAGAAGCAACTTTCGAGCTAGATAGTCCGCGCTTATACCAAAAATGACATAAGCTTGGACTATCTCTGGTTTATCTAAAACCAGGCAGCCCCCTAGTTTAGCAATGGTCTATAAATTGACAGTTGATTGCTTGTTAGAGGTAAGAATTTGGACATCTCAATTGTGATGTGACACAATCCGTCAGTTTTATACTTTGGAAATTTGCGAAGTAATTCGCGATAATTGATTTCAGAAAACAAACCAACTGCTTTCGTATTTAAAGTCGCATATGCCTAATGTAGATATTTAATCCTGGACTAGTACGCCTGGACTAAATTTAGATTTAGTCCATGTTCTGTAATAAGGCCATACGGCCTTGTCATTATAAAAATAAAAAAACAAAAACAAAAGTTTTGCTAAAATATATTGTAGGTATTGTACTGTTGGTCTCGGATACATCGAATACAGGTACTTAAAAACGGTATGCCCCTAGAAATAACGAGCTGTAAATGCGAATAAATGCTGTTGCCTTGTAAATGAATTTCGATAGGTATTAAATGTAGTTATATAGGCTTCATCGTTAGTCACGTTCCTTAGGTATTTGACAAATATGACTTAGGAAAAAGTCATAAGTTCTAAACCACAAAACATCGCGAATCATGGAGGTTGACTCGGGTACCCCTGGACTTCCGCTTGACACCATTTCCAAGGACACTCATTGTAGTACTGCAAGGCAATTGCGATTCTGTGATTGAAATATAAATTATTTATAATTATTTATTACATACATAAATAATTTTATTCCAATAATTTAAAACCATTTTATTCAATCCATTTTTATCATTTAGTTTATTATTTTTGTTTCATAAAAGCGATGGAATCGGTCCATTGTTTTTTTTATTATTTTTCTTTTATTTTCTTGGTTTAACGACAATTTGTCAATTTCAGTGGCAGTTACAATTTCATTTGTCAATTACAGAAACTCTGCCTGACATTGATCCGTTATAATTAAATATAGGTAACATGTAGATAAATACTCTTCTAATTTGATCGACAGTTAGCTAATTTCAAAGGTTATTGACTCTGTGTCGTGTGCCACGGATATCAACATCAAATTACAGTGTACATACTTTCGGCAAACAGTACATCGTACCGGTTAAAACCGGATTTCAAGGTGTTCGCTCTGCGTACAAAGTAGACAGTGTACTCTAGATAGGTAGATATGATGTTGCACACGTAGCTCCCATGCCATATTGTAAGGAGTGTCTATAGCAGAGGGTGCATTTAGAAACCATTGGGGATTGGATGCAGCCACATCTTTCTAATTTTTATTACTTGTTGTTCTTAGGCACGTATTCTAGAACTAAACTCGACCTGAATCGAGACTCTGGATAGATTTATGACAGATTTAAATGAAAAACTGTCATCAAATCTATGCTTAAGTGCACGCTTGAGTTGGTGCTTGAGTTTATCTTGATTCACGCTTCAAGAAATCAAAATTTAATTAATCATTGATGATGTCAACCTAATTATCTAATTTTGAGTAATCTTCGTACTTTCCAAAATATAATGTTATTTATTGGACATACATGTATGTAGGTAATTATATTAAATTACTATACAGTACAGTATGATTGAAATGTCTCTCTCGTCCTCGTAAATATTCGAGAACAGTGGTAGATATTTAGGTCTCTACAGTATTTAATCTACAAAAATAGAACAATAATAATATATTAAATCTAATGTATGTTTTAACGATAGTTTTTTTCGAGTAATTACTGATAGATCTTGTGGTTTAGATCCCTTGTAGGTACTAATAGATCCCTTACATGCTTATAATTTAGTGACTGATGTGACCATGGGATCTGTTTAAAATGATTATTTTAATTTAATATTTGTTATTAATAGATCCCGTGTGGTTTTTCAAAGTTAAGTAGGTACAGTCAAAAAGCAAAATATCTACCTATATTTTCAAATTGAATATAATTTTTTTTCTATATTGCCTGTTTAATGAATAGTAATTTTTATTTAAGAAAATATATTTTATTTTATTAAATTGTATTTAAATAAAAAAACGTAAGGTAGAAATAAACAGATAAAACTAATAGTAATAGTGCTAATTAATTCACACCACATATAAAGAGGTCAGCCCACTGACATTAGTCCTCAGCTAGTGATAAAAAAAAATGTGATGTGTGTGTGTGTAAATGTGATGTAGTTATATTGTTATTATAGATAAAATTATTTGTATATTTATTGTAGTTTGAAATTCTAATCCCTCTTTTATCACTGACACCGCAGTTACTTATACTTAATCTGTGCCGGCTCTGCGATTACTCTCTTCCACGAACGAATACCTGTTCCAACAGCATTCCACCAAGTCCATAGGTATCAGTAATTTTCATGTGAACTGGCAGTAAAGTTGGCAAATTGATGAATCGGTGTTACATACACGTATATTCTTTGCAATAACGTAAGCAACATTACTTCAGAGGCCCAATTCTCTAAGTTATTTTAAAACTACACTGAAAGTTGACCGAATCGAGACTGAATTGTAAATTGTCAAAAAGTTGAATTTCTGGTCCCTCATAAATAACAATTTAGTTTACTTTCAATTCATGGTGTACCGTTAGAGTAGGATAGATATATATAATTGGAAAGAGTAAAGAGAGACTCCATCTACTTATGCTAAAATTAACGAAAAAACTTTGAATCGTTTCAGTTTCGGTCATATTTCGATATAATCACATTACAGTGTTGTATTTTATGTCAGGACAATACCATTTTTGACATTTAAGACATCGACACAAGATCGAAACATGATCCGAACTCTATTTTAACTATTTTTTTAGTTAGTGAATTGGGCCTCAGAGTTCATGCATCTGATGTATTCTTTCACCTATTACACGATTTATTATTATTTTTACTCGACATTAAAAATCAATAAGATACGCAGAAAATATTTAAATATATATAACTTAAAGGCACTCCTTACACTGTTCCCCACGCAATGAATTAAAGACATTATGAAGTTAGCAGGAAGTCGGATGATGAAGGCGACTCAAGATCGTTCGTCGTGGCATTATATGAGGAGGCCTTTGTCCATCCAGGAGGCTGATGATGGTGATGATGATATGACAATAAAAAGTAGTTTTTGGTTAGTTGTTAGTTAAGTTTGACCCGTATGTAGAATTTAACACAGACCTACGAGTATATGGAGCAATTGGTAACAATTAAGGGCTCGTACACAAAACTGCGATGCGACGTTGCATCGCAAAAATCTGCGAGCTCCCTCTCCCCCTCTACGCAATTTTCTTTAATTTTCTTCAAAATTCTTCTTCTTTTTTTACGTAATTTTCTGCGTTGCGAATTCGCATCGCATCGCATCGCAGTTTTGTGTACGAGCCCTAACCGTGCCACGTTCAGGGAGGTTATTTCGGAAAAATCTCGTGATGAGATGACGTCTAATCTCGAATGAAAAGAATAATTTAGTATGGGCTTCATACGAGATGTGACGCCATCACGTGGATGTGATACATCCGCGAATAGGGGCCCTGAGTCCATCACGCGCGATCCCGTTACTTTTGGAACTGGTACATCTTTTTGCATCGCTATTTTTTGCTAAAAGTACCGCTACTCATTTAAATCTTAGACATATTTGGTTCAGTTGAAATTATAGGTTGAGCCTCGAAGTAACCATTATTTTGTATTAGTGGAACGCCCGCGACTTCGTCCACGTGGAGTTTTGTTTAATTATACGTTTCAACTTCAACACCCCTCGGGGCTTAGAGCAAGAGTTCCCAAACTTATACAGCGTGTAAAAAGACAGCTCCCGCATACTGAAGGTACCGGTAAAGCTATCTATATCATAGCTATATATAACTTTTCATTTAAAAAACCGACTTCCGCCTTAGTATTCGACTAAATATTTGGATGAAAAAAAAATGATGAAAGAACCATAGTGGTGAAAGGATTATGATACTTTCTGAATGCAAATGCTTGGTGTCTTGCTGAAAATATCAAAATCGCCATATGTATGCCTACAATATTTGAGGAGTTCCCTCAATTCCTCATGGATCCCATCATCAGAACTGGATTCTGAAAAAAATGGGACCAATCTGGAAGTATATCTAATCAAATAAAAAAAGAATTATCCAAATCGGTTCATAAATGCCGGAGATATGCGGTAACAAACATTAAAAAAAAAAAAAAAAAAAAAAAAAAAAAAAAAAAAAAATACAACCGAATTGAGAACCTCCTCCTTTTTGGGAAGTCGGTTAAAAATAGCTTTCGCCTGAGAAGTGATTCATACCGGAGAAAAACTTTTTTTCCGTTTCATATCGTATTTGTCAGCCAGCAATGAACGCATTTATTCCGGCTATTCTATGGTACGAGTTCAACGCTCCCGGTCAGCTGATCGACGCGCAGCGCCAGTATTGCTTGTGTGGTTTTCATTGCTTTTTTGTAATTTTTATTTGTTAACGTGTTTTTAATTATGGAAATTAGGTGTTTGTGTTCCTTTTAACGATATTTTATGGATATCTATAAAGAAAACACGAAAAAAGCGGCCCAAAAGTGAGCACTTTTTTTCGTGTTTTTTCAGCTTAAATATTTTCAGAATCATGGTCTGAATGCACTGTTTCATTTTTCGGGAGTAGTCTTTACACTCCCTGTATTGTCTACTACCCACTTTGAGAATAAATTATTTTTTAGCACCCCAATTTTTTTACCTACTTAAAAATAAATAATAATAAATAATTAATTAAGTAATTATTGTAAGCTTTGTTAGCGGAGAGTTAAACATTCATTCTAAGCGAGACTTTTACTACATATAACCCGCAAGAGTTAACTTGAGACCTAAACGCACCGACCATTTTTTTTCTGGGAAACTTACTGTACTTACGTTATCGCCCATTTTGGGAAAGGCTGGCTTAGAGGGTCAGAAACCTATCAGAAATTCTTTTATTAGTGCACGCCTAGATCACAATGTTTAGTAGATTGTTGCACCGAGCAGAAAGTGACTTCTTGTTGAAACGATTGTCAGCTCAAGAGTGCAAGACACAGACAAGAACAAGAAGTCATCCTGAGCGAGGTTTGCAATCTGCTTTTCTTTCAACTCTAAAAGAATCAATTTTTACAAAAATCTGTAAAATAAAAACTTTACAATTTAAGTCAGTCGCATTCACTCGATTCGCGCCAATTCGTTTTTCAATGTTTCTCTTCGGCAAGTACGTATAACTTTCTATTTTAAAAAATATAAAGTTACATTATTCACTTCCTATGAAGTGAATTGCCCATAACTAGAACTAGATGGCACTGCAAAATATGCCCGAATCCTAGATCGCGCTGACGAAAACACCCGATTCCATATATGAGCATAACAGACCGAGTACTTTATATATTATAACAAATTCGAACTGTTCAGAAATATTGATTAAACACCAGCGCAGGAATATTATATGAGAATCCATTATAGCCCGAAAAATTATATTCATAAAGGCCTATATGGATATGGATTTTTATATAATATTCCTGCACTGTAGTTTAATCTATATTTCTGAACAGTTTGAATTTGTTATAATATAATATAATAAACTAAGTGCTCCATTTATTTGTGCTTGTGTTTCACTTGATTATTTGTGAAATTACTTGGTAGTTGGAAGAAAAAAGAATTTACCCTCCACAGAATTTTTTTAATACTACTTAACAAGCATACGACCCACCTGACGGAAAACAGTTATCGTAGCCTATGGACGCCTGCAACACCAGAGGCATCACACGCGCTAGGTCTAAAGGTAAAAAAAAAAGGTAAAGGTCTCTAGGAATTTGCTTGTCAAAACTCAGAATCAGCTATCAGTTGCGGTTTAAGCCGGGTATTCATTAAGCAACATTTGTTAATAAACTGTTTATTAACAAGTTTAACTTAAACACTGTTTCTGAAACTTTGCAGTCCACACTTGTCAGTTGTTGCTAGGATGTCGCCCACACTACTTTCATGTTTATAAACTCGCGCAACACACGACCACACCTGTTGACTTTTGCTTATAAACTAGATGTTTCTAGTCGTCTTGCTCTCCACTCAAAGCGGGGAACACGGCAACATGTTTAATAAACAATGTTTATAAACAGTGTTTATAAACCGTGTTTCACAATGTAAGCCGGGTAGGCTTATTGTAGGGTAGGTTGATTGTCAGTCGGTCACGCAACGCAGTAAGGCACGCAGTTTATGTGTTGGCTATAATGCCTCACTAATATTTCTAAGCTCTAATTGTTTTACTGCTGTTCAGCAGGCAAGGTTATGATGCTGTCATCGACACATCCGTCCTTGGATGAAAATGTTAGAATATCTAAAGTATGAGCTCGTTACCATATTTTTTTTTCGAACGACTGGAATGAATTTTGCCTCTAAATAAGTTTGAGGTACCAACCAGGTTACTTTAACCCTAAGAGGTAACTTTGACCCAAATCGGGAAAAAGTTTGATTTCACACGAATCTGTCACGATTCGTCATTCATCATTCCGGGGCGAGCACAGGACATGCCATCTGTCAATTTAAGTAGAAACTACGAGCAAAAATTACGCTCACACCGCAGGGCGGGAAGTTCAAACTTTGGGCCATAGTTACCTCTTATAGGGTTAAAGTAACCCGGTTGATGTTCACTTTTTAAACAATGTTCGTAGCTATATTCTTCTTGCAACATATTCTAGTGTCCCTAAAGAGTAATACGGTTTCGCGGTTTTTGGGGGCAAAAAGTCGGTCGGGGGGTTTCATCTCTGGGAAAACCGCGTTTTTCCGAGTTTCACCCAAGTATTGAAATTTCAGTATAAGTAGGTACCTGAGATATTGAATTAATTACAAACAATAAAACCATGCTTATTTTTATTCAGATACATAGTAAGTAGGTACTTTGCGTATGCGCATTGTCTTCGCCACAGATTAAAAAGTAGTTCATTCCTATTTAGTTCAACAGACGGATATTGATAATGCGTAGGTACTTATTCAGTTTATTGTTTGGGATGATCGCTGATAACCTAATGGTTCATGTTGAAGTTATTTTACTACATACAAACTACCAACGCGGTTTATCTCGCTTAGAAATATACAGGGTGTCCCACGGCTATGCCACATGGAGGGAAAGTACCTTAAATATTGTAGATGGAACATTTTACTGAAAGAAGACATTATTTTCCTTCCAGAAGGTGCATTTAAACTTCCTATTCGAAGATTTAAATCCTACATAAAGATGAATCTAATTAAGAAAGCGTATTACACTTTTGATGACTATATTAATGATAAAGCCGCGTGGCCTGATGTCGCTCTGCCCCTCGACTGCTAAAATGGAAATTTGCAATATCTGTACTTACCTATTTACATGTTTGTATTAGATTATTATTTATAAGTATAACAAGCGTAGCGTGTGCTGTCTTGCATATTTTTGCTGATGTTTATTTACTTTTGACTACCTTCCTAAGGTTTTTAAGTTCTCATTTACTATGTATCAGCAACTCCTTGCTCCGAGGCACCACACAGGCGCTTCTCACCTAGTGGTAAGACGGACCATTTATGTAAGCCAAGCCGAGTTTGTTGCCTGATTCTTCTAGGCTTGGTCGCGTTGGAACAGGAGTAATTTAATTTTATATAAGACGATTCAAAATGATCCTTGTGATTTCAATGAATAAAGTTCTTTTTGACTTTGACTTTGACTTTGACTTTGATTTGAATTTTAAAAAAAAATTAAACTGCATTCATAGATATTTAAATAATTACATGGTTGAACCGGGAATCGAACCCGTTACACGAGAAAAATAATCATTCTGTAGCTTTATCATTTCGATTGAAAGGCTTCATCATAAGGATTATTTTTTGCTAAGTAACATAGTATCAGAAATAAAAGGAAGAACAAGAATTTTACCATTTGATGATAAATTTTGTTCAGAAAAATGAAAAGCTGACATTGCCGTAAGGACATAAAACTGACATTATCATAAGTACCTATTACTAATAAATGTATCCACTTGAGAAGAACCAGTATTAAAGTGTCCACGAGCTACATGCAGAAGTTAAACGTATTATTCTAAATATCCACCAAAACAAGATCAAAAAATCGTCAGGGAGCGAAATAATCAAAAGAGTGCGACTTTGTATTGAACAGGGACTCATTTTGAGCATTTGATAAATTGATTAATTTTGTATAAAAAATGATAAATTTCATGGTCTTCCTTTTATTTCTGACACTATGTTACTTAGCAAAAAATAATCCTTGTGATAAAGCCTTTCGATCGGTATGACAAAGCTACAGGATGATTATTTTTCTCTTGTAACGGGTTCGATTCCCGGTTCAACCATGTAATTATTTAAATATCTATGAATACAGTTTAAATAGTTTTTTAAATTCAAATAATGTCTTCTTTCAGTAAAATGTTCCATCTACAATATTCAAGGTACTTTCCCTCCATGTGGCATAGCCGTGGGACACCCTGTATTTGAACCTGCGAAGCTCGCGGTGAGATAAATTAGTACCTACGTAGCTCGCGTAGAGGTTTTTTGTACCTATACGTAGCTGACGTATAGGTTTATTTGTACCTACGTAGCTCGCGTAGAGGTTTATTTGTACATAAGTGCCTAGCGTAGAAGTATATTTGTACCTGCGTAGCTCACGTAGATGCCTACGTAGGTCGAGTTAGTGAAGTGTCTGGCCGAAGAATAGACCCCTCCGTCTCTTCCTGTGGGTGTCGTAAGAAACGACTAAGGGATTACAACCAGGGGATGGACAGCAGCATCCACCTGAATATACAACATTGCATTCAATGTGGGAGGCCTCGTCCAGTGGTGGGCATCTAAAGACTGCTAATGATGAGAGTGTTGGGGTAGAGTGACATTCAGTTTCCAATACTAAGGCAAAAAAGACTATGACAAATTTTGACGAAAACATTTTTTTTCCTCAGCACCCCCATAGCTACACCCCAACCGCATTTTCTCATAACGAGTATTTTCCGTTTCCCGTAAGAATTTAAAGAATTCATTTATCATTCATTTATTTTTCAAATTTTATCAAAATCAGTTCAGCAGATATGGCGTGATTCGGCAACAAACATCAAAAACTTTCGCATTTTACTTACCGAGACGTGATTGCAAAGCCGACTTATAATTGTAAACTATTGCAATGAATAATCAAATGTGAAAAATTATGAACGCGAAATTAAGAAGGAACCTGATCTCAAAAGACGTACATAGTATTTTGAACGCCAAAAGTAGTAACAGAACAGAATTTTGAAAATAAGTCCAGTTTTGCAAACAAAAATCGATTTTAAAAAAATGCGATTTTTGAACGAGCGAAGCGAGTTCTCTGAGTCAAGTTGGAAGAATCGGCGTTTGTATGTATGTATGTATGTTTGTCCGATGAAAACTTCCAAACCGTTTATCCGATCTTCATGAAATTTGGTATGGGGGTAGATAGTATTAGTACAATTTGTAGATAAGGTTATGAGCTATATCGGTCAGCGGGTTGCTGAGATATTGGGGTCCAAGAGGGGTAAAAAAAATAAAAGTGAGACAGTCAGACCAAGTGGGGTGTCTAATGAAAGCGCTTTGGTTGGACATTTCAAAACTGTTTTTAATAAGTATTTAGCCTTAGTAGTTTTTGAGATATTATGGAAAATAAAAAACGTAAAAATCAAAAATTCTAGGGTACTTCCAGCAATCCCACAATGCCGAAATTTGGTATGCTTGTGGCTTTTGTGTCACAACTACAGGGAAAAGTCTGAAACTGAAGAATTTAGAAACATGTACTCCATAAAACAGAAACCAATATAACATCCATTGTTGACCTCCCATTTCTAGGAATTTGAATCACATTGGAGTTCTATGGTTTTCGTCAAAAGGACGTTATCAATTAATTCGTCAGGTACTTGATATAGGTACTAACAGGTATGTAGTATTACGCCCCGTTGCTTAGCCCTATTCAAAGGTTATTTCGATGATGATTAGGAAATTAGAGTTGTTACTGATAGATCCTGTACTGTACTAGTAGACCTCGAGGTGAAAATTTTCAAAAATAATAATAGAAAAATGGAAATTACTTGGTTAAGTAGTCGGGCTGATAAAGGTGTTATCGCGAGGTCTCAGTTCGGGGCGAACCACTAGTTATTTAAATTTAATTATAAATAGCATCCCAAAGCTTTTAAAAAGAAAAAAACTTTTTTTTTCAAATGCTCTTAATTTTGAACGGCAACAACACAGATTTTCTTTCCCAACGCTTTTTCCTAGTTTTGTGAGCAAAGCTCGGTAAACCAGGTACATAATTAATAATAATTAATAATATTACATAGTTTATTAAAAATGCAGATTTTTTTTTCAATTAGCAGCTTAGCCACACACACACTTGGACACTTGACTCTAACAATAATTACCACTATAGAGCTTCGTATGAAATGTATTCTCTTTATCAAAAAAATGTTAAATAAACCTCGTAATATTTTTAAACGACCCATCCAACAATATCTCACTCAATGGGGTATGCTAATAAATAAAATAACAAACACCACTTTACGTGTAGCCCGAGGTACCCCGAAAAAACATACTTTCCGAGTTTTTATTTCTTAAAATTGTAGGCGTATCTAATTTGTATCACCGTGCAAAGTTTCAGCATAATAGTTTTCAACAATAACGGCCCTGCTTATACGGACCGACATCGACATGGTGAAACTATGAGAGTTCCTTGTCGGCATTCGGAACCCTAAAAAACACGAACATTCACCATCACAAACATTCCTAGATTAGGAACTCCTTAATCGAATTATGAGACCATAAAAATGTAGGTACTTAGTTGCCCGGACCTGTTGGGCAATTTTTCGTTGGTATAAGATTTGTCCTGGCTTATTTATGAGTGTGTTATTACTGGAAGAAAGCGTTAACCTAGTTGGTCGTGGAAAGCAATGGCGGCGATGAGCTCACCACTTGTCACGTCTAAATTCCTGTGATTATGCAACCCATGGTGAAAGGAGGCCCATTAAGGCTCCGCCTACCCCTTCGGAAAAAAGGCGTGTGTTTATTTATGTATGCATGTAATTATATAGTACTAAATGAGGAGATTTGTTAATATTACATTGCCATACAAGGGTCGTAAGCGATCAATTGCACCCTAGGTGCGAGCGAGGACACAGAGTTCGAGGGTGTAATTAATTGGTTACACCCGATAATAACACATATAACTTTTCATCACGAATGTAGATTGCAGTTATAACAGTTTGTGCAGTTTTTGCGTTCCTGGTTGTTTTATTTTTTTCACAACCGGACTGTGCCCGTTTTTAAATAGAAATAGATATTTGTTGTTGTTTTTTTGGAAATTGTATTTCACTGTGGCCTTAGAGCATTAAGCTTGTGGCATATTATGAATGTAATGAGTCTGGTTCTACGGCCGTAGATCGTATTTACTAGTTTTCGAATGAACTATGACCTACTTTCAGAAAAACAAGTGATTAAATACAACGAGGGGAATGTGATCGCATTGGTGTTAAGTATTCATAGATGTTGCTGCCCATCCCCTGGTGTATTCACATAGTAAGACTTTTACTGCATCCACGGGAGGAGAACCATGAGTGATGAAAATATTTTTTTGTCGTTTGTGTGGTCTTTTATTGAATACCTACTTAGAGCTAATTGTCTTACGGAAGCTACACAATAGGCCTTATTACTAATAATGATCCACTTGGGTCCACTTTGAAGTCACTTAATCGACTCCAAACCCAAGTGAACAAAAAAAAAGCTAAACATTTAGCAAAGCGGCTTTTGAGTGACAGCGTCACGCTGTGAATGTGGCATGGATCCTAAATCCACATTTTTCATAGAAATAATAATATAACTAAAATACAGATTAAACATTTGAGCGATCTAAAAACCATTACAAACGATCTAAAGATAGCTCAATCGAAATCACTAACAGACGGAAGCGGAATAAAAGGCACATGAGATGTTTCATCTTTGCTTCTGGCGGTGATGGGTGCAGATAGTGCCACGTATAGGGCGCGTCCTATTAGGTGGACTTTACCAAGAGGTATTTGCATTTATAATAGGCTGGGGTTAGCGCTTAACATCAGAGGTCCAATTCTCTAAATTATTTTAAAACTACACTGTAAGTTAACCGAATCGAGACTGAATTGCGAATTGACCGAAAGTTCGCTCTCTCCTCGTGCTCCTACTGGTATTCTGCTCCCTCATAAATAACAATTTAGTCTACTTTCAATTTACAGTGACTACCATTAGAGTAGGATAGTTATATATATAATTGGAAAGAGTAAAGAGAGACTCCAACTACTTAAGCTAAAATTATCGAAAAAACGTTGAATAGTTCAAGTTTCGGTCACATTTCGATATAACCACATTACGGTGTTGTATTATAAGTTAGGAGAATACCATTTCTGACATTTAAGACATCGACACAAGATCGAAACATGATCCGAACTCTATTTTAACTATTTTTTAGTTAGTGGATACATGCCAGTTTTGTAATTTATAATTTATAAAAATATAAAAAGGCGCCCCAAGAGTCTTTATTGCATTGCCACGCTGTGGGCAGTACTGAGGCCTGACAAGAGGCAGCTTTCAGGTCACGCTTCGAACAGACACCCTGAAAGAATTTTGAAAGCTCGATGTGCCCCTGTACACTGCGGACCCATTCTCTTTCGACCCCGAAAGGCTAAAATATTAAATTTAAGTAAGTACCAATGCGGAAACGCATTGAGTAATAAAAATCGACGAACGTACAATATAGTTTCGTAGTAGGTATGTTATGTATTCACTGAAACGCTAGTTATTTTCAGATTTATGTATTTCTACGGCTTACAGTTGATTATTTAGGCCAGTGCCACACTGAAATGACCACTTGTAGATACGCTAAATAGTTAGCTAGTATAGAGTTGTGATTGTATATAATGATAACTGATAGCTATCAACTATACCATGCCTAGCGTAAAATGACTGTCGTAGATTGTATTTTACCTGAGTAAGGCCCAAGGTCACGGACAAATAAAAGGGCGTTTACCGTAACCATTGGTCAAGCTGACAGATAATGCATGAAAACATCTGTCAAAAAGAATTGGTGGCAAAATATTAGTTGCTCCCTAGATCCTATTATCTTATCTTATCTTAACTTATTCATCGTCGATTATCAGATCTGATGTAGAAAGACGTTTCATGTCGTTTTAATATGATATTTGAGCCTAAACTTGTAGCTTCAGCTTCAGTAGTACCCTAGATCGTACAATATTGAATAGATAAACAAATATATAAGTAACAATTCCGCCCTTCTCCATCGAAAACTTAGAAAGAATTTGACACGTGTTTCGCCTCTCTACGAAGCATGGTTGGCTGTTTGAACAGACAAACAGACATTCATACAGATAAACACACTATAACTTTAAACTTACAATACCCTTCTTTCTAGTCGGATTTAAAACAAAAACTCCGAGACCGAATCGTTGAAAGACAGTCACGAATCAGGGCCAGTTTCCACCGGGGCGGAGAGGAGAGGAAACTAGAGGAGATGTGTTTGAATAAACCAATCCGATTTCGTTATTTCCTTTTCGTTTTTATCTGTCAAGCCTGCCTGCCAATAATAACCTGCCAGCTTTGCTCTCGTCTCCTCTCCTCTCCGCCCCGGTGGAAACCAGCCCTTAACGATGGTAATGTCAAGTGGTCGCTATATGCCACACTGGCCTACATCAATAGGTAATTTACTTAACAAAGGTAAAAGTCTAAACCACTGGATCTATCAGTAACTACTCGTAATTTCTACGTTTCCAGCCGAGCAACAGGAAAGTTTAGCCAAGCAACAATAAAAGTACCTACCAGATAAATTACTTTTTACACATCGTTTCCAAGACTTCTCTTAATTAATGAATTAATTGTGAAATTCTTAGCGGCTAATTTAACTTTTAATAAAAATTTAACTTTGTTTCGAGTTTTTACTTTGACATGATTTTATGATACTGATGTAACATTTTGAATATTTCGGGGGGTTTGAACCCTGAAACCCCCCCCCCTGGCTACGCCCATGAATCTGGCAAAGGAACAAAACGTGTGACGCCAAACAAAAAAACAACAAATAAACATGCTTATTTTGCATCAACTTAAAGATACGACGACATGAATCTTCGAAGAAAACAATGCCGCCATGTCACTTTTTTTAATTTGGTAACAACATGGACATATGTTTTAAATAAATTAACTAAAAGGAAATGCTTATCATCATCAGCAGCCTGTAGATGTCCACTGCTGGACATAGGCCTCCCCCTTAGAATGCCACGACGAACGGTCTTGAGCTGCCTCCATCCACCGACTCCCCGCGACATTTATAATGTCTTTAGTCCATCGAGTGGAGTGGGGATCAAAGGAAATGCTACGAAAACAAATATATACAAACTTTTAAAAATACAAATGAAACATTTGAGCTATCTGACCGTTGCAAACGATCCAAAGATAGCTCAACTGATCCAAATCACTACCAGACGAATGCTATAAGACACTGGCTGCATTGCATGCTGAAATTTGCTGGCATTTTAAATGCGTTGAGCCTGATAAAAGCCAGCTCTTGGGCCACGCATCTCTTCGACTAGATGCCCTGAATGGACTTCCCGAAGGGCCCGGGAACCCTTCGGACCAGAAGCGAAAGGCTCAATAAGAAAAATTCTGATACGTTTTCATCAATTTACGTTTTGATAGTCATCCAATTGTAATAATATGGTCATCTCGGTTGGCACTCCGCCCGAGACGATATAAAGTTTTAAACAGTCTTTGTCAAAAGTTTATTTATTTGATTTTCGTGATGTCGTCTTTGTTCGTGGCGACGCATGATTATTATGATCCCAGAAGTCTTCAATGGCTTTGGAGAGAAGCAAAGACGCATTGCATTTCGATTCGTGCTAAATAAGTTCTCAGATTATATAACTTTTCATTTAAAAAACCGACTTCCGCCATAGTATTCGACTAAATATTTGGATGAAAAAAAAATTATGAAAGACCACCATAGTGGTGAAAGGGTTATGACACTTTTTGAATGCAAATTCTTGGTTTGTTGCTTAAAATATCAAAATCGCCATATGTATGCCTACAATATTTGAGGAGTTCCCTCAATTCCTCATGGATTCCATCATCAGAACTGCATTCTGAAAAAAATGGGACCAATCTGGAAGTATTAAGTATTCAAATAAAAAAAGAGTTCATAAACACCGGAGATATGAGGTAACAAACATAAAAAAAAAAAAAAAACTACCGAATTGAGAACCTCCTCCTTTTTTGGGAAGTCGGTTAAAAAAATAGGTTAAATAGATTCAGGTCAACGAAACGTCAGCAGGAGAATAGTAAAGTAAGTTTTTTTTTATGTTTATTACCTCATGTCTCCGGCGTTTATGAACCGATTTGGAAAATTCTTTTTTTATTTGAATAGATATACTTACAGATTGGTCCCATTTTTTTCTAACCCCAGTTCTGATGATGGAATCCACGAGGAATTGAGGGAACTCCTCAAATATTGTAGGCATATATATGGCGATTTTGATATTTTCAGCAACAAACCAAGCATTTTCATTCAGAAAGTATCATAATCCTTTCACCACTATGGTTCTTTCATCATTTTTTTTTCATCCAAATATTTAGTCGAATACAATGGCGGAAGTCGGTTTTTTAAATGATAACTTATTCTAAAATGATACCAATCCACGATAACTTCAATTCTATTAAGTTCTCAGATTTTCAGAAAATATTAGATATGTGTTTATGTTTTTTTTGTTTTTTTCATAGCGATTTCCAAAAAACCTCATTTCAGGGCTGGGAATGAAAACGGCTCATTTTCGTCCAGAAAATCGAAGGTTTTTTTTTATTGCAGCTATCGATACAATACAAGATTGGACTATTTAAACGGCACGCTTAATTTATCTCTATTATAGTTTTTAGTAAACCTACCTAAAGTTTTTATTAATCTAGTAATTTTACTTTTAAAACGTGCATCTTAAAGGTACTTAGATCATGAACAGCTTAATTAAAAGCAATTGTAAGGTTCTTATAATTTATAGCTATTTAAACAATAAATAGCAATAAAATATATATATGTTACGAATTAGTAAAAACAACAAAAAATAGATATTTATATGCGCCGTCTCTGTAAAAATAGTCTTATGTATTTCATTAACGTTATTGCTCTTTGAGTAGGCGAGTTGGAGAACGAAAATAATTCAGTTTTGCAATATCCCCCACTGGATAAAAGTCGGCTTATTTGTGTTGGGGATAAGACCCTCAAAACTATAATACCTCCCAAACTATGCAAGATATCTAATTGAAATAAAATTATATTATACTAGTTGCGCCCCGCGGTTTCACCCGCGTGAATAATGATGAAAATTGATGATGATGATGAAAAGTAGCCTATGTGTTAATCCAGGGCGTAAAGTATCTCCATTCCAAATTTCACTCAAATCCATCCAGTAGTTTTTACGTGAAAGAGTAACAAATATCCATACTCACAAACTTTCGCGTTTATAATATTAGTAGGATAGGATTATCTCCGCGTAGGAGTCACAACTGTAAACATAAGGAGGTATCGCTGACGCAAAATCCAAGACGTAATAGAATTAGCGTCAATAACGAAATGCTTAAGTGTGTCACACACGTAGCAGATGCGGTAAGATATCTGTATCTGAGCGCGTATCTGTCCATATCGCTCTCTATACTAAACTCAAGAAGCAACACACACGTAGCAGATCACTTATACTTTACCGTCAAGAATCTGTAGGCACCGACATATATAAACAGATGGACAGATTATATCTGTGTATACAAATTGAAATACAATACAGTTTGAAGGTTTCCGCGTGAATGTATCATTTTCGTATATTATCATATCCGCTGCGTGTGTGATACCTTCAGATGCGATAAGTTTTTATACGCATATAAAATATTACCGCGTCTGCTGCGTGTGTGATGCACTTTAGGATTATTTCAGACGAGTTTACAAACATTCGGCTAAGGTAACTTTGACCGTTCATAATAAAATGAATACGAATTTTTGGATGTTTACATATTTGGATGGCTCAGTCACGCCGAAATACCTGAACAAATTTGATGGGTATATAGATAGTTTAAGGCTCAAAATCGATCGCAGCGCCCTTACATGTACCTACTTACTTTTTCTTTTTGAGACCTAAGAAATTGAACAATGTTTATGTAAGCAATGAATACCTAAATGAAACATGAAATAATGCAACTTTGTATGACATCGCGCAACACGAGCGAACCCGTGTGCAGAAGCTAGATTTTATAAAAAAAACAAACAGGACGTCCATACCCGAATCCTGTAAGATCAATCAGGATTACCTTCCTGATATGTGTAATAAATGTATGACATGCTAACCGACAGATAGCCGACAGATTCGACGGTATCGCTTCTGAAAGGACATGTTCCAAAATGGCCTATATCGATGTACACCAGACAGATAACGGCGAAAAAATCAGTGATTATCGTAAAAATACTCTTACTCTAATTTGAAGTATAATTTACTGCACAGAAATGTTTAAAATTCGTTTTTTTTTACAATGGCAACTTATTTTCCTGAGCAGCCATGACAGGGAATGTCACGTTTATTGCTCTGTGGTTGCTTGCTTTATTCGTTCGTTGGGAGTAATAGTGTGTCTACATAGAAAGCGTTGCCTACGCTAGCTTTATTACGATCATCACATCAGTACAAGTTCTTCAATTCAACATTTCGATTCTACTCGAAAACATTTTCCTTGCTCCAAGACCTTGTAGCCAAGACGCGAACGAAATGCAGTTCTGGTAAAAGTTGTCAACAGCTGTCGAAACATTTTACCACAGAGTAAATTGTATCCGCCCCGCCATATTGTTGTGTCTTGTGTTGCTCTCCGTGAGAAAAATATTTTAGGAACCTGCATTAAATGAAGCGAAATAATCACAAAATGACAATGGGAAAAGGTTTTACATATATTTAGCCACGTTTACACAAGTGTACACCGACAAGAGCTAGGCTCCATACATCTTGGAACAACACCTTTGATTAGCTTCGCGACACCATGACGTAATGATGTAGGTATCTACATTTTTGATCGATTTAATTCGAATACGATCCGTTATCACTGATTATGATTAGCGTTTCAACCGATAACTAGTGATTGAAGAATACCTAAGCCAGTAGTTATCTACTCATTTTGTTACATCCTTTTAGTTATCTCGCCCTATGTAGGTATGTTGTTTATACTTACATCATCATCAGCCTGTAGAACTCCACTGCTGGACGGAAAGTCGGGGAAGTCGGTGGATGGAGGCGGCTCAAGACCGTTCGCCGTGGCATTCTAGAGGAGAAGGTCTATGTCCAGCAGTGCACTTCTACAGTTTGATGATGATGATGAATATCATTGGTAGATATGTTATAGACTAAGATAAAGATTATATTTGTCGATTGGATAAGTACAACCCCATAATAAACTAGCTATTGGTTGCTACCGGCTATTGTAGTGTCTACCCACTCATCACTACAACATGGCTTCATGTCTCGGGGGCGTAATACGAAGCCGGCTTTAGCTTTCATTATACATTTGTAAGCAGAAACCACGTGAAACATTATACATTCAGTTACTTTCACAATGTTTGCTAACTCAGATAAGCTGATAAAAGATATTGATATTGATTAGAAGCCAATATGTAGATAAACTAGGTATTTACTTGAAATAGATAGATAGATAGAAGATACTTAATTGCATACCATATTAACAAAAACTAAAACGAACTATGTTAATACAATATCTTATCGCTTTGTAGCGTAGAAATCGCTACAAAGCGATAAGATATTGTGTTATATTTATTATTGTATTATATTACACACACATAGGAACAGGAGTAATTTTAGTTTATAAGACGATTCAAAATGATCCTTGTGATTTCAATGAATAAAATTCTTTTTGACTTTGACTTTGATTACTGACAACTTTTGCATAGAATATTAAAATTTACATGGGTATTGATGATGTACATACTTATATATTGATAAGTTTATTTGTGTAGCTACATATATAAATAGCTACTAATAATTAAAAAAATACCTAAAATATACAATACATAAGTTTCATATTATAATACAATACAGGGGAGTTTTTGTTCAGGGCCACTTAGGCGAAGTCTGAACCGTGAGAGTTATCGAAAAGAGATGTTTGGAATTACGGGCTCGATTAAAAAAAAATAAGTCCTGCATTCAAAAAAGGTGAAATTTATTTGTAATATAAGTATATTACTAATAAATGAGTATAAGTTTGTAGTAGTTACAATATCGTAATTTTTATGAAATACTAAACATCAATTTTAGAACTTTTTTTTTTCAAAATCATTCTTGACATCGCTTTTCAATTTACTCTCACGTATCAGACTTCGCCTAAGTCCTGTGGTTATTATGTATACTATGCCTAAGTGGCCCTGAAAAAATCTTAGCCTGTATATACAATAAATTATACTTACAAATATTTACATATATAAATAAGAAGATAAGAACCAAGCAACAACAGGACAAATAGTGATGCTAGACTAGACCATGGACTTTATATTAAAAAATAAATAGTTCTTCAAATACTGTCTAAATAATGTCTAAATAATGAAGTACCTACCTATATTATGTTTCAGACTCAAAGTGAGTCAAAACAGACAAACAGACAGCCCTTGTCTTTTATAAATATAGAAAGGCTCAAAAAGTTTATTTAAAAATCAAAATGTTTGTTTCTACAATAATCTACTACTTTTTGGGCTGATAGGGCCTATGCACACGACGTTATTTTTTATTAGCGCGTTTCAGGAACTTGTTTCGTTATAAAAGGGCATAATTATGCACACGAGGTTAGTCGCTTTGAAAGGTCATTGAAACGAAACGAAAATAAAACAACGCGTGTTTGTTTCGCTTTTAAAATACGTCGTGTGCATTATCTACTTATAAATCACGTGATTTATAAGTAAGTAGATAATTTATGTATATCCACAGATCTCGACTTCCGAGTTTTGTGTTCCCACGAACAACTAGTCGAACTTATCGGCGAATTAGGTACGCTTATTTATTTGTTGGTTCGTTGTTTCTAAATCTAGAACACTGCGTACCTTGATAAGTTTTATCCGATTATGTTACAGTTGAAGTTTTTAAATTAATGAGAAACTACGTTTTTCCGCTCCGTCAGGATCTTGTTTCCTTTTAATTTAAAAAATACAAGTCAGATCTTCATTAAATTTTGTAAAGATACCCGAATAAGATGTTCTAGTTTTTTGATACAAAGAACATAGAGAAAGTTCAAGCGTAATTCAACCGAAAAATTGACAAACTGAAATGGGATTGGTCGTGTCACCTTAATGCATCTGCAAAGGCGGGTTAAATTTATTAAATTATTATTTTTATTTGTGTTATTGGCTGGTTAAATCCCTGTAGGCAGATGGAAGACGTAAAAGAAACACTGGCGTGATTTTTTGGACACCCTTCAACCCTTCATAGTGATTAGCAGAAGATAGCACAAGACCGAGAGACTTGTTAGTAGTAGAACTTCTTGTGAAAGAGTTCGTCCGTGGAAGTACTACTACCGTACCTATTTCTGCCGCCAAGCAGTCTATCAGGAACTACAAGTACCATAACACCCAGACCCGGAACAAATATTTGCATATCATAGGTACAAACATTTGTCCCGCAGCGGGAATGGAAACCGCAACCTCTGCTACTCGCCCGCGCCGTGCCACAGAGGTCGTCATAAGTGATTGAAAAAACACATTTTACTAAAAATAGCCATTTATTACAATCGAAACCATGAATTTTTGACATTAAGTAACTAAAAAAAACTCGGCTAGGTCCTATAAAAACTTGTGGTCGTTATAATGTTGAAAGTAAAAAAACGCGATAAGCAACCACGAGGCACCTACAGAAATCAGAACGTATACTCTTTTGTGTAACTCTTATAAAAACTTTACTGTGGCGACTTTCATTTAGGTAGAATCCATCAATTTTGTAGACACAGATAAATAAATAAATAAATGTTAGACATTTCACACAACATTATCTAGCCCAAAGCTAAGCAGCTTGAGCAGAGCTTGTGTTATGGGTACTAGATAACTGAAATACTTAGTTCAATTTGTATTATACATAGAAAATACCCAGAACACCCTGAACCCTACAAATATTTGTTCCGAGGCGGGAATCGACCCCGCAATCTCCTGCGTCACAGGCGAACCTTAGCCCGCCGCGCCGCGCCACAGAGTCAAACCACTGAGAGGGATCATTCAAAAGGGATCACTGTAGGCAATTAATTGTAAGCTCAATGAATGTTGCAGTGTACATTAGTGCGCCTAATCGTGAGACACATGACAAAACACACATGTATCTAGTTGACGACTTCTGTGGCGCGGCGCGGGCGAGTAGCCGGCTGAGATGCGAGAGGTTGCAGGTTCGATTAAGTACATGATTACATTTATTTATTTATTTAAACTTTCACACAAAACATTAGTGCAAGGAGGACTTAATGCTAATAGCATTATCTACCAGTCATCCTGGGCGTGCAGAAAAATGGTGAGGCGTGCCTTACAAACAAGGTAGTAACCAATAAAACTAAAAATATAAATATACTCTAAACTAACAAATTATAATATATACTAATAAATTATAATACACATATACCGGGAGTAAAAGACTACTCCCTAAAACTGAAACAGTGCATTCAGACCATGATTCTGAGAATATTTAAGCTGAAAAAACACGAAAAAAAATGCTTACTTTTGGTCCGCTTTTTTCGTGTTTTCTTTATAAGTATCCATAAAATATCGTTAAAGGAACACAATAACCTATTTTTCATCATTAAAAACACGTTAATAAATAAAAACGTCAAAAAAAGCAATGAAAAGCACATGAGAAATATTGGCCCACGGGTCGATCAGCTGACCGGGAGCGTTGAACTCGCGTGGCCGGAATAAATGCGTACATTGCTGGCTGACAAATACGATACGAAACGAAAAAAAAGTTTTGTTCCGGTATGAATCACCTCTCAGGCGAAAGCTATTTTATATAGCTATGATATAGGTAGCTTTACCGGTACCTTCAGTATTCGGGAGCTGTCTTTTTACACCCCGTATATATTAATACATACATTTCATTATTCGATACAAATGTTTGTATGATCTGCAAGTATTTCTTCCAAGTCTGGGTGTTATTGGTACTATGGTACGCGTAGTTTCTGATACCCACGACACAGGGAATCCTAGTGTGAGATCATGACCACGTATGCCACGTTGGTTGTTATATATAAAGTTACATTTTATAACCTAAAAGTCTTATACCTAAATATAACACGATTTACCTAATACGGAGGGAAAGTAAGTTTCACTGGTTACTTTGGTTGAACCTAAACAAAAAATATAACAATTGGTATACCTACTTACTTATTTTGAAAAAGTTATACACCACAAAAGGCGCGGGGCGGCGCGGGGCGGGCGGCGCGCGTTCTCTGAAATCTGTCTAAAATCGAAAATGTATTTTTTTACAAAGAAATCGGTCCAGCACTTCTTTTTAGTAAAATTTCAGTAAACGCTAAAACACGTGTTTGTTTATTTTTTTTGAGGAATCTACAACGGTTTTTGAAATACAGAGCATTTTTTTACATAAAGCCCTTCTTGAACCCCTAAGAGATGGAATTTTCCAAATTCCTTTCTTAGTACACCCCTACAACCTAATAGGACCATAGGTCAATCAGTCGTCTTTGATTCATAACAAATAAAAAAAAAGTGTAAGTACCTATGTCAGAACATAAAACGTAATGTATGTACCATGTATTTTTTAAACTCTAGTACTACTACGAGTACCTAAATGTCACAACAAACACCCAATAACGAACACAAATAGCCATGTGAAGTGCCACCATCAAACAAACCTGAGTACTTAAACACTTAAACAGTGTATCTAAATACAGCGATCATGTGGTTCCCCAAATTCTGCATGTTTTTTATTTTCTATGCGTTTATTAGGTACCTACCTCTCAGTCCAGATGTCAGAGCAATATTGTTTTGAAGTCCAGATGTATCATATGTCATATCTACAAGGATGAAGGTAATATAGGTTAGATATTCAATCCAGGAAGTTGTCTGAACTAAACATGGAATTGATAAAGTACAAGTTGTATATGCAGTACCTACTTATTAATTCCATTAAACTAAGCACTTAGTTTATTAATTCCATTGAATTAAAAGATCAAACTGGCAGTTACTCGTGTAACCGTTGCAGCAAAAGTATGAAATTGAGATAATACAAAGCTGCTTCACTTGTGTTATACCGGGATAAATAGTCTGACCGAAAATTGGTTCAGTCATTACGACGTACCAATACGATGTGACAAAAATAAAAGTAAACATCTTACATGTATAAATAATTATCTATAATTATAATATCTATTATAATTATATCTATAATTATTAATATCTATAATTATTAATAATTATAGATATTAATTATTATAAATAATTAATATCTAGATAATTTTGAAACATTTTATAAATCCAATTTTATCAACTTTCTGAGAGAAACAAGTCGAAATTTTGAAGCCTAAGAGCACCGATTCGAATCAACGTGGTCCGACTTGCATCATCTAACTTGAGTATAAGATCCTCGAGAGGAGGTCTTGTTTACCGAGAGCCTTATTCATCACTAGTTATAATAATATCTAGAGATCATTGTGTCATCTCTAGTTAATCACTGACTTTAACTTATCTATATTAAAACTACTAGCGCCAGACAGTCGGACTATGTTTTGAATAACAAAGCAAAGTTCAAGTCGGTAAGGTGATGGATATCTACTTACTAATCATTCTTAGCTATTGAAAGCGATATATATGAATTGGTATGTATAAGTACTATACTCTGATTTTAAATCACAGACATTTTTTGTGACTAAAGAAATTTAAATAGCTATACCTTGATTTTTTATTTCAGACAATTTTTGTAAACAAACAAAATATGTTAAGATATGCCACTGTGTGTATAAGTGTCATATATGTGTATCATATATGTATACATATGTGTGTGTGACATATGATACACATACATGGCACTTATACACACAGTGGCATATCTTGACATTTCTTTGTTTACAAAAAATACACTACACACTATGCCGGCGGCCTAGCCGGCGGGTATTCTGTGTACCCGCGGCGTATATCGCGTATACCGCGCGGCAAAAAGCCGCCGGGTGTGCCGCCGGAATAGTGTGTAGGAGCCTTAAGATTAAAAATTAGAGTATATAGATAGATACAAGATAGAAAATACCTTAATGCACACCATAAACATAACAATTCAACAAGTAACAAAAAAAACTTAATATGATAAACAATGGGTGATCTTATCGCTAACTAGCGATCTCTACCATTCAACCTTTGGATGGAATGGACTATTAGTAGTAGTAGGGGTACTAATAGAAAACTTACATAAAAACTACCAACCAAAAGGAACCAAGATCTAGTCTAGGGCTCCCAGAAGACTCGCTCGTTGCCCTTTTGCTGCTCGTCCGAAGTTGTTCCACGACAATTAAATAAAGTCTAATTGTCGTTTTAAATGGTTTTAATTACTTACCTAACACGAGAAAACTTGGCAGATACGAATAACAACATATAAACAGGTAATGAAATGTTGTAACTATGATTTTTTTAAAGAAAAGTACATTTGGTGGATCTGGTTTAAAATTCATTTTCACGATTTGCCACATATATACGCATTTTTCATCTTTCGTTTTTTTTTTACCACATGCTAGCAAGTAATAAAACAAAGGTACGTAAAACTATATTACCAAGAGTGTAATGTTTTACAATGAGATATTTAATTTCGGTAGGTACTTAGGTTTACCTTAGTTTGGCTCAGCCATGTCTGATCGATGCAAGTAAATTGTATTGTTTTCTATACTAAACTACTTGCACTAATAAGTTTTCTGTATTTGAATAATGTCTTTACAATTTACCACTCTCTAATCTTTACCATTTACTACATTTATCATTAAACTTACAATGATAAATGTAGTACTTAAATGGTAAAGACATTATTCAAGTACAGAAAACTTATGAGTGCAAGTAGTTTAGTATAGAAAACAATACAATTTACTTGCATAAATTATAATTTATAACTGAATGTATTTTTTAAATAACCGAATTAGTAAGCAAACTTTAAAACCTACGTTTGCATGTAAATGAATACCTTGTGGGCAACATTATCAACATAAACATACATAATTTTTATAATCCCAGTAAACTACCAGTTAAAAAATACAACCGAATTTAGAGCCTCCTCCTTTTTGTGAGGTCGGTTAAAAACATCAGAATACCTTAAATTTGCCTACTATTAACATCAAAACAGTTACATATAACCTATAATTTGTCAGCTATGCTAACCTACTACTAATCTGTTAATTGACGCGATTCGTGAGCAAAATAAACATCCATCCACACGACACGTTGATTTATCATTGATATTCAAATGATGATGACATTCTGTATTTACCGAAAGACGGCCGAAAGTCTTGAGTCGAGCGAGTCCTATCAGCTATCACCTATCAGTGTCAGTCAAGTCACTCGTGACCAGGCGATTGTCGCATCGAGACGTCGACGCAGTAGGAATAAGAACCTACTACTTTGAAGGAGATTTGAATTGAAGTAAGTTAAAAACATTCGTTTTATTCAATAATGTTATAAAAAGTGGGTAAAGTAGCCGCTTTTAATAATATTATTGGTTTTAATATTATAAACTGGTATTGGTTTGTTTTTATAGTGTTAGTTCTTGACTGTTCTATGGTGTAAAATGTTAGTTAGCTAAAGATATTTTTATTTGTTTTTTTTATGCAGGGTGTTTTTTTTAAATGGGACAGTATGGGGATATCCGAATCCATAAGAGATACGGGAAAACTGTCTTTGGAACCATTTGCTCATTTTGTATAAAAATGATTTTGGCATAGGTTTTTTTTTTGGTCAAGCGTGAGTTCTCCATAAAAAATTAGTAGTTTTGATCAAAAATTTTATTTATGCGTATCGACTCAGTTTTATGTAAGGATTGTTTCAATGTATCGGAAGAAAAAAATCTGAGCAGCAGACGTTAGTCAAATTTTATAAAATGTTTTCTCATACAAATTGTAAGTAATCTGGTACCTACGTTAATAAAACAATCGCAATAAATTTTCAAAATGGCCTCCATCTTGCTGTTTCCAGGTACGGGTACGTTTCAGAATACCTCTTGTGGCCTTAGACAAAGATTTTCTTATTAAAGTTTGACTAAGTTCTACAGCTCTGATTTTTCTCATTTCACGAGACCATCAGAGCAGTAGAACAACATTCACCACACATCTTTGTCTAATGCCACTAGAGATGTTCTGAAACGTGTTCCAAAGAATTCCATTTCCAAAGAATCTTGGGCGATTCGCAACGCGCCGTAACCACTGCGGTACGAATGGCCCCATACAGAAACAGTGCTTGGGTTTTTCGCAACGCTGTTCGAATCGCTTGTGGTGCGAAACGACTAAAGACCCAATAAAACTATACATAATATTAAGCAAAAAGTGGGCATGTACCTATTAAATTAATCATTTGGATTTGCCTGAAACTTTATGATGAAATCGGGCATGTGCCCCACCTGTTATTCCACTTGGGACGACTGGCACTTGTGGTGATGACTACCCCCTAGTAGGGTGTCCACATCTCCTTCGGGATTGAAATCATGGACCTGTATATTTTTTACAAGCTTTTATTTATTATGTACCTAAGTACACGTGGTTGTACATAACTTGGTTAGGTTTTTTTAAATATGTATGATAACTAAAATTGTTTTACGACATTTGTACAGCATTACAAATTATGTTATCTACGTATTATGTAACAGAGTGCATAATATCATGAAACCGTGACTAATTTACCTTTGTAACTAGCAACAAATACAATTTAATTTTCATTTTTGTTATCGCTTATAACAGCTAATCTCTGTAATATAAGTTTTTTTCCAAATAATTAAACTTCATCAATTACCTCATCAACCATGCTTAGCACTTTAGTCCATTACTGAAAATAGGCCTCCCTATAGAATGTCAAGGTCACAAACGGTATTGAGTCACCTCCATCCACTGATTTCCTGCAGCCTATAAAATTACGTCAGTCCATCGAGAGGGCCGTCATTCATTGCGTCATCCGGTTCGTGGTCGCCACTCGAAAAACATTATTTCCCAACGGTTGTAGGTTCTGCGAGCTATATGACCTGCCCATTGCCACTTCCGACTTCTTAATTCTGAAAGCAATAACTGAACTTGACTTACGTAAAATAAAGTAATTTGCAAACCCTACTGATAAGTCGAACCATGGTCGAAAGGGCATTGTGACATCTGGCTGAGCAGCATTGGTTCAATGCAGTTCAATTACTTCTTTTTGATTAATTATTACTGTCAACTGCATTTGCAGACAGGCAATTGGTATAGTAAAGTGGGGTTTACACAGGTCGATTTTCGTCGTGCGGCTAGTTGCTTCACAAATCGCCGCACCGCATCGCTAGCCCATTTACACAGGTGACTAAAATCGCATGAAACAACGTGCGCGAAACACACCTTCATGCGGCGGGCGATCGCCTGCAAGCCTGCAACTGATCGTCGATTAAATCATCAGCCGCATGCGGCCAAAGCCGGATGCTACCCAACTTTGGGGCTTGCGGTTTTAGTCACTTGCAACCTAGTCCAATTGCCATTTAGACGGTCGATTTTCGCCGTGCGGCAAAAATCGTGCGGCTTTAATCACCCGTGTAAACCCCACTTAAGCGTGCTCCGTCGGCTCTATCCTACCAATATCTTCTTTGATATGGTATTCCTTTAATTTTATGGTCAACAAACCTCGTATAT
Source organism: Epirrita christyi (assembly GCA_951392215.1). NCBI lineage: Eukaryota > Metazoa > Arthropoda > Insecta > Lepidoptera > Geometridae > Epirrita > Epirrita christyi. The sequence goes on along the minus strand of OX595833.1, from coordinate 14,020,441 downwards.
GTTTCGTTTGCGAACTTATTTTTGGAAAAGGTCCCTTTTAGTATATCACTCTAGCAAGCGTTGCTACGTTCGCCTGAACAAAGGGAAAAAGGGTACGCCAACACTGGTGCACTGCTGGTTAAACAGAATATGATAATAACAAATAAGCAAGTTGAGTATTTCAATATCAGTATGAAACACAAATCCTCAAACCATCCAATGACTTGCAAAATTGAATTAAAATTATTGATAAACATTTTTACGTCATGTTTCATAATAATTATCTAAGGTCAATACTTATATATAAGTTTCTTTTATCGTATTGTCTTGTCAATAACTACTTAGCGTGATCTTGATTTGTTTAATAGAGCTAAAACAAGGAATTTTGCGTGAAATATAAGTGTTGTCTTATTATGTGTTAACAAAAATACCTATCACGCTTCCTTGAAGGTTATGCACATACATCATTACATTACCTACGTCTTAGCAGGTACATGGTTTTGAATACATAAACATGAATGTAAAGACGGCAGAGGTTACCTCCAGTGCATTTGAAGATTGAAGTAGAAACGAAATGATTCATATTCTTCTGTACTTTTTACTCAATAGTGCCTACACACACAAAAACACACACATATACACATACACCACCTACACACGCACAAATACACACATATGCTTTTTGAAAACAAACCACAAACTAGTATAGTTTTTTTTCACGTGTGTGTGTGTTTTTGTGTGTAGGCACTATTGGGTAAAAAGTACAGAAGAATATGAATAATATCGTTCTTACAGAAGAATATGAGTAATTTCGTCGTTCTTCAACTTTTGGTTCATTGAACGAGCGAAGCGAGTTCTCTGAGTTAAGTTGGAAGAATCGACGTTTGTATGTATGTATGTATGTTTGTCCGATGAAAACTTCCAAACCGTTAATCTGATCTTCATGAAATTTGGTATGGGAGTAGATAGTATTGGTACAATTTGTAGGTAAGGTTATGAGCTATATCGGTCAGGGGGTTGCTGAGATATTAGGGGTTCAAGAGGGGTAAAAAAAAAAGTGAGTCAGATCAAGTGGGATGTCTTATGAAAGCGCTTTGGTTGGACATTTCAAAACTGTTTTTAATAAGTATTTAGCCTTAATAGTTTTCGAGATATTAGGGAAAATAAAAAACGTAAAAATTAAAAAATTATAGAAAAATTATTAAATTATTATTATTTTATATTATTATATTTTTTTTATTTTTTTTTTATTATTAAATTATTGGGTACTTCCAGCAATCCCACAATGCTGAAATTTGTTATGCTTGTGGCTTTTGTGTCACAACTACAGGGAAAAGTCTGAAATTGAAGAATTTAGAAACTTGTACTCCATAAAATAGAAACCAATATAACATCCATTGTTGACCTCCCATTTCTAGGAATTTGAATGACGTTGGAGTTCTATGGTTTTCGTCAAAAGGACGTTATCAATTAATTCGTCAGGTACTTGATATAGGTACTAACAGGTATGTAGTTTTACGCCCCGTTGCTTAGCCCTATTCAAAGGTTATTTCGATGATGTGTAGGAAATTAGAGTAGTTACTGATAGATCCTGTACTGTACTGGTAGACCTCGAGGTGAAAATTTTCAAAAAAAATAACAGAAAATATGGAAATTAGTTTAGAATTAGTTAAGTAGTCGGGCTGATAAAGGTGTTATCGCGAGGTCTCAGTTCGGGGCGAACCACTAGTATACTATATATACCAAAAGTCGATATTTAAGCCTGGTAGTCCTGTCACAGGAAAACAGGACTTCTGTGGTCTAAACTCAGATTTAAATCATGTTTTGTAATAATGCCGCATTAGTTTAATTTTTATCCGGCGAAAAATTAGCTGGCCTACTGGCTGGCTAAACCTACATACTTAAATGTACTCCTGAAAATCCTTTCGCACATATTAATATTAACTTGTTTTTTTTTGCAGATAAACAACCAAACCTCTTATCAGGACGAGAAAAAAGCATCAAGATGGTCAACGTGAGTATTTTACTTTTCACGACACATCTTTTATTATTAACTAGCGGCCCGCGCGCGACTTCGTTCGCGTGGTCCCGGTGTTCCCGGCAGTTATTCGAATTTTTCTCACCTTTTAAACCTTCCCTAGACCTCCACGAACATTTCAAGACCAAGATAAGATAAATCCGTTCAGCCGTTCTCGAGTTATAGCGTCAGGAAGGAAAACCCGACTTATTTTTATATAGTAGATTATTTACTGTATGAACTAATGTAATAATATACCGACCACTGGTTTCGCTACCGGTTTCGGTTTACCGGGTTTTACCCACCGGTTTGTATGTACCTCGTAGACAGAGTAACCAATAGACAACTAGATAATATCCATCGCAGTCATACAAGAAAGAGAACAACTTATACCCCATGGTAATTAACCATGGTATTTAACTTAGTATAAAAATTCCTTGATGCATACCTACGTCATGTAAGAAATGGGACAGAATAATATGGTATGATATTTTTAGGAGAGGGAGGGATCTTTTCCACCGCGGCACATGCATTATGTTGTTACTTATGCACATTTATGTTGGTATACATAAAGTAACTCTCACTGGAAAATTCCATCGGGATATGTTAATGTTTAAGGAATCTATAACTATTTCGCTTTCCGAGACCATCGGACTATATCGGGCTTTTGGACTATTAACGAAATGTTTTTTCATACTAAAGTTTGTTGTTTTATGTAATGTTTATTCTAAGAATGTTTTTGCAGGAAACCAATGGCAGTATACCTGCTGCGCAAGAAATGGAGACATTCCTGTCTCCAGAAGAGAAAAAGAAAGAGATAGTGGTAAGCAAGTACGTATCCCCCATTTTATTATTCTCCGTGAGACAAACACAGCCATATTTCGTAATTAGTACCTATCCCCCACTTCGTCCCTCTCCACGTCTCCTCCATAAAACGAACTTTGGTGAGCTTCAGACTTTGCTCTTATTCTTAGATCTACCTACAAGTTAAAAGATTACTTTAAGGGCCTCTTTCACGATCTTCAAGTAAAGTGTTGAATAGTTACTTCCTAAGTAGCGTTACCCAGCAAGTAAAAGTATCGATTAACTTTATCAGTTTCATAAAAGAAAATTGAGTTCCGATTAGCAACTCGGTGTTAGCTGAATAATTTAAAAAATCATTCAATCTAACCGTTCAATAGACGCTGTCATCAACGAAAATTGTCAGCAGTCACACGTCACGGTTGTCAGATTTGAGTGGCGCGGGTAATTTCTTGCAAGTTTCGTGATTCGTGGTTCACTGCATGTTTAGATAGGCGAAATCTGGCAAAAAAGTCATATTCATCAAGTTTGGCAAAATAATTTACACGAACATGAAATAAGTACACAAACTCTCGGAATGGTTTGTATTGATGAATATTTTCTAATTCCTCAAATAGAGGAATTAGAAAATCTTGGATCTGTGGATCTTTTTTGATGATCAATTAACTCAAATAAATCCATTTCTAACACTTTCTAATAGGTTTTTTCAAAACGGTTTGATACTACCTACACAAAACCAGACGAAACTTGACTTTACTCGTCAATTAGATCGGCTAATCGGCAGATGAAGTAAGAAGTAAGTTACAGGCTACTTTACTTCCTGGTTAGTGCTATTCGGGCTTTGTGAAACTCGTATGCACAGTTACATGGGACTTTAACCGACAACTAGCCTACTCGAGACTTTACTTGAAGATTGTGAAAGAAGCCCTAAACCTAGCAATGATTTTACATTCATTCAACCATAAAGTTTCAATGTAGGTAACTAAACAATCGCTTGTTGTCTATTTATTTTTTGTGTTGGTAGGTACAGTAGGGCCTCGATAATCCGAACACCCAAAATTTATACCCTGTTCGGATGCACGCAGCGTTCGGATTATAGTATGTAGACATTTTAAAAGGTATATTGGCAATAAAACAATATACTGTTTACTATCGAAACCATGTTTTAATCACACAAAACTGATATAGGATGATGTTATTATATATTCATACATGTTTATACTTTTTGGAAGAAGTCTAATAAAGTACTTTGACGGCTATTTTTTAGCGACATTGACATTTGCACTAAAATATGCGCGTGGCATACCGAGGTACTAGGAAACGGCAGATGCGGGGGGTCGTTCGGATTAGCTTGGGTACGGATTATCGAGGCCCTACTCTACTTCCATGTTTCGTTTTTTTTAAGTAGCCCTAATTGGTACTTAGTCGTATAGACATCGTCAAGTTTATGTCGTCAACTTCGAACTGTTAAGATTTTTGTATAGCTCTTAATCCAACCGAATGATATTTCTTTTTGCTTACAGTTTCTGAGTCTATAATTTTGGCTGGTATTATATTAAAATTAGGAGGTTATGGGTTATTGCGCGTTATAATTTTTTTACAGGAAATTAATATAAAATTAAATTATTTTTATTAGTTTAGTGGGGGGATTTTATATTAGATTAAAATTAAAATAGTAAAAAAAGAACCTTACAACCAACCGAGGGACTGAAAATGTTTAAACTAGTGTACAGTATTATGTTGTAAAAAAATGTATGTTACCAAGTCATAATTTATTAGTCCACGAATATAGCTGACAGGTATATTAATTAGGGTGCGTCTAATAGTAAACTGCATTACGTCAAAATAAAATATTCCATAAACTGTAAGTAACAAGGACTGCTTTCTAACGTCAAGCTTGTGTCAAGTGCCAAGTAAAAGCTGACAACCTCTATAACCTTTGTAACCTCTACAACCTCAGTGCAAGTTTTGACAACCTCTGTGGCCCGGCAGGCGAGTAGCCAGCAGAGATGTGAGAGGTTACGGGTTCGATTCCCGCTGCGGGACATATGTTTGTATGATCTGCAAATATTTGTTCCGGGTCTGGGTGTTATGGTACCATGTTACTCGTAATTACCCACAACACAGGGAATCCTAGTGTGAGGTCAGGGCGTGCAGTTTTAGACTAGACAAACTCTACGTCGCTGTTTAATTTGTTAGCCTCCTGAAATATAATATGCCATTATTAAGTGTGTTGTCTGTTATAGATACAATCTGGCCAAGGATGCAGAGTCACCGGAATTCGACCCATTTAACGAACGGAAACTTGAGAACCCTACTTCGTGAGTACATTCCTACACAACTATCAATACGAAAGTCTGAATGTTTGTTTAAATATTACTCATTCACGCCGTAATATGACTGATTATAATATATAATTATCACTAGAAACGGAATATTAATTGATTATAATATAATATAGGCTACCTAAGTTAGCATATAAGTATAATTCATTTACACATCACATGCATCATTTTCGGCATTGTCTGCGATATAGTTAGTTGGTTAGTTAGTATTTAGTCGTGTTGTGCTGTGTCCGGCCTATGAATAGACTCCTAACATACTATCCTGCCGAGGGTTTAGTAAAAGCCTTACTTAGGGATTACATAAGGGGATGGCAACCATCTGAGTACCTAGGCACTTATGATTGCCATAATCACCACGCTATTGGCAGGCGGATTAGTGATCGCAGCTTGGTGTTTGAGTACTCAGGCGGATACTGCTGGCTTATCCCCTGGTGTAATCCCTTAGTAAGACTTCTACTACATCCACGGGAGGAGAAGAAGAGGTATATTCAAAGGCTGGGCACGAGATAAAAATATTAAAGAGTTAATATTAGTGTGATATATTTTTGCAATGCAGAGTAGGTCCAATGTACTTGTTCCTATGTCCACCTTTTTCAGAATCAGCCCACTGATAATTCCGGCCAGCGCCGGTGGTGTTAGGGTGTAGCTTCCAAATAAGCTGAAAAGAATTGTTTTGCAAATGCGAATTGTTTATGCTTTAGCGAATGGTTTTTTATTACTAGTACTGTATCTGTATTCTGTCACAGAGGTGAGGTAGCCATGTTAAATTTTCCCTCATTTTGTGGTTTGGGCATGAACAAATAATAAAATATTAATGCAAAAAAACAAATCCCATGAGAGGTATACTATACAGTTCTCCAACTAACGAATTACAACCTTGTTATTTATAAAATTTACTTGTGTAATTTGTTGTATACATACATACATATAATTACAATAATGTAGTGTGTTTTATGACTAAAAATTTAGATTTTTTATTTAACAAATAATTAACATAAATGTTTTTAGTTGATTATTTAAGTTAAATAACTCGAAAAACTTCGTTGACGACCTCTGTGGCGCGCCGGGCGAGTAGCCGGCTGAGATGCGAGAGGTTGCGGGTTCGATTCCCGCTGCGGGACAAATGTTTGTATGATCTGCAAAGATTTGTTCCGGGTCTGGGCGTCACCCATACGATTCAGCGATGATTCCACGCAGATATCGTAACGAGCCCGCGTTATGTTACGTTTGGTCATAGCGAATAAGGGGGACTATGTATGTGGCTGTTGTGTTTGTTATTATATTACGGAGTCAATACCTACATATACGTTGGTATTTTGTACTGAATTCTCACTGTGCGAATTTTCTGTATTCAAACTTAGTACGACAGGAAGTAGTATAATACGTATTATATAATATACAGGGTGTCCCACGGCCCTGCTATATGGAGGACTAAATATTTAAATATTTATTTATACTTTAAATATTTAAAGTTACTACCTATGCTGAGTTTGAGTTTTAACACAGCTAAAGTAACTTATAACTTGGACTAAAAATATTAAAAAAAAAGTTTTGCAAAGCGTTTTGTTTTATATTTATATATATGTATGCGTTTACAAAACCGCGGTATTATGCGAATATGCAAACGCACAAAAACTCTGACTTAGCGACTGTTTGACGATCTTTCCCATACTCTTTCGAAGCCGGTTACAAAAATGTGATGATGTTTCAGGAACAATGATACGCTTACTCATCTTCTGAAGGCCTCCCTCGGTACCGGCATCCTAGCCATGCCGAAAGCCTTCAAATGCGCGGGTCTGGTCAATGGTATACTGTTCACCGTGCTTGTTGCCGTGGTCTGCACTCACTGCTCTTATATCCTGGTAAGTAAGCGAATTCGCTGGAGCTGGTTTCACTTGTTAGCTTGTGACAGATATCTAGTAAGCTCATGAGAGGCATTTATATGCAAACGAAACACAACTGCACACATGGCACAACTACCTACTTAAGCTTCCCCACGTATACCTATCACCTTATCGAAATGTTTAGCAGAATGACGATTTAGCTCTAAAAAAAATTTGGTTCATGGTTTCATCAATCTAGAATCCTCCGTAGACTCCGTACCTTGATAACTTTTATTGGATTATATCTTCATTTTTTTATGGAGATCTGACTTGTACATTTGAATATATTTCAATCCAAGAACCACCCATGATAAAGACAAATCGATTGACGGCTCTTTTGTCAAAATCTGTTTAGTGGTTTTCGACATACACGCTAAACACACTACCCTTCCTCACTGAAGCGAGACATAAGTGTATCACACGAAGCAGACGCGGTAAGATATCTGTATCTGAGCGCGTATCTGTCCATATCGCACTCTATACTAAAAGTTTCGTATATTATCGTATCTGCTACGTGTGTGACACACTATAGCTTTACTATGCACCAATAAACTAATCTGGCAAAAACCTCTACTACTGCGAAGCTATTGAAAGAGGTATACTTTTTGTTTTATTGAGAAATAAACTGCTATGACAATTACCCCATTGTATTGTTATCGAAGTGCTTTGGGCCAGCCACCATATTGATCATTCCAGCCACTTCTATATCTACACTGATATTATAAAGAGGTACAATTTGTTTTTTGTTTGTACGCGGTAGTCTCTGGAATTAACTACTAAAGTATTACTAGTGGTTCGCCCCGAACTGAGACCTCGCGATAACACCTTTATCAGCCCGACTACTTAACTAAGTAATTTCCATATTTTATATTATTATTTTTGAAAATTTTCACCTCGAGGTCTACCAGTACAGTACAGGATCTACCAGTAACAACTCTAATTTCCTACACATCATCGAAATAACCTTTGAATAGGGCTAAGCAACGGGGCGTAATACTACATACTATATCAAGTACCTGACGAATTAATTGATATCGTCCTTTTGTCAAAACCATAGAACTCCAGCGTCATTCAAATTCCTAGAAATGAGAGGTCAACAATGGATGTTATATTGGTTTTTGTTTTATGGAGTACAAGTTTCTAAATTCTTCAGTTTCAGACTTTTCCCTGTAGTTGTGACACAAAAGCCACAAGCATACCAAATTTCAGCATTGTGGGATTGCTGGAAGTACCCTAGAATTTTTGATTTTTACGTTTTTTATTTTCCCTAATATCTCAAAAACTGCTAAGGCTAAATACTTATTAAAAACAGTTTTGAAATGTCCAACCAAATCGCTTTCATTAGACACCCCACTTGATCTAACTGTCTTACTTTTATTTTTTTCACCCCCTCTTGGACCCCAATATCTCAGCAACCCCCTGACCGATATAGCTCATAACCTTACCTACAAATTGTACCAATACTATCTACCCCCATACCAAATTTCATGAAGATCGGATTAACGGTTTGGAAGTTTTCATCGGACAAACATACATACATACATACATACATACATACATACAAATGCCGATTCTTCCAACTTGACTCAGAGAACTCGCTTCGCTCGTTCAATAAAGTATACTAAAATAAAAAAATATTTCACTCATACAAAGCTCGCGGCCGACGTTGCGGTGGGTTATTAAAGTTACAGCTCTTTTCAACACATATTTTTTTAAACAGATTAAATGCGCACATGTGCTGTACAAGAAAACTAGAAGAACGAATATGACATTCCCAGAAGTGGGCCAAGCAGCGCTCGAAAACGGCCCGCAAGTTTTACGAAGATGGGCAAACGCATTTAGGTAAATCCATACACTACACCCACACAAACAAAAATAGGCTCGCGCATGACTGTAATCAATGTGGTCGATATCCTCATACTCAGGTGTGAGAATATCTTACTAGGGAGTCAGTCTTCATTGGTCCAAGTATTTAGATAAATTACTCGCTCAAAATCACCATTATTAATAGCTTTTAGTACCTATGGGGATGGGGCCAGTACGTCGTGGCATTCTGTAGGGGAGGCCTATGTCCAGCAGTGCACTTCTACAGGCTGATGATGATGATGATGAGATGGGGCCCCACCCCATCTATAGGTAATACTTAAAGCTATTGATAGTGCGTACATGCAATAGGTTAGGGGTTTTTCGTTACAGGGTAATTTCGTCTATTTGTCCGTAGTTAGCCGTTTTACTCGCATACTGCTAGTAGGTAAGTTAGGTACTGTCTCACTGAAATTTTGCACAGTAAGTACACATTAGCGACGCATTAGTTATTAAATAAAACCTTTGCGTGTTCTGACATGCACCGTGACCTATGATTTATTGACTTGTAGTTTAACTACCCTACCTAATTGTCGTGTTAAAGAACCGTACTGACTTCGGAACCCTTCGTCGTGCGTGGTCCGACACGCTCTTGGCTGCTTTTTTGTATCGGTAAATTAATTTACCTTTCTAGCATAATCAGGGAATTTATTCACCAAAATGCCATTGTTTCAGAATCTTCATTCTCGTGAGTCTCTTTCTGACGTACTTCGGAACATGCTCCGTTTACACGGTCCTCATCGCTAAAAACATCGTTCAAGTAAGTTTACTTTTTAACTTATTTACTTTATTATATAATTTTTTACATTATGCTTTTCTTTTTCTCCAAATTAAAGCTTAAAATAGTCATGATGTATAAACAACAAAGCCCTTGCATAATATGACACCCCACCTGATGGTCTCACTTTTTTTATATCCCTCTTGGACCTCTTATATCTCGACAACCCCCCAATCGATTGAGCTCATAACCTACATATTTGTACCAATACCCACCTCATGACCTAAGACTAACATACATACAAATGCCGATTCGTCAAAGTTTACTCAGTGAACTCGCTTCGCTCGTTCAATAAACATATTAACAGTCACAATTGTAAAATTAAAATACTAGGTACCTTACTATTTTTCAATTCGTTTAATAAACAAACTATTATAGAATTTCTAAACTAGAACAAATTATTATTTTCTTTAGGTAGCAGCGTCATTCATGGGCGTCGCAGAAAGTGAAGTAGACATACGATTTTACATCACCTGCCTGCTGATTCCGCTCATACTAATGGCATGTGTGCGCAACCTTAAGTACTTGGCACCCGTATCTATGATTGCAAACGTCTTTATGGCCGTAGGCCTGGGCATTACATTCTACTACCTCGTCGGAACCGGGGAACTAATGACTGACAATATGAAAGATATGTTGTTCAAAAAGCCCAGCGAATGGCCAGAGTTCTTCTCGCTCAGTATTTTCGCAATGGAAGCCATCGGAGTGGTGATGCCTCTGGAGAACGCCATGAAGACGCCGCGCTCGATGCTCGGCGTGTGTGGCGTGCTTAACAAAGGCATGTCCGGCGTGACACTTGTCTACATCCTACTCGGCTTCCTCGGTTACCTGCGCTACGGCGATGGTGTGGAAGACTCTATCACGCTCAATCTTGAGCAAGGAGACATGTAAGTGTTACACCCCTGAGTGAGGCCGTAGTCTAGTCTTGACACGGACGTATGGTGTAGTGTAACACAGATTTTGTACGAACACCTATGAGCGCCCGTAGCGGACACATTGTGAACATTAATTTCCGTACTAAAATCCGTGTTATACGACACTATACGTCCGAGTCTGAGCTGGACAAAGTCTCCTCTATAGACTGCCACGACCTACTTACTTACCATGCCATTATTTTTTTTGTGTCTGTACTTCAAGCATAAATATGGTAGGTGCAGGAACACCACTACGAAAGTGTGTCACAAAAATCTAGTTTTTCTTTAATAATCTACGCATCTGGCATTTAGCCCACCTGATGTTAAGCGGTAACCCCAGCCCATTACAAATACAATATCACTTAGGTCACGTCTACGACGCGCCCTACCTGGCATTGCACTACGCCCGTCATCCATAAATATGAACTCACATGTGCCTGTCTGTAATGAACCAAGTACTTATCTAAGTATTGTCTTTTTGTCTTTCAGCGCCGCAAAGATTGTCAAAATCTCCATCGCCATCGCCGTCTACTGCACGTTCGGTCTTCAATTCTTCGTATGCATTGAGATCGTGTGGAACACCATCAAAGACAAATTCACGAAGCGGCCGAACCTCGCTGACTACATCGTGAGAACTGTCCTGGTAACGATCTGCGTGCTGCTCGCTGTCGCTGTCCCAACTATCGCGCCATTCATGGGTGTCATAGGAGCGTTCTGCTTCTCCATCCTCGGTCTCATTGCTCCTGCTTTCATCGAAGTCATTACCTACTGGGACATCGGATTTGGACGCGCCAACTTTATCATCTGGAAGAACATTCTCGTAGTCATCTTTGGAATGTTCGCGCTTATATTTGGCACCAAGGAAGCCGTCATCAGCATAATAAATGAATACACCAAATAAGATAACACGTGTCGGTGTACTCTGGACTCGATCGATGCCCGAGTTAACATAACGTGTGATGATAGTAATGCGTAGGTTATATAATTGGCGTCTCTCTGTCACGTGAATAAATATAAAACGTAACACAAAATGTCATTCGTCGGTTTGTTCACCTGATCAAACATTAACAGTTCTGCAATACACGTTAAACATGAACTAAGTGTGTACATGTTAAATAGAATAATGGAGTAGGTACGTCTTATATCCCTTTATCGGACAACTCTATTAAAGATTGCCCCAAATCTCGTGTACAGAGAACTTTTATACATTTAAGTATAAGTTTGAACTATTGTATTCCGCAGTGTTTTTGCTGCTAAAGCAATGGTGCTATTTTGCGTCAATATTTGCTTCATAGGCCCACTTGTACCAGCGAGTTGAATCTCGAATTAGTCGAATGAGAACGTTAAATCCTACCTAAAGAAAACCAACGTTGAACTTGACTAATTCAAAGCTTAACTTATAACAAGTGTGGCCAATAGTGTAAATTAATAGCGGCCTTTTATTCTGGGTACTACTTGGAGTCATTTGAGGCAAGTGCACGTGGCACAAAATGGGGCTTGATTCGCAGCGTCAAATCTAGTGTAGGTACCTACTGTTCGTGTTTTTCGTAGTTATCGGCTTCTTTAGAGCAAGGTAGGACAAGACTCCATTAGTGCCGAACGTTGTCGTATTAACTTCGTATTGCTGCCCTTGACCTGAATGAGTCTACCTTAAATTATTGATTTTTATTTACATTCCCTGCCCAGAATAGAAGAGTGTTAGAATGAGGTACACAGGTGTATTCATCGATAAGAATGTGCGATGTTTCTTATGCGAGATGTCACATCTCCGCTGTGTACAAATGTGTGATAGGTTTATAAAATAAAGCTAATTTATACAATTGGATTATTATAAACATTTGTGATATAACGGTATTAACCCCGACCAAAAATATATTGTTAGCTATACAATGTACAATGCAAGATGGTTCGCGACATAAGTGACGTTGAACATCCCTAATCAGATTTGTACACGCCCTTAGGGCCCCCCTAAACCACACATATATTATAGGGGGTATAAAGCAAAATTAGCAATCCTAGATTCAATTTGAATATTACAAAATGAAATAAATTTATAATTATTATTACCTACTGACATTTGTCAAATAACTTTTTTACTCATTTTCATTCATGAGCTTTTAGTGTTTGCTATATAATATGATGCAAATTATATGTAATTCAGAATAGCATCAATGGTACAAATAATTGATATTAAGATTTTAATGAATATGCTGTTTTAAGTAATTCACGGTTCCAATTAGTAGGATCATGTCCATAAGTGCTACCCAAAAGGCACGCACAATAGCAAAATGCGACTAAAATTATTTTCTATAATTTGAACATTAGTCGTCAATAAGATTTGGAATGAGGAGATAACAACAGCAAATTTAAAATATATCAATAATTACTCTAAAAAACCAGAAGCACATTGTGCCTTTTACATTTATTATTATTGACATAAATGAAATAGCTTTTGGAACTATCATGGTTACAAACATAATTATCACTAAAAACGGGATATTTACCATGATTTTTGAGTTACATTTTTTCCCCGATATTTCGAATATATTAATTGGGTATATGTATGTGCTACTCAAAATCATAGTAAATATCCCGTTTTCAGTGATAATTATATTGATATACATCAATGGCTTATTTTTACTTCCAAATCTCATTCCGCTAACTAATTCTTTGATGACTACTGTGGCGCGGCGGGCGATTAGCCGGCTGAGGTTGCGTGTTCGATTCCCGCTGCGAGACAAATGTTTGTATGATCTGCTGAATATTTTTTCAGGTCTGGGTGTTATGGGACTATGGTACTCGTAGTTCCTGATAATAAGACCGACACAGGGAATCCTAGTGTAGGTGGGATCATCAATGGAAACATTTACTTGATTGACATTGTAGGTACATTAGATGGCATGTCATCTAACAAAATTAATCAATTACTTACCTATCGAACACTAAATACTCAACTATCTCAAAATATTTGACCAACTCACCGCTTTGTTAAACGTTTTGCGACCTTCTCTTTTCGTATACCTAATCAAAAACCTATAAAAAAATTACATAAGAGCTTGTCCAGATGTGGCGATTTACGCGCGATTGATGTGCGACTGCATGTGGACGGAATGTATGAACCTCTAGTATTTCTCAATCGCGCAATCCCAGTCGCGCGAGTCGAATCGCGCGTAAAACAGCTTCCGGCTATCATCTCCGTGTAAAATAATTGCTGCAGTGATAAAACCTATTCTTAAATAATTTAGAAACTTAGGTGTCTACAGCAAAAATAATCTTTGTGGGTCCATGGGCATGATCCCATTATCTACCGGAAGAAGATTCATCTCATAAAAGTGTTTTGAAATAAGAACCTATTATATTACGTCAGTGGTACGGCATTGATCTTGCACAGCAGTGTTTGTTAAAAAACCCTAAAAAGTAAACCAACATTCATGTAAAAACTATTTTAAACTACGGTTGGTTTTATTTTTTGAACAAATACCGTATTTGCCGGAATTTTAAACATTACGTTTAAAATGGATGTCATACCTAAAAAGCTATAGTTTAAAGTAATTACTTGTATGTTATTTGCATTTAGCGTGTGTAATCTGAGCTATTATAATATTTGTAATTTCTGTGTTATCCTTTGCCAATTAAAGCCGGGTATTCATTAGACAACATTTGTTAATAAACGTTGTTTAGACGGGTTTTCCCCCATGGTCCAATAGACGTGTATATTAACAAGTTTACCATCAACACTTTCTGAAAATTGCCAGTCCACACTTGTCTTGTTGCTAGGATGTCGCCAGAGGAAGTATTATTTTGGACCACACTACTTCCATGTTTATAAACTCGCGCAACACACATCCACACCTATTGACTTTTGCTTATAAACTAGATGTTTCGTCTTGCTCTCTACATCTTTGTTTATAAACTGTTTTCAGAGATGATGAAACATTGTGAAACACGGTTCATAAACAGTGTTTATTCACAACTGTTGCCTAATGGATACCCGGCTTTAATTACCATTTGTATAACAGTTTATCTGATCTTGTGCCTACATTTATAAGTACTTAAATTGCATTTCGGTTAATGTGATAGTAAAGGAAAAATATCAGTAAGGGGCCTTATAAAACATGAATTACTGACCAAAGTTTATATTAATACAGAGACTGTTTTGTAGTTATATTCACTATTATAATATTAACTAGTAGAAATCCATCCCCATAGCAGATTATGGATTAAACGTGAGAAACTTACGAGTGCCTTTGTAATTTGTAAATTTGCTAGTAGCTACAATGCATAATAATTTTAACGAAATATACAAAATAGGCATTATTTAAAATTTCCGACATGTTCCTATATCCTCGTATTTACGAATGGTTTTTATGAGTTTAATTTGTACCGATCAAGCACAACGAAGTACTTGTTTGCAAAAATGTTATCAGTTGAATGATATTATTATTATTGTCAATGTATGAAATGAATTTATTGTGTTGTCAATACAAAATGTATGTATGTACAAGCTCTTAACTAGTTTTATTTTTAACTCTTTCAGTAATAAAAATAATTGTCCGATTGAACCAAATACCAAAAGAGGTCAGAGATAGGTAAATATTTAATTTTTTGAAGAGAGGATCCATTGATGCAACCTTCAACCCCTTCGGGGCAAAAAGCGAGTATTATGTTTGCATGTATGTTCTTGACATCTAGAATTCTAGAAACAAACCTGATTTGGAATGAGTTACAATCACTTACCGTGGTGTGTCCGGCCTGATAATATACCTCTCAGTCTCCTCCCGTGGATGTTGCAAAAGCCGACTAAAGGATTACACAAGGGGATGGACGGCAGCATCCACCTGAGTACACCAAATCGTTCCATTGCATTCCATGTCGTCCCCGTCAAACACTAACGGTTAATGATAAACATTTACTCCCTCATTCATAATGATTTTTAAGACCTGTTTTAGTTAAAATAGCTTTCGTTTTATCCTCTCCGATATTCTAAATACGCCAAAACAAGACAAGCTATTTTAGCTATCAAAGGTTTATAAATTGATTATGAATAACAGGATAAATCCATTGCATAATATATAACATGCAAAGTACGATTAGTACCAACCTAATTATCTTTTCATACTCATATAACCTCTCGAGGTAAATAAAAACACATCCACACTTAAAAGTTGTAGATAATGGTGAGGCGATTACAGGCTACAACTAAAGGATGCATAACAAGAAACTATAGACTAGTGAAAGCCCCGCGACTTCGTCCATGTGGAATTTATTCCATACAAACTTCAACACCCAGCTGCGCACACCTTTAGGCGGTGAATTTCAAAAAATTCTTATTTCACATCTAGACCAGAAAAGGAATGCCAAACTTCAGGTTTCTAGGACTTGATATAGTCTGTCAGACGCAACGATTTTCTAAATATTGATAACGAGGATCCTTGTTGGGCAATTTTCGTTGGTATAAGATTTGTCCTGGCTGCTGGTTTATTTAAGAGTGTTATTACTGGAAGAAAGCGTTAGCCGAGATGGTCGTGGAAAGCAATGGCGGCGATGAGCTCACCACTTGTCACGTCTATATTCCTGCAATTGTGCAACCCATAGTAAAAAGAGACCCTTTGAGGCTATGCCTACCCTTTCGGGGGAAAAGGCGTGTGTTTATGTATGTATGTATGATTTACGAGGATCAACATTGAACAGTCAACGCTTGACACTAAATAAAAGAGGAATGTGAATAATTATTTAAGTATTTATTACAATCAGCCGTCTCTAAACAGACGAGACAGCAGGCATTACAATAAATAAAAATAAATTTGACGTACTAGGTACCTCTACAAAATACAAATATGAAGACTGTAACTTGACATGTTTTGTTATATAATATATATGAAGGTAGGTAAAGTTGTTATTGTTGTAATTCAAGGGCATTTTGAATGTGATAGCTATTGATAAGATAGTATATGTTCATGACCTAAATAAAATAACTAGAGGATATAAGTGGAAGTGTACAGTTGGTTGGAATAAAATACATTATATTTATGAGAATTACACTTTTCTGTTGTGGCTGGCTGGATGAACAAACCCAGTACAAATCCGCCTATCGTCAAATCTGAGATTTCGATATTTTTGATACATCTAATAGAAACTAGAAACATGTTTTAGAAAAATTACGACTATACACCACGTACTTTACTATTCTCCTGCTGCTATTGAGTTCTCGTCGCACGACCTTTGAGCGTGGTCGCGGTCGGTGCTCATGAGGAAGGACCTCAAAATGGTCAACGAAACGTCAGCAGGAGAATAGTAAAGTACATGGTGTATATTCGTAATTTTTCTAAAATGATACCAAGCCATGATAACTTCAATTCTATTAGAAACATGTTTCTTTATTTTATACATGACCTACACGATCTTCTTGCTACGGCAAATACAAATAATAAACACTTGACTTTGGCTGGTGTAATACAGCTCAGGAAAACCCAATGTAAAACAAACACGGGCTAACTCAAAAAAATCTGTTAAAATATTGCCATAAATTAATATTGGATAATGTTAAACAAGGACAGGACTAATTTTAAGCAAACCTTAAATTTAAATAATGTTTAATAAGGGTGTAATTTATAAATCCAGTCTAAAAATTTCAATTACGTTGGTTTATAAATAACACCCGTTTTTTGGTAAGGTAAACCTTACGAATAACATAAGTTCCTATAAAAAATAATGAAGAAAACCGGTGTTATTTTTTGACACTGACAATAACCTTTTCAATCCGAATGATGTGAGAGCATATGGTAAGTAAGATGGACTAATAAAGGTGCTACTATCTAGTGTAACCGGTTCTTTCTTAGTCACCCTGCGTTAGGTCAGTTTGATTTGAGGTATGTGACCCTGAAAAGGGCAAAGTGGCCTTTGGTAAAGAAACCAGTGTAGTGAAAGGATTTACTGCACTTTGCGGAGGCTCATTTCATGCACATGTCACATGTCTTCGAAACAGGCCAGTTGCCTCACGATGGAATTTTCAGACGACCTAAATAATTGGAGCACGACCGGGATTTGAAATAAAATCTAAGAAATCTGTTGCTGTTGCAAGGACCAAGGTACGGGACGAATTTTATGAATCGTTGGAGACAGACAAAAAGACCTGTACAAAATAACAAAAAAGCGAGAAAAGAATGCAAGAGATATCTCATCCACAAGAAATAAAAGAACGGCAGTAGGGCCATTTTAAAAGGTGGATGAATGACGAGAACGTCTCGAGTGGAGTGTTCAAGAATGTACTAGTTAACATGGGCGTCGTGAAAGAACGACGAAGAACATTACATTATAAGAGGCAATCCCTGACGAGTAGTGTGACAGAATGCTGTTGCTCATTTTTAAACATATGCGTGTTCTACAAGACTTCAACAGTTTTAGAGGAATAAAGCTCATGACGCATATTATGAAAGTTTGGGAGAATGTTATAGCGAGACGGATGAGATAGGAATGCGAGGTATCACACAACCGGTTTGGGTTTATACCTGGACGCGGGACAACGGGCGCCATATTTGCACTTCGCCATCTGTGTGAAAAACGCAGACGCTTAAGAAGACGCATAAGAACTTGCACATGGTGTTCGTGATCTCGAGAAGGTATATGACAGGGTACCCCGTGAAGTTCTGTGGTGGGCTATGAATGTGAAAGCAATGCCTGAGCAGTACATAAAGCTCACAGCTCATTAGAGCTATGTACCTACAGTCGAGCTAGCACACACGTCCGGTCTAAAGCAGGAGTTACTGACAAATTCAATGTGGCTGTAGGCTTGCACCACCAGGGATTGGCTTTATCTGTTCCTCCTAGTAATGGATGCACTGACATCATGCATACAGTAGGAGGCACCCCGGTGCACGCTGTTCGCCGACGACATTGTTCTTGTCGGAAAAGATGCTCTTGAGGTCCAGAAGGTCTAAAAAGGCCACTTTATATGAATCATAATACGATTCATATAAAGGAATTGCTAAGGATCTGCAAAGAATTCGGAAAATGAATTGCTACCAGATGAATTGCTCAATGTGGCAAATTCATTTGGTAATAATTCCTTTTCTGAATTCTGAGTAGATCCTTAGCAATTCCTTATGAATTGTCGTATTATGATTTATATAAAGTGGCCTCTTTAGACCTGCTGATCAGACTACAACAATGGCGGGACAGACTGGAAAATGTCCGTTTAAAAAACAGTAGGACAAAAAAAGAAGTTCTATGATTTCGCTTCCAGTTTCTCTCCTATCGCCTTAAATGGTGTACCCAGTCTGCACCGGTTTCCGGTACCTTGGCTCATCGATCCAAAACGACGGCGAGATAGATAACAGAATGAATGCGGGATGGATGAAATGGCGACAGGTCTCAGTAACAACATATGATCCCCTAATGCTTAATGCAACTTAAGGGAAAAATCTACAAGATGATCATCAAACCCGTCGTGTTGTATGGATCTGAGTGTTGGGCTACCAAGGCGATGAATGAAAGAAGAATCAATGCCACGGAGATGCGAATGTTGAGATGATATGTTGGGTGACAAGGATAGATAAGAAATGAGCATATCAGAGGAAGATTGAAAGTAGCTCTGCCTACCCCTCCGAAAACAGGCGTGACTATATGTATGTCTGCATTATAATATCTTTTAGTAATATAATTCTTGTAGTACCTGGAATCAATTGAGTTATATTGAACTTAATTAGATCAAACGTTTGTGGGCCGTAAAATATGCCTGTTTATGTCCTATGTGGTTTA
This sequence comes from Epirrita christyi, assembly GCA_951392215.1. Taxonomy (NCBI): domain Eukaryota; kingdom Metazoa; phylum Arthropoda; class Insecta; order Lepidoptera; family Geometridae; genus Epirrita; species Epirrita christyi. Next base: position 14,001,104 of record OX595833.1, on the reverse strand, counting down.
TCATCAGACGGTTGACCACTGCTGAAAGAGACTATAGTACACGTTGTTCGATAGCCGAATCAAGAAGCACTAGCACCTCCGAACAATTTTTATACATTGCTTGAACGAACAATGCACTAACAACGATGCGATATTTTCTATCTAATCCATCAATAACATTTATAATGGAATATTAAATAAGAATACGTATTTCAATTTACCTAAACCCACATAAATCTTATCCTACTTAATAAAAATAGAATCGTAAACGACTAAACAGATTTATACGAATAATCTAATTATTTTGAGGCTTTTCATATATATATAAAAATTTGTTAAAACTCGATTTAAGAGTTTTTGGCGACAAAATAACTTTGGTGAATAAAATCAATAATACCTATTATGAGCTATTCAATTCTGAAATGTCGCAAATTTTATATTAAGCCCTATTTTATATTATAATAACTACCCCAGTGGAATATCCTCCATGGGGTTGAGTCTAATTTGTAGTATAAACGTATAAATAAGATTTAAATACAGTAGGTACGCAGTAAAGAAAGCCCCCATCACAAATTACGTAAAGCATCGGCGATTTTTCTATTTAGTGCCCTCACTCTCGATGGGCCAAAGACATTATAAAGGTAAGGAATTTGATTGGATTCTTTGATTTTGATTGGAATTGGAGGAGGTTGGATAGTTGGCTGAAATGGCATTATATGGTTAGGCTTATGTCAGTGGACTTTTATAGGTTAATGATGATGATAAGAGAGTATTGAAATTCGTGCAGGCACTATTCTCACTGTAGTTCTATACTGAAACATGGAAGTTTCTACGAATGTACCTAAGGCAAAAAATCGAGTAACCACTCATAAATTTAATTTTACCTTTGTATAATTCTCCTTTAATTGTGGTACGAGTATTAGTAAGAAAGAAAAGAGTACCCACAATACAGAAAATTAATATCATATTAAACTTTATGGATATGTCAATTAATTACAATTTTATAAAAAAAAACAGGATACATTGGCTTGTGAGTCAGTATCATATGTAAAGCCGGGTAAGCATTACGCAACATTTGTTAGTAAACTGTTTATGACGTGTTTATTAACAAGAATACCATAAACACTGTTTCTGAAACTTGGCAGTTCGCACTTGTCAATTGTTGCTAGGATGTCGCCCGTGGTAGGTGTTGACTTTTGCTGATAAACTAGATGGTTCGTCTTGCTCTCCACTTGAAGTGTGAAACACGGCAATATGTTTAATAAACAATGTTACATCACCTTTGTTTATAAACTGTTTAAAGAGATTATGCCTAATACCTATTGTTTACCCGGCTAACTATTGAGTGAAATGCATTCCTATAAATAAGGTTAAATACCCGTGACAATATTAACAAATATTATTCATCGGTTTTGTGTTTTTAAATCTATGCTATTATTAGATTTATGTTCAACTTGTATCATGACTATTACTTAATAATCTGACTTAACGAATTGACAAGTTCGTTAGTAAGAAGCGAGCATAGTTCTGGAATACGGGCCTTAGTGTATAAGGCCCGTATTCCAGAACTATGCTCAAGCGTGAATCGAGGCTCAAGCATAGATTTGGTGTCAGTTTTTCATAGAAATCTGTCAAAAGATCTATGCTTGAGTCTCGATTTAGTTTGAATTTAGTTCTAGAATACGGGCCTAAGATTCCTCGTTTACACATTCGAATATAACAATCTATTGAACACAGTATCCTGTCATAAAATCGCATTGCTTTAATAGATACAAACTTCTAAAGCGAAATACTGGTAATATTGGTTACGTACATGAACTAAGTTCGATTATTGTTTGACATGGATGAATATGAAAAAATTAAATGCTGAGGTGCGATTCATTGTAGACCCAGGTCGACCAAAATGCATCGTTTTAAGAGAAGTGTACTGCTAGGGAGCCCTGTGCATACAAACGAAGTTTCTTCCTATCTTGGATAACTCCATGAAACTTTGTAAAAATGATTAATACAGACCCGTGGTTTATCAGTTTCTTATAAAATTACAAAGTTTTCAAATCACATCGACTTAAAGATTTGTACAGTTACACCTTATTAATATAAATAAATGCTGGACATTTCACACAACATTATCTAACCCCAAGCTAAGCAGAGCTTGTGTTATGGGTACTAGATAACTGATATACTTAATACAATACATTACATAAATAGATATTTTTTATTATACATAGAAAAATACCCAGAACACCCTGAACAAATATCTACAGATCGCACAAATATTTGTTCCAAGGCGGGAATCGAACCCGCAACCTCCTGCGTCGCAGGCGAACCTTCGTCCGCCGCGCCACAGAGGTCGTCAAAATACATATCATATATATATTTACTAATGCTAGTTTGATCCTATACAATTGAATGGGAAACAGTCAAACCACAGGTCTAGATATTAATCTCTAGATTGTGTTTACAAAATTTAATTGACTTCAATTAATGAGAAACAAACTTTATTTTGCATAGAACGGGCTCGCGGTACACTAGCCTTAAGGTAAGCGTCCACACATTGGCATCGTGGACATCGTACGGATCGTATAAAATGGAATTTAATAATATTCTTCATATGCTTAGACATACAAGTACGTTCTCTGGTCCAGACGCACAACTGTACTACGCCGTTTGTTTTCCGTCCGATGCGTAAGATGCGAACCTACGCACTATTAACTTCACACGTCATGTTCAAAGCAAAACAAACTAACAATAAAAAAAAATTAAGCGGACGGACCGCAATACCCTAACTTCACATTTACCTGAATCAAAATTTTTTAATCTGTGAAGTGTTTAAAATTGCCTACCGAGAAGAAACCCGTCGATCACTAAGAAAAATGTCTTTTACATGATTTAAATCACATACTATAAATAAATACATATACAATAATGAAAAATACCTTTAAATGTACTTTACATTTTAGGTCTAATAAAGTTTGTTTTTCTTTATTTATAGAATAACTAGGTCTAATTAAATAAAATCTTAAAATATTTATGAATATAAAATAAACAAACATTTACTTACATCAACTGCTTATTTCGAGAACTAGATACAAATTAAGACCAGCACTAGATAATTATCTAGGTAACAATAATAATAAATCTTACAATATTAATGTGTAATCATGTACAAAATTCTTACAAAAAATATAAAATGAATGTCCACTTAATTTAGAAATGGCACAGATTTTGTAAAACACTAGATGGACGTTTAAATCAATTTACTCATGATTTAGTAAATTAATCATACTGATGATGATTTAAGGTACCCTCGTACACCACGTCTAAGTTTTGGGCAGAGTTACGCTTTAGCTAACTAAAAATTTTACACTCATTGTTTAAAAAATCCAGAATATTTCATACCTTGATAAGTCTTGTATCTTGATAACTTCGGTTATAATATTTTTTTCGTTATCACAAGAACTGTAAATAGGCAACACGAATTTTGAATTTCTCGCCACATGCGAGACGATCCAACTCACAATCAATAAAAGCTCACATCGCTATAAAATTTTGTAGATATAATCGGGTAAGACTTATCAAGGTGTTATTTTGCCGAAAAGCTCGTAAACATATTACATGGGAAAATTAAATAAAATTAATGACGTCAAAATTGTACAAACAAAATATTGTCGTGCTTTTATTTTTAAATGCCAAATCTTTTCTAATCACAGATAATAATATTACATTCATCTTTAACTTGCTCAGGCTTTGAGTGCTTAAACTCAATTTGGTCAAGAACTTCTTTATGTAATGAAAGCATTAGCCTAAAAATACCTACACCCTAAACAGCGTTCCGAAAGTGCAAGTTATCGAAATTTAATTATTTCAGCAACATGCTATCATTCCAGAAATGATAATTAATATAAAAAGTAGGTAAAACGGCAACAGTTAAAAGTTTTTGGAAGTCAATTATATTTAGAACTCTAGATAGATACTGTTTCTTGGTAGAAGTGAAAGCATACTGACGAAAAATGCAGTGGTGTGTCCTAAGAAGAGACCCCTCCGTCTCCTCCCAAGGATGTTATAAAAGAAGACTAAAGGATTACACCAGAAGATGGGCAGCAGCATCCACCAGAGTACTCAACACCAATACTGCGATCACAAATCCAAGCGTGGTGATTATGGCATACTCAATTACATTCTAAGGGCCTCCCCCTAAGGGGGAAGCCTCGTCCAATAATGGACCTCTAAAGGCTCAAGATAACTAAAAAAACTGGACTACTCGGCATAAATACGTTGCTATTTATTTACGGAGCTCTAGAAAGAAGAAAAGAAGAAGGCGCAACATTCGTAACGATTACTCAGGTGGATGCTGCTGCCCATCCCCTGGTGTTATCCCTTAGTTGACTTTTACGACATGGAAGGAGATGGAGGTGTCTATTTTTAGGCCGGAGATACCACGGCCAAATATAAGTTAATACTTGCAGTGTTTTACAATGTCATCACGCGATCAAAATTTTTAGTCAAAATCAGCTGGCGAAAGGTATTTAACGAAGTATTTATTTATCCAATTCCTTACAAAAGATTAAGACAGTGCGTATACAAATCCTCCCAATATTAATCATCTCTATTGAATAATCAATTTTCAAGGTTTAATTTTACTAATAACAATGTGCTCACCCCTTAAAGCTTAGCTCTTACAACTATAACTTAATAATTCAGACAGTTTTACTGGTATTATTGCAATTCTCACTGAAATTTTGAAACTTATTTCAACATTTTCATTCGTTTATTTATTTATTATGTCTAAAACATTTACACACAAAACATTTTCACTAATATTTTACACGATTATTGTAGATAATATCAACATTCGAACATCTGTCGATTCATTTTGAGGAATTCTATACCCTAGCTAGACTATGGTCAAATAAAGCTACGGTGTTGTACCTAAATTATTTGTTCATGTTAGGACAGTGAAATTATAAATTACGCTTTTCAAGTTTTCATATAAAATTTGCACTATAATAAATAACTTAAGAACACAATAAGTTTCAGCATTATATAAAAAAAACGATTTATAATATATATAGTGTTGATATGAAAAAATCAGGTGAATCTTTCTACTTTGCTTTCATATTTCCTAAAACAGTTTTTTTTATCTTTACAACATTGGCAGTCGTAAAGATAGTATTCTATTCTCCTAGTCTTTATTCTGAGATTCTATTGTAGTAAGGCTTGAGTGAGGGAAATGGCGGGTTGACACGAAATAGCCCGATCAGACACAAGATAATATCACCGGTAAAACGCGAACGAAGTTTGCTTTAAATTTGGCTATATTTTCTTCAGACTCCATGAAACTTTGAACACATAATCAGTACACTAATATCTAGACCCGTGATGCGTTACTTTCTTATAAAATTATATGGTTATCAAAACATAAATTAAAAAAAAAACTTACGCACCACTGCTTGATATTAGTGTACTGCAAACTTCGTTCACGAACAAAAAGGCGTTAGCGACGTACCAGTAATCTTCCCTTAAGAGGTGACTGCAATTATCTAGATTTGGATCAGATATAAACTTTTAAGAAAGCTAGAAGTATTTTCTACGTGAATTAATTTGCCTGCACAAAGGCCGGCACCTTTCCAGAAGACAGGCTAAACTCTGGAAACATGTTCGTTTGATCAGTACCTCATTTGATCAGATATATCTTCAATGAGAGCTAAAAGTATTCTCTAAACGACGTAATTAGATTGCCAGGTCAAAGACTACTGCACTTTCCCGACGCGCCGCCAGGGTTGAACTTTTCCCGAGCTACTAGGTAGTGCGTCGGCTTTTGAACTCGTAACACAATTCCTTCATCATCTAAGTAGATAATACTTTTAGCTTTTATTGAATATTGTATTCCATCAAAATTAAAATGACTGAGGCCGGATCACAACAAACAAGCGCCAATTTTGTCAAACGGGTTATTTACCATCGATTTGGTTTATCTTTTACATGCTTTTTTTTTTGACTAAATAAATTTAAATAATTAAATGCAGTACTAAGGCCCCTCTTTTTAGAGTAGCGGGAAGTCAGTGGATAGAGGCGTAAACTGTGTCAGCCCGCCTCGCTAAAACTATTATAGCTATACAAATATGACAGCTAGCGTGGCCTGATATCATACCAGATTTTCTACTATACACTTACAGATTACTTGAACCATAAAGAGATTCTAATATATTATTTTCGAGTTATTCAGTAAAACTATTTCGATTATAATGTATTGCTTGTATTTCACTGTGTTGTACGAACAACATGTAGGCAATTCCAGTAGATGCTGATTAAGTAGCATGCACCGTTAACTGTGTGTTATAAGGCATAAAGACTAAAGACTAATTGAACAACAGCGGGATTATCATGTTTACGTTATATTCCAACTATAGAAGTAGAGATACAGAAATAATATTCGGTAAATCTTTAATTCAGAATACAAAATATAATTTTAAAAAATTATAAGCCAGGAAACGGACTTAATTGTCACTATACTGAGATTAATGCAAACGATCTATTCAACTTTAGTTAACTTTTTATGGGCAACTTCTAAGCTCGTCATTATTTCTATCGACTTGTCAATTTTATCAATCCTTTGAGCAAATTGCAAATAATATAGTAATATTGCTAAAGGGCGCGCGGGGCACCGTCAGTTTCTGAAAACTATTTACATTTAAATTATTATATTCAAAATCGTACTCGTAATATCAATCAAGTAATAAAAAGTGCATTATAATTTAGCAAAAGACTAATCATTTCAGATCATACATATCTGAGTGAGATTCAATATATCGCGGAGAGATGATTCTTCCGGAGTCTACTACAGGAGTGAGAAGGTCTTCCGACGGCACTTGGATCCTAATTCTGTTATCCGAAGGGAGATTTGTTCCGTTGGTGGTGTAAAAGCTTAGAGATGCCGGTTTGTGGCTGTGTTCCTCGTAACCTTTATACTTTGATGGTGTTAATACACCCAGGTGAGAGGGGCTCGCAGCTAGTGGGTTGTATGTGACGTGTATGCGAACTACGTCTTCGGATAAAGGGGAAACTGAGGGGGGGTGCGGCGTGTTGCGCGGGGTTGAGTGCGCAGTTGAAGGAGCCCGTTGTATGCTCAGCCCGCATATACCAGAACTGAAATTAATTTATTTACTTATTAAGTACATAAGTTGTGTTTGAAGTAAGATCAACAGCAATATTCTTATTTACAAGCGTAGGTTATCAAGCTTAGCGAGGAATTAAATCTAAAGACTAGATTCAAGCTCTCGTCTAAAAACATAAGGTAACAGTTTTGGAACAATAGTAAAGACGATTATAACTTAATAAATTTATATTGAAATGACATCAATTATTCCAATGGATCAACGTGTACATTGATGCATTGAAATAAACAGTGTCTCTGGTTAGTAGAACCCGACAGTAGATTGATGATTTTAAATTTTGTGTGAATCGAGAGCTTGTATATTTGTGGTCTCGTTTAGTACGCTTGTCATGTCTACTTTAGTCGAATACTAAATTGTAGAAAGTAAAAACTGGTGCTTTTGACTCTGACAGTAATTACCCTTTTTCATTCGACGATTCTACATTGCACGGCCCGGCCCGGCCCGGCACCGACACCGACACTGACTTTAGTAGACTCATAATTATATGAAATTATATGGCACGCTGTCTCACTGGGCCGGCCCGACACCGACATGCCGGCGACGGCACGGGCATGTCGGTCCGACATCGTTATGTTTGTGTTGTGTACACACACAATTTTCTTTACGGTGTATTGAGTGATTTAGTGACCCCTCCCGCACCCCTGCGACGCACCGCGCCTTGTCGGCTCGGAGCGTGTCGGTGACGGCGAAGAATGTAGCTGTTGGTGTAGTGTCGTTGAGTACTGTCAGTGTCGGTGTCGGAACCAGGCCGGGCCGTGCAATGAAAAAGCGTCCATTCTCTCTGCAACATCTTAACCTGTCATTTTGAATGTAAACTTGCTTGATCTTGGTGTTTTTGACTTTTCAGTAAACGCAATAAACGTACCAAACCGCTACGAAAATATCTCACCCATCTGACCCAGTGGCATCGTCGGACACGTTGCTATGCGTATCTAGCGAGTTGTCGGGCGCATGCGACCGCCCACTCGAGAACACACTGAGGTCAGCAGTACTCGTTACGCTAGTGTCCGCCAAAGACCGCCGCGAACCCAGCGCTGAGACCGAGTCGTCGCACCGGACGCCCGCAACCCCGCTGTGATCTGCCGACGTTTCCAAATCTATCAAAAGGTGGAATTTGCGTGAAGAATTGTATAGGTTTTGATAGGCACAACTAAGGCTCGAAGTTATGGAAATTGATTTTGTATGAGCTCGCACAATTTGAGCAGGATATCGGCAGCGATAAACCACCAAAGCAGAGAGGAGTGCCTTATATCAACCAGTAGAATCATGTCTAAATGATGCATGTTTTATCACGTCATCTACAAGCGCTTCTATTAGTTAATGTAACACATCTCGGACTCTTTTCACTTTGTTAGCACAAGAAGAAAGTAAAAAGAAGAATTTAAATATCAAATAATCCACACGAGCCGAAGTTGAGAAGAATAAATTAACGTTCTGATTAAAAAAATAAACAATTGACCCTCTTCGAATTCTGTAATATCTGAATACAAATTGAGGTATTAACGGTTTTAAGACTCAAGGTAGGTAGTACATGGGTCAGTTGCTTAATTCAGTAATAATTGGCAAGATTTATAAAGCTTCACAATAAAATAGTTGCAAGCACAAATTAAATGCAAGAAACACATGCAAAATAATAAAAACTTGTTCAAATTATGTACTCATACTCACCCTTACTAAACTGAAAACACACTTCAAGCAAACTTTTAGCCACGACTCATGCGTCGTTTAAACAAATCTCTGCTCATAGTTCAGTGAAACACACATTGTTCTTAAATGTTTATTAGCAAATCAATGTCTTAGTTTCCTTATTCTTCTAGGACGTTTATTCATAAGATAGCTCTGACTAGGCTTGGATTCGGAGGAGCGCAGGGTTTGGATAGGAGACTCCAAGTGAATATCGACCGAGGCTTGGGAAGGGTGCAAGGGAGCGCCGGGGTTTTGCTCATCTGAAGGGAAAAGAGTCAGTCAAGCAAGCCGACAGTTAGCTTTGGAATCTACTACAGACGTAACATCAAATCTATTGCGATCCGCTAAGAAGCTCATAATGTATCGTGTGCTCGTCTACGGAACGTGATGTTATAGCTAAACGTACCATGATATGTTATTGTTTTGTCACGTCATATTGGTTAATTACATTGGTGCCCCTCAGACCACCACAGGAGGCAAAACTAAAAATAAACGAAAAGTATTTTTATTTTTTTTCGTTTAGCTTTTAGCATTCAAGGGCACAATGAAAACAATTACTTGATTCAATTTGTATGAATTTATTACATTAATCGATGGTAAACCAAATTTATATTGATTTTTAGGTAATCCTTAGATTAAAACTTAAGTCTACAAAAATATTCTAGACAAAATAATGAGAAGAAATTGATGATCCCCTATCATTAGGAGAGGGGAAGGTGGGTTTATGCAATAAACATATCATTAATTTAAAACTATTGAGCAGAGATTCATTTACGAGAATAATCAATGAATGAATTTAAAATAATATGTAGTGTTTTAATTAAAATAATACTCATAAAAAATTTGCTTATATTATAATATGTACAAAATGTTAATTATTTATTTGCATACAGTTATAATGTAAATTAAAATAAGCACAAAATGCCAGGCTGTGAATCTTAAGATTCGAGGAGTAATCATTTTAACAATAGGTTCTAAATATTAGTTCCTGGTAAAATTTTATCAGTTATATCATTCGGTGGGAATCACGTAAATTTAGAAGTACGGGGCATGCAATAGAGTTTTGGAATTTCGCATCGCAATGATTCACTGTGATGATTCAATGATTCTTGTGACTCAAGTGATGTCTAAACGCCCCACCCGATGCGCACCCCTGTACCGTATAGAATTGGCGGCCTCAGTTTTTTTTTTTTTTCATATTAATTACGTGCACGCAAAGGACGTGCATATAAGGAACCCGTTAACGAAATATTCATCTAAATATAGTTTTCCGGCAAAAAAGGTTGTTGACGTAAAAAAGTGTGAATTTCACATAAATTTTACAAAAACTCCTCAAATCTTCAAAAAAACGCAAGTTAAGCAGTCATTTTAATGTGTTAATAACATAAACCCACCTCCATATCGCATCATGCTGGTGCAGGATTTCTTATTCAGAGGGTATAATTAAATAATTCAGGACCTGAATTCACTATGATTCATCATTTTGTAACCACGACTATTACTTATTACGTAAGCAATCTCCAAAGGATAATACATTGGCCTGCAAAAATATGTATCACGCTTTTAAAATTTAATTTATACCCAAACTATAGAAGTTGGAGATTTAAATAAAAAAAACATTTCTTAAAAGAAGGTTACCGACTATGAAATTTTTATGTACAAAATTAAACTCTTTTCCGAGTCCTTTCTGTTTCGAAAGTATATCTTGTGTACTTAAAAATTTGTTGCAATTTTAAAAGGGTGATACTTATTTTTGCAGGTCAGTGTAGTTGAAGTAGTTTGAGCGTGGTAAGACATTTACGTTGTCATATAGAATTGAGGCCTGCTCTTATTGTTGCAAACGCGAAAATGCACTTACTTATATTTTATAAGTTGGTGCAACTTTGACAAAATAAATATTACATAACGGATTTTTTTTATTCCTAATCAATAACAATGAGCTATAAGTTAGAATAATTGTGGAATCTAGTAAAACATAAAGCATTTAAAACCATTGTTTAATTATTAAATGCAATCACGTGCAGTTATGTTTTCTAGTATTATCATAAGAATATTATTAATATAATATTGGCTTGCATTCTTGCATATTGGTTGATTCGAGCATTATTGAGATATTATGCTTTGTAATTTGTAAGACACAAGGGCAAATCTAGTATTGTATTGTCTTGACGAATTCGGTTTATTTTGGATTTTGCGAATTACTTATAATAAAAAAATCTAAACAAATTTGGCCAGTGACGATTTGTACTTAGTCTGGGATGATATATATTATGATTTGCTTAAAAGTAAAAAACTAAAATTCCAACGACATCAAAAACACAAATTTGGGAAGCGTCGAGATTAAAAAAACAAACATCTATTCGTCTAATACTATCAGGAAAGATTCAGGAGTCTACTTACGTTTTACTAGACATGAAAATGAGACAGTATACAGTCCAAGTACGCAGTCAGGACAAGATGTTTCAAGTTACAAACAAATAGTTTAAACCTAGCCTAAATCTCAATACCTGGTAGTCACTTTCATATTAAGCAAAACATACGCTAACTAAAGGCACTACACACTTCAATCAACACAACAATTACTTTTTAATTTAGTAATGAGCATCATCATCAGCCTATAGAAGTCCACTGCTGAACATCCTCCCCTCTAGAATGCCACGACGAACGTTCTTGACCCGCCTCCATCCACCGACTTCCCGCGACGTTTATAATATCCTTAGTCCATCGAGTGGAGGGCCTACTTATACCGCGTCGTCCGGTTTGTGGTCGCCACTCGAGATCCTTTATTCCCCAAAGGTTGTCAGTTCTGCGAGTTATATGACCTGCCCATTGCCACTTCAACTTGCTAATTCTGAGAGCTATGTCAGTGATCTTGGTTCTTCTACGGATTTCCTTGTTTCGGATTCTATCACGTAGTGAAACCCCTAGCATTGCTCTCTCTGTAGCCCGCTGTGCAACTTTGAGCTTGTTTATACGGCCAATAGTTAGCGACCACGTTTCAGTGGCGTAAGTCATCACGCAATTATCAGTGACTTTCGTCTTGAGGCTCTGCGGTATCTGTGAGATTAAATGGCGTAGTTTCTCGAACGCTGCCCATCCGAGTTAGATTCGTCGGTTGACCTCTTTGTCGAAGCCGGACCGTCCTAGTTGAATCGTCTGACCCAAATTGACATAGTGGTCAACAACTTCGACAATAGCGTTCCCAACGTGTACCGATATAGGTGCGACATGTGCATATGACATGATGTTCGTTTTGCCTATGTTCATTTTAAAACCCATCTGTTGGGAGACGGTATTGAGGTCTCTGAGCATTGTGCCAAGGTCTTCCAGCGATTCTGCCATGATGACTATGTCATCGGCATATTAAGGTGAGTGATGTGTTCGCCATTGATGTTAATACCATATCCGTTTCAGGGCAGAAGCTAGAAAACATCCTCCAATGCAAAGGTGAACAGTTTCGGAGAAATAACATCTCTCAGTCTCACCCCTTTCTGCAATTGGATAGGATCCGTGCACTGGTCCTGAAGACGGATAGACATAGTAGCCCTGCTGTACAAACACTTCAATATACCGGTAGTCGATCTGCCTCCGCTGTAAAGACTTTATCACTGCCCAGGTCTCGACTGAATCGAAGGCTTTCTCGTAGTCTACAAACGCTAGACATAGCGGCTGATTATACTCTTCAGTCTCTGCATAATCTTACGGAGCGTATGGATGTGGTCTACGGTACTAAAGCATTTTCGGAACCCGGCTTGTTCGGGAGGCTGGAAGTCGTCGAACCTACGTGCGAGACGATTCAGCGACATCTATAACTGTCTAATAATTTTTCAACAGAATGTTATCATTTTTTTTAAAAACTGTACCACCTCCTGCTTAATGCTTCAGGCGTTATACCCTCGAGGATAACGGAATTAAATAGCTTCTGAAGGACTTAAGTGCCAGTGTTCCACCCGCTTTCAGAAGCTCTGTTGATATTCCGTTCGTCCCTGGTGCCTAAGCCGTTTGGATCTCGTATATAGGCTGACGTCCGGGATATCATCGGTGTAGTGGCGGGTCAAACGGGCTCTTGCAACGCTAGTCTAATCTAATCTAGTAATGAGCATCATGCAATATTTATTTTATAGGATAATATGACAGAATATGAACGAATACTCTTATTATACGAAAACGTATGCCATTGTACAAGCATGATCAACAAGACAACTTTTCCATTAGGTTCCATTATGTATGAGTAATATAAATCCAATTAGTTTTTTTTTTACCCATGTTGTTCAATTTGGTTATACATACGTTTGATCACGCCTGTAGGTGACTGCGATGAATTATGATATTTCCTGCCGATAAGACCTTATCAACTGCATACGTTTCGCATAGTACGAGCGTTTTCGGTTTCAAAACATTAATAACATTTTTGTTCAATACGCCACAGTGACACAAACTTGTCGAATGCAGATATGTAGTAAAAAGTGTACTATGTATGTGAATGACATTGCCACGCCTTCAGTACCGAAACTCATAGCTAGCGCGTCACTACAGTTATTTTCGAGTCCAGTTAGTAACAAACCACAAGCTAAGCCAGATTTACTCTCAGGTTTTTTTCATATAATTGATTCAAAGTTCACTTCATATTCAAGTAGGGAAAAAAATACAAAAAATTAAGTAGGTTGACTGTAAGTAATGATGATTCTAAATATGAAGGAGTGTGATATTACTGGAAGAAAGAGTTAGCCGAGTTGGTCGTGGAAAACATTGGCGGCGATGAGCTAACCACTTGTCACGTCTTTATTCCTGCGACTGTCCAACGCACGGTGAAAACAGGCCCTTTGCCTACCCCTTCGGGGGAAAAGGCGTGTGTTTATGTATGTCTTTGCCCTTTCTTTCTCGGCCAACGCGTAAACGGAACAAGCAGTATTTTCATTACACATTCAGATTGATACCCGGATTGTTACAGTAGCATTAAACAAATGTATTTTAAGGTTGAAACATTGGCTACGCTAATATCACCAAGAAGAATACCAAATACTGTTTAATTATTGTGCCACAGTGTCGTATTGAATTCTATAAGTGTGTGAAGTGATCAGAGCCAAAACTCTCGTCTGAGCTGGTTCGGGAAGTGAGCGAGTTGTTCAGGTTACCTGAGACTGTGTCACTCTGCGAAACGCGGAGCTCTTGCAGCTCGACTGCAGCTTTCTCTCTTCTGAAATAAACCGTAAATCTATTTTAAATTCATATCGTGGCAGGTTTGCTGGTCATAACTAGATACACATCTTTTTTAATATGAAATAGGAGTAGGAATAGATATATAATAGGTGAGCCACACAGCAGATCCATCATTTACCTATTTTTTTTTTTATTAAAAACAACCCATCCTATTCGTGGTAAACGAAAGGATATCCCTAGGTAACTTAAGATCGGATCCCTGTAGATAATAATAATTCCTTTTTAGTGAAAAATGTATTTTATAACGAGTTTTAAAATAAATCAGTGTCATAACATAATAATAATAATAATAATAATAATAATGCTGGACATTTCACACAACATTATCTAGCCCCAAGCTAAGCAGAGCTTGTGTTATGGGTACTAGATAACTGATATACTTAATACAATACATTACATAGATAGATATTTTTTATTATACATAGAAAATACCCTGAACAATTATCTGCAAATCGTAAAATCTTCGTAATCGGTCGTATTTGTTCCGAGGCGGGAATCGAACCCGCAACCTCCTGCGTCGCAGGCAAACCTTCGCCCGCCGCGCCACAGTGGTCGTCATCATCATCATCATCATCAGATAAGTGTTGCATGTAAGTGGTTGGAAAATAATAACTAAATTTATAATCACCTCAATATCACAGTAGCTCTAGCCTGTTTCTCAGTCTCAGAGAAGTTTTCTGCGCGCTGTCCTATCTTGGATTTCTTGTCGGGCTCAATAAAAGTGCCTAACTTGCGCTGCGGTAGTTCATTGGGGGGCGGGACGCCGGGATAATCCAGTTTAGCACGTTTCAACTCATCCATGGCTCTTTCTAATTGGTAAATCACTATGTCGTCTTCGTACCCAAAGTCTTTGTGAAGCTTAACCTGTAACATGTAGAGATTATTGACTAACAATGAACAATAACCCTTCCTTGTTTAGCGCAGTCTGGTATAAAGTGTTTGGTTACTGCGGATGCGTAATTTTATTGTATTTTACAATATTAATTTATATGGGCCTTACCTGAATATAATTAACTATAAGATCCATATCATTCAATTTCATAATAGCTTTCTTATGTAGCTTGAGTATTGTATAGGCCATCCCAGTAATCACTCGCTCTCCAATCATCAAATAAATATCCCAAACTCTTAAGCAGAGGCTGAATGGCACACGCTCCACGAAACAGACGAAGAACCACTTTAGAGAATAAAGTATTGCGTCTAAGCCAAATTTATCAAAGTGGATTTTCAATTTCGGCATGAATTTTGTGAGTATCTTATCATGATGTTCCAGAAATCTCGTCAGCTTCGGGAATCCTTCAACGTACAGACCGTGCATGTAATACCTGTTTTCTGACAACAGTATCGCCAGCGCCCAAAACGCGTCTTCCTCATCCATGTACATGAGCAGAACTCCCGCCAAGCCTGACATTCCTTGGCAGTACCCTACTTCGGAGTTGTATATGCTGTACGCGCATAGGACGTTAAAGAGCGAGCATTGCTTCTCAGAGTATCTTTCCCTGTAAAACTGATGTTCGCGGAACTGTCGGTTCACATCGGAATCGATTTGCCTGACGTCTGTGGACCAGAGTTTGGCAAGTTTCACCATCTCCTGGTACTTCCCGGGATTATCTGACTTCATTTTATTAACGTCTAGTAGTTTACACCATACTTTGATGCGGAGTGAATCTGGAATGCCTTTGAATATCCGTCTCTGGAGTTTCTCCTTGGTCGCGGGGGTATCCCATGAGCCAAGCATTTTCACCCATTTCTTTTCCCTTTCAACTTCAACGTTGACCTTTTGCGGCGCCGTCTTTTGCGGTAGTCGCTCATCGTGGATGAAACCATACCTGGAATATTACAGTTCTTCATAAACCACACTATATTACTAGTTAGAACTTAAATATACAGGATGTTTTTATTAACTGGGCCAGTATGGGGATGGCCGTGGTGTGGCCAATTTTATCTTTATATACAACTAAATTATTCTTCTAGGAAACTAAGTTGATATGAACAAAAAAAAAGCTTTTCTTAGTGTTTGTTTTTGTCAAAAACTCACACTTTACCAAAAATTTAAATATACAAAAATCATTTACATTTATTTTCAAAGACCTAAAGTTACCCCAGACAGTTTCTCTGTATCTGCCATGGTTTCAGATTTCCCCATACATCATCATCATCATCATCACTAGTCTTTAGACGTTCACTGCTGGACGAGGCCTCCCTCATAAATACAATGGGGGGAATTGCTATAATCATCATGCTTGGCAGGCCGATCGCAGTATTCATGTTGAGTACTCAGGTGGATGCTGCTGCCCATCCCCTGGTGTAATCCCTCAGTCGGCTTTTACGACAACCACGGGAAGAGATGGAGGGGCCTTTTCTTAGGCTGGACACACTACGGCACTATTCGCTTATGCGAAGTAAGTAATCTAGTATTCCAACAAGGTGGTGCGCCTCCTCACAAGTACAGCAAGTAAATGGTTTTTAGATGAACATTTTCCTGGTCGTTGGATGGGCACCTATGGTTCCATAAAATGGCCATCACGTTCACCCGATATGACGCCTTTGGTTTTTTTATACGGGGGACATGTTAAGAGTCAAATTTATAATTTCCCATATACCATGCAAGATTTAAAAGATGCCGTTCACCATCATTTGATGAACCACACGTCACCACACGTCTTTGTCAATTATAGATGTATTCTAAACACACATGCCCGTACCTGCATACAGCAAAATGGAGGCTATTTTGAACATTTATTGAAACAGTATTTATTTAGGTCATACAAATAGTAATTATCAATTGTTGTAAACTAAATTTGGCCACCTTTAGCTGTCTTAGTATTTTTCTTTCTATACAATTAAATTATACTCATAGCTAAAGGAGGTGATTTAGTATTTTTGTTTATAAACTCTCTCTTTAACAAAATTTTAACTATATAAAAATGACTAAATGGTACCCTAGACAGTGTCTCTGCATAAGCCATGGTTCCGAATTTTCCCATACTGATCCAGTTCAAAAAACACACTGTATATTTATAGGTAATTTTTTTATTTATCGATTAAGTATTATAACATAGTTTCTAATAAATAATAAAGAAAAATGAAAGAACACTTGCTTGGCATCATGGCAATGCTTGCTTTATAGAGAAACATCGCATTAGCTGTTACAATTTAGAAAATGTGATTCAATTTAATATTATAAAATATTACTTGTAGACTGAGTAATATACCTATTATGGTACATTGTGATGAAGTAATTTTAAATTTGATTATGTTAGCAGATGTGCACCAATTAAATGATGATGGGAGACAAACCCAAACGTAAAAGGAAAACATTGTGAAGAAACCATGTCCTAGCATTAACTCAGAGGTTCATCATCATCATCATCAACCTGTTGAAATCTACTGCTGGACATAGACCTCCCCCAAAGAATTCCTGCTACATTTAAAATGCCCTTGATACAACGACGGGGCCTTCCTGCACTGCGTCGTCCGGTCTGTGGTCGCCACTCGAGAACCTTTATCCCCCAGTGATTTTGGCAGGGGGATTGGGATTGCAGCATTGGTGATGAGTACTCAGGCTGATGCTGCTGCCCATCCCCTGGTGTAATTCCTTAGTCAGCTATTACAACATCCACGGGAGGGGTTCACGGGGGTTTATTTTTAGGCTGGACACACCACGGCAATCACATGGTGACGAAACTAGTATTACTCCAATAAAAACTCAAAGGTAAGTACCAATAGTGGAATACTTTTAATCTGTGTGAGTAAAACGAATCCATTTGGCCGCAAAAAATTACTTTGCACAAAAATACATTTGCAGTAGGCAGGCATGCATTATGCACCAATCACATTGATACCTAATTGAATAAACTGTGTTTTATTAACTTAACTTGTGTTTTCCTACAATTCAAATGACATTAATGAGTGATTCTATTCAATTAATCATTGGAATCCTGACTAATCCAAGTGATTTTATAAACAACAATATATAAAATAATTGCATGACTGACTGACCATCAACGCACAGCCTAAACCTAAATCCAAGAGCTCCGAAATTTATATTCCTTTTGGACTTAGAAAGGAATTATTAAAATTCACCTCCTAAGGGGATGCAGCGAGGTGTTGAAGTTAGTATGTGAACTCCACGATGACGTGCCATTACTTGACAATAAAGTGGTTAACAAGTAACTAATTTATGTAACTAATCACACACTTAACCAAGTTTATGATTGGGCTTAGCGTTCATTCAATCGGACACCATCCAACTCAATGGACTGATGACATTGTATTGCGGGAAGTCAACAGATGGAAGCACCCCGAAGACCATATAATAACCCATCTTATAATTAAATAAATAAATGCTGGACATTTCACACAACATTATCTAGCCCCAAGCTAAGCAGAGCTTGTGTTATGGGTACTAGATAACTGATATACTTAATACAATACTTTACACAGATAGATATTTTTTATTATACATAGAAAATACCCAGAACACCCTGAACAAACATCTGAAGATCGTACAAGTATTTGTTCCGAGGCAGGAATCGAACCTGCAACCTACTGCGTTGCAGGCGAACCTTCGCCCGCCGCACCAGAGGTTTTCAATTGTAATAATAAGGTAGTTCACAGTATTAGGGATTAGCCACACACATCCTTGATATGGTTGGCCCGTAAGTGATCCATGATACTTGTTGCACTATGGGTGGAACACAGCCCTAGTATAGCACTGATGTGTCTGAAATGTGGCTAAAGCAACTCATCAGCTAGGTTTTAATTTCTTTAAAACAAGCGCAAGCTATTCTTCTCAACAACATCCAGAACAGGGAACACAAATATAGTAAATAAAGCAATTTTATAAATCTTTATATATAGTGTCAATGCTTGGCCAGTACCTACTACAGGCAAAATTTAAAATGATAATACCTATATAAAACCAGTCACAAATGAGTCATCCTTTCTATCATCAATGTAGCAAATGCCCATATATGTGGACTTGACTTTTGTTTAACAAGTGTTCTACAAAATTACTGTCTGTTTCGGACTAGAAAGGGCTTTCTTTTCTAATTAGATAAATGGTAATGGGATGTAATGTTTCAATGACCAACCTGTCAGTTTTGTGGTACTCCTCAAACTCCGGGTCTTCCCAGGGATCGATCTGTCCCGCTAGGTTCTCGCGGCCTCTCTCATACCGTTGGAAAATGCGCTCCCGCTCCTCGGCAGCACGTGCCAACAGGGCCTCCTCATTCATAACACTGCTTGGCTGTACCACATTCCGAACTCACTCACGACCTACTCTCACTGTTCAATTGAACTCGCGAGGGCGCTAACTAAAAGTCTGAGTGCCCCATTTTTATTGCAAGCGTTGGTCTCATATATATTTAAAGCACACAGGCTGATCCACGGAATGTTACCAAAGACATCACGCCCCAGTCAAGTAAATCAGGGATTTTGACGTGATGTCATTACTTTTCTCTACGCGGCGAACAATCTTACTTTCTATATTCACACGAAGAACACAGAAATTAAACCTGTTCTATAGACCCCTACATACACGGCATACACCCTAAGATATTACGATGAGTTTCAACGGAACCAACAATTTTTTGTGAACTGAGCTGCTGGCTTTTGGTATCCGTGCCTGTTCCTATTTGATTTCTTTTTTTATTCAACGCTTTATTCAAGCAAGCACGTTTGTCATTTGTCAGCACTCATCACTCAACCACAGATTTATAAGTATAGAACTAAACTAAAGTCACTCAGCTAGCAGTAGTTAGGGTTGCTAGATCGAGTTTCGGAATTTTCCCCATATTCATATATTTATTCCCTCAAAAGATACGTTTTAAAGCTCTTTTCCCCATGTTTTTCAGTAAATTAAACAAATGGAATATTAAACAGTACACAGTATAGTTTGTACGGCAAGAGAACAGGTAAGTAAGTAAGTTTATTATTAAAAATTGGTCCAAAAAAATATGGAACGAGAGTTTTACAAATATTGTTTAAAACTAAACTATGTGGTAGTATGTACGTACAATAAATCTAACAATGATAATTTTGTAGGTAGACATAAATTTGTGTGTGCACTAACTCCCACTTTAGGAAAACCTGTGTTGACGAAAAACGGAACTAACATTATGATAGTTAAGATTTTCACATTGCAAGGCACAATCCAAGCGTCTAAGTAAGAGCACATTTTTATAATTTACTTCTTAACTACAAGTCTCCAGATCTTGTTAGAGCTATAATGACGAGATAGTGTTACTAGCAAAACAAAATCAGTAATTAATCATGTCACGCCCTCATCTCCCACGCCTATTCTCATTTCGCACTGACGCTACTATATTTTATTAGCAAATTGTTAAGCAGAGACAAAGTATCAAAAGTTTGAACATCATGATGAATCGTGTCTGATTTGGTAAATAAAAAACAAAACTAAAACCGAAAAAACTTGTGCGCGCTACCATAACCAGTTTAGTGTCTGTGTGCGCATGGTATCGCTCGCTTGGTACCAATGGACGCAATCGGCATTCGACATTATGAGCACGTTTCACTGAAATTAGTGTAAATGTAATATTGACTACGGCAGGTTCAAAATAACCCAAAATTTCCCCAAGGATTCAATTTCCCCAAAATTTACTCAAGAACAAATGAAATCCCCAAAATTGCGGGGAAAAAGCCCTAGTCTACCATCGGCATATTAGTACCTTAACGCCATGAAAGTATTATGTACTTGTACCAAACTTGTACATAGTAGGTACATAATATTTCCATGGGTTACGCAAACCTCACGGGCACGGGTCACCGTCTCCTCCATGTCATAATTATTCTATAATTATTATCTATGAGTTACACCGCTTTAGTTTAAATTATCTATGGGTTTATTTTGCAAACGTAACGTAAGGGCGTTTCCTACGAGCGACAACACGACATGTTAAAATGCGGTGACGACTCCGGGCCGGGTGCATACATTTATATAAACCGTTTACGCACGCAACGACACCGCACAGCATGACACATTTTTTTCCATCGACAATTCGCTATGTTGCTCGATGCTGCTGCTATGTTGTTATGTTACGTTTATTTTTGCAGTGACGATGTAGCCACTATCCTATCCAGAACCTGTATGAACTTTTGCACGGCGCGACGACGGGCCGCACGACACTACACTTCAGCTTCAGTAACAGTAACTGAACTGAACTGTCTTGTCATGATTGAAAAGTGGTGCTGGTCCTGGTGTGCGATTCGATTTCAACAAAAATAGAAAAGTCGCTGCTGAAATCGTCGCTCTTGGGAAAGAAAACGACAGGTCGTGTGTCGTGCGTTGGTCGTGTCGTCGCTCGTGGAAAAACGCCCTAACGTACCTACGTAACTAATAGTGAATTACAATACTCTTATCACAGACTACTTGTAGAAATACGGTAATTCTTATTCTCTTTGGCTTTTGACTGTGAATGACGCTTTTTTGGAGTTCATTTTAGAAAACTTTATTCGGTCAAAACTTGTAAAAACCGTGGCCGTTTGTAAATAATAATTAATAGAAATAGTCTTGGTAGCTCAAACAGCACCAGCCAGCAAGCCGTCGGAATGAATCCAGTTACTCGCGTAAGTATAAAGTGTACCTATAACTTTTTAGTTTTTTTGAACTATCCAAAGATTACCATAGCGTATGGAACTATCCAAGAATCTATTTGTATTTATTTTACGACTAGCATTATTTCCCAAAATTTCAAAAAGCATGTAGGTTTAAAAATGTATCATAGACTTAGCTAGCTGGAGTACGAACGAGAAAATGTTGCTGAGATTCCAAAGTCCAAAGTTCAGATAACTGTTTGGACTCTATCAAACTAGTCAGTAAATACTCTATATTACGTTATTTTAGATCAGTTATGTTAAAATGGCAAACATACAGTTATTGGAGAATACTTCATTCTTTAAATTCATTAAATTGTTACAACTTTGCAATGTAACCATGGTACTTATTTTGTTACAATTAAGTACCTGAACACACACAATGAACCAATGTCTTTTTAATACCTACCTATCTACCGCTAGGTTTTATAAGATCCAAGCAATCAACACTAAGGTCGAGATAAATAGATGTTACTTAGTTGAAACTAATGCTTAGAACTGTCCTTGTCACTGCCACATAAATGTTAAAACACGCGTGCTAGAGAGTGACGGACAATGCTTAGCATAAGTACGTGTTAAGTTACGTCTATTTATCTCACCTAAGTAATCAGATTAGCTAAGATCAAAAAAATACGGTATAACATTGCAGAGTCGGAATTCACTATTAGTCTACAGAAAATCAGCACGGCATTTTTTTGCTGATCACATAATATGCGCTAGGAAAGGATGTTCAGCCCCTTTCCCCACCCTTACCCATCTACCTCTCACCTCAAGGAAGTGAGCCTCGAAGAATCTCTATGAACCTGTACAAGCTAGTCTAAAATATATTCTTAGTAGTAAAATATAGCTTGGAAATTTATTCAAGCAATTATTCAGTTATGTACATAACATTAGTCTCAACACAGATTATGTATTTGATCATTTTGGGGTTGAGCGAGGCCCTATGTTGCTAGGAATGCAGTTCAGTTTGCATTTTAAAAATTATTTTATGGCATCCGGTTGACGTTTGACCTTACAGCTTATCGTTCAACACATTTGAGACAACCTCTGTGGCGCGACGGGCGATGGTTTGCCTGCGACGCAGGAGGTTGCGGGTTTGATTCCCGCCTCGGAACAAATATTTGTACGATCTGCAGATATTTGTTCAGGGTGTTCTGGGTATTTTTCTATGTATAATAAAAAATATCTATCTATGTCATGTGTTGTATTAAGTATATCAGTTATCTAGTACCCATAACACAAGCTCTGCTTGGGGCTAGATAATGTTGTGTGAAATGTCCAGCATTCATTTATTTATTTATTTATTTACCATTCAGAGTGAGCAGCCAGCGACTTAGGTATGCTTCCATCTGTTAGTGATCTGGATAAGTTAAGCTATGTATATCAATAAGTTCAAATCTCTGGTATATAAAACTTGGATATAAATCTTTTATATAAACCACACATAGTATCTCCTCTCAAATCACGCATATTGTAGGACTAGATATCACCTCGTAGTTTAGAATACCCCACTTGGAATTTGGTTATTTGCATTTTTTGCCTATGGTTCACGCTCAAACAACACATAATCTGTGAAAATTTCAACTGGTTATCTCATACAACTGCCTATATACCTATACCCCTTTGACAGAATCCAGTCAGACAGATGAGCGGGTGGCGTGGGCTTAGTAATAGGGTCCCGTTTGGCACCTGTTGGGCACGAAACCCTTAAAACATGACTTTAGTTTGAGTTAGTTAGATAACTCACTTAAGTTATTTATTCCTTAGATTATTGGTACTAATACATCCCTATATATAGTTTATTAAATTAGAAAAATTAACTAAATCACTTTGTAACGGCATTATCAATAAAATTTTGTATAGATATCTATGTATGATATATAGTATATCTATGTATGTATGACCTGGTTTGACACTACTTTTTATCCAGGTACTAGCGATTGAATATTACAAGCGCACCGTGACATATTATATGTCACAATAGTATTTATTACAAGTGATCTGCGCTTGTAATATTCAAATAAGTTCAATATAGAACCCGGACTTGTTGGGCACTTTTCGCTGATATTGTAATATTGGATTTGTTCTGGCTGCTGGCATATTTAGGAGTGTGTTATTTACTGGAAGAAAGCGTTAGCCGAGTTGGTTCCAACTCTGAGCTCATGTTCATCACTTATCTTGTCTATATATTCCTGCGAATGTGCAACCTACGGTGAAAAGAGGCCCTTTGAGTCTCTGCCTACCCCTTCGGGGAAAAAGGCTTGTGTTTATGTGTGTATGTATGTATGTAGAACAATGTTGGTAAATATTTTTCAGATTGCTCGGGTGACCCGCCCCATTTACCGCAAGCTTTCAACTACTGCATCGCTTGCCTCTGGTCCTAAGCCGATTCCATCAACTGGATTCTGCTTTGGTTTGTATTATCATCTTGTTATTTTTCATAGATATTTCATTCAAGGTTTCCACTAAACCCCTAACTATATTATAATTTCACTTAACACTTCTTCAGCTAGCTTTTCAAGCTTTTTTTTTATACTACTAGGGCAAGCAAACAAGCATACGGCCCACCTGATGAAAAGTAGTTACCGTAGCCTATGGATGCTTGCAACACCAGAGGCACCAAACGCGCGCTGCCACCCTGAGACATAAAGATGAAAAGTCTCATGTGCCTGTAATTTCACCAACACCTGTAGTACCCTTCAAACCGAAACCGAGCAATGCAAGCACTACTGCTTGGTGGCAGAAGTAAGTACGGTGGTATTACTTCCCCAGACAAACTCTTTCACAAGAAGTCCTACTACTAACAAAAGCTAAGCTAGTGAAACTGCTGCTATCTACTCCTCATAGCTTGATGCATGTTAATGTTATCTACAATCTGTCATAAATAATACCGATTGACGGTATTAAATGCCAGTAATCTTGAGTCATGATTAAGTTTGTGCATCGTAAAATACTTAAACTTTGACTCTTAGATAAAAGTATTATACAACATTTGTTATCATTTATCGATTTCACATTCAAGGTGTGGATTATAGAGTTTAGAAGACAGATAGAGACATTTAAGTATATCATTGTTTTCGATAATAAAACAACATGTAAGATAATATATATACTTACATATTATATTATATTGGTAGATATATTCTATAGCTTTACATTTCTAAAGTAAATTTATTCTTGTAATTCTGTTTATTTATTCACCTGCAATGGTATGTGCAGACAGATGCAATTACTTGGTATGAAATATATTTATAGCACAATAAGGATAATTATACAACAAGTAATCCACATTCACATTTGTACAAATCGCAAGAAAAATGTACATACTAGTTAGGACCACAGTCTTGTCGTGTGCAGGATGGTATAAGCGCAATAACTTGTATGTTAGTAATAGTAGTAACGGACAATTAAGTCACATCTGACTTTAAATGCTTCTATAGTGGCATTTATTATCCAAATTAAACAAACATGTTTGTGTCCAAACATTGTTTATGATTCAGTATGATCTCCATCCCATTTCAGAGCTCGACGATGAGCAGAAAGCCCTCCAAGACCTGGCGCGCAAGTTCACGCGAGAGGAAATCATACCTATGGCGGCGCACTACGACAAGACCGGGGAGTTCCCCTGGCCGATAGTAAAGAAGGCCTGGGAAATCGGCCTTATGAACGGACACATCCCCGAGCATTGCGGTAATGTCATCTTTTATAAATAATAAAAAGTTACATTGAGAAAAGAAGTCACAGTTGAAGAATTGAATGGAAGTCGTTAGGAAATGCGACATATCTTTAGGTCTAATACTTCTTTACAGGTGTAATAACACCAGGTGTAGGTGTGTTTACAGGTGCCTCAGGGTGGCGAACTGCAATACCTCGTTTGCATTTCCCTAGGCGGTGTTGCGAATTGCATTCTAAACTCGTTGTCCAGCGTTTCATACTAAAATACATCAAGTTCTTGTCCAATGCTGGAAGTAACCAGCTGTGTGGTCGTTGGCTGGAACGCATCTACAAAACTCAAAATATTTCTTGGTAAACAAACATCGTAGGGTGCTGTGCAATAACACGTAGTGACAGTCCCATTTATCATCAAGCAGATAGTTGCCAATATAATGCGGAATATAATTTCTCATAATATAAATGTGGCATGGCTTGAAAAAGTCAGTGGAAAATAGACACAGCGTGTCTTGGCTGGTTCTTTCGACCTATTGACTTACCTATCTACCGCAACCAGTTTATTATTTTCTTTGTATGCTAATTTATATAAGTGAAAAAATGCCCTTCTGGTTATATTATTTTTTAATAAGCAAAAATGCAACTCAATTGCTCTGATAATATATAGAAGTCATGCCATACTCAAATCAAAATATTCCAGGGGGAAACCAGCTAGGTGTGTTCAATTCATGTCTTATCACCGAAGAGCTAGCATTCGGATGCGCTGCCGTGAAGGCAGCTATACTGACCTCTAATATAGGCGTAAGTTACTGAAGATGAGATACCTAGTCTGGCTTCTGTAGCTGAGATAACAGAGTGAGGTTTTCATGGATCGGTGATCGGTTTTATCTATAGACATCATCATATCCTCGACAAAAAATGGCTCCAAAGTCTAAAGCGTCATTGACTGGAAATTTTCATTATGAACATAAACATAACACCCAACAGTCACATGCGTAGTCATGATCCCACACTAGGATTCGCTGTGTCGTGGGTATCAGGAACTACGAGTACCATGGTGTATTATGGGTACTATCATGCCCTCTATTATTTTACTCGACTGTAGGTTTTCCACATTGTTGACTGTTGAGGCATTGATGTTGTATACATGATGTATGTAGTGGCATTCTACCATTCAATTTATATGAGAGTGTGAAACGAAAACAAAGAACATAATAATAGCATACATACATAAATACAAAGAACATAAAAGTTATATCGATAACAAAGAAGTTAACATACGATTTGTTTATCTTTGACTGTATAAAAGCTTAGCTTCATAATTGTAGCTATGTTTTTACGGTGATTTCACAGGGGGCCTAGGTCTAGGCGTGTTGGAGGGTTGCCTCGTCTGCGAAGAATTGGCTTTTGGCTGCTCAGGCATTATGGCAGCGCTGTACATCACCGATGTCGGAGTGAGCATTCCCCTTATGGCGCTACCCCGAGCTAGATGCTGTTATTTAAATGCTTAGTCTTCCTTAGACTTGGAATTACGAACAAAACATTCGTGAAATTCAGTATCTATACCGCCTTCTTCAATACAGCGCTTACAGAACTGATAGATTTTATTTATCTAGTTTTTTTAGTAGGTAGTATAAAAAACTAGGCTTATTTTAGTGAAGCCTTAACATTGCAACAAAATCATCGCCCAAACCCTCAGAATCGTTCAATCGTCCCAAAATCACTTAAGAAACCTCAACGAAAGACTTTTCAAACGAAATATTTCAATATATACGCGTAAAACATGTCGTGCCAATGTTTGTCGTGCCCCTTGTAACTAAAGTAAGGGTCGCCATTTAGTTTTTTCTTAAAACCTAATACCACCCCATGGTAAAGAA